>CM055127.1:352416294-353616294 GCA_029206835.1 Rana muscosa | reverse complement strand
TTCGACGAGAATCTCGGCCGTGTGTACGAGGCTTTACAGGTTTTCTTTTAAGATTGCCCTGTATTTGGCTCCATCCATCTTCTCATTAACTCTGACCCCACAACATGATGCTGCCACCACCATGTTTCACAGTGAGGATGATGTGTTCAGGGTGATGTGCAGTGTTAGTTTTGTGCCACACATAGCGCATTGCTTTAGGGCCAAAACGTTCAATTTTGGTCTCATCTGACCAGATCACCTTTTCCCACATGGTTGCTGTGTCCCCCACATGGTTTCTCGCAAAGTGCAAATGGGACTTCTTATGGCTTTCTTTCAACAATGGCTTTCTTCTTGCCACTCTTCCATAAAGGCTAGATTTGTGGAGTGCACGATTAATGGTTATCCTGTGGGCAGATTCTCCCAGCTGAGCTGTGGATCTCTGCAGCTTCTCCAAAGTTACCATGGGCCTCTTAGCTGCTTTTCTGATTAATGCTCTCCTTGACTGGCCTGTCAGTTTAGGTGGACAGCCATGGTTTGCAGTTGTGCCATACTCTTTACATTTTTGGATGATGTATTGAACAATTCTCCCTAAGATGTTCAAAGCTTGGGATATTTTTTTTTATAACCTAACCCTGCTTTAATCTTTTCCACAACTTTATCAACCCTGACCTGTCTGGTGTGGGCCTTCATGATGCGGTTTGTTCACTTATGCCGCGTACACACGACCATTTTTAATGACGAGAAAAATTACATTTTTTTAAAATGGTCATTAAAAATGACCGTGTGTGGGCTTTCCAACATTTTTCCCCACGAGAAAAACGCAGAGAATCACAACGAGAAAAATTGGAACATGCTCGAAAAAAACATGCGCATGCTCAGAATCAAGTATGAGACGGGAGCGTTTGTTCTGGTAAAACTAGCGTTCGTAATGGAGATAGCACATTCGTCACGCTGTAACGGACTGAAAAGCACGAGGCTGAAAAGCACGAATCGTCGCTCAATAAACTTTACTAACATGAAGGGTGGCGCCATCCGAATGAAACTTCCCCTTTATAGTGCCGTCGTACGTGTTGGACGTCACCGCACTTTACTCAAACATTTTTTTCCACGATAGTGTGTAGGCAAGGCAGGCTTGAGAGGAAACACGAAAAATCACGTTGAGAAAAATGCAGTTTTTTTCAATGACATTAAAAACGGTCGTGTGTACGCGGCATAGGGTTCTCTATCAAACCTCTGAGGACTTCACAGAACAGCTGTATTTATACTGAGATTAAATTACCGTATTTTTCGCTCCATAAGACGCACCCCCCCCCCAAAAAAAAAACGGGGGAAATGTGTGTGCGTCTTATGGAGCGAATACTGACCAGGAGAGCCGCTAAAAGGGGATTGTTTCGGCGGCAGAACGATGCCCTATGCATCACTCTGCCCCAGCTAAATCCTGTTTCTCACCTGCCTTCAGCTGCTACTGGGAGAGAAACAAAAGGGTATTGTTCTTTATTTAACCCCCACGGGATCGGCATTCATATGTAAATTGCGCGGGCATTGTTGTGTTAATGAGGTCGGCCGCCGCGATTCATATGCAAATTACGCCCGCACCTCTGCATGCCGCCCACCTAGAAGGTGTGAACAGCATACAGGTGAGTATAGGGGGCATGTAGAGGGGATGAAAGAGGGGGGTTTGAGGTGCAGAGGTGAGCAGAGGCGTGCAGAGTTTAATGGGAAGGAAGGGTTGGAGTGCAGATGTTAGAAGATGAGGGGTTTGGGGGACAGAGGTTAGCAGATGAGTTAGAGGGGCAGAGTTGTATTGAGAAGGAGATAGGAATGCAGAGATTAGTAGAGAGATGGGGGGGGGGGGGGTTACTGTGAATACACCATTTACATCACTGGTCAGTGTAAATGTCTCAATATGCAAATACTCCTGATGTGTTGAGGTCATGTAAATGTCCCAGTTACATGGGGGATCAGTGTAGGGTGCCCCCTTACATTGGTTGTCAGTGTAGAAATATTATTCTGTAATGTTTTATTAAATATTTTAGTACACCATTTGGTTCAGGATTTTTTTTTTCATATTTTCCTCCTCTAAAATCTAGGTGCGTCTTATGGTCAGGTGCGTCTTATGGAGCAGGTGGACTCTATTTACTAATTAGGTGACTTCTGAAAGCAATTGGTTCCACTAGATTTTAGTTAGGGGGTATCAGAGTAAAGGGGGCTGAATACAAATGCAAATGCATGCCACACTCTTCACATAATTATTTGTAAAATATTTTGAAAACCATTTATCATTTTCCTTCCACTTCACAAATATGTGCCACTTTGTGTTGGTCTATCACATAAAATCCCAATAAAATAAATAGTTTTTGGTTGTAACATGACAAAATGTGGAAAATTTCAAGGGGTATGAATACTTTTTCAAGGCACTGTATATTCTCTTTGTTTTGTATACTCTATGAAACCAGCTAGCAAACCTTAAGAATGCCATACACTTATAGATTTTATACAGGCTAAACAAAATAAAGCTTACAGATTCGTCCACCCATGCTAAACAGCGTGAATGGGCAAGTCTTCTCTGCTGGTACCATCAACTTTAGAATACCTGAACAGTGCCTGCATCTAAACCGGATTAAAGCACTGCTTGGCCAACAATTTTCCACCAGGCTCCTTTTTAAAGGAGTTGTAAACCTTTGTGTTTTTTTATGCATTATGCATCCTATGCATTAAGGTGAAAAAACACCTTGCAGTGTCCGGCCCCCCAGCCCCCCAGTTTTACTTACCGGAGCCCTGAATTTCCGTGGGCGCGTCCCCGTCATCCCTCTCTCCACGTTTTCCCGGTCTTGATTGGATAGATTGATAGCAGCGCAGCCATTGGCTCCCGCTGCTGTAAATCAAATCCAATGACGCGGGCGCTGGGGGGTAGGGCGAGTCTGGCATTCGGCATTGGATGCCGAATGCTGGACTCGGGAGCGCACCCGCAAGGTAACCCCCTCTGGAGAGCGCTTCCCAGAGGGGGTTATCTAATGTGGGGAGGAGCCGCAAGAGCCGCCGGGGGACCCCAAAACAGGTGGATCGGGGCCACTCTGTGCAAAACGAGCTGCACAATGGAGGTAAGTATGACATGTTACAACCACTTTAACCCGCCTAAAATCCCCAATACCAAATGAAGCTCATAAACCCACAGTTCGCCAATCTCTGTGGGTGTAGGTTCTGGCTGATGGAGCTTATCAGCAGTACCCACAAGGAACAAACAAAGATGTCAATGGCACTCCAATGCATCATCCCCCACCAAAATGTATTGTTCCAGGACAAAATCACTGGAGGTCCGCTCACACCAAGCCCCACTCACTTTGCAAAAATCAAAAACCCTTATACTTACCTAGGTGGATGAAGCATTGATCTGATGCTGTATCTGTCCCCCCCCCCCCCCATCGGCTCTGCAGTGAGAACTGAGAGATCAAACACCGCGATTGCTCAGTTCTCCCCCTCCGTTCTGAGCAGAGAGCCGTGACTTTCAGTCCCTGGCTCTCTACTCTGCCCCTCTGGCACACACTGGATTTCTGGGCTGTGGAGGGGGCAGGAAGGGCTGCCTCAGACTCCGTGCAGATCACCGGGAGGCTGAGCCAGGTCCCAGTCCAGGCCTTTTGGTGGATCCTGACCATATGGTTGGGATCTTTTCAGAGCCTGGACTGGCTCTGTGACGTCAGCCAACAGTGGGCTTTAGGCCTCTGTTGGCTGAAAATGGGTCACAAGAGTGCAGAACGAACTGCACTCCTGTAATCCATAGGGGAAGTGCAGCCCAAAAAAGCGTTGGTCGTACTTCTTCTTTAAGCTCTTTCTGGATGAAACATGTCAGAGTAGGCTTAGTCAGGGTGGACTTTCAGCAAATTTATCTTGTTACAATAATGTTTGGTGAGGGCCGATGTAATTAAAGTGCAGCTAAAAAGGGTCGCTGGTTCGAATCCCAACCACGACACTACCTGCCTGGAGTTTGCATGTTCTCCCTGTGCCTGCGTTGGTTTCCTCCGTGTACTCCGGTTTCCTCCCACACTCCAAAAGACATTTTGGTAGGTCAATTGGCTTCTGTCTAAAATTGGCCCTAATATGTGAATGTGAGTTAGGGACTTTAGATTGTAAGCTCCTTGAATGTAGGGACCGATGTGAATGTACAATGTATATGTAAAGCGCTGCGTAAATTGATGGCGCTGCGTAAATTGACGGCGCTATATAAGTACCTAAATAATAATAATAATAATATGTTTTTTAAATGGGAAATAACTTCAAGATAAAAGAGGTAACAAGAAATAACCTTTGCCAACCATTGACATTTAAATACGACACCCTATTCTAAACTTCTTTTTTTTTTAACTTTAACTTTGAACTAAATTTTTGGCTCTGAATTTCTGTGGTATGTTGCCAAAGTCGTGCAGGCAGCAGTTTGGGTATGTTTACAGTGTAAGTCACTAGGATTGCACCGGTATCAGTGTCGATACTAAGCATTTGCACGAGTATCAGTACTTGTGCAAATGCTCCGATACCTGAAACCGATACTTTCAGGCTCAGTTCTTTCATCTGTCAGCAGGATTCCCCCACTGACAGCTGAAATGTAAAAAAAAAAATGGTAATCGGTTGTTGAGCAGCAGGGCCGCAACGTCCTTAACAATCGATGACTCATTGAGCTGTCAGTGGGGTTCCCCTGTTGACAGCTGAAGTGCAAATGGGCAATTGGAGCTGTCAGAAAAAAAAAGAAGCAGCCAGGCAATGTTTATCAACAACATTGTTTAGCTGCTGAAACAGAGAAAAAAAGAAACATTGTTTCTTTTTTGTATCTATCTTTCTGTTTATTCATCCACAGATCAAATGGATGAACTTCCCTGTGCAGATGAAGTCAGTTTAAAGCAAACTGTGAAGTTTTTTTGTTTTTTTTTATTATTAAATTGCTCCTCTGTTTAACCCCTTATTAACCCTTAAAGCTGTTGTTAACCCACTTTGCCATCTCTTCACCATCCTCCATCTTCCCTAATGACAGCTGCTCCTGTCTGTGTGATTTTTTTTTTAAATGCCTTATTTACCGTATTTCACAGCGGTTTCTTGCGATCATGTGACTCACCAGCTCTCTAATCTGCCTGCGGTGGGCGGGGCCGAGATTCCCCCACTGACATAAGCCGGGACGCAAGGACACAAGGAGAAGAGGAGAGAGAGAGCCGGAGGGAGCTACTCTGAAATTTGGTAAAGGAGGCATTTTTTTTTTTATAAAACATACAGACAGGAGGAGCTGTCATTAGGAAAGAAGGAGGAATCGTTTAAGATTTTAAGTGTTATGAGAGCAGCAAGAGTTGTAGGGGTGAGCACTGTCACAGGATCTGACAGGCAGGGTGGAATTGGAGGGGAGAGAGAGCATAGAGGAGGACAGGAGCGCTGCGAATGACGGAGGCACGTAAACTGACCACAGTGTCAGGGCTCAGCAGCCATGATACACCGTGGACAGTTTATTTCAGGTGTTACAGGGGGCCAAATGACACAGCACCAGCAGTGTGCTGTATAAAATGCTTTAAAGGAGTAGGATCCATTTTTTTTTTCGGGTTAACAAACACTTTCATTTACTCTAATCAGCCTTATTAACTCCTTATTCTCCTCCATGTAATTATTATTTTCCAGCTGATTTTATTTTGTTTAATAAAACTATTAATATTTAAATATTTTTTGTTAATATTTTTACACCTTTAACATATATTTACACTGAAAAAAAGCACAAAATGAAAAAAAAAAACTATTATTTAATTTGTAAATAACTTTTCAATGCTTTATACCATTGCTAACAGCTGAAGTGTGAAGTAAAAAAAGTTGCGGTAGATATTAGTAATTGGTAGCGGTGAGTACTAAAAAAAAAGTATCGGTACTTATACTCTTAAAAAAAAAATGGTTTCGGTGCATCCCTAATATGCATCCTCCTAAAGCAGGTAATATGCATTTAGAACATTAGATATGGGATCTGGCACACCTTTTAGCCAAAGATATATAATTCACAGAAGAACAGGGATGTATCCTATATATGCCCTTAAACTGCACTTCAAAACTCACAAATCTTTTCAGTCTGCGGTTTTCTGTGCAAAGGTCTGAATGAAGCCAAAATGCATAGCTCAGCTAAAAACTGACACTTGTCGTAACCCTTTCCTAGTGTGTATCAAGTATACATTATCTGGCTAACCAATTTGATTGTGCATAATCAGTAACCAAAAGCTCTGCTTCAATCTGTCCCCTAAAAGCTAGTTCCTACCCATTGGCACTTCCATTTGCCCTTCACATAGCATAGAGAAGGACAAGCCACTGTGTCAATCACAGCCAACACATCAGACACATCTCTGCCCTTCACAGTCATGTGTCACATATGTCAGCAGCCCAAGGGAGTAGTTGGAGATGAGAGTTTAGCTGTTAGCTTTTCATGAGAAGTTGAAATTTATATTTAAGTAGCAGTGCTGTCTAGCCTGAACCTTTTGGGGAAATTAGGATATCATTTGAAACAGCTAAATAAGTGGAATATAAAGTGACCACTATGTTTCCAAGCTTTGGGAATGGAAAGGTTCACTTAAAGCCTGACTCCAGCTAAACGTTTAGCTTCTGGGCAAGGTAGGAAGGGATAAAACATTTGTCAGATATTTATAAAGCGGTTGTATACCCGCTGAACATTTTTTTATTTTTTTAACCCTGTAAAGCAAAAGGCATAATGAGCTAGTATGCACCGCATACTAGCTCATTATGAAATACTTACCTTAGAACGAAGCATCAGTAACTTACCTGGTCCACGCCGAGGGAGATGACATCTTGCCTCGCCGTGTCTTCCGGGTATCGCGGCTCCAGCACTCTGAGTGGCTGGAGCGCGGGAGACTTCTTTCCAGCGTCTGCCGGGCCTTAAGCCGAAAATCCCCTGTTCGCATGCGCCACTGCATTTAGCGGCGGTTTGCGAGGGGAATATCTCCTAAACCGTAAAGGTTTAGGAGATATTATTTTTACCTACAGGTAAGCCTTATTATAGGCTTACCTGTAGGTAAAAGTTAAAAAAATAACTATACAACCGCTTTAAATAACTGCAAAACGATTGCACAGACAAGGTAAGTATTCGGCATGTTTGTTATTTTTATATAAAAAAAAGTCGAAGGTTTACAAAACACTTTAAGATTTTCAAAGCCCTGTCTGCCAGGGCAGGGGATCAGATTTTTCTCCCCCGTAGATCAGTAACACATATAGATCTTTTGCCTCCCCCAGCTTGTTACTGGACAGTGAATGGAGAAACAGCAGATTGATGAGCTCATTCTGCTCTCCTCCTATCAGCATGCTTTTTGGACTATAGCAATGCTGAATGGCTTGTTGTGCTGCTTCTCCCTCCCCTGGTCTGAGCTCTGTTGTACAGAATTAACTACTTGCATTTGAAAATACATTTAGGGATGATTTATTTGATACAGAGAGGCCTTAATCTGTATCCTTTATATCTCACTGGAGTTCAGCTTTAGGCTTTTTTCACACGGGCGCACTAAGCTGTTTTGACCTGAACCTCCATGGATATACACTCCAGTATGAGCGTGGAGGTGTGTGCAGGTCCGTGCGGTTGACTACCCGTCATTGATTTGAACAGGCTGCCGGCACTGGTCTACACAGTACACTTGTGCAACCCGTCTGGATAAAGACGGTTCATTCACATGGACACACAGATCAATACATTCATGTAAATGAGACCTTCAAATGTGCATCAAGCTAGAAAGTCACAAGATTTAGACATCAGCTTATGAGTCTGTTATAGGACCCAGATTTAGAGTAGTGAAATAAAAAGAAGCTAGTTTAAATGGACCTTTGTTAGGATTACAGTTTGGTCACCGTGTACAGAATGTGTAATGTTTGCTCTGTTATTGCCCAATTTCTACATGAGATATTAAAGTGTACACATGATTCAATTACTCTGGGATCACATATTACATCGAACAAAGCAGTCCAATGTTTAATGCCAGATTGTCAATATTTGGGTTTAAACCTTATCAGGACTAAGTCTGTTATGTATGCAATCAAGTTGTCAATGTCTTGGTAAATCGTACAGACAGTGTATGTGCGCTGTACACCCGGTTTTCCATGTAATGAATGTTACGTATGGGTTACAGAGCCTAGGACAAAGCACATGGATATTTGTATAGGTCAAATCCAGTCATCTGAACAAAGAAAAGGGTACATTTCTATTTTGAGGTATGTCAACACCTTATGCCATGCCAGTTATTGTAATATGGCAAGACTGCCAACAGAACAGACAAAATATGACCTGGCAGTAGGCAGAGATTGATGGTTTCTCAGCAGATGACATGAAGTTGAAGCCTTCTTGCTGAACCTGTGCCTGTGTAAGTCCGCTGAATATGAGATGTGCAGTATAAACATGGGCAGATATAAAACTCACCTATGTTAATCATGTTTTAAATCATTAAAATACATAAATATATTTGTAGCGGGGTGTACAATTTAGGGGAGTGTCTGAGTGGTAGTTAGGCTCAGACACACTATTGTTAGGGTTAAGGGACCATTTGTGTGCCATGGGAGTTGGTATTGGTGTGTAGTTCCCTGGGACCTACAGGTGGCGCTGTCGCCCTAGGTCCGGGTTGAACCACAATACAGGGTTGCGCCTTTTCTTGTCCCCTTTCGGCAGCAGTGCGTGCCTGTCGGGAGAGGGTATAGAAAGGGGCGGCCATCTTCCATAGGGGTTGTCTTCGTCCACGCCCAGGCACCTTCAGCCTGGGTGTGCGTGTGGGTCGTCTTCGGGTGCCTTAGGCACGGAGGCCTGGTTCCTGTTCCATCCCAGACACCTTCAGTCTGGAGTGAGGTACTAATTTGGAGGCCTGGGGCCAAGCACCTTCGGCTGGGTTCCGCCGGGGATCGAGAGCTCCCAGGGTGCCGCCTTGCGAGGGGGTGCCGCCTTGCGAGGGGACCAGTATCTGAGATGAGGAGGCCAGGGAGGTAACCCTTTACGAAGACCCAGCGCAGAGTCGTGGTGATGGTGAGGGCCTCTGGTAACTCTCCGGAGGGATGGTTTTCTCTTCTACACAGGCCAAGTACTCTCTAGAAGGAAGTTCACCAGGTCAGTGGCAGTGACCCTACTCGCTTCAAGTCAGTGGCAGTGACTTCATAGGGCAAGGCCCTATTCACCTGGTCAGTGGCAGTGACCCATTCTCCAAGTCAGTGGCAGTGACTTTCTATTCACCTGGTCTGTGGCAGGGACCAACCTCACGGTCTGTGGCAGAGATCGTGCGCCATAACCGTTTTTGAAATCTAAACAGTAAAAGAACATGATTCAAGTTTGTGCCTGGACCTCCTCCCACCTAAGCTGTCCTGTGTCCCAACCTGTCTGCTTTCAAAGAGGCATATTTATTATCCGTGTGAAATAAATATAGAAGTTGGACTTTCAGTTGGTGTGGACAGTTATATTCCTGGGGAAACATAAGGACTTGCATCTATCTAAGGTAGAGGTGAGAATCATCCTCGGGAGGATTCAACTCCAGCCGCAGGCAGGCCCGAAAAGTAACACTGCTCAACCTCCTTACTCAGGAGGGTACGGGCTTGTGGTGCGGTGTGCCTCTCCCCTCCCTGCGAGGAGCCGAAAACACATACAAAAGGGCAGGTAGGGGGAGAGGTGACGGCGCTACATATTCTAAAAATGTCCTTCCATCTGTCTTTGTACTAGCCCCCCGCAATCCCTCAACATCAGTCAGAGGCAAATTAGGCAGTCGCCTAAGGCCTCGCACTCACAGGGGCCTCGCGGCCGCCTAATTTGCCTGTGATCAATACTATCATCGGATCTCTCTATTATCCCTCTCTCTTTCTCACCTCCCCCTCTCTCCCCCCTCTTGCATTGGCTGAATATGTCTGATGGGTGAGGAGGGTGCCCTGGAAGTGGTGCTGATCACCTGTGTGCTAGATCCGTGCATTTTCTGCAGCCATTTTTCTTGCTTGAATTATTTTTCCCATTATGGGCGTGAGTGGGGCCTCATGTCTAAGTTTTGCCTAAGGCCTCACAAAGCCTAGAGCCGCCTCTGACATCAGTATTCAGACATGGAGAGGAAGCTCTATAAGTCTATGAATTCGGCCTTGTAGAGTGCTGTACATCTAACAAATGAAATTTGGTGATTGGAGGAAAGAACACAAACATAATCTCATCAGTGAGCTGCTTTCCATTCACTATCCAATCAGAGTCTTGATTAAGCTGCTTTGCTTTGATTGCAGTACAGAACATTGACTGGTCAGGGCCTTGTATAGAATACGGCATGGAAGTCTGGATAGCAAAATAGTGTAAAAAATTATATAATGTTTTTCACAGGTTAAAGCTGAAGTTTAGATATAATTTTTGTTGCTTGGGGAAATATAAGGATGTGTATCTCCTACCTCACTATTTCCTGTGTAAGCTGCAAATCACTGTAGTAGTTGCCGCTATGGCAGTGATAGCAGCAGGTTTCTGGATTCAGTGCCGAGTGGCTTGCTTTCTGCTTACTAACTGCAGGGTGTCGCTCGATCAGCACTGTCGCCATTGTGAGAAATCCTTGTATTTTTTTCAATGAAAATAAGGGGTACTCTGAATGGACAAGGTGGAGAGGTGGGGCGGACGCATCACTATTTCCACTGTGTCCAATCAGAGAACGCCTTGAAAAAAAATACAAGGCTTTCTCTGAATAGTGAAAAGCAGCTAGAAATGAGCACCCGGTAACCTGCCAAGTTACCGGGAGCCTCACCTGCCAAGAACATGAAAAGAAACAAAAAACTATGGTCATAGTTCGGCGACCTTGGGTCACAGAAGCCATACCCCACCAATGGTCAAAATTTGGGGCTCCTATCATCTATAGTTCCAGAGATACGGGGCTCCTTGTGCAGCCAGTCAGAAACTACATACAGAGCAGCCAGTTTAAATATCCATGGGTATAAGGTTAACCCATAATCCCATGTTTTTCTCCCACAGTTAAAAGGGAGAATCTGCTGCTGTTGAAAAGGTACGGTAGATAGAGATACCCCAGTGTTTTTTTAGAGTAATAAAAAGTATAATTTTAAAGTTTATCTGGCAAAATAGAAAAGCCAGAGTGGGTTATACGCTCTTGTCAAGGAAAAAAAATAAAGGAGGATTGACTGCCCCCGATATTAAAAGATACTATACGGCGGTAATATTGGCTAGGTTAATAGAATGGGCAAACATCAGCACAAATAAGAGGTGGGTAAACATGGAGAATAATCTATACACAGCACCATTAGGGAAAGAAATATGGATTCCACCGAAGTATAGGACACACAGTTCACAAATACATGGTTTAACAAAAATAGTATTTAAAGAATGGGACAAAATATATAGAAGAGAAAAATGGGAGTATAACTCCCCACTGATTCCGTTGGCAGGAACAAATTTTTTTGTTCCAGGAAACGGGACTCAGATGGGGAGGTACTTAGGGGATGCACAAATAAAAGACATAATGATACAAGGGAAAATAAGGGCGAGAACAGAACTAATCACAACATATGGGTGGCAGTTTTTAAGTGAATGGGTATACACACAACTTAAACATTTTGTAAGCACAATTCCCAAACCAGTTAGAGAGGAGAAGACACTGAACCCAATCGAAAAGCTTTGCAATATTAAAACACCTACGAAAAATGGAATATCTCAAATGTATAACATATTAACAGATTTAGAAGGAACCGGGGCCCTCCCCTTTATAGGAAAATGGGAACAAGACCTTGGGATAAAACTAGATGAAAAACAAATGATTGGAGCAGTACATGACTATGCGACAGATATTGTAACGGTAGAAGCGAACTATAAGAGTTTGGTGAGGTGGCATCTAACCCCGGTGAGAATCAATCAATTTCAGCCAGGTAGATCATCACAGTGTTGGAGGGAATGTGGGCAAAGGGGAACAACAATGCATATTTGGTGGGAGTGTCAAAAAATAAAAGAATATTGGCATATTATATTGGAGTATATAAATGAAATCACTGGGGAAAAGATACCCCAAAATGCCTGGAATGTTCTGTTCCATGGGACAAATAAAACCAAAAAACAATATAAAGAAACATTAGTCCCTTCCCTACTCAATGCTGCAAAGGCCTTGATTCCCAAAAAATGGTTGCAAGTGGAGAGCCCATCCATAAAAGAATGGATACAGAGAGTAGACTACGTGCATGAGATGGAGTACCTGAGCAGCAGAGAGCAGGGAATGGAAAGTAGACATAGAAGTACCTGGCGGAAATGGAGTGAGTTTAAGTGTTCAGAGAAATATGTAATAGGAATGACAGAAACGGAAAAAAAAATTTTTTTTTTTTTTTTTTTTTTTTGAGATAACTTAAGATGGCGAAAAGGGCGGACCTTGGGGGCGGGGGGTGGGTGGGTAGGGCGTGGGAAAAATATAAATAGGAGATATGTTAGATTTAAAAAGGTTATGATATGTGTACTTTGTATAACGCATTTTATCTCAAATAAAATAAAGATTAAAAAAAAAAAAAAAAAAAAAAAAAAAGAAAAGGTACGGTTTTAATTAAGCTAAATCATATATTATAATGCTATATTTTATAACATAATTTATTATTTATCTATTTACTGTGAAATTACTGCTTTGAAGTTATAACTTCAAACTTCAGTAATGTGTCCATTAAGTCACCTGCTTGAGTACAGTTTTGAAAATATAGTAAATTACCTTACAAATAATATATAATAATTATTTGTATATTTCTTACTTATGGTAATTAACCCCTTGCCACCATGACCAATTCTGAAACTTCTCTCCTACATGTAAAAATCATAGTTTTTTTGCTAGAAAATTACTCAGAACCCCCAAACCTTATATATATTGTTTTAGCAGACACCCTAGGGAATAAAATGGCGGCCGTTACAACTTTTTATGTCACACGGTATTTGCGCAGCAATTTTTTAAATGCTATCTTTTGAAAAGAAACTGTTTCATGAATAAAAAAATAAATTAAAAAAAACAAATTTTTTGGGATAATGTGAAAGATGATGTGACACTGAGTAAATAGATACTTAACATGTCACGCTTCTAAATTGCGCACACTTGTGGAATGGTGCCAATTTTCAGTACTTAAAAATCTCCATAGATGCTTTAAATTTAACTGTTTAGTGTTACAGAGGAGGTCTAGTGCTAGAATTATTGCTCTCACTCTAATGTTTGCGGCGGATGTAACCTGTGTGTATCTGGCTCTGATACTAGCCAGTGCCTCACCAGCCACTGACCTCACTGCACGTCCTTGCCATACATGAGTCAGTTTTGTTTCTTTAACCAGTGGTTTGAATAAAATTAACTGACTTGATCCCCCTATCCACACATTCGATGTGGATGGGGGAAGCCTTTGGCTAAGCTTTTGAGTTTTTAACAGCAGGGAAGTTTCTCTTCTGTTAGAATACACTGATCAGTCCTTCCTAATACAGCCCGCAGTGTTGATCAAGTGGGGAAAACCCAACAGGGTGGTTTTATAAAGTTGATCAGTAGTTTCACTTCTGTACAACCACATGGATTGAAATGTGTCTGGTCCTTACTGAACCAGCCGGATGTTAAACCATAGAAGGCAGGCTGTAAGTTGGTCCAAGCTGGACCAAGGTAAATAGGCAAGAAAAATCATATCCTAAAAAAAAAAAAAAAACTTTAATACAGTTTACACATCTGTTTCAACTGTAATTGTGACTATACTTACAGCACCATTATTTTGGGTTAGAAGAGACAAGCAACAAACTTGAGTCACTTCTATTCCTATAACTGCCATTTTCGCTCCCTAACTCTATCAGTTAGCAACAGACCTTGAAACTGACCTTAATCATTTCCTTCTGCTTCCCTGTGTGACTGTGAAGTAATATGACCACAACCCTATGTGTATTTACAGCAGGCTGAGGGAGAATATGTGACAAACAGCAGTATTCCACTTCAGCACACTCAGGAAATGGGGACCGCTGAGTTGCTTCATCTTCTATGGAAGTTGTGTTATGGCATGGCACGCAAGGCAATATGAGCAGCAAAGGTCAACAGGAACTGAAAATGACACAAGATTTTGGTCATACAAGTGATAAATGTGCATAGACATCTATATCAGACAAATCTGATCTCTCATGTGACAATGTGTGGACAACAAATAGACAATTGTGATAGTACATGGGCAACAAACAATTTGTAGTGGAAATACAGTGGGGCAAAAAAGTATTTAGTCAGCCAGCAATTGTGCAAGTTCTCCCACTTAAAAAGATGAGAGAGGCCTGTAATTGTCATCATAGGTATACCTCAACTATGAGAGACAAAATGTGGAAACAAATCACATTGTCTGATTTGGAAAGAATTTATTTGCAAATTATGGTGGAAAATAAATATTTGGTCACCTACAAACAAGCAAGATTTCTGGCTCTCACAGACCTGTATCTTCTTCATTAAGAGGCTCCTCTATCCTCCACTCATTACCTGTATTAATGGCACCTGTTTGAACTTGTTATCAGTATAAAAAACACCTGTCCACAACCTCAAACTGTCACACTCCAAACTCCACTATGGTGAAGACAAAAGACCTGTCGAAGGACACCAGAAACAAAATTGTAGACTTGCACCAGCCTGGGAAGACTAAATCTGCAATAGGCAAGCGGCTTGGTGTGAAGAAATCAACTGTGGGAGCAATAATTAGAAAATGGAAGACATACAAGACCACTGATAATCTCCCTCGATTTGGGGCTCCACGCAAGATCTCACCCCGTGGGGTCAAAATGATCACAAGAACGGTGAGCAAAAATCCCAGAACCACACGGGGGGACATAGTGAATGACCTGCAGAGAGCTGGGACCAATGTAACAAAGGCTACCATCAGTAACACACTCCGCTGCCAGGGACTCAGATCCTGCAGTGCCAGACGTGTCCCCCTGCTTAAGCCAGTACATGCCTGGGCCCGTCTGAGGTTTGCTAGAGAGCATTTGGATGATCCAGAAGAGGATTGGGAGAATGTCATATGGTCAGATGAGACCAAAGTAGAACTGTTTGGTAGAAACACAACTCGTCGTGTTTGGAGGAGAGAGAATGCTGAGTTGCACCAAAAGAACACCATACCTACTGTGAAGCATGGGGGTGGCAACATCATGCTTTGGGGCTATTTCTCTGCAAAGTGAACAGGACGACTGATCAGTGTACATGAAAGAATGAATGGGGCCATGTATCGTGAGATTTTGAGTGCAAACCTCCTCCCATCAGCAAGGGAATTGAAGATGAAACGTGGCTGGGTCTTTCAGCATGACAATGATCCCAAACACACTGCCCGGGCAATGAAGGAGTGGCTTTGTAAGAAGCATTTCAAGGTCCTGGAGTGGCCTAGCCAGTCTCCAGATCTCAACTCCATAGAAAACCTTTGGAGGGAGTTGAAAGTCCGTGTTGCCCAGCGACAGCCCCAAAACATCACTGCTCTAGAGGAGATGTGCATGGAGGAATGGGACATACCAGCAACAGTGTGTGACAACCTTGTGAAGACTTACAGAAAACGTTTGACCTCTGTCATTGCCAACAAAGGATATATAACAAAGTATTGAGATGAACTTTTGATATTGACCAAATACTTATTTTCCACCATAATTTGCAAATACATTCTTTCCAAATCAGACAATGTAATTGTCTGGATTTGTTTCCACATTTTGTCTCTCATAGTTGAGGTATACCTATGATGACAATTACAGGCTTCTGTCATCTTTTTAAGTGGGAGAACTTACACAATTGGTGGCTGACTGAATACTTTTTTGCCCCACTGTATATAGGAAACAAACAGGCAATCATTGAAATATAGGGGCATTAACTGCGTCCAGTCTGGGCCAATACTGAGATTCCTCTCCTACATGTAAAAAACATGATACCTAAAAATCTCCAAGCTTTAAAAGCCTTTACAGGTTACCAGTTTAGAGCTACACACGAGGTTTGGTGCTATATCATATGGGATAGCCCAATAAAGGTCAATGGGACCCCCTTGCAAAGTAATCAAGCAGCTCTTTAGCTGATAGGATTACTTTTACTTTGTAGGGAATTGCCAGCAGAAGAAAATTATATCTCAATCACTGCGATGACCGAGATATTACCCTTCCCATTCAAGCTTGTTTATATACGTATGGCAGATGGGAAGTAGTTAAATAAATGGTTATTTAATTATATGGGCAACAAAACATTATATTACATCTTACCAGTCCTTAGATGTACTGTATCAATGGGGGGGAAGCCACTTCCTTAAAAAGGAAGTGTCTTTCCCCTCAGATGATGTACACTGTCACATGTTCCAGGACGCAGATCCAGAGTTCCAGGAAGTAAAGGCAGATTGATTAATCTGCCCTTAGGCACTGTTCACACTTAGAGCCGGTTCACACTGGGGCAACACGACTTCCAGCGCGACTTTACAAGGCAACTTCAAGGCAACTTCGAGGCAACTTCAAGTTTCCTCCAGGACAGGCAACTTTGCCAGTGGCCAATCAAACAATAATCAGCTCTGTGGAAGGGAGGGGTTTGCCTGAGAAAACTATTTTCTCTTCCTGTAAAGTTGCTTCAGTTAAGACACTGATCCGACTTTGGAGGCGACTTCCATTGAAATCAATGGGTACAAGTCGCCTAGAAGTCGTTTTCAAGTAGTACAGGAACCTTTTTTGAAGTCGGAGCGACTTCTGTAGTGTGCATAAAGACGGCTCTATAGACTAACATTACAGCGCGACTTGGGGCGTCTCGGGGCGACATGAAGTCGGATCCTGAGTCGCCCTGGTGTGAACCGGCTCTTAACAACTTGGAAACGCTGGCAGAATTCGCGCGATTCTGCACATGATTTGCACTAAAATTGTGGCAAAGTTTGGGGTGCCATTTTTTTTTCGAAAGGCACCCCAAATACAGCATGATTTTGCTGTGATTGTCATGTGAAAAAATGTGCGAAAATTACAGGAAAGTAAAGACGCATCTGGATCAGGGCCAAACCTTGGACCCCAAGCTTCTCTGCCATGACAAACGTTCATAGGGCAGCCCATCCAAGTGAATGGGCTGCTCCATGTAACGTGCGTGGTAATCATGATCACAAAAAAATCTAGAGCAGAAACGGGCATTCCGGTGACGATTAATGTGAATGGGGCTTCAGTGAAAATAGCTGCAATGAGAAAAATAGGGGGAAAAAATAAGGTATGCACAGAATACTTAGCCTGCAATTATCTGTAGCTCCCCGCCTCAGTTAAGGTAAAATTAGTTTGGTTCTGCTGTGTTTGGTGGAGTAGTGGTATGTGTTTTTTTAGTCTGGTCAGGTGTCCCTAAGTTTGGTTGTTGATTACTCTTGCCTGCTCCTGGAAGAAGCATCCATAAAATACAGTAGGACAGTCAACCAATGAGTTATGAATATTTATTTGACTTCAGCCAATTCCTGGGAAGAGACACCGAGAAGGTGGCTGGGGGGGGGGGGACGATAAATGTTTGGGAGGCCTGTTCAGAGTGTTCTTCTCCTCTTGGGGCTGCGGCCCCTGGGAGGCAGCCAGTGTGTGCTCTAAAAATTGTTGTTGGGCCTCAGCATGTGTATGTGGCTGAGGGCCTGAAGGAGATATGATTAAAGGACATCACCTGTGGAGGCTAGTCTGGAGAAGGATCCTTCTCTCCCTCACTGAAGAGTGCCTCATAGAAACTGGAATAGGTGACACTGACAGTTTTCCTTAGACATAGTAAGACCTTGAACTAGGATCTCAGGCATATAGTTCCAGATTAGCTGGCCATTCATTTCTATACCCTGCCCCATCCCCCACAAGAAAAAGGCTGCTGCTAAAGTATTCTAAATCTACAAAAAGTCTTCCCCTAGATTGAGCATGTGTCCTTGGAACTGTGTCTGGGGCTGGCAGCCTCTGTACTATTATGGGAGAACCTGTCTATTTCCAGCGGCCCCTTTGGGGGAGAGCACTTCATATCTATAGGTATCTGTTTCTAAAGGTGTCTTTGTTATGATTTTTATGAATAGAGTGAGGTTCCACTTTAAAGTTAGGAAAATACAACTAAAGACAAACCCTTTTTTAAGCCTTATGCCGCGTACACACGATCATTTTTCCCGTCTGGAAGAATTACATTTTTTCCTTTGGACGAGAAAAACGATCGTCTGTGGGCTTTTTGTCATATTTCCCGACGGGAAAAATGGCATTAATCACGACGAGAAAAATTAGAACATGCTCTAATTTTTCTCGTCGTGATTCCTGTCATTTTTTTCCGCTGCAGTTTTCCCATAGGGAAACACTGCCGCGGAGCCTACACACGGTCGTTTTTCTCGCCAAGAGACGTGTGTGGGGGAACAAGCCGTTCCCTCGTTTTTCCTGTCGTGATTCACGGCGGTGTTTTCACCGCCGTGAATCACGATCGTGTGTACGCGGCATTAGAGTTAAAGAAATTAATTTCATTTTAATACCAATGACACCCGGAATAAATATGATGGTAAATTCAAAATGTGTTGCCACCAGAACAGGAATAGAGGGGAATATTCCCCTGATATACTTCAAGAACTGTTAATTGGAACATGCTCCTTAGTGCTATGAACTGCATTATTCACAGGGTAGCATGCTGGGACTAAAGCCTCGTACACACGGTCGGACTTCCATTGGACTTTTCCGTGGATTTTTGTCCGAACGGAGTTGGCCGGGTACACCCATAGCATACACACTACAGGACTTTTCTGCAAACTTTCCCAAAACTTTTTCCAACATCACATGGTTTTTCTGCTCTTTACCGCCACCCTTTGGTCAACTTCTGGTATTGTTGGTTGATTTTAACATTATTTGTTTTGTCCATCGGACAAAAGTCCGATGGTTTTCTGTACACACGGTTGGACTTTGCTCCATCGGACTTTTGTTGGCCAAAAGTTTGTCCATTTGCAGACCGAACTTTTGTCCGATGAAAACCAAAAAAGTTTGTCCGATGGAGCGTACACACGGTTGGATTTTTTGTCAAACTTGCTCAAAATGAAGTTTGTTGGCAAAAAGTCAGACCGTGTGTACGGGGCTTTAGAGTTTTACATTATTAGGAGCAGAAAGGACAATTGCCAAATTATAAAATCTACTTCAAATCCAGGCTCAAAAAAGAAAAATATCAGTTTCTATGAATTTTAAACTGTAACCTGATGAACAAGTGCAGATATTGGGGCACCCTGCTTTTCACAGCTATCCATACTAACCCCACTATAGGGGGACCTGGCTACAATAAGGATGTCCACATTGTTTGAAGGGACCCTGTTACTAACTTTAAGGCCGCATGCACACTGGACGTTATAAAAACGCCAGTAGTGTTAGCTGTAGAAAGCTGTAGTTGTAGAATGGGTTTTGCAGCGTTTTTGCAGTAGTGTTTTTTAGCTTTTTTTTTTTAAACCAAAACTATATTCTCATAAAAGCTTATGTCCAGAAAAACTGATTAACACTGAATAGCCTTTTTTTTTTTTTTTTGCCATTTTAAGCTTTTTTCAGTTTTTCTAGCTGAAAAACTCCTCTCAAAACCCACTAGTTTTGGGGGGTTTTTCCAGCCAGAAAACACCTAAGGCCTCATGCACACTGGACATTTTTACTGCTGCTGTTTTTGGATTTAGACATTTTTTTCCTGCAGTCAATAAACTCCCCAGCATGTTATCCTGTGTTTTCATGCACACATTGGCTGTAATCAGCAGTTTTTAGCAGAGGCGTTTTCTGGCTGCAAAAAACCCCCAGAACTAGTGGGTTTTAAGGGGAGTACTAACTCTGAAAAAAGCTGAAAACAGCTTAAAAACGCCCAAACAACTTTGAAAAACGCGGCTATTCTGCGTTTATCAGCGTTTTTGAG
This sequence comes from Rana muscosa, assembly GCA_029206835.1. NCBI lineage: Eukaryota > Metazoa > Chordata > Amphibia > Anura > Ranidae > Rana > Rana muscosa. The sequence continues at coordinate 353,596,492 of CM055127.1, read as the reverse complement.
CCATAAGCTTTTATGGGGTATAGTTTTTGTGCTAAAAAACGCTACAGCTGAAAAACGCTTGTGCAAAAACGCTAAAAAACTCACTATACAGCTACAGCTTTCAACAGCTAATGTTACTTGTTTTCTTATAGCGTCCAGTGTACATGAGGCCTAAAACCCACTAGTTCTTGGGTTTTTTCCAGCCAGAAAATGCTGATTACAGCCTGTGTGTACATGGACACATAGGATAACATGCTGGGGAGTTTACTGGCTGCAGAAAAAAACGCCTGAAGCCAAAAACAGCAGCTATAAAAACATCCAGTGTGCATGAGGCTTAAAAAGGACAGAAAAAAAAAAAAGTATTTAAATGCCTATATTCAGCGTTTTTCCTTTCCATTTCCTTTTTTTTATTCACTTTCAATGTCCCTTTGAACCTTCTAAAAAATTTGACTACTCCAGGTAGTTCCCTAGCACTGCCCCCTTCCTCCTTGCACATTATAGCCCTCCCATTTTCCGGAAGTGTCTAATTACACTTTCTGCTGGCCCAGCTCCTTTGCCCCTCCCTGTACCTTCCTATATATCCTTTTTTTTGCAGCTGCTAGGGAGAGAAGCAAAGGGGTATACTATACAGAGTGTCACTTCATTGGAACTGAAACATTCCTGAGAGTGATGCCATTATAGCAGGCCTTGCCACTGTAAGCTCAACCGAGGCAGCTATATATGGTATAGTAATGCAAGAACATAGACAAAATGGGCAGCTGTGTTTACAGACACAATATGCTGTAGATGGGATGTTAGTTACAAATGTACATAAACTGTGGAAGAATAATGCCATAAAATAACTGCATGCACATATGCAGAGTAACAATAAGTAGTAAAGCAGCTCGCTGGTGTAAAAAAAAGTTACAGTTTTAGTTTCCTAAAATGTCTCTAAAATCTAAACTTTCTCAAACACCTAAAGTAGCCTCCAGACAAAGTTTATTTTTTCATTTTGTAGAGTGTGAAGGAGTAGTACCCCTATTGGGTTTTTATTGCGGTCTGCATTCCTATGGGCACACATTGCAAGACTTGGATTTCTCAGCAAGTGAGCTCAATTCCAAACTATAAGACCTGGTTCACACGACCTCCAGCTTGCAATGGTTAGTCTGGGGAGGTGGGTCAGGCCCTTTTCACTTTGGAAATCACAGGGGACTTATACTATTTCATACATGCAAGCACAAATGCCCATTAAAGGAAACATGTCATAGGCAAAATATGCAGGGTGCCAATCCTGATGTTCACGCAGGCTCTCTGGTTTTCAGTATTTTCAGTCTCAGACATTGAATGAACATGCAGCAAGTATAATAACTGATCTGCATACTTGCTTTAGGTCAGTGACTCTGATTCACTAAAGTCAAAAAGGTTAGCATGAGCATTTAACAACTAGCTAGTGCTGTGTACTGTAATGCCCTGTATACACGATCGTTTTTTCCGATGAAAAAAGTCTGATGGATTTTTTTCATCGGAAAAAACGATCGCGTGTGAGCCCCATCTGACTTTTTTCCATCGGTTTCAAAAAATAGAACATGTTTTAAATTTTACAGATGGAAAAAAAAACACGATAGGAAATTCCGCATGCTCAGAATCAAGTCGACGCATGCTCAGAAACATTGAACTTTTTCTCGGCACGTCGGAGTGTTTTACGTCACCGTGTTTTGGACGGTCAGAATTTTGTCCGATGGTGTGTAGGCAAGACTGATGAAAGTCAGCTTCATCGGAATTCCGACGGAAAAATCCATCAGATTTTATTCCATCCGATCGTGTGTACAGGGCATAAGACATGTTGTAAATAAATGTTATTATAAATTACCTTTACATTTCAATTTGCAGATACAGCAATTTTCTAAAATTGTTAAAAATGTAAATGTTGCTTCCTTGGAATATGGAAACCTGGAGGGTTTGTACAAGTTGGCCCCAGAAATGTCATTTACCTGCTTGTGTGAAAACCAAGAAGTCTGAATTTCAATTGTTGATATGACACTGTAGAAAGTTTTTAAAACTAAAGCCTCATGCACAAAGGACATTTCTTTTCCTCCCCGGACACCTTGCTCTGGGGAAGGAAAAAGGAATAAAAACAAGCCTAAAGACCGTTTCCGTCTTGATCTCTGGAGTGGAGCTCAGTTGCGACATTTCCTTAACACTCTCCCACCTCCGGACAGATTTCAACAAACATTAACACCCTTAGAACAACTATGTGAGGGGACGGGGCCTTGCTCTCACTTAATTTCACAAATGTATGCACTACTGGTTGGCCCCCATCCATATATAAGGAAGTGGGAAATGACATTAGACAGGACATTCACCCAGGCACAACATCGGCAGATAGTAAATCTTGCATTGAAATCTTCAATATCTACAAGAATCCAAGAAACAAATTTTTAAATAATGACGACAAGATGGTACCGTACACCCTCATTACTTAATAAATTCTCTCCGGAGATCCTGGGAAAATGTTGGAGGTGTCAGGAGGAAAGAAGGACTCTACTCCACATTCTTTGGTCCTGCCTAAAACTGGGGTACTTCTGGAGGGAGATACGGCGGATAGCACATAAATTTACTGAGTATAACCTTCTAGAAGATCCAGCCTTATTTTTGTTCCATGTCTCAAACATACCGGGGAAAACATATAGTAAATGAATCTTGCGCCATCATATCAACGCTGCTAGATCATGTAGTGTACGGCAGTGGAGAGATACGAAACCCTCCCACAATTCTTACATGGGTCACACGAAATGAAGAGGTTAATAGGATGGAGGATTTGTTATTATCGGCTCAAAATCGAAAGGAGACATATTTAGAAACTTGGGGCCAATGGAATACATTTAAATTCTCGGAGGAAGGGAGTTCCCTCTTTGCTCCTGAGAGTATTTGAAAAAGAGGGGAGTGGGGGACCTTTGGGGTGCCCTCACTTCCCTGGATGATGGTATAGTAAACTCACCTATACCTCGGTACATTTCCCCTCCAACTCCGACTTCCCCTCCCTTATCAGTGTCTTTTTTTTTCTTCTCTCTTTCTATTTTTTTTTTCTTCTTTTTTAGGAATTCTTTCCCTCATGGGGCTTCTTATTTTCTCTTTTTGCCTCTTCAGATATGTAGAGGTTTCTTTTAAGTAAAGTATGTTGTCAGCGCATACAAGAGAAGCAGGTCTAACGGAAGATAGAATGGGGACTACCCCAAATAACTAGTTATTGTTTTTTCTGTGGATGTATTTAAGATAGGAGTAATGCTGTTAATTGGATTTTGAATGGGTACATTGGAGCTCATATGATTGATGGATTCATGAAATTGTTTATTTCTCTGTATGTATGACAATTAAAATAAAGAAATTAAAAAAAAAAACAGGCCTAAATATAAATGAATTTAGGCACGTCAAGTGCTTGGGCAAATTCCATTGGCTAGACTCAGTCTGGCCTATGGAATGAATGAATGAAGCACGAAAGGCGCCTAGTGCTTAAGTGCATGTAAGCGCGCCACGTGTATTTTTTACGCTGAAACCCTCCGCTCTTTTTCTGCTTCTAAACACCTGTTGATGCTTTCATTCCCACAGTCAGTGTGAACCAGGGCTTAGAGGCAGTAAAATAAGACTCAAATGCCCTTTAAAGCAGGGTTTTTAATGCTTAGTTGGCATGAGGCCTTAGTGATGCCCTTTATTTGCTAACTTGATTACTAAAAATGCAAGATAAGCCAGACCCCCATATTTGAACACAGATTTACAGGAACAGGCAATGAAATATACACATTAAAAAAAATACAACTCTTTTGTCTGGACACAGTTTAGTAGTGAAGGCTATTTGTAAGTGATAAAAGATTGGAGTTTAATAATATAATGCTGTCATAAATGCATATTGTGCAGCTTTTCTCATTACAACATGGACTTTACACCAGGTGGTTATAATAAACACAGTCCATTTAATTTAAAAATCAGTTTCAGAGAGGGCATGAGAAATCAAATAGCAATTTATTCAGAACAAAGAAAGTTTTGACAAAAACAAAAAAAAGATCAAATTGATTGCAATATACAGTATATCAATTAGCTGTGAATGTTTTTATTCAACAAAAATTTGAGTTATGCCGCGTACACACGATCGGACCTTAACGACAACAAAACCGTGGATTTTTTTCCAACGGATGTTCGCTCAAACTTGTCTTGCATACACACGGTCACACAAATGTTGTCGGAAATTGCGAACGGCAAGAACGCGGTGACGTACAACACTACGACGAGACGAGAAAAATTAAGTACAATGATTCCGAGCATGCGTCGAATTGATTCCGAGCCTGCGTAGAATTTTTGTACGTTGAATTGTGTACACACGGTCGGAATTTCCGACAAACAGCTTTTGTTGTCGGAAAATTTGAGAACCAGCTCTCAAATTTTTGTTGTCGGATATTCCGACAGCAAATGTCCGATGGAGCATACACACGGTCGGATTTCCCAACAACAAGCTCACATCGAACATTTGTTGTCGGAAATTCCGACCGTGTGTACGCGGCATTAGGGCTCATTCACAAGGGGCAATTTACTGTGGCCCCATGCAGGTCTGTGTTTTCCCAATATGTGGATGCACAGCTGTTGCATCCATCCCCCTTCCGACGTCCCATTCACTTCTATTGGAACATACAGCTGCATGAATCGTGCAGGTGAGGGTCCCCGAACACATATAGGGTGTGTTTGGGGACCCGCACCCACACTCACCCATTGTTATATAAGGACACAGCGACTGTGTCCATGCAGCTGCATGTCCCAACAGAAATTAATGGATGGAACCGAGAATCTTCGGATCTGCAGCACACCCACACAGAGAGTAAATATTAAAAGCACTGGATGAGTACAGGCAGGGGAAATGCAGGTAGAAATTAATGGATGTCGGCACAAGGATGCATGCAACACCTGTGCATCCTTGTGATGGGAAAACACAGACTTGCATGGGGCCTGCAGTACCATGTAAACAAGCCGGTACACTTTAAGCATTGCTGAGACAGGTGCCATGCTTCTACTGACCCAAATGATCAGCAATGTCAACGATCCTTTTCTTTTTCTATCCCAGCAACCTTTTCCTCTGTTTGTCTCCCAGATCTCATCTGATTGACTTCCTTGTGTTTTTCCTGCTTTTGAGCACCAGCAAAGGTTGGCCTGGTGACGTACCTGCCCCCTATCACATTCACACCTCACTGTACAGCATTTAATTAGAAAATATGTGCTCTAAATGTAGGTTATGTTATCAGAATACTGTTCTTATTTATTTTTTCTGCATAAAGAAATGGCATTACATGATGTTAATTGACAGTAAAAAAAAAGATTAAAAAAGGTGCACTTGAACTGTAGTTTGTTGAGCAACACTAAAGTAGAAATGAGACATAGAAACATGATTTAGGGCCAGTTCACACCAGACACAGTTCCGTGTTCTTTTTTTCTGCACAAAATGCATGCACAGTGTTTTCCATGTATTCCAATGGCTCTTGTTGGCTCTAGTTCACACCATGCAGTCAGTTTCCGGTCAGTTTTCGGTGCAGAAACTGCATCTGGTGTGAACTGGCCCTAAAAAAGAAGGTCCTTTAGGCTGTATTCACACTTATGCTTTGCGTTTTTGAGCTCCGGAGTCTTTGGTAAGATATCAATCAGTGGTTCAGTGGTTCGTCTGTGTTCTAGCTGCGGATTTGCTGACCTTGGAGAGGAGAGGGGAGGGGAGGGAAGCCGCTGTTATCATGAGGGGGGAACTCCACGCCAAATTTTAAATAAAAACCGGAATGGGTTCCCCTCCAGGAGCATACCAGGCCCTTAGGTCTGGTATGGATGTTAAGCGTAACCCCTACGCCGAAAAAACGGCGTGGGGGTCCCCCCAAAATTCATATCAGACCCTGATCCAAGCACGCTGCCTGGCCGGTCAGGAAGACAAGCGAGCGCCCCCCCCCCCCTCCTGAACCATACCAGGCCGCATGCCCTCAACATGGGGGGGTGCCTTGGGGCAGGGGGGGCACCCTGTGGCCCCCCACCCCAAAGCACCTTGCCCCCATGTTGATGTGGACAAGGGCCTCTACCCGACAACCCTGGCTGTTGGTTGTTGGGGTCTGCGGGCGGAGGGCTTATCGAAATCCGGGAGCCCCCTTTAAGTAGGGGGCCCCCAGATCCCGGCCCCCACCCTCTGTGAAGGAGTATGGGGTACATCGTACCCCTACCCATTCACCTGGTGGAAAAAAAATGTCATTAAAAAAACACACTACACAGGTTTTTAAAGTAATTTATTAGGCAGCTCCGGGGGTCTTCTTCCGACTTCGGGGGTCTCTTCTTCTGTTCTCCGGTGTCGTCTCTGCACTCTCTGGTTCTTCTCCTGCTCTCCGGTGCCTTCTTCCTTCTGCCGGGCGCCTCCGCTATCTTCTTCCAGCTCTTTTTCTAGTGGCGGCCCAGTCTTCTCCGTAGTCTTCTTCCCTCTTCTCTTCTTCGATGTTGACATGGCGATGCCTCCAACTGTAATGCCGTGTGCGCGGTGCGCATCGACTTATATAGGCATGGGGCGTGGTCACCAGGTGATGCCACCCGGTGACCCCACCCCCTTATGACATCACAGTCCCGGGGAATGATGGGACTGTGACGTCATACGGGGGCGGGGTACATGGATGGAAAACACTGTGCATGCATTTTGTGCAGAAAAAAAGCACACGGAACTGAACGGAACTGCGTCTGGTGTGAACTGGCCCTTAGACCACTTTCACACTGAGGCGCTTTTCAGGTGCTTTCACGCTAAAAAAAGCACCTGAAAACGTATTTCCATTAAAATCAATGAATCCTTTCACACTGGGGCAGTGCACTGAAAAAACGCCCCTCTCCATTGAAATTAATTGAAAGCGCTTCAAAAGCGCCTGAAAAGCGCTTCAAAAGCGCTCAGTGTTTTACTAGCAGTTTTTCAAGCGCCTCAGTGTGAAAGTGGCCTTAGTCACTTTCAGTTCCAGTTTGATCTCCTAAGAGAGATTAGTGGAAGCAATCTGTGTATACCAGTTAAACAAGTTTTGTACGTTTCTTCCTAAAGCCTTGGAACATAAAATATACAGGGTGTGCCATCCCAATAATGGAAGTATCAGAACAATAAAAAAAATAAAAACATCCCCTTTACTTATTAGAGATGATCAAAATGTACTAATTTCCCCGAAATTTTGGGGAAAAAAATGGAGAATAATATTATAATACATAATTTATATAGCACCAATAGTTTGCTCTGCCCTTTACAAAATAATGGAGAAGCTACAGTTACAATGTAAACCAAGAGGGTAAGAGGGTCCTGTTTAGAGCTTACAATCTAAAAGAGATGAAAGTGTTATTTAAAAAAAAACAAAAAAACATTACAATTACACTTTTTATACTTACTGTATATACTCTAGTATAAGCCGAGTTTTTCAGCCCATTTTTAGGCTGAAAAACGACCCCCTCGGCTTATACTCGAGTCAGCAGTAAAACAGCGTGTCTGCCACTGTGTAATCCATATGCAGCCGTACCTTTTCATTAGTAAAACAGCATGTGTCTGCCGCTGTATAATCCAGTCTATTCGGCCGTCCATTGTAAAACAGCCCCGCCTCCTCCTCGTCTGTGATAGGCGGAACACTGATACAGTTTCCCAGCATCGTATCAGTGTTCCTCTATCACGGACGGACGAGGAGGAGGAGGCGGTGCTTTCTTACAATGGACGGCCAAATAGACTGGATTTTACAGCGGCAGACACACGCTGTTTTACTAATGAAAAGGTACAGCTGCATATGGATTACACAGCGGCAGACACGCTGTTTTACTGCTGACTTGAGAGACTGCATATGGGCACAGTGAGAGACTGCATATGGGCACAGTGAGAGACTGCAAATGGCCACAGTGAGAGACTGCATATGGGCACAGTGAGAGACTGCATATGGGCACAGTGAGAGACTGTATATGGGCACAGTGAGAGACTGCATATGAGCACAGTGAGAGACTGCAAATGGGCACAGTGAGAGACTGCAAATGGGCACAGTGAGAGACTGCATATGGGCATTGTGAGAGACTGCATATGGGCATAGTGAGAGACTGCATATGGGCACAGTGAGAGACTGCAAATGAGCACAGTGAGAGACTCAAAATGGGCACAGTGAGAGACTGAAAATGGGCACAGTGAGAGACTGCAAATGGGCACAGTGAGAGACTGCAAATGGGCACAGTGAAAGACTGCAAATGGGCACAGTGAGAGACTGCATATGGGCACAGTGAGAGACTGCAAATGGGCACAGTGAGAGACTGCATATGGGCATAGTGAGAGACTGCATATGGGCACAGTAAGAGACTGCATATGGGCACAGTGAGAGACTGCAAATGAGCACAGTGAGAGACTGAAAATGGGCACAGTGAGAGACTGATAATGGGCACAGTGAGACTGCAAATGGGCACAGTGAGAGACTGCAAATGGGCACAGTGAGAGACTGCATATAGGCACAGTGAGAGACTGCATATGGGCACATTGAGACTGCAACTGAGCACAGTGAGAATGCAACTGGGCACAATTAGACTGCAACTGGGCACATTTAGACTGCAAATGGGCACAGTGAGGCTGCAGATGGGCATTGTTTACCCAGTAGCTGCTGCATTTTCCCACCCTAGGCTTATACTCGAGTCAATATGTTTTCTCAGTTTTTTGTGGTAAAATTAGGTGCCTCGGCTTATACTCGGGTCGGCTCATACTCGGGTCGGCTTATACTCGAGTATATACAGTACCTGCTCTGTGCAATAGTTTTGCACATAGCAGCCCTGATCCTCCTCTTCCCCACTGGCGCTCTGAGCTCCTCCTTGATCCTGGGCCTCTGTGTGTCCATTTGATTGAGAGCAGAACGCCAATGGTGAGGAGGGAGAGAGAGAGCAATTCCGCCGGATTAGGTTTGGACTCAGGTAAGTATTTAGGTTGGGCTGGGGGGGAGAGAGCTGACACTAGAAGGTTTTTACTTTAATGCAGCCTTTACAACCACTTTAAAGTGAAATGTTCTTTTGCCATAAAACAGCGCCCTCCATTAGCCTCATTATTTTTTGATTTGTTTTCACAGAAACAGGATGACAGACATCAAAAACACAAATTAAAAATTAACCCGACATTACACACATAACAATTCAATACAGAAAAAGAAAAAAAAAAGAATATACAAAGAACACATAATAAAATAAACTACACTAAGAAAATGGATTGCTTTTTTTTTTCAAAAGTTGCTTAAGCAACTCAATGAGCGAGATTGAGAGTTTCCGCTTCAGTGAATTTAGTAATTATGCTGCAAAATCTATTTTGCCAAAATCACTTTTCCATTTCCTACCACTCATTGATCAATCTATAAACCTCCTTAGACACTCACGAATCAAGGTCATCTTGTTATCCCATATTATGCTGCCTTCTTCCAATTTAAACATTCTAAAATAAAACTCTGTTAATTTTTAATTTGGTAACATTTCATGTAGCAGAAAACTTTGAAAATTACTTTCTGAGGATAGCAATAGTCAACACCTCCCACACATTTCATTTTATTGCAGTCAGTTTCAAGGACCATGGTTTATCAAAGTTACTACACCATGCACATCATTATATTTTGATGAGAAGTTGTGCCCCTTGTCCTAGCCCCATGCCGTTCCCCCGCTATCAGTCCATTTAAAGTGGGGAGGGTTGAAGCTAGACTTTCTCTGCAGAATTGGAGATATTTTATAGAATGCCCAAAGCTTCTTGTAAAGCTCCCACAGCTATCTGACAACACTTGTGTATAAATTGAACTGCCTATCGCTCTAGATCAGGGGTGCCCAACCGCTGGCCCACGTCTTGCTCTGAGATGGCGGTTCGGCAAGCCCAGATCGCGGGTTCCTGACCCGCCATCTCAGAGCATCAGCGCAAAGAACGGAGCCGCCGCTAGAGGAAGCAGAGCCGATGCTTCCTGCATAACGCCGGCTCCTTCACAGGCGGAGTGATACCAAATGCACTCCACCTGTGACAGGAAGCATCGGCTCTGCTCGCTACTGCAGTCGCATGCTTCTGTCACACATCTAATTCACGGGAACCCGCGATGCGCGATCTGGGACAGCAGCCAGCAGTGCCAGTACCAGTCACCAGTACCAGCCACCAGTACCATCCACCAGTACCAGCCAGCAGTACCTGCCAGCAGTACCAGTACCAGCCATAAGTTCCCGCCAGCAGTACCAGTACCCACCAGCAGTACCTGCCAGCAGTATTAGTACCCACCAGCAGTACCAGTACCAGCCAGCAGTACCAGTACCCACCAGCAGTACCAGTACCCGCCAGCAGTACCAGTACCAGCCAGAAGTACCTGCCAGCAGTACCAGTACCCGCCAGCAGTACCAGTACCCGCCAGTACCAGTACCAGCCAGCAGTACCAGTACCCGCCAGCAGTACCAGTACCAGCCAGCAGTACAAGTGCCCAGCAGCAGTACCTGCTAGTAGTACCAGTACCCACCAGAAGTACCAGTACCAGCCAGCAGTACCAGTACCCACCAGCAGTACCAGTACCCACCAGCAGTACCCGCCAGCAGTACCAGTATCCACCAGCAATACCAGTGCCAGCCAGCAGTACCCGCAAGCAGTATCAGTACCCACCAGCAGTACCAGCCAGAAGTACCAGTACCCCCCAGTAGTACCCGCCAGCAGTACCAGTACCCACCAGTAGTACCAGGGAGCAGTATCCACCAGCAGTATCAGTAACCACCAGCAGTACCAGTACCAGCCAGCAGTACCAGTACCCACCAGCAGTACCAGCCAGCAGTACCAGTACCAGCCCGCAGTACCAGCCAGCAGTACCAGTACCCACCAGCAGTACCAGCCAGCAGTACCCACCAGCAGTACCAGTACCAGCCAGCAGTACCAGCCAGCGGTACCTGCCAGCAGGCAGTACCCAACAGCAGTTCCAGCCAGCAGTACCAGCCCTGGAGGACAGCCAGCAGCAGCCACCAGCCATAACCACCTGGGGGACAGCAGCAACCAGCTGCAGGAATCCTGAGGAAGAAGTGAAGATTGAGGTCAGTTGAGATGCAGGTAAACCGCTGTGCATCAGTGTGAAAGCGGCCTTAGGCCCCTTTATCGCAATCGGTCAGTCCTGGTCTTTCTGTCTGTTTTTCAGGCGGACCCAATCACCTCTATAGAGCGGCAGATGTAAACAGACTCGTGTCCGTTTACTCCCGCCTATCTGCAATCCAATCTGCTTAAAAAAAAAGAAGGGGATCTGTCCCCTTCTGTCTGGGTGGATTGGAGGGCCCTTAGGGTAGAGCCGGCTGCGTCTGCTCTACATGTGCAGAGTCGACACAGACCTGCCATCCGCCCGCTACGTTTATTGTGGCCCGCGACCGGTTACCAAGTCGCTAAAGTGGCCCTCGCTCCTCAAAAGGTTGGGCACCCCTGCTCTAGATCTAATATCACTTTGACAGGGGGTTTTCACTAAAGGTCACATCTCTTTATTCATTTTCTTTTTTAATTCATGATCAGTTTGAGGGCTAATTCAGCCATTTTGCAAATAAATAAACAAATGCACCCACATTGGTTAAACAAAAAATATGTGATTTTTTTTACTTTCTTTGCAAAGTAGCCTGCAAAGCATTGCAACCATGATCATGGGGAGCGGGTCTGGTGGAGGAGGTGCCTGAGCATGCTGTGTGATGTCATGGTTCAAGGGAGCTAAGTGGAACTGAGTGGAGGGGCAGGAGCCTCATATGTGGGTCCACGGGAAGGGAGCAAGGCAAGCTGGGAGCGCGACTGTTAGTGCTGTTTGGACTGGAGTGGATTGAAGATACCACTTGGCATGAAGAGAGACAGTCACTGTGACTCAGAAGGGGACATGTCATGTCGGTGAGGTGTCTTCATCATCTGTGGTGCTGCACACTGGTTGCAATTTCATGTGTGTGTGTACATGCCCATTCTAATTTCTTGCCCTCCTGAGTCCTGTCCCTGAGCTACTTACTATATGGAAAATAAAATAAGAAATATGTTTTTTGCCTTAATATTTATCCTAAATCACATTGCTAATTGCATATTGTATTTGTCTGTAGCCAAAATACTGAAATTTGCACTTAAAACTGTAATTCTTTTTAACTTTTGAAAATGCCAGTAAAAAACTTGGCTATGCCAGCAAATTTTGTGTGTCGTGTCAGTAAATCTCAATCTGATAGGTTGGCAAAACTGGAAGGGGGTGGTTTGGGTTTGGGGGCTACAGACTGTGACCATGTTTCATATTACACCCTCAATATGGATAAGACATGAAACACGGCCTGAACTGAGGACGTGAACTTTAAATTTGTTTGTGAAATGTTTATAGGAAACCTGAGCTAACAAATTATGCAGACTGTTATTACTGGAATCTTCTTTTAAAAATGCTAGTTGCCTGGCTGCCATGCCATTCCAAAGGCTTTTCTAGTTTGAGTCACTGTCCTGGAGCAAGCATATATATCAGGAGTTCTGGCTTTTCTCTGACTTCACTAGCTGCATGCTTGTGATAGGTCAGTGACTGGAGTGAAGGCCACACAGAAATGCTTCATGCTGGGATTTGCATGCCTTTCAGAGACTGTTCAAGTCAAGTAGCGAGTTATTAATTTAGATATAAACAGTTCTAAATTTCTTCTTTAAAGTGGTTGTAAACTCAGAAAAAAAAAAAGCAAGACAAAGGCATAATGAGCTAGTATGCATTGCATACTAGCTCATTATGAAATACTTACCTTAGATTAAAGCTGTTGCATCAGTCCCCGCACACCGCTGTGACCGGCGACATGTCTCCCAGAGTTATTTTCGATTTTGCGGGCTCGGGCGCTGTGATTGGCGTGGGAGCCGCCAGTCATGGCAGGGCTACTGAAGAAACGTCACGAGCGGGCCGTTTCTTCAGGGCGCAAGTGCCGATGACGTCGGCACATTTGGATACAGTGAATACATCCTAAACTGTGCAAGTTTAGGAGATATTCATGGCACCAACAGGTAAGCCTTATCATAGGCTTACCTGTTGTAAAAAGTGGTGTAACAGGGTTTACAACCACTTTAAAAGACTGGTGAAAACAAAATGTGGACTAACAAATTATTTCAGTAAAAAAAAAAAAAAATTTTTGTAAAATTGTTATAAACTGAATGCTAAACATTTTGCAAACTGATGACTTCTGTGTGCCTGTAGTGGCTAGGGACTCTCAATTCAAAAGGCAAACTGGAGTCTTTAGCTATCTGTTAGTCAGTACTAAATTTAGCAGAAATCATTGCCTGTCAACATTTCCTCTGTATAGCTAATACACTTTCTGCTGTTACTCTAGAAATGTTCTTCATCCTTGCAGAATGCATATAGTTTAGATATTCATAGACTGTTTTATTTACTGCAACCAATTTTTTTATTAAACAGAAAATAAATAGTACCAATGCATTAAAATTTAAAGAAATATGTTGTTTTTTTTCGTAGGCATTGTGTTAAATTTTGACTCAGAAAGTCAACAAACTTTTTACTATAACTAGGGGTCTGGGTTGATATTTGGGGGAGAAGGCACAACAAGGGCCTACAGTAAGTAAGGGTTGTAGTAACATCATCAGAGTGACCAGCTGAAAACGTTTCTACTCCAGTTCACAGAATCTAGTTATAATAACATCGGGCTGTACTGTGCAATATATACCTGTCCTCAGGCCCTGGTTAAACAGCCAATCAGAAACAGGGGGCAGGTGTATAATACACAGTGTGGCTGTCATTTGATATTGATGCTGTGCACTGATCGACAGGTTGAGTCTTCAGATATGCTGTGTAGTCGACAGTGTCCTAGAAACCAGTGAGGCTGTGTATCTGACGACATCATAGTAACCATTGAGGCTGCTTAGCTGACACTGTTCTAGCAACCAGAAAAAGGTTGGGGGTAGTGGATGAGCACTGTGGCCTTTATTTGTATGCCAACATAGATTTGGTCTTAAAGTGATATTAAAGTTTTGTTGTTTTTTTTTTTTTTAAATAACAAACACATTATACTTACCCGCTCTGTGATTTTGCATAGAGCAGCCCCAGTCCTCCTCTTCTCAGGTCCCCCACCGGCACTCCAGTCCCCTCCCTTCTGACTAGTGTTCATTTACACACAGAGTGTGGCTCGGCCCCTGCTTTTTCAATCATTGGCTCACTGGCTGTGATTGACAGTAGTGGGAGCCAATGGCTACCACTGCTGCCTCAGCCAATGAGGAGGAAGAGACCGAGGAGAGCCAAGGCTCTCATGCACTGGATCAAGATGAAGCTCAGGTAAGTATTAGGGGGCAGCTGCACACAGAAGTTTTTTACCTTCATGCATTGTAAAAAACCTTGAGACTGCGATCTATGAACTGGAGGTAATTCTTTTTCTTTTTCAATAGTTTTTATTAGTATTTTTATAATAAGTGTACAGTACAAGGTCCTATTAGTTCAATACAGAATTTGGACAGAAATAGACTATTAGGCTTGTAACAATCAAGGTAACTGATCATATACAATCTTATAGTCATATACCTGAGTTAAATAGAGGTGTTAACCGTCTAGCCCAGGGGTCTTCAAACTACGGCCCTCCAGGAGTTCAGGAACTACAATTCCCATCATGCCTAGTCATGTCTGTGAATGTCAGAGTTTTACAATGCCTCATGGGATTTGTAGTTCCGCAACAGCTGGAGGGCCGTAGTTTGAGGATCCTTGGTCTAGCCCCCTCTCGCTCCCTTTAGTTCTAGGGATAGCGACCAGGGGTGCTCCCCTTTAAGGTACATGACTCCTGGTGTCCCATCAGCACATCACAACAAAATGATCAGGAAAACTGATCTAGTATGCGCATTTACTCCCATTTTTTTGACGAGGTGTCCAAGTGGACTAGCATAATTTGCTAAGGGAAAGAGAAAGGAAATGAAAGAAGTAAAGAAAGCAGACTGTGCAACCATACTACCCCATAAAATGCCACAAGGGACACATGAGGGCTCTAAGTGTTTCCTGAGAGATATTTGATCCAGGCGTCCCATGTTTTTTCAAATCCAGATAACTTTTCATTTAGAATGGCAGAAAGTTTCTCAATAACCATTATCCAGGTTAATTTAGTCTTAACTATATCAAAACAGGATAGTAGGACACATCCAAGATCTAGTTTTAGCTAAACCTGCAGCTACGGACACAAAGCATTCTTACATGCCTCAAAGTCTCTAATACTGGTTGACCCAATAGAGCTTGTCGTTGATTTGTTTTTTTTAAGATTTGTTCCCCTCAATGAGTATATAAAGTTGTAAATGCTGATCCAAAATTTGCAGACTTTTAGGCAAACCCACCAAACATTAAAGTGGTTGTAAACCCACTTACACAACATGCACCTACAGGTAAGCCTAGATTAAGGCTTACCTGTAGGTGCATAAAATATCTCCTTAACCTACACGGTTAAGGAGATATTTGCATTTAAATCCGGCGCCGCTGACGTCACACGCATGCGCACTAGCAGGCCGGCTTAGTAGCCGGATTTCTGGATGGAGTTAGCCGGCCTGAGCGCGCATGCGTGTGACGTCATCGCCGCTCCTGGGCCAATAACAGCACCGGAGTGGCGATACACGGAAGGCAGAGGGGAGCAAGATGGCGACGGAGGTGTCCGAGCACCGCTGCAGGGGCTTCGATCTCAGGTAAGTGATTCATTAAGAAATAGTATGCTATGCAAACTAGCTCATTATGTCTTTGTTTTGCAGGTTGTTTAAAAAAAAAAAGCGGGGTTCACAACCACTTTAAGGAACAAGCTTTTGTGGCCACAACCTCTAAGCACATAGATGAGGCTCTGGTAATGTAGGAGGACAATTTTATCAGTACCATATGCCATTAAAGTAAAACTTTGTAGTTGGCCTCTATTATAGAGGCATTGATCTATGATTTGGAAGCATGACCTGTTATCCTATCGGTCGTCAAATACTAATTCCACATTTAGATCACTTTCCTATTTGAACATATATTGCTGTATGGTAGATTTGGACATTAATATAGAGTATATTACTGAAAAAAAGTCACATGATCTACACCAGTGTTTCTCAACTCCAGTCCTCAAGGCGCCCCAACAGGTCATGTTTTCAGGCTCTCCATTGTTTTGCACAGGTTATTTGATCAGTTTAACTGCTTTAGTAATTCCCACAGCTGTTTCATCTGAGAGAAATCCTGAAAACATGACCTGTTGGGGCGCCTTGAGGACTGGAGTTGAGAAACACTGATCTACACAGTGCTTTAAAGGCAGTGAAGCTTGATACCGTGTTTCCCCAAAAATAAGACCTACCCTGAAAATAAGACCTAGCGTTTTTTTCGAGGAGGGCTGCAACATAAGCCCTACCCCGAAAATAAGCCTGAGTTTAAAATGCTTGTAAAATCCTATAACCCACTCTATTACAGTAGTATATAATGTACAATGTGTGTGTTTCTGTAATATAAATGTGGGGAAGAAAGCTTCGGCGGGTCACAGAAGCGCAGAGCGGCACTATAACAAAAGTATTTGGCACAATTATATTACAGAAACACACACATTGTACATTATATACTACTGTAATAAAGTGAATTATAGGATTTTACAAGCATTTTAACTCAGTTCACACTGGGGATTCCTGTCAGGCAGGGGGAGAGAGGGGAAGAGAAGACAGCACATTACATGGTAAGGCCTTCCACCGAAAATCAGCCCTACTGTGTCTTTTGGTGCCAATATTAATATAAGACCCGGGCTTATTTCAGGGGAAACATGGTATGTCTCCCTGACATTGCAAAGAATTTACAAAATGAGTTAGTTGTGTATTGCAGTATAACTCTGTGTCCGAGAGGTGGTGTTTTTCTTGCAAAAATTGGAGTGAAAGAACTCTCCCACCAGCACATATATCAGCAATCTGCAGAAATCCCTTTGGAAAATTATAGGGATGGAATCCGGAGTGAAAGATGAATTATTAAATAACAGAGCTAGGGGGTTGTGCACAGACTTAAAGTGATTGTAAAGTCTCGTTTTTTTTCCTATAAAAATAATAAACATGTTATACTTGCCTGCTCTGTTGCAGTGGATTTTAACAGAGCAGCCCGGATCCTCCTCTTCTCGGGTTCCTCTTCTGTAAACCTGGTCCCTCCCTCCAGTTCAGTGCCCCTACAGCAAGGAGCTTGCTATGGGGGCACCCAAGCTGAGTCACAGCTCCCTGTGTCCAGTCAGACACAGAGACCCGGCCCCACCCCCTCTCTCCCCTGATTGGCTAGCTGACTTTGATTGACAGCAGCGAGAGCCAATGGCGCCACTGCTGTGTCTCAGCCAATCAAGAAGCAGAATCTCGGACGGCTGAGACACTCATGGACATCGCTGGACAGGATGGGACCTCAGGTAAGTGTTAGGGGGCTAAGAGGGGGCTGCTGCACACAGAGGGCTTTTTATCTTAATGCGCAGAATGCATTAAGATAAAAAAACCTTCTGCCTTTACAACCCCTTTAAGATGATGAGATGCGATAAGTCTGTTCCACAGGCTCAAGGAGAAGAAGAGGGTGGGACATAGAATAGGGTATCTAGCCTTGATTGGCATCCACATCAAATAACTAATGGGTTTCGGGGCAATAGATATAGACTCTACAGACACCCAAGGTAATACATTTTTTTGTGTATGGAAGTAAACCAGTTGGGCTAGTCGTGACGCTTTGAAGTATTTTAGAAGGTTGGGGAGCCCCAAAACCCCCTCTGCGCTCAGGTGTGTATAGTGTTCGCCTATTCACCCCAGGTCTCTTATTACCCCAGATCAATTTCAATATTTTCCTTTGAAATGATGTAATTCGGGGGGCGTGACCGGAAGCCGACCTGGACGGACGCTCAGCTTGAGAGCTCTCCTGCAGCCCGCAGCTACTAGGCCAAATATCGGGGGATACCGCAGACATCCATGAGCCATACCCGCACCACCCGCTCCTCCTCAGCCAGGGGATCATCTCTGCCGCCGCCGGGAGCTGCCGCGTCCTTCAAAGACTATTTCAGGCTCCCCGACATGTCGCCGGGTGGACACAGCAAAATGGCGCCGGACACCAAGGCACACTGCCACAGAGCCTCCACGCCGCCACCCCCGCAGAATCACCATCACCTCCAGGATCTGCCAGCATCCTCCTTCTGGGCACCAAGTTCCGACGAGCCATCACGAGCGGTGAGTGCCCGCCAATCCCCCAACCACGTCCCGCCCGCTCCAAGCAGGGAGGAGGCCGCAACACAGCCTCCATCGCAGTACACACAGTGTACCGAGGCCGTCCCCAAGCTGCTGAGAACAGCCCCAGACCTGGACCTGCAGGACGCTGGCTCTCTCCCCCCTTCTCCCCTGTGTGACTTAACGGATTTCCCGGCCCTCCCGAGCCCCACACATCCATCGGGGGCCCCGGGGTCTGGGGGGCGCGGGGGACCCCCTCCCACTTCTGGGGGGGGTCCGATGGTGCCGAAAGACCAGAGGCCCTCCCGCTCGGGGGACAGTAACTACACCAAGGGACACTTCATAGCCCCCTCTTCCCCCTCCCAGGCACAAGGGGCACAGTCCAGGCCCCCATCACCCAGGCCGGACCCCCCTGCTCCCACCCTGCACTCCCCCCACGCCACATCGTGGTCTGAGCCTGGAGATCCACAATCCTTGCAGCATACTGCCCAGGCCCGAGGGGCCTATGCTGGGACCCACCACCCACAATCCCCGTATTCCCACCCACCCTGGGACCAGGATGATGGGGGACACCCCTCCTGGCTATCATACTTTCAAGCAATACCGACCAAAGAGGACTTTAAACAACTGATAGCAGATGTAAAGGACACCTGCCGAACAGAAATCCAAACCCTGCAAGCAGGCCTCAAGCACCTAGCGGACAGGGTGGAAATGGCAGAGGAGGAGATACAGGAGACCAAGCTGGCAGTCCATCGCACCCAAATGCAGGGCTCGGACCATCGTCTCATGCTATGCGACTTGCAACGCCACGTGGAGGACCTGGACAATAGGGGGCGCAGGAACAACATCCGAGTGCGGGGCCTACCCGAATCAGAGGAGGCCGAGGATCTACAGACCACGCTGCAGGTGCTGTTCAATGACCTCTTGGGAGCACCGGCGGATAGACATATCGGAATGGACAGAGCCCACAGAGCCCTCCGCCCGAAAGGCCCTCCCTCCAGGCCAAGAGACATTATTTGCCGGATACAATCCTACCCGCTGAAGGAGGACATCATGCGCAAAGCACGCTCTGTCCGCAATCTGGTGTTTGACAATTCCCAAGTGCAGATCTACCCAGATCTATCGTGGATCACGCTCCAGAAGCGCAGGCTCTTGCAACCACTCCTGCGCTCATTGCAGGAAAGAGACATTCCCTACAGATGGGGTTTCCCCTTCAGCCTGAGCGCCAAGCATCAGGGTAAATCCGTAGCCCTACGCTATCCAGAAGATCTGGACTCCTTCTGCGATGCCCTGGAGATCCCCGTCCCTCAACTGCCGGACTGGGAACTGGTGGCCACCCCCCCCACCTCCGATAACATGGCAAAAGGTCCTACCGACCAAGCGCTCCAGAGGACGAGAGCCACTCCGCAAATCACCTAAACAAAAGGCGCCCAGATGATCTGACTCTCTCTGCCTGGCCAAGCATTGCTGAGAACTACTCCGCGCTCATGGAAGTATATTAGCCTTCATTATGTGACCACTTCCCCCCGATGGCCTCTGTTTTATTTTTGTTTTGTTTTTTTTATCCGGGCTGTGCTGGTTCAGCCCTCCCTAGTTGGTTGACTCTCCGGTTATTGACCCCCCCAGTGGCCTTGCCACTTGTTAGTTCCCTCCTGGACCTAGGTCCATTCAAAGTCTCCCCGACCTGAACTCTTCTGACCCCCAGTCAGGGAGTCTAATCGGAACTGTTCAGGCCCTGTGACCCCTCGGTCTCCTAGTGCCTACTTGCAAAATGCTTGATTTGTCTAATACTTATGTCCTTACCTTCTCCTTTCCTCTTTTTCCTCTTTTTCCTCTTTTTTGTAGATCTCTCTGCTCTTCTCTCCCGCGGCCTGCTTCCCGTGCCCGGTGGCTCCCGACCCTCCTTGTGTGGACGCGGCCTGCCCCAGCCTGGTCGAACCATCAGCATCACCAGATAAGTACCGCGACAGCACACCCCTCACTATACAATGGCTAGGATTTTTTCACTGAACGTCCACGGACTTAACTCCAACAAAAAAAGACATCTGGCGCTCCGAGAGTTTAGGCAGTCAGGGGCGGACATTATTATGGTGCAGGAAACGCACTTTAATAAGGGGGACTCCTTCGCGTTTGCATCTAGACACTTCCCCCAAATATACCAGGCCTTCGGCCAGCACAAACGGGCAGGCGTCGCCATCCTGTTTAGGAAGGGAACCCCCTTTACTTGCTCCTCTTCCTACCTAGACCCGCGGGGACACTTTCTCATACTTAGAGGTCTGTGGCAGATGCAGGCCATCACCCTCTGCGTCGTATATGCCCCGAACACACATCAACTTCGCTTCCTGAACAGAGTACATGCCCGCCTTGCCCGGGAATCCCACGGCTTCCTGGTGATCGGGGGGGACTTTAACCTGGCCCATTCTGCAACCTATGACCGTCTAGTGTCGAGTCCCCGGGCACCACAACCCCGTACCCTTAGGGACTCAAAGATGTTCCGCCAGCTTACCAGGAGATGCGCTCTGTTCGATGCCTGGCGGGCCCTCCACCCGGGCGACCGCCAATACACGTTTTACTCGGCCCCCCATCGCACACACTCGCGTATAGATTATTTCTTTGTGAATAATAACACATTGCGCATCGCAGAATCGGCGCGCATACTGCCCATCTCCTGGTCTGACCACGCCCCCATCACACTCACACTGAACCTGGACGCCCCCCTACGCCGACCCTGCAATTGGAGGATGAACACCTTCCTCCTGCAGCACATCCCCTCGAAGGTAGAGTTAGAATCCACCCTACGACACTACTTTATCGAAAACAACACCCCGGACGTCACCCCCTCCATACTGTGGGCTGCCCACAAGGCTGTCCTGCGAGGACGGTGCTTGGCTATCTCCTCGGCTATGAAGAGGGATGCCAATGCGGCCAGACTGCTTGCAGAAACACAACTAAGGGACCTTGAGTCCCAACTCCTGCGTTCACCGACTACTTCGCTCCTTCGACGAGTAGTGCAAGTACGCACAACGCTTCGGGACCTCGCGATGGGCCAGGTGGAGAAGGCGCTGATACGCCTGAGACAGCTTTATTACGATAAAGGTAACAAGGCACAAGCACTCCTGGCTAGGAAACTGGCAGATAGGGCCCTGGCTTCTACCCCTTCACAAATACGGAACAGAGAGGGCGACCTGATCACCCACCCACAGGATATAGCGAACACCTTCGCTGACTTTTACGCAGACCTCTACAACAAGGCGGAGATCCCGCACTACCCCCCCTCACCCGACCTAACTGACCGAATGACCCAATACTTGGAACAGGCTGGACTGCCCCGACTCCGGGAGGAAGACATACAGAACCTTAACGCCCCAATATCGGTGGAGGAACTAGCGGCGACAGTTAAGGACCTCCCAGCCCACAAGTCCCCTGGCCCGGACGGGCTACCTTATGAATAATATAAGGCCTTTTTGCCCCTCCTGAGTCCCCACATGACCAGACTGTTTAACGCCTTTCTCCACCAGACTCCCATTCCGAGCGACATGCAGGGATCCTATTTGACCCTAATACCAAAGCCGGACAAGGACCCCGCCTCCTGTGCCAGTTACAGGCCCATAGCCCTACTGAACTCAGACCTGAAGATTTTCACCAAACTGCTATCAATCAGGCTGAATGTTATCCTCCCCTCCCTGATACATTTGGATCAGGTGGGATTTGTTCCCCTCCGACAGGCAGGTGACAATACAAGGAAGGTCATTGACTTGATAGACGTAGCTAACAGAGACAAGGTAGAAGCCCTGATCCTCAGTCTTGACGCAGAGAAGGCCTTCGACCGCCTAAGTTGGCCCTTCATGTTAGCCACTATGCGTCACATGGGTTTCAGGGGGCCTTTCCTGAGGGCGGTGCAACACCTCTACACAAATCCCACCTCCCAAGTCAAAACCCCATTTGCCTCGTCTCCCTCCTTCACAATAGCTAATGGTACCCGTCAGGGCTGCCCGCTCTCACCGCTGCTATTTGCCCTGTGTGTGGAGCCCCTGGCGGCGACCATTAGGGGGAACCCGGACGTTAGGGGCATTTCGGTGAGGGGGAAGGAATTCAAAATTTCCTTATTTGCGGATGATATCATCCTTACCTTGACTCACCCCAACACGTCCCTACCTAACCTCCACGCCGAACTAGATAAATACGGGCTGCTTTCGGGGTATAAAACGAACGCGTCAAAGTCCTCGGCCCTCCCAGTCAACATCCCGGTTGAGACGGTCCGCCACTTGCGGCTGAATTTTCCCTATACGTGGAAAGAGTCCTCCCTTAAATATCTGGGGGTCCATCTGACCCCATCCTTTGGATCCCTGTACCAGGCCAACTTTTCCCCTTTGTATCGAACAATTCGTGGGCTCCTGCAAGGGTGGAAAGTCCATCACATCTCCCTTTTGGGAAGAATAACGTCCATTAAAATGGTTATCCTCCCTAAGCTCCTCTATCTATTCCAAACGCTGCCCATTCCTATCCCATACGCTCAGCTACGCAAACTCCAGAGCGACATCCTCCGGTTTGTATGGCAATATAAAAAGCACAGGGTTCCTCGCTCGGTCATGATGGCATCACGTAGGGAGGGGGGGCTGGCGTTTCCTAATTTGGTCCGCTATTACCAAGCAGCACAGCTGCGGGCGGTGGTCTCTTGGTTTCCCCAGAGGTCCTACAATAAATGGACGGAGGTGGAAAAAATTTGGTTAGCCCCAACACACCCTAATAGCCTCCTCTGGGATGCGGACATGAAGGTGGACCCCAATCGCCTATTGGGCCCTATGTCTTTGCTTCGAGGGCTCTGGCGCAAGCTGTCCAGTGAAAGGGACCTCGCGTCAGAGCACTCACTAATGACCTCCTTCATATGTAACCCTAAGATACCGGACAGCTTATCCCACCAGATGTCCTGGCCCTGGGCTTCGCGAAACCTATTCCACTTCGGACACTTGGTCGACCCTAGTTCGCGCAGGCTGCTAACGTTCTCGGAGCTCCAAACTAAACACGACCTACCACGACAGGCGTTCTATAGCTACCTGCAGATCAGGCATTTTGCCCAGACCATAGCCCCGCAACTTCAATTCTCACCCCCCTCTCCATTTGAACGTATTGTCCTGGAGGGACGTCACAGGAGGGGACTGATCACGGACATGTACCAAATTTTGAACGAGTATAACATCCCGGCTAACGGGAAACATGCTTACATGCTGCGATGGGAGAGGGAGCTGGGGGAGGTGCTATCTGAGGAGGCATGGCAGGCAGTCTGGAGGCAAGCCGCTAAAAGCTCCCTGTGCACCCTATATAAGGAAAATTCGTACAAGATTCTTTTTTTTTGGTACCACACCCCGGATATACTGCATAAAATATACCCCTCTACCTCTGATCGCTGCTGGCGATGCCTGCGAGACAGAGGCTCCCTCTTCCACGTGTACTGGTCATGTCCCCTCCTGGTCCCGTTCTGGCAATCTACGCAACAGTTACTGACCCGCCTCCTGGAGGTACCAATTCCCCTGACACCCAAACTGTTTCTGCTGGGCCTCGAGCAGCCTAAAGTTGCCAAACCCTACAGAAAACTACTTAGGCACATCTTGACGGCGGCCAGATGCCTGGTAGCCCTCAACTGGAAGAAGCCCTCACCCCCGTCCCAAGAGGCCCTTTACTCTAGGATCAAGGACGTGGAGCTCATGGAGAGGATGACGGCCAGAATCTGTGACAGGCTGGAGGAACATGATGCGGTGTGGGGGGAGTGGCGTCGGCGGGAGGATACGCCGGGAGCGGGCGCGGGAGCAGATGCGGTAACCTAAACCTTTCTTCCCTTGCCTTTTCTTTTACCTTTCCCCCTTCCGTCCTTTTCTCTTCCCCCTTTCTCTGTCTACTTTCCTCCTTCCTGATCTTTCTTTTTTCTTTTTTTATTATATACTCGCTAATGTTGTAGTATACTAACGCAGTCATGTTGATGTGCCTAGTTTATGGCATCCCTGTATCTTTTCTGTCTGTGTGACTTGTGAACTGCTTTATATAAATAAATAAAAATGTTAATTGAAAAAAAAGAAATGATGTAATTCTTTCTTAATCTGTCACAGCAACACCTGTCCATTGTGAAAGTGAAATAAATAAGCACTACCGGAAATTGTTGCACGTTTCGTAATTTACACCAAACCTACCACAAGGTTTTCATGAATTAGGCGTGGGATTTTTTTAAGGGACCATCTCTCCAGAAAAGTGTTGCAAATGCTTTATTGTGTACTTATGCAGCTTCTTTAGAAGACTAAAATCACAAAGCATATTCAGTAAAGCGGGTCATTAACCTGTGTTTTCTGCACCTAATATAGCTAGTTTTTAAAATGCTGTCCATCAGGATTGCAAAAAGGATTATGATGCTCTTGAATAGACATGTGCATTCGTTTTCGTCCGAATGCATTTTCGTCCGAATTTCAGGTATTTTCGTTATCGTTTTAACAAACGAAAATGCAGAATCCGAAAACCGAAAGATCTGACATAAACAAATGCCTTATTTTCGTTTTCGTTGCAACAACAGTTCGATATAGATAGGAGATTCGACATGAGGCTGACAATAACAATCTGTGTCTATCGAACCTGTGGTCGAATGTGCCTAACTTTAACTCTATTAGTCCAAGATTATTCTACATAGAGAGAAAAGATTCGACATTATAGAGAGAAAAGATTCGACATTATAGAGAGAAAAGATTTGACGTAGAGAGAAAAGATCGCTGCTGGAATTGGGTGAGGGAAGTAAAATTAAAATAATGATGATGATGAATGTTATTGGCTGATTGTAACCAAAGAGGAGGAGCAGTAAAATAGCTAGAACTAACTTGACAATTTGACATGAACGACGAAGATTCGACAAAGCATCGAAAAACATACAAACGTCGAATCTGTCATTGAAGGCTTATGGTGTCTGTTGAAAGTTCTAAGAAGATTCGACGGAGCAGATAAACTGTACGACGCTGCAATCATACATTTCCAGTCAAATACTCTGCCCATAGGCTATAGAAAAATTCTAATGTTGGTTGACTAGTAATAATAATTAATAAATATAATTATTACTAGTCATACAACATTATAATTCTACTATAGCTAGCTTGTAGGCGGAACATTCGACCGGAAATGTACGATTGCAGCGTCGTACAGTTTCGCTGCTCCGTCGAATCTTCTTTGAACATTCGACAGACACCAAAAGCCTTCAATGACAGATTCAACCTTAATTAATTCAGATTTTCGGACGAATGCAATTTCTAACGAAAAACAAAATAAATAAAAACGAATTTCGGGAGTAACTAAATAAATTTATTTTTCGAACAAAAACGAAATTCCAAAACGAAATATTTCAGTGTGCACATGTCTACTCTTGAACATAGTACCATTGTTCCTAACATGGTGCTGCTTTTGCAATACGGTACCAGCCTAAATATGGTACATCAGATACTGCTTTTGTTGCTCTGGTACAGAACAAACTAGATTTCTAGTAATATAGCACTTTCTGGCACTAATAACATTGAACTGTCTTTAATAATAAAAGAGTAATGTTTGACAAAAGAGTATTGTAATATATTTTTCCTATTTCAAAATATACACACAGTTCACAAAACCAGACAGAGAAACCAGATCACCCAGAGGTATATGCACAAACGTAATTGGAATATTGAACCATTTCAGTCCAGCATGTTATGTATATAATTGCAGGAACTGTGATTTAACTAGAAGATACATATGATAATTGTGTGTTGGTTCAAGACTGCATAATTATATGTAGCTTTATAAAGTTCATTTGCCTATGACCTACTTGTAGCAGCCCTGAGCAGTCATTTTGCAGTTCTAAGTAATGTTTTTTTTCCTTTTTATTCAGAAAATTTTCTCCTGCCTTTCATGTCTATATGAATACAGTATAGGACATGAATAAAACTTCCAACGAACAAAAGCAAATGAGCATGCTTAAGATGGAACTACATGGAAAGACTAAATATACATTATGGAAAAAAACATACATGTATAGGTTCACTGTTTTATCTGCCAAAGGATTCGTTATTTTGCACAACTTTTCCACCCCGCACAGCAGTCAAGGCAGGTGATACATTTCGTTTTTAGTTCAGCAGTGCAGTTTC
Organism: Rana muscosa; assembly: GCA_029206835.1. Taxonomy (NCBI): domain Eukaryota; kingdom Metazoa; phylum Chordata; class Amphibia; order Anura; family Ranidae; genus Rana; species Rana muscosa. Next base: position 353,570,218 of record CM055127.1, on the reverse strand, counting down.
CTAAGCCAGAAAATGAACAGCAGGGCGCTGGGGTCAATATCAAATAAAAATTACTTTATTAAAATAAGCAGCACACTTACATTGAAGTTTGCATGAAACAGCATGGATCCATTCAAACTTCAATGTAAGTGTGCTGCTTATTTTAATAAAGTGATTTTTCTTTGATATTGACTCCAGCGCCCTGCTGTTCGTTTTCTTCTACATTGAGTTGATCCTACCCAGATCTTCTGTGGGAGCTGCAGAGGTTCCAGTCTTGGCCCCTTCTCCTGCTCAGCCATCCGTCCATCCATCAATCACTTTTTCAACCATCCATCCAGTTGCCTCATCCCTTCCTCTAACCAGTTGATGGTCTACAGATACAGATGAAAGTTCCAATGGCTTTTCCTAGGAGCGCTGTATGTACTGTGTACTTGTACACTCTTTGGATTTGCTTTACAGCATCCTATGCAAACCTTCCTGGGGTCCAGACAGTGATTCAGTCTCATCATCTCTGTCCAAGGAGGAGGGTGATCCAGGCAGCCGTAAAGTAGAACTGGGCAGTAGTAGACTGAACTTTGAGGATGCACAGATAAACGTGTACATCACGAGAGTGACGAGACTGGATAGATAAACATATTTTTGTAGATAAAACGGCAATCCCTTTTTTTTAGAATACAATCAGACTCAAAAAGATGCTGGAAATAATGTCAAAACACAAACTAAACAGTAAAGCCTCGTACACACGACCTGTTTTCTCGGCAAGAAAACTGCTGGGAGAGCTTTTTGCCGAGAAAACCGGTCGTGTGTATGGTTTCTCGACAGGAAAACTGTCGGGAATCTCGATAAGAAAAATAGAGAACCTGCTCTCTATTTTTATTGTCGGGATTCTCGGCAGAGTTTTCCTGCCGAGAAAACCGTTCGTGAGTATGCTTACCTGTCCCAGGTAAAGCACTGTACACACAGGCATGAATTCCATCTATTTGAAAACCGTCGGTTTTCTCGACGGGATTCCTGGCAAGCTTGTCTTGTCAAGCCCTGTGTACAGACGGCCACTTAAAAAAAACGCCGTTCTTTTGAATGGCAATAACGCGGTGACGTCATTGACTACGACGAGCCGGCGTTTGTCACATTCAATGCCGTCGCCACCCTCTGCTACACCCTACACTACCCTTGTATGCTACCGCGCATGCTTCGAAGTCTCATCGAGCATGCGCAGGCTTACCTGGGACAGGTAAGCATACTCACAAACAGTTTTCTCAGCAGGAAAACTCTGCCGAGAATCCCGACGAGAAAAATAAAGAGCAGGTTCTCTATTTTTCTCGTCGAGATTGCCGGCAGTTTTCCTGTCTAGAAACCATACACCCAAACGGTTATCTCTGCAAAAAGCTCTCCCAGCAGTTTTCTTGCCGAGAAAACCGGTCGTGTGTGCGAGGCTTAAAGCCGGCTACAGATTACAGGTTTTTTTTGTGCAACCCTTTTTTTGATTCATTGTAACTCTTGCTTTTCTTCTATATTGTAATTACTTTGTACATTTTCACAGATGATCTATTCAGCAAAGCCACTAGAACATTTAAAGGGCCTTGTACCTTTGGAATAAATATACCTCAATCAGTACCTACCCAAATGCTTACCTTCCCCATTAAACCTGAAAGTGCCCTGCCAACTGCTGCACTGCCTTTTCAAGCAATCTCTGCTGGCTCTTCCTTTTAATGTGCATGCATGCCATGGCCCCTTTCATTTCTAAGAGTAAGCCTCAGCAGTCAAGCAGAGTACATCTTAACCATTTAGGAATGAATAAAGGGAAATCCTTTATTGTTTGCAAATTAGGAATTATCAGTGTAACCTTAAAAATATCCTTTAACATTAATTGAAGAGACCATTACTTCATTATGTAGCACTATCCCCAAAGGAGCCACTGGTGGTTGGGCCTTCTTCCCCTGTTCAGACCACACACAGCCGGGCCCATGGCATTTTTGTCATTCTCCCACTGGCTCAATAATCAGTCTAGGAGTTTTGATTTATGTTTTTTATTGGGGGGGGGGGGATTGGATGGGGAGCAAAAACCGTAGAAACTGTAAAACATGAGGACTGCTAAACTTATGGCTGCTCGGTAAAAGTTGCAAACTACATCACACACAGTGGCGGTGCATCCATAGTGGGCGCAGGAGCGCTGCCCCCTCTCTCCTGCACGCACCCGTCACTCAACAATAGATATATTCATGCATTGCATGAATATATCTATTGTCGCCGCTGCCACCCACTATTCAGGTGTCCGGCCCCCTGTTGAGCGCCGGCCATCTGAATAACAGCGGTGGGTGTGTTTTGGGAGTGCCTGATTAGAGCCAGAGGCTCTAATATGCTTCCAAATGGTTAAACAGAGGGCACACAGGCTGTGCGTTCCCTGTTTAAACCATGCTGTGTTAGGGAATCGCTTCCCTTACACTGACCCGCCTCTCAGCCAATCAGGTGCACCTGGTCTGGTTACCGGTCACCTGATTGGCTGAAGCGACATCAAGGACGGGAGAAGACATGAGGGAGCGGAGGGAGCGTGGAGGAGGATGGCGCTGACACTAGAAAGGTAAGTACCAGGCATTTGGCTGGACCCTGGACCCTGGAATTCTGGCTGGACCATGGAACTCTGCCCTTGGCTCAGCCTCAGAATATTTATGAACTCCCCAACTGCCTACTGGACCACCCTTTTCCAGGGATTGGCTAGGGATCCATGAATATTCAGACTGCTTGTTCTGCCCTCCCTCACACTATACTTCTGGAAATATCCAGAAGACAGGGGGAGTGGCAGAGCTTCAGCCTATGAGACACTGAACAGCCCAGCACAATCAACAATCAACCCTTCGGCTTCTCTGCCTACAGAGGAGCCAACTAAATTATGTAGAAGCCTACCAACTAGGAGGGTTCTACAATTTGTTACAAAGATTAAGAAATTGTATAAAACCTTAAAGAGTTTGTTCACCTTTTGTAACATGTTACACCTGTATTCATGGTGTAACATATCACTGTTGCAGCAACCGCCGCACCCCCCTGATCCCCCGTTGTGACAGCGGGCTGAGGATCTTCTTCCTGCACCTGTTGTAACAAAAAAGAAAAAAAAAGGAGGCTGTGTGGGGCTCCGTCCACCCAGCCACATCGTTCATTCACAGAGTTCTGTGAATGGGAGAACAACAAGTACCAACAGCCTTCGCGGCTGATGGCTTGTAGTTCTCAATGAACTAGAAGGGCGCTTATGAACATTCTAGGTAGTTTGATGCTTCCTGCCATTGTGTAACTGCCTGTCCATACGATGTAAAGGCAGACAGATACACTGACAGTCTGCAGGAAGCCTGAGATCTGCTGATCACGGGTGCAGTGCTAAAAAAAAAATACCTTTTATTACCTGCAAAAAAGATGTGCATTTATCATATTTTTTTTTTTTTTTCAAAGGTGAACTTATCCTTTAAAAATAATAATTCTCCTTATTCATAATCAAAGAGTCCATGAATTCATTAACTAGAAATATTAAGAATTAGCAGGATAAAATCTTAACCGTTCCTTACTTTATTATGCGTTTGGTTTCATTGTAGCATTGGCTTCTTGTACTTTGCCTGAAAAAAAAATGCTACAATGAAACAGGATACAATTATAAATTAGGGAATTATTGGACACTTGAATTAAGGAAAAGAGGAATGGTTATTTTTAGGAGTTTATACTGATAATTCCTATTATTTGCTATAAATAAATACTGTGTTATTTAAATGTTCCTGAGACTTAATTTATAATTTAAACAAGAAGCAAAAGTCGTTACTGAGCAGTGGAAAAAGTTTTTTTTTGGTAAATGAAATTGAGCTAAAACAGTAAACAAACTGTTTGTTTAACATTTTTCCCAAATTCTCCATTTACCATCTGTAGCTATTGTTCATGTAGCTGCAAATAAAGGTGTAACAGAAATATCTATAAAATTGTTTTAATAAGGAATGCCTTACTGGAAAAGGGCTTCTATAGTTTAAAGCGGAGTTCCACCCAAAAGTGGAAACTCCACTTATCTGCCTCCTCCCTCCCTCCGGTGCCCCACATTTGGCACCTTTTGGGGGGGGGGGGAGCGGGTACCTGTGTTTGACAGGTATCTGTCCCTACTTCTGAGAGATCTCACTGCGGCAAGATCACTCAGAAGTTCGGCCCCCCTCCTCCTTATCACACCGCCAGGCCATTCAGAAAGCGTAGCGCGCTTCGCGCATGCGCAGTAGGGAACCGGCTGTGAAGCTGCAAGGCTTCACTGCCATTTTCCCTTACAGGCAATTGCGGCAGCAGCACCCAAGAGGCGATGGAAACATTGGCTGGGGTGCCGACATCCCTGGATTAAGTGTCCTAATATTAAAAGTTAGCAGCTACAGTTTGCACTTAGAAGTCAAGATGAAGCATTCTGCAGTCATAAGTAGAATAAACTTATTGCCAATAAATTATTCATGATTAGATATGTCACTGCAAACGTATCAGAAGCTGGATGTGTTTGCAGCTGTGAAAACTACGAAAAGGCAACCAAGACAGCTGAAGCCTTTTTTTTTAAAAGGGTCAGTCCTCTCAAAACCCATTGTGCCAGTTGCTGTACAAGTATTAATTCTTAACCACTTAAGCCCCGGACCATTTGGTAGCTAAAGGACCAGAGGTGAATTCAGAATTTTGCACTGCGCTGCTTTAACTGTAAATTGTGCGGACATGCAATGTTGTACCCAAACGAAATTTGCGTCCCTTTCTTCCCACAAATAGAGCTTTCTTTTAATGGTATTTGATTGCCTCTGCGATTTTTATTTTTTGCGATATAAACGGAAAAAGACCGAAAATTTGGAAAAAAAATGTTATTTTCTACTTTTTGTTATAAGAAAAATCGAATAAACTCAATTTTAGTCATACATTTAGGCCAAAATGTATTCAGCCACATGTCTTTAGTAAAAAAAATGTCAATAAGCGTATATTTATTGGTTTGCGCAAAAGTTATAGCGTTTACAAACTAGGGTACATTTTCTGGAATTTACACAGCTTTAAATTTATGACTGCCTATCTCATTTCTTGAGGTGCTAAAATGGCAGGGCAGTACAAAACCCCCCCAAATGACCCCATTTTAGAAAGTAGACACCCCAAGGAAATTGCTGAAAGGCATGTTGAGCCCATTGAATATTTTTTTGTTGTTGTCCCAAGTGATTGAATAATGACAAAAAAATAAAAATTACAAAAAGTTGTCACTAAATGATATATTGCTCACACATGCCATGGTTATATGTGGAATTGCACCCCAAAATACATTCTGCTGCTTCTCCTGAGTACGGGGATACCACATGTGTGGGACTTTTTAGGAGCCTAGCCACGTACGGGACCCCGGAATCCAAGCACCGCCTTCAGGATTTCTAAGGGCGCAAATTTTTGATTTCACTCCTCACTACCTATCACAGTTTTGAAGGCCATAAAATGCCAAAATAGCACAAAACCCCCCCAAATGACCCCATTTTAGAAAGTAGACACCCCAAGGAAATTGCTGAGAGGCCTGTTGAGCCCATTGAATATTTTTTTTTGTCCCAAGTGATTGAATAATGACAAAAAAAAATAAAAAATTACAAAAAGTTGTCACTAAATGATATATTGCTCACACATGCCATGGTTATATGTGGAATTGCACCCAGAAATAAATTTTGCTGCTTCTCCTGAGTACGGGGATACCACATGTGTGGGACTTTTTAGGAGCCTAGCCGCGTACGGGAACCCCAAAACCCAATCACCGCCTTCAGGATTTCTAGGCACAAATTTTTGATTTGACTCCTCACTACCTATCACAGTTTCGAAGGCCATAAAATGCCAAAATAGCACAAAACCCCCCCAAATGACCCCATTTTGGAAAGTAGACACCCCAAGCTGTTTGCTGAGAGGCATGGTGAGTATTTTACAGCTCTCATTTGTTTTTGAAAATGAAGAAAGAACATTTTTTTTTTTCAAATTTCAAAACTTTGTGACAAAAAGCGAGATCTGCAAAATACTCACAATACCTCTCAGCAAATAGCTTGGGGTGTTTACTTTCCAAAATGGGGTAATTTTGGGGGGGTTTTGTGCCATCTGGGCATTCCATGGCCTCCAAAACTGTGATAGGCAGTGAGAAGTGAAATCAAAAATTTACACCCTTAGAAAGCCTGAAGGCGGTGATTGGTTTTTGGGGTCCCGTACGCGGCTAGGCTCCCAAAAAGTCTCACACATGTGGTATCCCCGTACTCAGGAGAAGCAACAGAATGTATTTTGGGGTGTAATTCCACATATGCCCATGGCATGTTTGAGCAATATATCATTTAGTGACAACTTTGTGCAAAAAAAATAAAAAAAATTGTATTTTTTCCGCAACTTGTGTCAACATATAAAATATTCCATGGACTCGACATGCCTCTTAGTATATAGCTTGGGGTGTCTACTTTCCAAAATGGGGTCATTTGGGGGGGTTTTGAACTGTTCTGGCATTTTATACACAACATTAGGAAGCTTACATCCACTCTTCTAACCACTTGAAGACAAAGCCCTTTTTGACACTTTTTGTTTACATGAAAACATTTTTTTTTTTGCAAGAAAATTATGTTGAACCCCCAAACATTATATATATTTTTAAAGCAAAGGCCCTACAGAATAAAATTGTGGGTGTTGCATTTTTTTTTCTACACAGTATTTGCGCAGCGATTTTTCAAACGCATTTTTTGGGGAAAAAATACACTTTTTTTAATTTTAATGCACTAAAACACACTATATTGCCCAAATGTTTGATGAAATAAAAAAGATGATCTTAGGCCGAGTACATAGATACCAAACACGACATGCTTTAAAATTTCGCACAAACGCGCATTGGCGACAAACTACATACATTTTTAAAAGCCTTTAAAAGCCTTTACAGGTTACCCCGTTAGATTTACAGAGGAGGTCTACTGCTAAAATTACTGCCCTCGATCTGACCTTCGCGGTGATACCTCACATGCATGGTGCAATTGCTGTTTACATATGACGCCAGACCGACGCTTGCGTTCGCCATTGGGCAAGAGCAGGGCAGGACAGGGGTGCTTTTTTTTTTTTTTTTTTTTTATTATTAATTTTGCTTTTTTATTTTATTTTTAAATTGTTCCTTCCATATTTTTTTTTTTTATCATTTTTATTGTTATCTCAGGGAATGTAAATATCCCCTATGATAGCAATAGGTAGTGACAGGTACTCTTTTTTTGAAAAAACTGGGGTCTAGACCCTAGATCTTTCCTCTGCCCTCAAAGCATCTGACCACACCAAGATCGGTGTGATAAAATGCTTTCCCAATTTCCCAATGGCGCTTTTTATATCCGGGGGGGGACATTCCCTCCCACTGCTTGTAAAAGCAGTCCAGAGGCTAATTAGCCACTAGGATTGCTTTTACATGAAAGCCGGCCGCTGGCTGAAAAGAATGATACCAAGATGATACCTAAACCCGCAGGCATCAATCTGGTATAACCATTCAAAGTCCAGCAACATACCAGTATGTTGCTGGTCCTTGTTGGACATGTATTGTAATCCTTTTTTTTTCATGCAGCCAGTTGGCTGAACGAAAAAAGAGATTGATCGGTGGGTATGCCCACCATTAGAATACCGCCCTTCATCCACCCACTTCTAATGATGGGCATACATGCACCATTTATATATGCCGAAGCATGGGGGCATCCTCCCGCAAAAAAGTTATGCCGCACACACATGGTCGGACTTTTCCACGGGCAAGCCTCCGTCGGAATTTCGACCGTATGTACGCGGCATTAGGAGCAAAATCACTCCTCCGCCCCTGCTGCCCCAATGCTTCGGCATATTTGCTTTTTTTTTTTTAACTGTGGTGGTGAAATCACCTCCTACAGCACTGGAGTCGCAGGGATCAGGCCTGTCTCTGCGAACGCTGCAGTTATGTGTGTTGTGTTTTGTAAGTGACAGTGATCGATCGATACTGCACTTGGGTGGCCTAGGCTGGACGGAGGGGCAAAACGCAGGTGCTAGCAGGTATCTGGGCTGATCCCGCTAACACTGCGTTTTTGGGAACCCTAAACTGCTGGGGACTCTAGTATAGATCTGATCAGATCAGATATTGATCTGTTCAGATACTATACCACTAAGGGAGGTGTATGCTTCACGCGTGGGTGTTAGCGTTACTGGCACTAACCTGACGCTGCCTGGGATGTGACGCAGACCCTCTCTGATGCTAAAACCTAATTGATATCACCCGCCGGGCGATCAGGGGGTTAAACCTTTATTGGGTTATATACGGCGGGTGCCCTGACACTATAAAAAGCAAACTAACTAACCAGCGTCACCCGTAACACTTATATGATGATCACTGGTGAAAGGGTTAACTAGGGGCAATTAGGGGGTTAAAACCTTTATTAGATAATATATGGGGGTACCTGACGCTATAAAAACCTGCGGCGAACCTAAAAAAAATTACTGGCTACCGATCTGCATCACCGACGCTAAGACAGCGATCAGAAAAATGATCGCTTAGCGACAGTGGTGATAGAGGGTGAAAGGGATACCTGGGGGGCGATCAAGGGGGTTAAACCTTTATTAGATAATTTATGGGGGTACCTGACGCTATAAAAACCTGCGGCGAACCTAAAAAAAATTACTGGCTACCGATCTGCATCACCGACGCTAAGACAGCGATCAGAAAAATGATCGCTTAGCGACAGTGGTGATAGGGGGTGAAAGGGTTACCTGGGGGGCTGTTGTGTTACACTATGTGATTATTCTTGCTCTGTGTCTTTAAGATCTGTCCCCTTCTTTCTAGCTGAACTCTCTCTCTCACCGTAGTTCTTTATATATCTCCTCCACTTCCTGATTCTGGTCATTACTCCTGTATATCTTCCATGCTAAACATCTTACATGTGGCTTACAACTGCAACGTTTTTCTATCTATGAATATCCATCATTAAACGGAACATTCGAAAGGATTCATCGTCTGTTGTCCTAACTGTGAGTTTATTCATGGAGTTAAACTGCCTGTATCGATGCAAGGGATGAATATCAAACCAGCTTGAGTAAGGCCTACTTAAACCTGGAGATTAACTTTATCGCTTTGTAGTTGAGACAGAACAGTAGAAAAACTGAGTTTCACAGCCTAATTACAAGATTTCTGCATGTCAGTACTGAAACAGACAAGATTTACTGCCCTCATAGCAAGACAGAAGGGACAGAGCAGCACATGGCAGCCTTATAGCCTGAGACAATCTGCACAGTGTCATATTTCAGCACACAGATCCTGCCTGCTTTCACAGTCAGTCTGCTATCATGAGTGACCAAGCTTCTGCATGTGAACTTACATCTCCTTCCTCACAAATTCCTGAAGAAACTGAGTTACCCAAACGCTCAGTTAAACCCACTTGGAAAGTAATGGAGAATTATGAAGCTTCAAGGACTGAATTGTCAAATAGCTTGGAATTAGTCTGGGAGAAAATCCTTGCTGAAGCCAATACAGTGTCTGTTGAACGTGAACTACTGACACTAGAGGGCGCCATTAAACAACTTTCTGCCTCATATGAGCTTTATCAGCTTACCAGCATCAAATTCACTAATGTCTTACAAAACATGAAGTCAGAAAATGCGATGATGCAATTGAAGCGTGTCAATGCTCTCAATATTGAAAGAGACAGTTTTATCCAGCAAACCAGATTAAAGGCAGAAGCAAAAATAAAGCTGTTACAGGACACTGCATCTCACAGATCTGTTTCCACCAGACGTTCTAAAAACTCGTCAAGATCCCATAGTTCAAGATACTCAACACTCAGTGAGCGACTTATTAATGCCCGTGCTGAAGTGGAAGCCAGCAAAGTGCAGGTGGCATATGCAGAAAAAAGAGCAGAGTGGGAAGCTCAAAGGGCAGAGTTGGAAGCGCAGTCAGCACGTCAAAGAGCAGAGTTTGAAGCGCAGTCAGCACGTCAAAGAGCAGAGTCGGAAGCGCAGTCAGCACGTCAAAGAGCAGAGTTGGAAGCTCAGAGAGCAGAGTCAGAAGCGCAGTCAGCACGTCAAAGAGCAGAGTTGGAAGCGCAGTCAGCACGTCAAAGAGCAGAGTCGGAAGCGCAGTCAGCACGTCAAAGAGCAGAGTTGGAAGCTCAGAGAGCAGAGTCGGAAGCTCAGTCAGCACGTCAAAGAGCAACAATGGAAACCTTAAATGAACAGTGTAAACATGACGCAGCTATGGCAAAGCTAAGGGTCCTACAGCAAGCTATCAGTGCAGACGAAGGTGCAAGCAAGAAAGACAGCATTAACCTAAACATAGCAGATATGGAAGACCCCCACAAACGCACTAAAGACTATGTCCTAAGCCACTGCAGTGCACACTCCATTGTCTCCAATGCTCCCGACTACATAGAGACTCCTTCACAGCTTCAAGTTAAAGAGGTTCCAGCAACTTCCTGCACTCAAAATCACTCCACTGCATTTCCTACCTGCCTACCTTGCCTGCCTTCATACGTCACAGAGCATCAGCGCAAGCTTCAAGCAAGTCATCAATCTCCAGTCATCGGTACAGCCTTGAATCAATGTACCATTGGAACAACTGACTTCAAGCAAGCAACTCACCTGGATGCATCTGCTGCACCATATTTCCCTGTGTCCTTTAACAACAATGTCAAAGATAACGCAATCAGCACCATACAGCCAACAGCATCTCACATAAAGGTGGAGACAACTGAGACAGAAGAGTTTGTGAGGTACATGCTTCGCAGAGAGCTCACAAAGACTGGTCTTACAAGTTTTGATGACCAACCTGAGAACTACAGAAGTTGGAAATGTGCCTTCAGAACTACAATCAGCAATATTGGCATTACAGCTGATCAAGAATTGAATCTGCTGATCAAATGGCTTGGTCCTCTATCTGCTGCACGTGTTAAGCCATTAAGATCGGTTTTCATGGACAATCCTACTGCAGGCCTCACAGCTGCATGGGAGCGACTAGAGCAAAGTTATGGCAGTCCAGAAGCTATAGAAAATGCTTTGTTCATGCGTCTGGAAACTTTCCCAAAGATATCTGGTAAGGACAACAAGGAGTTCCAGAGACTGAGTGACCTTCTCCTTGAGCTTCAGCTAGCCAAGACAGACCCAAAACTACCTGGACTCAGTTACTTTGACACTCCAAGAGGGGTAAACCCAATTGTCTCCAAGCTCCCGTATGGTTTGCAAGAGAAATGGACTGCACTAGGGTCATCATACAAAAGAGAGAACAAGGTTTCCTTCCCTCCATTCTCTTTCTTCTGTGAATTCATCAGGAAAATTGCAGAGACCAAGAACGATCCAAGTTTTTCCTATGGTGAGTACAGTCTCTTCTCACCCTTTCCTAAGAGTACCAGTCTTCAGGGCAACTATAGAAACCATAGAGGCCCAGTGTCCGTGAAAAAGACTGACATCCTTCCCACTCCTACCACAGATCTGGCCACGAACAAACAGAGTAGGAAGATTGAAAACCCTAACAGAGAGTGTCCCATACACAAGAAGCCACACCCCCTCAATAAATGTATCGGCTTTAGGAAAAAGCCTCTGGAAGAGTGCAAGGAGCTTTTAAAGATATTTAGGGTATGTTTCAGGTGCTGTGCTTCTACAGAACATTTTGCAAGGGACTGTAATGTGTCCATCAAGTGCATAGAGTGTGGCTCTGAAGAACATGTGCAAGCCCTCCATCCTCTTGAGCCCAGCTCTGCACAACCTGCCAACACTCCTCCCAGGTTAACGCATGGCGGGGAGAATACAGACCAAGTGCCTAATTCTACCATCATTTCTTCATCCTGCACTGAAGTTTGTGGAGAAGACCGCTGTGGTAAGTCCTGTGCTAAGATATGCTTGGTGAACATATACCACAAGGATCAACCAGAAAAGTCTCTAAAGGCATATGCTATATTAGACAATCAGAGCAATCGATCACTTGCAAAATCGGAATTGTTCAATCTATTTGAAATAAAAGGCGAAGCTCATCCTTACACCTTGGGTACCTGTAGTGGAACTATAGAGGTTTCTGGAAGAAGGGCTCATGGACTCATGGTATCTTCTCTCAAAGGTAACTTGCAATTACCCTTACCTACACTTGTTGAGTGCAATCAGATACCTGCTAACAGGGAAGAAATCCCTACTCCAGCTGCTGCTTTCCATCACCCTCACCTCAAGGTAATAGCAAATGAGATACCACCGCTTGACAAAGATGCTCAGATCCTTCTTCTGTTAGGAAGAGACATTCTAAGAGTTCACAAGGTACACAGACAAGTCAGTGGACCCCCAGATACCCCATTTGCCCAGCGCACGGATCTAGGGTGGGTCATCATAGGCAATGTCTGCATAGGCAAAATGAAAAGACCTACCAACATTTCGTCATTCAAGACAAATGTTCTGCCAAATGGCCGAAACACTTACTTTGAGCCATGCCCACATCACTACTGGATGAAAGAGAAGATAGCCAGCCACGAATGGCAACATGGTATCTCAGGTGACACAAGCCTTTTCTCCTGCCATGATGGCGACTTCGGCTCTACAGTGTTTAATGCAACCAGTGAAGATGACATACTGGCTCCTTCAATGGAAGACAAAGAATTCATCAAGGTAATGGACAAGGAGTTCTTTCAAGATGACTCCAATAACTGGGTAGCACCCCTAACCTTTCGTCTCCCAAGAGAGAGATTGCCCAACAACTTACAGCAGGCCATCAGTAGATTCTCCTCCTTAAAGCGAAACTTAAGCAGGAAACCAGAGATGCAAAAGCACTTTGTGGACTTTATGCAAAATGTATTTGACAGAGATCATGCAGAGCCTGCTCCCCCACTAAAGGAGGGAGAAGAATGCTGGTACCTTCCATCCTTTGGCGTGTATCACCCACGCAAACCAGACCAAATCAGAGTTGTCTTTGATTCCAGTGCTCAGCACGAAGGTGTTTCTCTTAACAACATGCTCCTTACTGGACCCAACTTGAACAACAGTCTAATAGGAGTCTTGATTCGTTTCAGACAAGAGCCTGTAGCAGTAATGGCTGACATTCAACAGATGTTTCACTGCTTCATCGTCAGAGAAGACAACAGAAACTACCTCAGGTTTCTATGGCACAAGGACAATTACCTCAACAAGGAAGTTATAGATTATCGCATGAAGGTACATGTCTTCGGTAACAGTCCTTCCCCAGCAGTGGCAACTTATGGGCTAAGGAGAACAGCTCAGACTGGAGAAGTTGAATATGGATCTGATGCCCGTCAATTTGTTGAAAGAAACTTCTACGTTGACGATGCACTTAAGTCCTTTCCAACTGCTAAAGAAGCAATTGATCTTCTCACCACTACAAAGGAGATGCTGTCTGTAGCAAACCTTAGACTACACAAGATTATATCCAACAGCCAGGAACTTATGAATGCCTTTCACTCTGAGGACTATGCCACTAGTCTAAAAAACCTTGACTTAGGTACAGATGTGCCTCCTGTACAGCGAAGTCTGGGTTTGTTGTGGAACATCAAGCAAGACAAATTCACCTTCCAAGTGTCAATTTGTGACAAACCCTTCACTAAGAGAGGAGTCCTGTCCGTGGTGAATAGCATCTATAACCCACTGGGTTTCCTTGCTCCAGTTACCATTCAAGGTAAGATTTTACTAAGACAGTTGTCTACTGAGAACATAGACTGGGATACTCCCTTGCCTAGTGAGAATCAACACAAGTGGGAAAGGTGGAGATATTCTTTGAAGTCACTAGAAAAACTTCAGATTCCCCGTTGCTATGTTCCAGGATCCACTTCAACCGCTAACCGGAGAGAGATTCATATTTTCTCTGATGCATCAGTTGAAGCTATTGCTGCAGTAGCCTATTTGAAGACCTCTGAACTGAATGGAGAATCACACTGTAGTTTTGTCCTAGGCAAGGCAAAACTCACTCCCAAGCCTGCACATACCATACCAAGACTTGAACTTTGTGCAGCCGTGCTGGCAGTAGAAATTGCAGAGGTCATATGAAGTGAAATGGACACTACAATTGATTCTTTCACCTTCTATACAGACAGTAAGGTAGTACTTGGTTACATAAACAACCAAACAAAACAATTTTATGTGTACGTCAGCAACAGGGTTGAACATATCAAGAGATTCTCTCTACCAAGTCAATGGCATCACGTTCTCACTGAACTCAACCCAGCTGACTGTGGGACCAGAGCCGTGTCACTTGCCGCTCTTCAGGACAGCTTATGGCTGTCACCTCCAAGGTTTCTGTGTGAGGACTCTTACTTACTCCCTATTGACACCACCTATGGGTTAGTAAACCCTGAAGATGATAAGGAAATAAGAACTGTGAACATCTCGCTACACACTTCTGTAAGTACAAAACAGAAGCTGCGGTCACACCGTTGCGAGCATCAATGGAAGCAGGTGCAGCATCTAGCCAATGTGTTCTGGCATCGCTGGAAGAAAAAGTATCTTCACCACCTTCAAGGTCATAACAAATGGCAAGCATCTAAGCCGAATCTTAAGGTTGGAGACCTCATCCTTCTAAAAGACAAGGAAGTTTTTCGGAATGAGTGGCCTATGGGTCTTATTACTAAAGTTATGCCCAGCGACGATAACAAAGTCCGGAAGGTAGAAGTTAAGGTAACCAAGGGAGGATCGACACAAACCTTTAGTCGACCAATTACAGAGTTAGTACTCCTTTTGCCAGGTGAGTGACTTGTGCAAGGACTAGCCATGCTGTTGGCATGGCGGGGAGTACATTGCTGCCATCTACAGGTTCTACTCAGAACTTTGAAATTCTTTGAAGACATCATACGGTGACTTTATGTTCTTCATCCTGTTGAACTTACGTTTATTATTTGCTTGTTGCACGTTTTTCATTACAGGTTCCAGGACATTCGTCAGTATTGGACTTTTGAAAATATATATTTTAGTTTGAGGTTATGAAATCTAAAGATTTCAGACGGGGAGTGTTGTGTTACACTATGTGATTATTCTTGCTCTGTGTCTTTAAGATCTGTCCCCTTCTTTCTAGCTGAACTCTCTCTCTCACCGTAGTTCTTTATATATCTCCTCCACATCCTGATTCTGGTCATTACTCCTGTATATCTTCCATGCTAAACATCTTACATGTGGCTTACAACTGCAACGTTTTTCTACATATAAATATCCATCATTAAACGGAACATTCGAAAGGATTCATCGTCTGTCGTCCTAACTGTGAGTTTATTCATTGAGGTAAACTGCCTGTATCGATGCAAGGGATGAATATCAAACCAGCTTGAGTAAGGCCTACTTAAACCTGGAGATGAACTTTATCGCTTTGTAGTTGAGACAGAACAAGGGCGATCAAGGGGGTTAAACCTTTATTAGATAATTTATGGGGGTACCTGACGCTATAAAAACCTGCGGCGAACTTAAAAAAAATTACTGGCTACCGATCTGCATCGCCGACGCTAAGACAGCGATCAGAAAAATGATCGCTTAGCGACGGCGGTGCTAGGGGGTGAAAGGGTTATCTGGGGGGTGATCAAGGGGTTAAACCTTTATTAGGGGGGGTTAGGGGGCTACACTGGACCTAAAACTAAATGTAGTGACACTTTTACAGTCACAAATGTCACTGATTGCAGTGATCAGTAAATAAATGGTCACTGCAATCAGTTATACTGTGACTGGGGGCTGGGGGGTGATCTGGGGGGCGATTTATGTGCCTATGTGTGCTGGTGATAGTGTAGTGTTTGTGCACTAACCTTGATGTCTTCTCTTGTACGGCGCTCGGTATATGTGAGCGCCGCACAAGAGATGACATCACTTCCTCCTGCTTTCTCTGTCTGTGTGTACATTCGACAGACAGAGGGGGCATTTCCATTCGCCGGGAGCGATCGCGGGGGGGTGGCCGGAATCGAACGGCCGTCCCCTCATGTCGGATCGCTCCCCAACGAATTCCGACCGCTCACTGTACAGAAGAAGGGTCCGATTGGACCCCCCAACTGTACAAAGGCAATCACGTACACTGTACGTGATTGTGCCTGTCGGTGCCATTGTGCCGACGTATATATACAGTGAGCGGTCGTTAAGTGGTTAAGGGCCTATTCACACTTACAAGCATGCACTCATGTATTGAGGCCTGTTGCATCAAGGCAGCCCATTCACTTTCAATAGGCAGTCAAATTATCACAGCGCAATAAAAATGCCACATATCTGTTCACTATGGTTGTACCTGGCAGGAACTGTATCAACCTTGCTGGGAATAAATGGGACATATTTCCAGTGTTATGTATATATGTTATGTTTAACCACTTGCCGACCGCCTCCTGTACATTTACGTCGGCAGAATGGCACGGACAGGTACATCAACGTACCTGTACAACCCCTTTAAGTGCCTGTCCATGTGAGTCAGACCACGGGTCCCGCAGACTCGATCGCAGCGGGGATCCCCGCGATCGTCTCACGGAGGTATCGAGCGGGGAGATGCTTGTGTAAACAAGCAGCTCCCAGCTTTGCCTAGTGACAATGACACTGATCTCGACTCCGTGTACTCGGAGCGGAGACCAGTGTCATGTGACACACAGCCCATCCCCCCTACAGTTAGAAACACTATGCAGGGAACACTTAACCCCTACAGCGCCACCTAGTGGTTAACCCCTTCACTACCAGTGTCATTTTCACAGTAATCAGTGCATTTTTATAGCACTGATCGCTGTGAAAATTACAATGGTCCCAAAAATATGTCAAAAGTGTCCGATGTGTCCGCCTTAATGTCGCAGTCACAAAAAAATCACTGATCGCCGCCATTACTAGTAAAAAAAAAAAAAAATTATAAAAATGCCATAAAACTATCCCCTATTTTGTAAACGCTATAACTTTTGCGCAAACCAATCAAAAAACGCTGATTGCGTTCTTTTTACCAAAAATATGTAGAAGAATATATATCGGCCTAAACTGAGGAAAAAAAATGTTTTTTTATATATTTTTTGGGGAAATTTATTATAGCAAAAAGTAAAAAATATTGAATTTTTTTCAAAATTGTCGCTATTTTTGTTTATAGCGCAAAAAATAAAAACCGCAGAGGTGATCAAATACCACCAAAAGAAAGCTCTATTTGTGGGGAAAAAAGGACGTCAATTTTGTTTGGGATCCACGTTGCACGACTGCGCAATTGTCAGTTAAAGCGACACAGTGCCGAATCGCAAAAAGTGGCCTGGACTTTAACCAGCCAAAATGGTCCGGGGCTGAAGTGGATATAGAAGAGATTATAAGAAATATATTTTTTTCCAGAAAAGTGATACAGATGTTTTTAAGAGTGCCAGGTTATTGCAAAGCGCGGTACCCATAGCAACCAATTGAATTCTGTCTGGTACCGGTCTGACTTCAGTGAACTTCTGTATAAATAAAATTGAAGCAGTATTTTCTCTTCTGCCACATACCCTGATGTCTGATCTTCTAGTAGTCTAAAGCTAGCCATACATGTAAAGATTCCTCTTGTTTAGCCTAGCATGACCAGCTCAAAGTGGTATTAAACCCAGAACCAAAAGTGTAAGCAGCTGACCAATCATTAGATATGGTGGCTGCATTTGTTTTCACCTGGTGATCTGGCCAGTAACACACCTCCTGTATCCCCATTGTGGATGAAGGTGAACAGGAGCACCTATGGACAGCAGCATTGTCAGTCTGGGGGGAGGGGAGTGTTACATTTACTAGCAGATTTAGATGCATGGACAATTTTCCAGCTTACACTTTATAAGCAGTTAAAATAACATAATTTTTTCTTTTGGGATAAAGGTTTTACATGAATAACTAAAAACTGATCATTGTAAGCACCCCTGTCCATGGTAAATGGTTTGTCTCAACACTCTAACCTTTACATTTGCATGAGAGCTTGTTGAAGGAAAAACAATTGACTTACTGGCTTTATCACCAGATGATTATGGTGCTGATCTGGCAACTGCAATAAGAGAAAGTTGCAGCCGGATTGATGAAGAACACTGTTTGTCGATAGTTAGCGTGTTACTAAACCCACAACAGTAAAATGAGTCTGTATGTGCGGTAAAGCTTGCTTGTTATACTCACTGTGGAACCTAAGGGGTAAATCATTTGCAGTGTGTATAAAGGCTGTTTGATCCTGTCTCTCTTATCATCCTCTTCTTCCACTGTCTCCAAAAAAAATTATAACCTGATATTTACAGAGCCAGTGGAAGGGTTGCACATGCTCAGTTTGGTGTGTATTGCTAGAGAGTTTTTTTCTTTTTCTAGGGAGGGTGCATGTGATCAGCACTGTCAAGGACCAATCAGCACTATCCAGACTAGCCCAGACAGAGGATTGGGGATAAGGAAAACTCCTCCTACAAGGTTTACTAGGAACTAATAGAAGTCACAAGGCTGCTATATACTGCTGATGAGAAAAGGTATTTATTAGTTTTTATTCGCCAAAATAATTGCATTTCCATGTTCTGTGTACTGTGGGAGACCAGATATAGTGAATGCAGTTTCTGGGTTTAGTAACATTTTAAATCAATGCCTCATAGAATTCAAGCACCAGAGGTGGTGCAACTGTAGTGTTTGATTTTCATAATATTTTCCTCACAATTTAGTGATTCCATATTTTCTTCCTCTGCTTGATCTGCAAAAACTGTTGCAATTGACTACAGTTTTACTTCTTTTTTATTTATAGTGTTTCTTAAAGCCAGAAGGTTGGAATGATAAATGGAAATAGTCTTGAGTCATGTCTGTGATTAGTTTTTTTTTCTACACAATTAAACAATTGAATTAACTTTTTCAAAAGAGACATACTTTTTTGCCAGGGGTTGTAAATGAAAGAAAGCCTAAAAAATAGAACTAATACAGCCATCACATCTAAGAATTAGTAAGTTGCAACATAATAAATGTTTGCTTTTTGGGTTAATACTGTTTTAAGAAAGGAACTGTAAAAACACAATTACAGTGCCCCGCTAATAATCAGAGAACACTATATATATATGATAAGTAGGCTTCCCCCAGGGATCTATAATTAAAAACTATAAATAGAAAGACGTTTAACACAAAATGAATGCACATTTAGATTATTAACTCTAAACAGATTATATACACATACAAGTCTAAAACTTTACAGGTTCATTTCATAGGATACATGTAATTGTGTTTAAAGTCGCAACTGTCAAATTGGTAGCCAACTGCTATCAAGAAATTAAAGTGAAACTTTACCCACAACAACTTGACATTATCCAAAACCAAGAAAACAAAGTTTGGGCTGAAATTCCACTTGGTTGTGTATTTTATCTAGGTGAAACACTATCCATTAAAGTGTTAATAAACCCACAACAGTAAAATCAGTCTGTACATGCTTGTTATAATCACTGTGGAACTTAAGGGGTTAATTATCTGCATTGTGTAAAACACTGTTTTTTCCTGTATGCACAGATCCTTCCCTTCTTGCGCTGTCTATCTGGGGAAGGCCAGCTAACACAGGCAGGGTAGTTGACCTGCACATGCTCAGTTGTGTCTTTTATGCTGGAGAGAACGTTTCCTTGTTCTCAGAGCTAACCAGGTCACATGATATTGACATCACACATGTGGGCATGTATACAGGCTGTAGTGGAAATCTCCTACCTAAACTCTCAGCACTGGAGAAACTGTGCAGTTTATCATGTAACCGTGTTATACAGATCATCCAAAAAGGTATATAGTGGCAGTATTTTAATGTAAAAATAAGATTTATAAGCTGTGGGCACTGTGGGGGGGGGGCAGATGAACTATTTTCATATTACTGGGTCTAGTAACACTTTAAGTAATGGGAAATTTGCCTTAGACATATAAAAAAAACAAATGCAGCCTGCTACTTGGGATGGCAGCCATAGCAGTTGCAAATACATGTAAAACCTCTCATAAATCATAACTTCTTTTCTAAATAGGACAGCCTGATTTGCACTCGGTATGCTCCTGACTTTGCAGGTGATTTGCTTGATAAATCCCCCTCAGGGAACGGTGTCATGAGTACACAAGAGGCCCTAGGAAAGCAAGCAGCACACCTGCCTGCTTTTACATCCTGTCCCATAGTTAGTCACTAAAAGGAGAAGCCACTGCAGAAACCAAGCTTCCCTCGCTAACATCATCAAACAGCTCAGTGAAAAGAAATAGCTGAAAAACGTTTGCTTTTGAGACTGGGCTTTAAAGACATTTTACAGCATGCCAAACATTCCTGTGGCCAATGGTGCCAATTTTCATTGCCTCTGAATTCTTACTGCCCAGCTATTGACTTCCACGCTAATCATTCCAAGTGACACTCAAATCTCACTTTAAAAGTCAGAACAGAAATACGTATGGGCAAAACTTTTGGTGCAACACACTGACTAGGGATGAGAGAAAAATAGTTTTTGTTTCCCTGAAATTTTGTGAAAATCATGAAATTTCTGCAAAATGTCATCATTTCAGCTAAATGCATTGGGGGTAAAGCATAGGGCGAAATTAAAGTGTTACTAAACCGACAACAGTAAAATCAGTCTGTATATGAAGTAAAGCATGCTTGTTATACTCACTGTGGAACCTAAGGGATTAATCATCTGCATTGTGTAAAAAAGCTCTTTGATCCTCTCTTCACTGATCCTCCCCTCCTTCCACTGTCCCCTGATAATTTCCTGATAACAAAGTCATGGAGTCATGCTGCACATGCTCAGTTTGGTGTGTATTGCTAGAGTGCATGTGATCAGCACAGGGCCAATCAGCACTGTCCAGACAGAGTCTTGCAGTCTCATAGGGCAGTCAGAAAACTCCTCCTACAAGCTTTAACCAGTGCTTGGCTGGACACTGATAAAAGTCACAAGACTGCTCTAACTGCTACTGAGAAAAGGTATTTAGCAGTTTATATTTACTAAAACTATAGCATTTCCATGTTCTGTCGGAGACCAGATATAGTGAATGCAGGGTCCTGGGTTTAGTAACACTTTAGGGTGCAATGGGATTTAAATAATTCCTGAGGTTTACAGAAGCTACTTTCAATTATCCTGGAACTGATAGAGTTGGAACTGATTATTTTTCAATTATAGTTTGCTCTATCTGTGTAGATCACCTCTGAAGAAGAAGTTGGCTTCTTACCATGTGACAAACTTACGTGATACGTTTTATACTCTAGCCAAAGAAAAAAAAAAAACAATAGACAGCAGAAAATAAATGAGGTAAACTTAACTATCCTTGAAAAGAGGAAAGGTTTGGGACTTTAGATGAGATGCATTATAACATGCACCTCTGAATCCATATGTATATGGGGAGAGTTTGGGACTTTAAATGAGGCATGGAGACAAGGCTAGCAGGCAGTTGGTGTAGAAAGAGTACATTTTATGACAGAAAATGTAGCAGTATTGCATACATAAAAGCATGGAGAAGCATGGGGTAGCAAACCCATGCTGGTATTTATTAATTCATATTAAAAGTTATTATAATACATTGCACAGTACAATAATATAAACTGTCCTCCACATCAAAGGATCACTTGAGACGACATGATGTAATATAGTCAAAAGTAAAATAATAAAAGCATGTAGAACCATCTGTGTAGACATATAGCATCTGAGTAACCCCAACGCGTTTCGTGGGATAATACCCACTCTTTAGGGGTGGATGCCTGGGGGGTCTATAATAAAACATAACATAAATATACCAATAGTCTGATGATGTACCCAAAGAGAAGAATAATAGATGCAGAGGACAGGGATAGCATCCCTTAAATACTCACGTTGGTTTGGTGAATGCGATCAGAGGGTGAGGGCTATTGAGAATGTCCACTACGGGAGCTGAGGTAACAAGACACATGGAAGAAGCTGGAAGCAGTCGTGAGATCCTCAAGAAAATATCAAAATGGTAAAAAATGGGCTCCACATTCTGTGGATATAAATGAATTGTGTAAACTAATATGTAATAGTATTAGTGATAAATTAAATAGAACAAGCCCATTGCCATTGGGGATCTCACGAGTGCTTCAAGCTTCTTCTATTTGTCTTGTTACCTCAGCTCCCGCTATCCAGCTGTGGTAAAACAACAAATCCCATCATGCCTCTAGGAGTCATGCCTGTGATTGTCAGGGTCTTGCAATGTCTCATGGGACTTGTAGTTTCAAAACAGCTGGAGAGCCGAGGTTGCCTACCCCTGGTGTAGAGGCTCTTGATCTGATGTAAGGAGGGGTGAGGTGCTCTGGACATCTAGTCTTACAGATATAACCAGCCCTTTGAGGGCAACCCAAATGCTGATGCAGACCACAATGAGATTGGGTTTGACACCCCTGTACTAGACTGAAAGTTAAGCTATCTAACCACAACTTGATCAGGAGGCTGTTTGGATATTCAGATCGGAGTTGATGTTTATTTGAGCGCTGTTGACCACTTATTATTGGGTGGTCCACAATGGAGGCTAAGAGGCAGAGATTGCTGTGATACTGGTGGAGGATATCTTTCATCACCATGTGTGTTAAAGTGCACTTTTTGTGAAAGCGCTGCATTTATACATTTTTATTGCTTTATAGAGACCACACTTTTAGTGTGTAGATTGCAGAAGCAGAACCACAAACAATCGGGAGGGATTTACTAAGACTGGAGAGTAGTGTTGAGCGGACCCGAACTGTAAAGTTCGGGTCCGTACCGAATTTTGGCGTTTTCTCGACCCCGGACCCGGACCCGGATTTTGCGCTAAAGTCTGGGTTCGGGTTCGGATTCGGGAATTTAATGGCGCAGTTAGAAATGCTTCAGGGGCCAGCCAATCACCATTTGATTAGCTGGTGTGCCCTTAGAAGCCATCATAGCCATGCCTACTAATGGCATGGCTGTAATTGGTCAGTGCAACATGTGACCCAGCATGTGACCAGCTTCTATATAAGAAAGAGGCACACAGCACAGATCGTCACTCTGCTTTTAGACAGTGTAGGGAAAGGATCCTGGCTGCTGTTGCTGTGAGGGAGAGAATAGGAGTTAGTCCTGATTCTGCAATCTACTGATAGAAAAGATAGGGAGACAGTGTAGTGTAGTGTAGTGTAGGGGCAGGATCCTGTTTGTGCTTTCAGGGAGAGAGATTTAGATAGGAGTCCAGATTGAGAGATATAATAGCTCAGCGATCTGCATAGGTTTATCTGTTTGTGTTGCAAGCTCAGTGCACCAGCACTGCATTACGTTGAGTGATACACCTATTCCATACTGTGGCTGTATTGTGCTCTTGCTAAAAGACCTATTTTGGTCAGAAAAAAAAAAAAGGCACTTTATTGTGCTTTTGCTAAAAAGACCCATTTTTGGGCCCCAAAAAAAAAAAAAGGCACTTTATTGTGCTGTTGCAAAAAAAAAAAAACGGCACTTTGTTGTGCGCAAAAAAGACCTATTTTTGGGCAAAAAAAATATTTTGCAGTGTATATCTCTAGTTGTGTGAAATAACCAATTTCTATATATTTTTCTTGTACTATGCTATACTAAAAAAAAAACAAAAACTTTTTTTTGAATAGCATTCTCTGCAGCTGTGCGATTCAGCGGTTATATACTGTGGTTGTGTTGTGCTCTTGCAAAAAACGCCATTTAGGGCCACAGAAAATATTTTGCAGTGTGAAATACACATGTGGAGGTGTGTAAAATAAACAATTTCTATATATTGTACAGTGCTATACTAAAAAAAAAAACATTTTTTTTGAATAGCATTCTCTGCACTTCTATAGCTGTGCGATTCAGTGGTTAAATACTGTGGTTGTGTTGTGCTCTTTCAAAAAACGCCATTTAGGGCCACAGAAAATATTTTGCAGTGTGAAATACACATGTGGAGGTGTGTAAAATAAACAATTTCTATATATTGTACAGTGCTATACTAAAAAAAACAACATTTTTTTTGAATAGCATTCTCTGCACTTCTATAGCTGTGCGATTCAGTGGTTAAATACTGTGGTTGTGTTGTGCTCTTTCAAAAAAACGCCATTTAGGGCCACAGAAAATATTTTGCAGTGTGAAATACACATGTGGAGGTGTGTAAAA
Organism: Rana muscosa; assembly: GCA_029206835.1. NCBI lineage: Eukaryota > Metazoa > Chordata > Amphibia > Anura > Ranidae > Rana > Rana muscosa. The sequence continues at coordinate 353,546,276 of CM055127.1, read as the reverse complement.
TAAACAATTTCTATATATTGTACAGTGCTATACTAAAAAAAACAAAATTTTTTTTGAATAGCATTCTCTGCACTTCTATAGCTGTGCGATTCAGTGGTTAAATACTGTGGTTGTGTTGTGCTCTTTCAAAAAACGCCATTTAGGGCCACAGAAAATATTTTGCAGTGTGAAATACACATGTGGAGGTGTGTAAAATAAACAATTTCTATATATTGTACAGTGCTATACTAAAAAAAAAAAATTTTTTTTGAATAGCATTCTCTGCACTTCTATAGCTGTGCGATTCAGTGGTTAAATACTGTGGTTGTGTTGTGCTCTTTCAAAAAACGCCATTCAGGGCCACAGAAAATATTTTGCAGTGTGAAATACACATGTGGAGGTGTGTAAAATAAACAATTTCTATATATTGTACAGTGCTATACTAAAAAAAACAACATTTTTTTTGAATAGCATTCTCTGCACTTCTATAGCTGTGCGATTCAGTGGTTAAATACTGTGGTTGTGTTGTGCTCTTGGAAAAAACGCCATTTAGGGCCACAGAAAATAAATTGCAGTGTGAAATACACATGTGGAGGTGTGTAAAATAAACAATTTCTATATATTTTCCTTGTACTGTGCTATACTAAAAAAAACAACCTTTTTTTTTTAATAGCATTTTCTGTAGCTGTGCGATTCAGCGGTTACGTGCTGTGGGTGTGTTGTGGTCTGGCAAAAAACGCCATTTAGGGCCACAGAAAATATTTTGCAGTGTGAAATACACATCTGGAGGTGTGTGTAAAAAAACAATTTATATATATTTTCCTTGTACTGTGCTATACTAAAAAAAACAACCTTTTTTTTTTGAATAGCATTTTCTGCAGTTCTGTAGCTGTGCGTTTCAGCCATTACGTACTGTGGGTGTGTTGTGGTCTTCCAAAAAACGCCATTTAGGGCAAGATCCTAAATTTGGAAAATATGAGGGGAAGGTCAAAGGGACGTGGTGGCCCCGGTCGTGGTGCTGCTGGTGGAGCTCCTGTTGCAGGGAGAGGACGTGGTGGATCTGTGCCAGCTACACGCACAAGTGAAACACCTTCCTCAGGTGCGAGTAGGCAACCGAGCCTGCGGCGGTATTTTGTCATGCCTAATGAGGCTGTACCAATGTTTACGCCAGGACAAGTACAGGCGATAGTAGATTGGGTTGCTGACAGTGCCTCGGGTTCCTTCACATTGTCTCCCACCCACTCTTCTGCTGAAAGATCAGAGTTGGCACCTGAAGCCCATGTCCATCAGTCTTTCACCTCACCCCCTTGCAAATCAGCCAAGCAGTCTGAGCCCCAAATCATGCAGCAGTCTCTTCTGCTTTTCGATGACTCTGTTAGCAGGGTTTCCCAGGGCCATCCACCTAGCCCTGCCCCAGAAGTGGAAGAGATTGAGTGCACCGATGCCCAACCACTTATGTTTCATGATGGGTACATGGGAGGACCATCGCAGCACGTCTCGGATGATGACGAAACACAGGTGCCAACTGCTGCTGCTTTCGCAATTGTGCAGACAGACATGGAGGGCAGGGGTGAAGACTGGGTGGAAGATGATGTGGAGGACGATGAGGTCCTCGACCCCACATGGAATCAACGTTATGCAGGTGACCAGTGTAGTTCGGAGGAAGAGGCGGTGGTCGCACAGAGCCACCAGCACAGCAGAAGAGGGAGCAGGGTGCAAAAACGGAGCATTCGTCCCCTAGACAGTACATCTGCTACTGCCCAACGCAGCAAGGGACCGAGCACACCAAAGCCAGGTCCAAGGACTTCCCTAGCGTGGCAGTTCTTCACACAGTGTGTTGATGACAAGACACGAGTGGTTTGCACGCTGTGCAATCAGAGCCTGAAGCGAGGCATAAACGTTCTCAACCTGAGCACAAGCTGCATGACCAGGCATCTAAGTGCAAAGCACGAGCTGCAGTGGAGTAGACACCTCAGAAACCAAGAAAGGTCTCTGGCTCCTCCTGCTTCCTCTTCTGCTGCAGTCTCGGCCTCTTCATCCACCTCTGTAGTGACAGTGGCACCTGTCACCACGCAAACAGAGGATCTGCCAGCAACACTACCACCTGGGTCACCGACCATCTCCACAATGTCCCATGGAAGCGTTCAGCTCTCTATCTCCCAAACATTGGAGCGGAAGAGGAAGTACCCCCCTAGCCACCCGCGATCCCTGGCCCTGAATGCCAGCATTTCAAAATTCCTGGCCTTTGAAATGCTGTCATTCCGTCTGGTGGAGACGCAGAGTTTTAAAAGCCTGATGGCATTGGCTGTCCCGCAGTACGTCGTGCCCAGCCGCCACTACTTTTCCAGGCGAGCCATCCCTTCCCTGCACAACCAGGTGGGGGACAAAATCAGGTGTGCACTGCGCAACGCCATCTGTGGCAAGGTCCACCTAACTACGGATGCGTGGACCAGTAAGCACGGTCAGGGACGTTATATCTCCCTAACAGCACACTGGGTAAATGCAGTGGCTGCTGGGCCTGAGGCAGATAGCGGTTTGGCGCATGTCCTTCCACCACCGAGGATTGCAGGGCGCTTCAGTTTGCCTCCTGTTGCTAACTCCTCCTTCTCCGCTTCCTCATCCTCTACCGCCTCCTCATCCATTCAGCGTAACACCTTCACCACCAACTTCAGCACAGCCAGGGGTAAACGACAGCAGGCAGTTTTAAAACTTTCCTGTTTGGGGGAAAATCCCCACACCGCGCAGGAGTTGTGGAGGGACATGGAACAACAGACCGATGAGTGGTTGCTGTCAGTGAGCCTCAAGCCCGGCCTGGTGGTGTGCGATAATGGGCGAAATCTCGTAGCAGCTCTGGGTCTAGCCGGTTTGACGCACATCCCTTGCCTGGAGCATGTGCTGAACTTGGTGGTCCAGAGGTTCCTTAAAAATTACCCCAATATGCCAGAGCTGCTGCAGAAAGTGCGGGCTGTGTGTGCGCACTTTCGGCGTTCTCACCCTGCTGCTGCTCGCCTGTCAGCGCTGCAGCGTAACTTCGGCCTTCCAGCTCACCGCCTCATATGTGACGTGCCCACAAGGTGGAACTCCACCTTGCACATGCTGGCCAGACTGTGCGAGCAGCAGCAGGCAATAGTGGAGTTTCAGCTGCAGCAATCACGCGTGAGTCGCTCTGCGGAACAGCACCACTTCACCACCAATAACTGGGCCTCCATGCGAGACCTGTGTGCCTTGTTGCGCTGTTTCGAGTACTCCACCAACATGGCCAGTGCCAATGATGCCGTTCTCAGCGTTACTATCCCAGTTCTATGCCTCCTTGAAAAAACGCTTCGTGCGATGATGGAAGAGGATGTGGCACAGGAGGATGAGGAGGAGGAGGAGGAAGCGGGATCATTTCAAAGGCTTTCAGGGCAGTCTTTCACAAGTGGCTACGAGGGTGGGTTCCTGCACCAACAAACGCCAGGTACACAATTGTCCGGCAGAAAGGGCACAGTTCTGGAGGATGACGAGGTGGAGGAGGAGATGGAGGAGGAGGAGGAGGAGGAGCCATGTTCACAGCAGGGTGGCACTCAGACCAGCTCGTGGCCATTACTGGTGCGTGGCTGGGGGGATACAGAGGACACAGACGATACACCTCCCACAGAGGACAGCTTTTCTTTGCCTCTGGGCAGCCTGGCACACATGAGCGATTACATGCTGCAGTGTTTCCGCAACGACAGCCGAGTTGCCCACATTTTAACTGGTGCTGATTACTGGGTGGCCACCCTGCTGGATCCCCGTTACAAGGACAACGTACCATCCTTAATTCCCTCACTGGAGCGGGATCGTAAGATGCGCGAGTACAAGCGCACGCTGGTAGACGCGCTGCTGGTGGCATTCCCACCTGACAGCGGGCGTACGGTGGAAGCACAAGGCGAAGGCAGAGGAGGAGGAAGAGGTCGCCAACGCAGCCGGGGTACCGGCAGCACCTCAGAAGGCAGGGTTAGCATGGCCGAAATGTGGAAAAGCTTTGTCAGCACGCCACAACAACCAGCACCACCAGCTGAGATGGAACGTCTTAGCAGGAGGCAGCATTTCACCAACATGGTTGAGCAGTATGTGTCCACAGGCCTACACGTACTGGATGACGGGTCTGCCCCCTTTAACTTCTGGGTCTCCAAATTGGGCACATGGCCTGAGCTTGCCGTTTATGCCTTGGAGGTGCTGGCCTGCCCTGCAGCCAGTGTATTATCTGAACGTGTATTTAGCACGGCAGGGGGCGTTATCACAGACAAGCGCAGCCGCCTGTCCAGAGCCAATGTGGACAAGCTCACGTTCATTAAAATGAACCAGGCATGGATCCCACAGGACTTGTCCGTACCTTGTGCAGAATAAACATGTATACCGGTGTTGTGACAAAAACTGTCCGGCCATCGGATTGTGCCCGGCCCGTACTGCGCAGGCGCAGCGCTTGCGCAGTACAGAGGACAAGGAGATTCACAAAATCTCCGAAGATGAACGGCGCCTGCGCTGTGAGTGCAGGTTCAAGCCCCACCATCCAAGAGGACATACGGTAGCACATAGTAACAGGGCCCCTCACGGGCTCGCTTCGATCGCGGCCTTGCTTGGCTCGGCTTGAACCACGGATGGTGTGGCCTTCACCTGAACTCAACACGCAGGCGCCGTTAGTCTTGGGAGATTTTTGAAATCCCCTTGTCCTACATACTCAGCAAGCGCAGTACAGGGCGGACACTATTCGACAGGGGACATAATTCGACACATCACCGGCCTTACCCAGCCATTGTTGTATTTTTGAACCAGTGTTGGCTACCTCGTCCTCCTCCACCGCCGCTTCCACCTACACAGCCACATCCACCGCCACCTCAACCTCCTACTCCATATGGACCTTGTCCTGCTAGGCCAAGATTAAAATTTTTATTTTATTTTTTTGTAGCGCACAGATCCTTTCCCCCTTACCTGCCTTTATGTTGTTGGCTCTTCGCAGGAGGGAGAAAGGCACACCGCACTACCAGCCCGTATCATCCTATATAAAGAGGTTGAGCGGTGTACTTGACGGGCCGTGTCCACAGCCGGAGTCAAAACTCCTCCAGAGGATGATTCTCACCTCTACTGTAGGTAGAGGCAAGTCCTTTAATTGCCAGTAAAGTCAATGTCCACACCAGCTGAAACTCCAACTCTTATTCTCTCATGGCAAAATAAACTGTACTCAGATAGAAAAGGTTAGAGCAAAGAAACAGGACAGCTTAAGGTGTGGAGGAGGTCCAGGCACAAACGTAGCACATTCACTTCACTGCTTAGGTTTCTCAAACAGTTTTTGGCGCACGGTCTCTGCCACAGACATTGAGGTTGGTCTCTGCCACAGACCGGGTGTACAAGGCCCCTGCCACGGGCCTGGAGAACTTTGGTCTCAGCCACAGACCAGGGTGTATAAGGCCCCTGCCACGGGCCGGTTGAATAAGGCCTCTGATACAGTCAAGGTGACCTTGAGCTTCTCCTTCTACGAACCTAGCCGATATCAAGGGGAAGACATCTCTCCAGGGAGTCAACAGACCCTTCCTTCACCGTGACTCCCGCATCGGTCCATCAGAATGATCCTCCCTTCCCTGGAACAGGGTCCCCTACACGAGGCGGCTCTGGACTCCAGGCTTTACTCCCGCCCCTAGGCCTCCATACCCAGGGCAGCAAGAACTCCAGGATAGTACCTCACCCCGGGCTAAAGGTGCCCGAGATGGAACAGGAACACATGCACCCAGGCCGAAGGCACCTGGGCGCGGACCCCACTGGACATCAGCCCCCAGGCCAAAGGTCTGCCCCTTTTATATGCTCTCCCGGCATGCACAGCAGGTTCCCCGCCCCGCTGTACTACTGCCAAGAGGGGACACAAAAGGCGCCACCTGTAGGCCGCAGGGAACTGCACACCAATACTGTCCCCCGAGGACAAAATGGTCCATGAATCCTACAGAATTAGGGTATTTGAGCCTATTTACCACTCAAACACTTTCCTTAAATTTAGCACCCCGCTACATTTTTATTTCAAAGTATTTTATTTTCCCACTAGCTTATCCATTAAATTAAATAATTTATTCCAGAAAGGGCGTATTCTGGGGCATTCCCACCATATGTGTGGCATTGTGCCGTTGAGTTTCTGAGGTTCTTAATGACTTCCTGTACCTCTTCTGCTGAAAAGGGGGCCTCCAGCATATTTTTTTATTTTTTTATTTTTTTTATGTTCTTTTAAGTTATTTCCTATCCACATTTGTTTGCAGAGCACTTGCCATGTTCTTAACAACATTTTGCTGCCATTTGCAGCCCTCTAGCCCTTTCCATTACTTTTTTAGAGCCTTTTTAGTCGTCAGAAGTCCGGGTCCCCATTGACTTCAATGGGGTCCGGGTCCGGGTTCGGGTTAAAGTTCGGTCCCGAATCCGAACTTTTTTCCAAAGTTCGGCCGAACCCGCCGGACCCGAATATCCAGCTACCCGCTCAACACTACTGGAGAGTACAAAATCTGGTGCAGCTCTGCTAAAGAAACCAATCAGCTTCCAGGAACTCACTACCTCAACCTGTCCGGCTATCCCCTACTCTTGCAAGCTTCAGGCGATCCCTGAAAACTCACCTCTTCAGGGAAGCCTAACACGTCTCCAACTAATCTTTTACCACTTCCATCAGCTCATTCCCCACAGTTACAACCTTTTGTACCACCTGCCCCACCCTATTAGATTGTAAGCTCTTCTGAGCAGGGCCCTCTTAATCCTCTTGTATTTTATTGTATTATAACTGTATTGTCTCCCTTTTATATTGTAAAGCGCTGCGTAAACTGTTGGCGCTATATAAAGCCTGTATCATAATAATAATTGTCAACATCGCGGGCACCCTGGACAGGTAAGTGTCCATATATTAAAAGTCATCAGCTGCAGTATTTGTAGCTGCTGGCTTTTAATGTTTGTTTTTTTAGGCGGACCTCCGCTTTAAAGAAGGAAGCAGAGCCTGAGTACACAATGAGCAACTATGGCTGCCCCCGTGTACCTATATAATTACAATTTATACATAGAAAGAAGTTATTTTTTTTCAATATCAACACACATTGGAAAGAGTATTTACATTAACCAGATCTCAAATGAATATCTATAAAATAGCCAAGAAGACTAGACATTCCCTTAAAACATGACTGCCCGGTTGGAACATATTGGTTGGTTCTCAGCTTATGTCATGCACACATAGGGGTGCAAAAAAAATGAACAGTGGTCTGTTACCGTATGTCTGGTGTATGTAGCTACCCTAAATAATTTGGATGGACAGTTTTGTTCTTTTAGACCGGCAAGGACATAACACAAAGCGTGAGCTGGAAACTCGTTACAAGTCCAGTCAACACCTGACACTGATGAATTGTGAATGGTGACCTTGATTTTGTAGTGTGAGCTGACAGACTGCTTATATTCCTTTTTATCCGGCGCAAGACCCAAAAGGTCACACCAGTTAATTTCAAAACAGATCCATCTGTTTCTGCTTAGGAAGTGCAGCCATTTCCAGCTATAATTAGGAAGCATAAAAAGACAGTAAAGCTAAATTACAATTGTGTCTATATAAGACAGACAAAAAAAACATAATACTAATATATACCTAAAAGTTTCAAGTTTATTAGAATGATGAGTCATTGAATTCTCTGCAATTCCTCCAGTGGCAGAGCTGCCAACCAGCATGCTACAGTCTGGTTGTACAATCTTCTTTACACTTACCCAATTCAATATAATTCAGGAGACTGCCTTAAAGTGTAACTTCACCCAAAGAGTGAAGTCCCGCTGGTTCGCTCCCTCCCCTCAGCTTGTAACCAAGTTGCAGGCAAAATTGTTATCGGTACCATCTCCCACTTCCACATGTGACTTGACTTGCCCCGCCCCCTACCCCCGCAGCCTCCAGGGACACGTCACACATCCCAGGAGACTGCAGGACCAAATGCCAGCGAGCTCGTGTATTCACAGTGTGGAGCCAGCTGAAGTTCCTCAGGAAGCCACAGCCAACTTCCATATCCAAAATAGCAGCACTGGGAACCCACAGCGGTAAGAACTGGCTGTGGGAAGACAACACTGGGCTTCAGCCACTGCTAAGTCCCTTATTTTCTCAAAGTCAACAGCTACAGTACTTGTAGTTGCTGTCTTTAAAAGAAAGAAAAGTGAAATTCCTCTTTGGCTCCATGCACACTGAGCTTAAAAAAAGTCTGTTCTCTTGGGAGTAAAAAACGCTCATATAGAGCATTTTTTGTACAAAGCCTAGACGAGTTTAGGAGAGTTTTAAATTTTTTCTGCCAGTAAGCTCCAATCAGAAACGCGAACCAGAAGGTTTTTTTTTTCCTGCCTCTAAACGTTGAACTCAAAATATGCCTTTAAACGTCTGTAGCGGGCATGCACTTTCCCTGTGTATTTAAAACTGGCAGAGACACCAGTAATGTGCAGTTCCCTGCAGCCCAGCGGGTGGCGCTGTCGCCTGGGGCTGGGGTTGAACCATTGCTGTGTGCCGTACCCCTTTTTGTCCTCCCTCGGCAGTGGTATGGTGGGGCGGGGAACCCGCCGTGCTTGCTGGGGGAGGGTATAAAGGGGTCGGCCATCTTTGTCACGGGGTCGGAGTCCCAGGAACCTTCAGACTGAGGGCGGTGGTCATGTGGAGGTCCTAGGCGGCCTAGGCCTAAAGGACGTTCGGAGGTCGTGTTCCATCCCAGGCACCTTTGGCCTGGGGTGAGGTACTCGGATGGAGGTCTGGAGCTCAGTGCCCACCACTGAGTTCCGCGAGGGAAGGAGATCCTAGGAAACCCCGGGAGTGGGTACCCGAATCCAGAGGCGTAATGGACCGGGAGGGGGTACTTGCCTGAAGATCTGGTGCAGCATATTGCCAGTGACAGGTGAGCCTCCACCGGAGACCGCCTGGAAGGATATTTCCCCTCGATTGGAGACCGCAACCCACTTTCAGGAAGGAAAGTGGAGAGTTCATTGTGTCTGGGCTTACTCGTATCCACACCCCCCTGTCTGTTCTGCTCGTTGAGGGAGTCCAACTGTCTGTGCATTACTCTGTTATCGGAAGAATAAAGGAGTGTTGGACTTTAATGGTGTGGGGCTCATTTTCTGGCAGACATTGTTTAAAAGGAGGTGGAGGCTCTGATGCAGAACACCGACCCGGAGGTAAAAAAAAAAGAACTGTGCTCACACCACACAACTATCTGCGGTGAAGGCTTGGTGTGGTGACCCCGCTCTCTCTCCTCTAAGGTACCCCTAGACAAGAGACAGACGAGCTGATATAAGAGTGAGAGAGGGGAGGCCGCTACACGTCCTAATGTGCATGGACATATAGGATAACATTGAGCTGCTTCTACAGGCAGAACACAAAACTGCTGTAGAAGCAAAGTTTTTTTAAGTCAGTGTGCATGGAGCCTCAGAAAGTATATGTAAACCTTCACCTTGTAAAACAGCACATTCAGTGCAAAATAGAAATGAAAGGCAAAAAAATTATGAATATTATATATATATATATATATATATATATATATATATATAAACAATTATATAAGAAATGTATAAGTAATCACATAATCTCTGTTTTCAGCTACATAAGGAGCTCAGAGAGCTGGGGGAGGAGAAACAGCAGGACACTAATCATCCCAGTGAATGGCTCTGCAGGGAGGGCATGTCAGCACAAGTCGCATCATTGGAGGAGAGCAGGCTGAGTTCTCAGCACAGCAAGAAAATGGACCACGCTGTGCTCTCATGCCTAGTGTGGTCAGTTTTTAAAGTGTTACTAAACCCACAACAGTAAAATCAGTCTGTATATGCAGTAAAGCATGCTTGTTATATTCACTGTGGAACCTAAAGGGTTTAATCCTCTGCATTGTGTAAGAGGATTGTTTGATTTTGAATGCACAGATCTTCCCCTTCTTGCATTGTCCCCAAAACATTTCTGGATAAGATAGAGTTAGTAGAGTCAGTCTGCACATGCTCAGTTTGGTGTGTATTTCTAGAGAGTTTTTTTTTCTTGGGATAAGCACAGGGCCAATCAGCACTGTGCAGAAAGAGGGTATGGGGGCGTGCAGCCTCAAAGGAGGGCCAGTGCAATATGAAAACTCCTTCAAGCTTTAACCAGGCACTGATAGAAGTCACAAGACTGCTATATACTGATGATGAGAAAGGGTATTTAGCAGTTTATATTTACTAAAATAATTGTATTTCCATGTCCTGTGTACTGTGGGGAACCAGATATAGTGAACGCAGGGTCCTGGGTTTAGTAACACTTTAATAGAAAAGCAGAGGGACTGAGAGGATCACCAGGAATTTCACAAAGGAAGCAATACAGAGAAAACAGGATACTTTTTCAGTTCTGTACATGGTACATCAGGCACATATCAGGAATATGAAATGTTAGGTTTACATTTTTTTTTAATGAATATAAACTGCATAGGTTGTTCACTTGGTCTCATTACTGCACAATCCTTGGTAAATCTAAAGGAGAATGTATAATTCTATTGCAAATTTTGTGGCCAGCTTAAGGGACTGGTGACATCAGGAGATCATTATGTAGCCATACAATCATATGATTGATCAATATTACAAAAGTTTTGAAAAAAAAATCATTTGCGCTAAATGGTGTGAAAAATCTATAAACTATTATGAAATGTATGGTTGATTTTCCTTAACTATAACGTGTGTGGCCATCAATACTATACTTACTCTATGGTCAGTATAGATGAGGTGTAAAGATTGCTGTATATCTGCAGAATATGCACATTGAGAAATGGGAAGTGGGATCTCTGCACAGGCTGAACCTTGCTGAACTCACTTTCTGTCCTATGTCTGCATACAGTAGTAGTCATGTCCATTTCCAAGCCACAAAGGAGTGCAGGAGTAACCTTTACACTATTTACTACTATCTTCCTATGCTCTTCAGAAAGTATGATTATCAACACACATCTAAGTAGCACATTTTAGGTTTACTGGTTCAAAAGGCTAAATCTCTCTGATTTTTATCTTGGCATCTATCTATAGCAGATGGCAGTGTCCCTCTCCCTGAGCCTTGAGCATGAAGGTTGGCACAGCAGAATCTGCAGCCCCGCACAAAAGCCCTGTGTGAGGCTGGCTAATGAGTCTGCATGCAATAGCAAGCTATACAAATCAGATTAACAACAATCTTCACCCTAACTGGCCATTGAGATTTTTAAGGTTGCTGGCAATTAATAATATTATCTCTTTATATATCTTTGGGGCAAAGGGATGAGCAAATCAGTGTGCAATTCAACACATTACAATTTTTTGATTCATCTATGCTCATGCAGACTTTCCTAGTCTACAGAGACCTATGGAATGTATGATCCACAATTAGGGTTGCCACCTATCCGGGATTCACCCGGACAGTCCAGGTTTTGAATCATGTGTCCGGGTTTCAGGCAGACTGAAACCCGGACACATTATTTAGACTGGACTGCGGCTCCCCAAGATAGTCGCACACAAATCTGTTGCCATCCAGGAACTGTGGGCGGCTGTCCGGGGGCAGGTTCGGCATCACTGGGGTGCAGGGTGATGATGTCAGCAAGAGCAATTTGACCACACCCACATTTTGCTGCGGCGCGCTATGCACACCGCATCACTACTCTCCTCGGGGCACCCAAAGGTGTCCCAGGCTGCTAAAGTGTTCGGGTTTGGATTGAAGAAAAGGTGGCAACCCTATCCACAATTGTCTGCATTGCTGAACTGCATGGTTCTCTACACATCAGATTTGTATAAAAACAAAAAATTGCAATTCTTTTCATTCTAAAAGACTGGGCAAATCAAAATGTTTATGTTTTACCCAAACATTTCTATGTATATCTGTATAATGTGCAGAGATTCGTGATAGTAAAAAATGAAGATAAAAATTTGATGGCTGATTGGGCAAGTGATTCATTTATATATAGGCTGATCTGTGATGTGCTCATCTTCAGCTTGATAAACTCCAGATTGGATAAATTAGCATTAGTATAATAAGGTAATGTGAAAAAAAATCCCAGTTTTGCCTGCTTTTCTCATCCGATTTAAGAACTCCAGTAAGGCCCCTTTCACACTGAGGCGTTTTTCAGGCGTTTAAAAATAGCGCTGTAAAAACGCCTGAAATAATCCTGCTCCAGCATTCTCAATGTGAAAGCCCTGAGGCCTTTCACACTGAGGTGTTGTGCTGGCTGTGCGTTGGAAAAAATCCTGCTTTTTTGGAGCATCTTTTGGGGCGCATAAATTAGCGCTGTAAAAACGCCTATCCCCATTGAAATTAATGAGTACCGCTGTGAAACTTTGGTAATACCGCTTTAAAAACGCCCAGAAACTACGAAAAACCAGGAAGTGCACAGGATGTGATGTAAGGGGGTAGGGTTATTAGCTGACACTACCGCTGTAAAAACGCGGTAAAAATGCATAGGCGTTAGCGCTATTTTTAGCGCTAACGCGGTAAAAACACGGTAATAACGCTAATCGTTTTTACCGTGTTATTGCAACGCCTCAGTGTGAAAGGGGCTTGATTTATTATCCCAACAAGAAATTCTAGGAATAGTTAATTGTTGCAGCAATTACTAATCTGAATGCTTCAGATGATAGTGCAACACTCTCCTTATTGATTTTCCATATTGTCAATAACAAATAATTGGTCGATCCAGCTGAATCAGAGTGACCTTTTGTTGTGTCCTTGTAGAAGGAGACATAAATCAAAACTACAGAGTAAAATACTGCCCTGGGGGTCTCCATGACATAAAAGAAGCCAACATGTGATTCATTTCCCTATTCGCCTGCTAAACAAAATATTAAAGGAGAAGTATGGTCCAAGGCTTTTTAGCTATACTTCTCCTATTGATATGCATATGGTCGGGATCTTTCCTGGACCTGGACCGGCTGAGTGATGTCAGCCGACAGTGGGATTTAGCCCACTATTGGCTAAAAATAGGTCACGGGAGTGCAGAACAAACTGCTAAAGCCCACTGTCAACTGACATCACTCAGCTGGTCCAGGCTCGGGAATGATGGTCGGTATCAACCCAGAATCCTGGACCGGCACCTGGCTCAGCCTCTCAGCTATCTGTCAAGGGCCTGAGCCATCCCCTTCCGCCCCCTCCACAGCCCACTGCTCTAGTGAGCACTGGAGGGGAGAGCGGAGAGCCATTGACTGACAGTCAGTGGAGGGGAAGAACTGAGTAATCAGCGGCGTTTGTTTGTTTTTTTAAATACTGAATTTCTCTTTTAAAGCTAATCTTAAATGCAGCACCATAAGAATTAATACATCATTTAATGTATTTTTACATGCAAGCATAGTAAGTGAAATAATAATATACACATGCTGATTCAACATAAAAATATAAAAATAGGGGGGCGTGTCCAGAAGCCGACCTACATGGCAGCTTAGATCCACAGCTCTCTCCCGGCCCGAGCTTTATAGGCACGATGGCGCCGGACCCCTCCATGACCCGCTCGCGGTCCTCCGCACAGAAGAATCCGACGGCATACACGTCCGACCGGACATCTGCTGAATCCCTGCCGGCCTCGGACACCGCGGACTCTCCTTCCACGTCAGGAGCTGTGAGTACCCCCAGCCATTTCCTCCTCCACGAGGTGACACCACGAGGAGTGCAGGCCGCCATGCTCCCTCCCCCTCCTCCCCCGCACTACACTCAGTGCTCAGATGCCTTCCCACGTCTGCTACGGACAGCTTCAGACCCCTGCATGCAGGGACCGAGCCCTGGCTCCTCTTCTCACTCGGAGTCCTCACTGGACTTCCCCACTCTGCCGGGCCCCATATATCCTGCAGTCCAGACACCTCAGGAGCCTGTGAGGCCTCGGGAGGACTTCCAACCCTCCACTCATATACCGCCCCCTCATGAGGCTCAGAGACTGTCTCCCACACAGGCCCCCAGCTCTCCTGTGGCACTACAGGTACTGCCAGCTCCCACTAGCTCTCAAAAAGGCTGCTCCCCTGCTCCACGTCCACCTAATACTGCAGCCATACAGCCCCCCAGGCCGGACCAGGTGCCACCCTGGGGCGATCAGTGGGCCTCACCTGCTGGGCTGGCGTACCTGGCGCATTGCTACACTACTCCACACTCTCAGCCGCTGTCACCCCGACTGCCTCCACCAGAACAACACCCCATGTTGGCCCACGTCCAACCTCCACCCCCACAGTGGCAATCATATTTACAGGCGATACCTACTAAGGAGGACTTTAGACAACTGGTGGAGGACGTGAAGTCCACATGCCGCTCAGAAATCCAAGCCCTACAGTCCGGCCTCAGGCACTTGGCCGATCGTGTAGAAATGGCCGAGGAGGACATTCAAGACACCAAGCTAGCTGTTCACAGGGTCCAAACACAAGGCGCAGACCATCGTTCCCTCCTGAGAGATATGCAACGTCACGTGGAGGACTTGGACAATAGGGGGCGCAGAAACAACATCCGAGTGAGGGGGGTCCCAGAGTCGGATGGCCCTGAGGACATAAAGACCTCCTTACAGACTGTGTTTAACAATCTTCTAGGGAAGCCTCCCACAACGCACATTGAAATGGACAGAGCCCACCGGGCCTTGCGCCCCAAAGGCGCCAACTCTAAACCACGGGATATCATCTGTAGGATCAGCTCTTATCCCTTGAAGGAAGAGATCATGCGACAGGCCCGACTGGCGCGCAAAATAATGTTACATGATGCCCCCTTGCAGCTGTACCCGGATCTTTCATGGATCACTCTGCAGAAGCGCAGACTCCTACAACCGCTACTTCATGCCCTGCAAGAGGGGAACATCCTCTACAGATGGGGTTTCCCCTTCAGTCTAACGGCTAACCATCAGGGCAAATCGGCTGCATTGAGATATCCCGAGGATCTCCCTGCCTTTTGTGACGCCCTGGGGATATCCGTCCCCCAACTACCAGAGTGGGACCTCGTGGCGACGCCACCCCCGCCACCTGCAACTTGGCAGAAAGTCCCCTCATCTAAGCGCTCACGAAATAATGGGGCTTCCCGCAAGGCTGCTCGGCACAGCAATGGCTGAACCTGCTGAGACTCTTCCCATATGTTGCCTCTTACTGAACTGCCTGCCCATATGATTCGCCTGCTGTTTCAGCCCTGGACATTCTTGAACCTCTAGTCCCCTCTTAAGTGTCCTAGCTTAAATTCCCAGTTTCTCTTACGGGCGAGCTCCAGATGGGTCTCGTGAGAGTAGGATTTTTTGTTGCATCCCCGCCACCCCCTCCCTGGTTAAGTGTTTACTATCTCTTAGCTGAGTTTTTACGTGTCCACTGACCAACTTAGGGCTCCCTTGCATCCGCCTGACCTCTCCTAGTGGACTTTGGTTGGGTGGATCCCTGGGAAACCGTATTGACCTAGGCCTATTAGCCTTTCAAGGTCAAATGCAAGTATTTGTTCTATTTGTCTATTGTTTTCTACGTGCTCACTCTCTTTTTTTTCCTATTTTCTGGTCTTTCTTTCTTCTCTCTCCTTCTTCATCATCGAGTGGCTCTCCGCGCGGTTCATGGAACTCACCTGGACCATCTCCCGAGGTGTGCAGATCCCTGACCCCTGGCTTTCGTCAGCTCCACGCCAAGCCAGGTAAGAGACTTCCTCCCCTCCCCCACCCGTTGCCATGGCTAAGGTCTTGTCCCTGAACGTACACGGCCTGAACTCCGACAGAAAGAGGCATCTGGCGCTGAGGGAGTTTAGACAGTCGGGCGCGGACGTTGTCCTCGTCCAGGAGACACATTTTGACAAGGGGGGGTCATTTGCATTCGCATCCAGGCAGTTTCCCCAGATCTACTCCTCTTCCGGCCCCCGCAAGCGAGCTGGGGTTGCTATACTGATCAAGCACGGGTCTCCATTTACCTGTTCTGGTTATTATAGTGATCCACGTGGTCACTTTGTTATCCTTCGGGGACTGTGGCGTACACAGGCGATCACGTTCTGTGCTCTATATGCCCCGAATGTTAAGCAACATAGATTCTTGTCGGGGGTGTTTGCCCGCCTCTTCAGAACTGAACATGGGCTTTTGGTGATAGGGGGCGACTTTAACTTGGCCCACTCTGCAACTGCGGATCGCCTGGTGGTGAGCCCACAGGCGTCGTCGGCTCGAGCCCTCCGGGACTCGAGGCTTTTCCGCCAACTCTCCAGACGTTATGCTCTCTTTGATGCCTGGAGGGCTCTCCACCCGGGTGATCGGCAGTACACCTTCTACTCCACCCCGCATCGCACCCACTCTCGTATCGACTACTTCTTTACCAACAGCTCCACGCTCCGAGTGACCCGTGAGGCACGGATACTCCCGATCTCCTGGTCAGACCACGCACCTATCTTGCTTACATTGGACGTGGGCGCCCCAGTCTCTAGACCCTACAACTGGAAGTTAAACACATTTCTCCTCCAACACCTCCCGTCCAAAACAGACATGAGCACCACCCTGCAACTTTACTTCACGGAGAACTCCACACCCGACGTGTCCCTCTCCACATTGTGGGAGGCTCATAAGGCGGTCATCCGAGGTAAATGCATGGCGATATCCTCAGCTCTGAGGAGGGATGCCTTGGCTGCGAAATTGCGAGCCGAGAGGGAGCTTGGGGTCTTGGAGCGACGGCTACTGACGTCCCCCACCCTCTCCCTTCTTAAAAAAATCACGAACCTGCGTATGACACTAAAGGATCTAGCACTAGGTCGGGTAGAAAAGGCTCTGATTAGACTGCGACAAGTTTATTATGACAAAGGTAATAAGGCCCATTCCCTTTTAGCGAGAAAGCTGCGGGATAGCCACCTTGCGACTACGCCTCACCAGATCAAAGACAAATTCGGCAGCATACACTCTCATCCTAAGGACATAGCCCACACCTTTGCTGACTTTTATATGCACCTCTATAACAATCCTGACATCCCCAACGGCCCCCTCTCCCCTGACCTCTCACTACGCATGACGCAGTACCTAGACCAGAGTGGAGTGTCCAAACTCCAGGATTCTGACCTAACGGCCTTAAATATGCCGATCACCGAAGAAGAGATAGAACAGGCAGTTAAATCCCTACCTTCCCACAAATCCCCAGGCCCAGACGGTCTACCCTATGAATACTACAAGTCTTTCCTCCCCCTGTTGCTTCCCCACATGTGTAAACTTTTTAATGCCTTCCTGCGAGACACTAATGTCCCGGCGGATATGCAGCGCTCCTTCATCACCCTGATCCCCAAGCCCGATAAGGACCCTGTTCTGTGTGCCAACTATAGACCTATCGCCCTCCTGAACTCAGACCTAAAAATCTTTACAAAACTACTCTCAATCCGTTTAAATATGGTTCTCCCCTCCCTCATCCACAAGGACCAGGTGGGCTTTGTGCCGCTCCGGCAGGCAGGCGACAATACTAGGAAAGTGATTGATCTGGTGGACGTGGCGAACAGGGAGAAATCGGCGTCCCTGCTCCTTAGCCTGGACGCCGAGAAGGCCTTTGACCGGCTTGGGTGGCCCTTCCTGTTTGCGACGCTCCGCCATGTTGGGTTCCGGGGTCCTTTTTTGCAAGCAATCCAACACCTCTACTCCAACCCGTCCCCGCAGATAAAAACCCCTTTTGCCCTCTCACCCTCGTTCTCTATAACCAATGGCACACGGCAGGGGTGTCCGCTTTCACCCCTGCTGTTCGCGCTTTGCGTTGAACCCTTGGCAGCCTCCATACGGGGTAACTCGGCTATCCGGGGAATCTCGGTACGAGGTCGGGAATTTAAGGTCTCCATGTTTGCAGACGATGTTATCCTTTCACTGACGCAGCCTAGGATCTCTCTTCCAAATCTCCACGCGGAACTGGCCCGCTATGGAGCCCTTTCGGGATTCAAAATTAACAAATCCAAGTCAGAGGCCCTACCTATTAATATTCCTGAAACGGAACTCGCTCAGCTGAAGGCCAACTTTCCCTATCACTGGAAGAATACCACCTTGAAATACCTAGGCATACATATTGTGACAGCAGGAAGGTAAAGTCACCTGGTTGCATCCAGGGGGGTAGATATATTTCGCCCAGATTCAGGCTTTACGCCGACTTATACAACTAGGTGGAGAGTTGTATAAGGCTAGTGGGCTCATGGATGACTCATACCTCTAGGGAGAGGGCTGGGCGTCGTGCAGACAGGGAGTTGATGAGACCAGCTGAAGCTTGTCAGCTCATTTAGGCCTCTATAAGAACTCCCAGCTTCATTAGGTGTTAGCTCATGCCTGGAACCAGACCTGTGTGGACTGTCTAGGGAGAGTGAACCCCTGTGCGGTGAGACAAAGCCTGTGTGGCTATTTGCTTGGACATTTAAAACCAGGGACTTAGGGACTAGGACAGCACTAGGCTGATCCCAGTTGTTAGTTAGGAAACCTGTATGTTTAGTCAGAGGTCAACTTGACCAGGATTTATTTTGGTCATGTTTCTTTTGCTTTGCTGTGTTTTGTCACTGTAAATAGAAAATAAACCGCACCTTTTTGATTTTGAAAACCACAACCTACGTTTGCTGGGCCTGTTTTGTGTGGGGAGCCCATCCCGGGGGTCACACACACCCGCTGCCGAGCTAACCCCCTCACAGTTGGTGGAGAACCAGTGGCAGTTTTTTTTTAAGCCAGCATGGAGGAGATACTGAAGCAGCTGGCTCTAGCAAATGCCAATCAACAGCAGACAAATGCAGGTTTGCAAAAGAGCCTTGCAGCTCATCAACAGAGCCTTGCAGCTCAACAACAGAACTTCGCAGCCCAGCAGCAAGCTCATCAACAGAGCCTTGCAGCCCAGCAGCAGACAAACGCAACTTTGCAACAGAGTCTGGAGGCTCAGCAACGAGCCCAGCAGCAATCTGAGGCCCGCTTCATAGACCTGTTGCAGAAGCAAGAGCAGAGACTACAACAACAGATGGAAGCAGTAATGCAGCAACGTCCGCAGACCAGTGAGGAAAGCCGTCCCACTAATACCGCGTCCTTTGGGGTGAGTCGTTTATTGACAAAAATGACTGGAGAGGATGATCCAGAGGTATTTTTGACCACATTTGAAAGGACCGCTGAAAGAGAAAAGTGGCCTGAGGAGCAGTGGGCTGGACTGGTGGCTCCTCTGTTAACTGGTGAATCGCAGAAAGCTTACTATGACCTAGAGCCTAACCAAGCAAAAGACTATGTGATGCTAAAAGCTGAAATATTGGCAAGGCTGGGTGTCACCCAGGCTGTCCGGGCTCAGCGTGTGCATAACTGGACTTTCCAGCTTGGAAAACCCCCCAGGTCTCAAATGTATGATCTCATTCACCTGAGCAGAAAGTGGCTTCAGCCAGAGACTTTGTCCGCACCAAAGATTGTGGAACGTGTTGTAATGGATCGGTTTTTGAGAGCTCTTCCTACTGCCATCCAAAAGTGGGTAAGCCATGGAGACCCAGAGATGGCCGATGGTCTTGTGGATCGTGTGGAGAAATACTTGGCTACAGAGAACCTGACGGCCTCTTCCAGAGACACTCGGACTTTCCACCCTAAGACCAGACCATCCCCAGGGGCGGATAAGAGGATTCCAAGGGGTGAGGGTGGAGAGAGTGAGAGGGTGGGAGCTCTACCCCAAGTTTGGCGAGAACAGCCTGGGAAATCAGCGGCTCAAGAGGCGGCAAGAAGGATCGTTTGCTACCGCTGCCGGCAAGCGGGACATATTGCAGCCAATTGCCCGGTTGTGGAGGAACCCATGCAGTGTGACTTTCTGACGGGCAGACGTCAGTCGCTGTGTGCGACAGTCGCATGCACTGCCATTCGAGGAACTGAGAAACATTTATGCAAAATGTGTGTTAATGGTAGAAATGTTGTGGTATTGCTGGATTCAGGTAGCCTTGTGACCCTGATAAAGGCTGAGTTAGTTAAAACAGAGGTCTCTGGGAATAGCAAGGTAGCTGTTATTTGTGTGCATGGGGACACCCGAGAGTATCCAGTGACTACAGTGTGTTTCGAGACCCCCAAAGGTACCCTCTCTCATCCAGTGGGCTTAGTATCTCAGTTACCGCATGACGCCATTGTGGGAAGGGATTTTCCGAAGTTCTGGGAACTGTGGGATGATCCTGAGCCCCTCACTGGTGCCCCTATGTACCAGGAATGTGATAGCCAGAACTCCCCTGAGAGTGGTGAGGACTCTCCGGAATTTCCCTTATCAGTATTGGCAGGGGAGACTCAAGAAACTGGAGAGGAGCCCACCTCCTCAGACGAAAACCTACCGTCTGTGGAGTTTTCTGATCTTGAGGTTCACAGGGAAAACTTTGCCACAGAACAGTTGAAAGACCCCGCCCTAATAAAGGCACGGGAAAACGTAGTGAAAATAGATGGCGAGTTAGTGAACCCAGATAATACCTGCACTTACCCATACTTCAGCGTAGAGAAGGACCTACTGTATCGGGTGGCAAAAAGGGCAGAAGAAACCGTTGAGCAGCTTGTGGTGCCCAAACCTTACAGGAAGTTGGTGTTGGAGTTGGCCCATGGGCACATTCTTGGAGGTCATCTGGGGACAGAGAAAACCCGAGAGAGGGTATTACAGAGATTCTATTGGCCGGGGGTGATGAAGGACGTAGAAAATTATTGTTCCTCCTGCCCTGTGTGTCAGAGGTTGGCCCCGATGCCACATTTCCGTAGCCCGCTGGTCCCTCTACCCATCATTGAGGTCCCGTTTGAGAGGATCGCCATGGATTTGGTAGGTCCTATAATCAAGTCCGCTAGGGGGCACCAGTACATATTAGTTATAATGGACTATGCCACCCGTTATCCAGAAGCGATCCCTCTCCGAAATACCTCGGCCAAAACCATAGCCAAAGAGCTATCTCTTGTTTTTAGCCGGGTGGGTATTTGTAAAGAACTGCTTACGGACCAAGGTACACCCTTTATGTCCCGGGTTATGAAAGAGCTGTGTAAATTGTTCAAAGTGACGCAATTGCGTACGTCTGTGTATCACCCCCAAACCGATGGGCTGGTTGAAAGATTCAACAAAACCCTAAAACAAATGTTGAAGAAAGTGGTGGATAGAGATGGAAAGGATTGGGACTGTTTACTTCCTTATTTGATGTTTGCTATTAGGGAGGTGCCCCAATCCTCTACGGGATTCTCCCCCTTTGAGTTACTGTATGGGAGACACCCAAGAGGGCTGTTGGATATTGCCAAGGAAACTTGGGAAAGTGAGAGTTCTCCCCACAGGAGTGTGATTGAGCATGTCGCCCTGATGCAAGATCGAATTGCACAGGTAATGCCCATCGTGAAGGAACATTTGGCCCAAGCGCAGTTGGCACAGCAGAGAGTGTACAACCGTGGAGCCAAGACCCGTACCTTTTCCCCGGGGGATAGGATATTGGTACTTGTCCCTACGGTTGAAAGTAAATTCCTTGCCAAATGGCAAGGCCCCTACGAGATAATGGAAAAAGTGAGCGAAGTGAATTACAAGGTCAGACAACCAGGAAGGCGAAAGCCCGAACAGATCTATCACGTTAATCTGTTGAAAGCCTGGAGGGATAGAGAGTCCCTAGTCGCAGACACTTGGTCACCAGCTCAAACTGGTTGCGTGATTCCTGAGGTTGGAATAGCAGCCACCTTGTCACAACCCCAACAACAGGAGGTTAAGGAGTTTGTGCTTCGCAACAAGGAGGTATTCTCTGAGCTGCGGGACAAACATCTGGGGTAGAGCATGACATCATTACCCCGCCCGGTGAAAGGGTGAAGTTAAAACCCTATCGGATCCCAGAGGCTCGACGGGAGGCAATACGGGAGGAAGTACAGAAAATGCTGAACTTAGGGGTGATAGAGGAGTCCCAAAGTGATTGGTCTAGTCCCATCGTGTTGGTGCCTAAACCGGATGGGAGCTGGCGATTTTGTAACGATTTTCGTCAGTTGAACAAAGTTACAAAATTTGACACCTACCCCATGCCACGTATAGATGAGTTGATCGACCGGCTGGGAACAGCCCGATACATGACGACTCTTGACCTCACAAAAGGGTATTGGCAAATCCCCCTGGCCAAGTCGGCCAAAGAGAAAACCGCATTTGTAACCCCAGACGGGGCGTTCCAATATAAAAGAATGCCGTTCGGGTTACAGAATGCGCCGGCCACATTCCAGCGGAAAATGGACCAGATGCTGAGGCCCCATCGGAAGTATGCTGCGGCTTACCTGGATGACGTAATTGTCCATAGCACAGATTGGGCCTCACATCTGCCAAAAGTGCAAGCAGTCCTGGACTCTGTTCGGGAAGCGGGGTTTACGGCTAACCCCAAGAAGTGTACCATTGGGCAGGAGGAGGCCAAATATCTTGGGTACACCATTGGGAGGGGAGTAATAAAACCCCAACTCAACAAAGTCGAGGCCATCCAGAGTTGGCCACGTCCCAACAGCAAGAAGCAGGTACGAGCCTTTCTGGGAATCGCTGGGTATTATCGGCGATTCATTCCCCACTTTGCTTCTAAGGCTGTGCCCCTAACCAACCTGACGAAGGGGAAAGGGTCGGTCATGATTAAATGGACCCCCGAGGCTGAGGCAGCATTCCAATTCTTGAAACAAGCCTTATGTAGCCAGCCAGTGTTGTACTCACCCGACTTCTCTAAAGACTTTGTCGTACAAAGTGATGCGTCAGATGTGGGGTTAGGAGCAGTATTGTCCCAGGTCTGGAACGGGGAAGAGCACCCAGTCATTTACCTCAGCAGGAAGTTGAAGTCCCATGAGGTAAATTACGCCACCGTTGAAAAGGAGTGTTTAGCGGTGAAGTGGGCTCTAGATTCCCTTCGGTACTACCTGCTAGGTAGGCACTTTGACATGGTTACGGATCACGCTCCGTTAAAGTGGATGGCTCAAAACAAGGAAACAAATAGAAGAGTGAATAGGTGGTTCGTGGCCCTCCAGGAATTCAACTTCACAGTAAAGCATCGCCCTGGCGTTCAAATGGGGAATGTGGATGCTTTGTCTCGAGTACATGAATGCCTGATTGCTGGTGTTCCAACCCCGAGGTTAAAACAAGAGGGGGGGTATGTGACAGCAGGAAGGTAAAGTCACCTGGTTGCATCCAGGGGGGTAGATATATTTCGCCCAGATTCAGGCTTTACGCCGACTTATACAACTAGGTGGAGAGTTGTATAAGGCTAGTGGGCTCATGGATGACTCATACCTCTAGGGAGAGGGCTGGGCGTCGTGCAGACAGGGAGTTGATGAGACCAGCTGAAGCTTGTCAGCTCATTTAGGCCTCTATAAGAACTCCCAGCTTCATTAGGTGTTAGCTCATGCCTGGAACCAGACCTGTGTGGACTGTCTAGGGAGAGTGAACCCCTGTGCGGTGAGACAAAGCCTGTGTGGCTATTTGCTTGGACATTTAAAACCAGGGACTTAGGGACTAGGACAGCACTAGGCTGATCCCAGTTGTTAGTTAGGAAACCTGTATGTTTAGTCAGAGGTCAACTTGACCAGGATTTATTTTGGTCATGTTTCTTTTGCTTTGCTGTGTTTTGTCACTGTAAATAGAAAATAAACCGCACCTTTTTGATTTTGAAAACCACAACCTCCGTTTGCTGGGCCTGTTTTGTGTGGGGAGCCCATCCCGGGGGTCACACACACCCGCTGCCGAGCTAACCCCCTCACAATATCACCTCAAAATTCTCTACTCTGTATCAGGAGAACTTCCCCCCTCTCTTCCGTTCGATTAGAACTTTAATCACGCAATGGAAGCAGCATCGCATTTCTCTACTCGGCCGGATCGCCTCAGTTAAGATGGCGATTCTCCCGAAGCTCCTTTACCTCTTCCAAACACTGCCCATCCCAGTCCCCTACAAACACCTGAGAAGTCTCCAATCTGACCTTATTAAATTTATTTGGAACTACAAGAGACATAGGGTCCCTCGGTCGGTACTATTGGCAGCGCGCTCGGATGGGGGCTTGGCGGTACCTGACCTAGTCGGGTATTACCAGGCGACCCAGCTCCGTGCTATAGCCTCGTGGTTCACTCAGTGGTCCTATAACAGGTGGACGGAGATCGAGAAAATATGGCTAGCCCCGACCCATCCAAATAGTCTGCTTTGGAGTGCGGGTGCGGAGGTCCCCCCCGACCGATTGTTGGGCTCCATGTCTCAGCTAAGGCGGCTCTGGCGCAGGGTGGCGGGTCCTTTTGGGTTGAACTCTGAGCGTTCGCTCTTGACTTTGTTCGTCTGTAATCCCAAAGTGCCGGATAGCCTCTCCCGCCAGATGTCGCACCCCTGGACGTCTCGGAATCTATTTCATTTCGGGAACCTAGTGGATCCCGTAAAGCGCACATTATTACCCTTCCCTAGACTTCAGACCAAATATGGCCTACCGCACCAAGCATTTTATAGCTACCTACAAATCCGCCACTATGCTATGACCATAGCTCCTGACTTACACTTCTCCCCCCCAACCCCCTTTGAGTCCTTGGTCCTGGCAGGCTCCGCCCAGAAGGGCTTAATCTCATCCATTTATAAAATACTTAACGCCTATTCCATGGATTCTAGGGGTAAACATTCCTACATGACTAGGTGGGAGAAGGCCCTCAATGAGGAAATTCCCCTAGAACAGTGGCGGATCATATGGTCTCGGGCAGCGAAGGGCTCCCTCTGCACTCTATACAAGGAAAACACCTACAAAATCCTTCTTTTTTGGTACATGACCCCTGATGTGCTCCACGCCATATACCCCTCCAGCTCAGACCGCTGTTGGCGCTGCCAGAAAGACAGGGGGTCCCTCCTTCACATTTATTGGAGTTGCATTCTACTCACTCCCTACTGGACCGAAGTACAGCAGCTGTTGTCACGGTTGTTGGAAATGCCGATCCCCATGACCCCCAAGTTCTTCTTACTAGGCCTCTCGCCGCTGCGGCTTATCCCACCCTACAAAAAACTGACAAGCCATATCCTCACAGCTGCACGCTGTCTCATAGCTCTAAACTGGAAAAAACAATCCCCCCCTACTCCCGAGGCCTTGCACGCTAGAATCAAAGACGTGGAGCTGATGGAGAAAATGACGGCCAGGCTGCAGGATAAGCTGGACGCCCACGACAAAGTCTGGGAGCTGTGGCACCTTCGGGAGGACCCACCGTGACCAGGTGACTGAGCTACCATGATGATCTCTCTTCTTTTCTTTCCTCTTTTCCTCTTTCTTGCTCTCCCTTGAGAGTACTCTAAGGGCTCCCTTTGTCCCGAATAGTTTGCTGGATGTTTGATTTTGTTTTTCTATGACGCATCTCTGCATCACTCCCATCTTTGGTTGGGTGCCTGCTATTGCTTACAAGTATATGGATAAAACTTTACTATCGCTGTTCGACAACCTAGAAACGTAATGTACTCCATTTTTTTTTTAAGTCTTACATCCCTTTGTATTTTCTTTGAAGAAAAACACAATAAAAATTGTTAATTGAAAAAAAATATATATATATATAAAAATAAATGAAAGTTGAAAATAGTTCAAAATGAAAACAAAGTGAAACTCAGTCCCAGCCAAGTGCAGTGATATCCAAGTTACTAAATCCTTTTGACATGTGAAATAGTGCTGTGCTGTATCTGTAAGATTGTTCCTCACTCAGTGTCCCCAAATCACCACGTGTAAAGTAAGGGTCCCTACTCACCAGAGTGACCCTCCTGTCTTATGAAAAGAAAGGTCAAATATCATTTGAATGGTTGCCTGTGACCAAGGGATATCCTCCAGCAGCTCTCCAGTACCTTTATTATGTGGTATTTGAGCCCAAAGGGGAGGCTTCTCATAGAGTAAAAATGTTTGTATTTATTATGCATAAAATCCACCCTGTAATACTACTTTATTTACAATAAATTTTAACTTTTTTTAGACTTTGAGAAACCCTTTCTCTCCTTTTTTCTTCCACCATTAAACTTTGCCATGAATTCATTGGGCCACGAGATAAAGGCACCAGAGAGCTGATGGAGTCAACACCATCTGGTGAGTGGGACCTTTACTTTATACGTGGTGATTTGGGGACACTGAGTAAGGAACAGTGTTGTAGATAAAGCACGGCACTATTTCACATGGCAAAAGGATTTACTAACATATATATCATTGCACTTGGCTGGGACTGAGTTTTTTCACTTTGTTTTCATTTTAAACTTTTTGGGACTTTCATTTTTTATTTTATTTTTTATGTTGAATCAGTATTTGTATATTATTATTTCACATGCAAGCACTGTTTAACAAATAAAGCACAAACTCTTGTGGTCAAAGGTTTGCTTATTGCACAACTCTAATAGGTTTGAGACAAAAGCTGCACTACACGTATATAATTGGCGCAAGTGTGTTTTTTGATCACAGGCAAATTAACTACTTTTTATCAGCCTCTGGCAGTCCCGACAGATTAAGGCTGGAGTGTGAGAAGAACAAATAGCACAAGGAGCCAATCAGTTTATGTTCTGATAAGAAGCAGGCTGATAGAAAGAGAAACCAGAGGGATGGAGTGATGGGTTCTTCACAACACTGCTTCTCCTTTCACCGTCCATTCACTGGCTGGGAAAGGTCAAGGATGACTTGGGCTCAGAGGAGATGCAATAAATGGCGATGGCAAACAGTCTGAGGACACCTACTGGCAGAAAAAATGTACTATGGGGAAAAACGTTGGACTGAAACTGAATATTGCAGCAAAAGTTGTTGTTTGTTATTCTATCTTTTAATGGGCTTTACATTTTTATTGTATTTTTGTCCAGAATTCTGCTTTCGTTTTGGGTGGAATTGGCCTTTTAACATAAATTCTTGTAATACTCCCTGACTTGGTGTGCCTTGGAATTTATTAGCTGTTCCCGGAATATCTTCTTGCCTGGAGTATGTGTTAACTTTTCTGTTCTTTTTTTCCATAAATATCATTTTGAATATTTGAAAGTATAATTAAGGGTGACTTTTTTTTTCGTTTTGGTTGGAGTGGAGTTGGATTAGAACATCTGTCAGTTTTTAATGTTGTCTGTGCCCCTGGTAATGAGACTCACCCTCTCTATTTGTCCTGTTTACCATTATCATTGAGAGTGAAAGTACAAGAAAATTTCAAATTTTAGTTTGTCCCCAGAAGAGGGAAAATCTTCCAATTTGGACACGAGTTCTGGTGATCTGGGGGTTCTTT
The DNA here is from genome assembly GCA_029206835.1 of Rana muscosa. Taxonomy (NCBI): domain Eukaryota; kingdom Metazoa; phylum Chordata; class Amphibia; order Anura; family Ranidae; genus Rana; species Rana muscosa. The sequence continues at coordinate 353,519,228 of CM055127.1, read as the reverse complement.
AATTTGCAGGGATTTCTTCTCACTTCCTGTTTAGCCATGGGACAGGAAGTGAAGGGAAATCTCTGCAATGGGACAAAGATGTAGAAAAAAAATGACAGGGGCTATAACCCTCCCTTACTCTATGTAAAAAAAAAAACATTCTGTGTGCAGCAGCCCCCTAATACTTACCTGAGCCCGATCTAGATCCAGCGATGTTGCAGCAGTATCTCGGCTGCCTGGGACTCCGAAATAAAGAAAAACTGAGAATTGATGGGTGTACTAGATCGGCTGCCTGGGACTCCCCTCCTCATTGACTGAGACAGCAGCGTGGCACCATTGGTTCCCGCTGCTGTTAATCAAAGTCAGTCAGCCAATTAGAAGAGAAAGTGGGCGAGGGCAGGCCACAGCTCCATGTCTGAATGGACACACGTAGCTGTGACTTGGCTTGGGTGCCCCCATAGCAAGCTGCTTGCTGTGGGGGCACTCAAGAGGAGGGAGGGTCCAGAAACACCAAAGAGGGACCCGAAAAGAGGAGGATTCAGGCTGCTCTGTGCAAAATCATTATACAGAGCAGGTAAGTATAACATGTCTGTTATTTTTAACTAAAAAAACAAGCCTTTACAATCACTTTAAGGCCTCATTTACAGGGCCAATTGGGGTATCAGCATAAATCTGTGACGGGGATCACAGGTGTGATCAGCCACAATCAGGACACCCGTTCAAATCAATAACAAGCATATTGGCTATTTGCGGTTCCCTGTGGTTAGGAACAGATGGGCGGCCCTTAATGCAAACGGTTTGCGTCTAAAGCTGCTCATCTGTCTCTAAATGCCTGTTTTGGTCCTGTGAATAAGACCTTAAGGACAAGGAACTCTATAACACAGCTAGCAAGGGCAGGGTATTGCAAGCACAAAACACTAGCGATGCAACAGATCTGGAAAGGAATGTTGTGTGACATTAAAGCTAGGCACTCAGTTCTGTTTCAGGGTATCAGTATCACATCCGGTGCTTACTGTGATTAAAATGAATGGCCTTGACCCTGCAGAGAGTGTTCTGATTTAGCAGCCCCTATCCACACTGCTGACCTATCCACACTGCTTACAATTTTTCCTGCAAAGGGTTAAGCCAGACAGGTCTGAGGTTTGACGTGAGCTTCCATTGAAATGTCTGTGATCTGTACACTTTTGAAATGTAATTGTTTGTTCCAGATACGCCACTTATTGGACTCCAAAGTGAACAAGAAAAAAAAAAAGGTTTTTCACCCAAGTACTGCAACAGAATGGATGCTACATTTACAGCCTAGAAATCTGTAGAGAGGTAATTAGCATTTAAATCAAATCAAACAGATTTCATTGTAGAACAGAGAATGATATCAAGACTTGATTAATATGAACAAGGACTCCGGTACACACTGGATTATGTTCCATTTGCAATACTAATATTTGCGCCTTTTGTATTGTACATCTATATATTTACTGACTCGAGATTATTAATATAGAAAATGCAAATGAGTGTTTTCACTGATTAATGAAGACCTCATTTGATTAAAGAACAGAAAGTAATTTCATACAGCGCAACCTATAAAATGCGATAGTCTGTTAAATTATGCTTCATTTTCCTACGTGCAATGTTACTGTACACTACGCAGAGCTTTTAATCAGCCGTAAAACTGATGATAGATAGTTCAGGTTTACAGATCTGATTTCCATAAAAAAAATGGAAAATGCTCAGTTATGATTTTTATTTGATCTAATAAAAAAAATAATAAAAAAATGCAGAATAATTGTTGATTTATGAAAGCAGATTTTCAACAAGTGGAAGTCTTGGAAGGTAAACCGTTTACTTTATTCTTGCAGTGATGATGCTAAATCAACTTTGACTCACTCACTGCTCTAAAATATTTTTGTTATTATATTAAAGGAAAGCTAGAAGGGTAGATTTAGACTTGCACCTAAATCCCCTCTTCCCGGTCTGGATTGCGCATCAGAGGCTACCGACAGGTGGTGAGGAAGCGATGTGATGTCTCCTCACCGCCTGTTTTAACCCTATTTTTGCCAACAAACGCACTGCAACCATGTGCGTTGCACACAGTTGTAGGGCATTTGCGTTGCTTCCCCATTTGCTTGAGTGTGTAGTGTTTAGCAGGCTTGCTGCCCGCCAATCGCTACATGTGAGGTAAAGTTTGCGGCAGACACAAAGTAAAGCATCGCGACTGCAGCATGTAAACACCCCCATCCACTGTCCATTGCAGCTTAAAGGGTTTGTAACCCTAAATTATGCTAAAAGTGTTTGTTAAATTCAAAGCCTCTAAATAACTTTTTGTGCTGTATCTTAAGGCCTGGTCACGTCACTTCGGGCCACTCTAAAGCCCTGTACACACAATCAGATTTCCTATGGATTCTAATCCGATGGATTTTTCCGTCGGAAATCCGATGAAGCTGACTTCCATCAGTCTTGCCTACACACCATCAGTAAAAAATCCGACCGTCCCAAACGGCGTGACGTAAAACACTCCGACAAGCCGAGAAAAATGAAGTTCAATGCTTCTGAGCATGCGTCGACTTGATTCTGGGCATGCGTGGGTTTTTTGTCCGATGGAGTTCCACACAGACGATCGGAATTTGCTATTGTTTTTTTCCCCATCGGATAAATTTAAAACATGTTCTATTTTTTCTCACCGATGGAAAAAAGACCTATGGGGCCCATACACGATCGGTTTGTCCGATGAGAAAAGTCCATCGGACTGTTTTCATTGGTAAAACCGATCGTGTGTACACGGCATAATACTCCGATCCAGGGCTACAGCAGGAGGAGCCGAGCTCTCCCTCTGACGTCAGCCGAGAGTAACGTGACCACCGAGCTGGCCGTTCGGCTTCTCCTGCTGTAGACTTGGATCAGAAGTTTTTTTAATTAAAAATTCAAAGCAGGGAGAGCATGTAAAGATTATTTTTGTAAAAAGCACCTAAAATGGTAACCAGTATTTTTTTAAATAAGTTATGCCATGTTAATGGTAACGTAAGAAATACAAAGTAGGTGTTATTGCAATTTGGCTGCAAAAGCAGAAATACACTTTCTGTTACATTTGTATTTCAATAGCTATCAGTGGCAGCTGGTGCTCCATTTTTTAGGATTGGGGGGGCGGCGCCCCTGCGCCCCTTATGGACGGGCTGCCACTGGTGGCTACCTACGTTTTCTAAAGGTACAACTTTACAATGAAGAAATAAGCCAAGTTTACAGTGTAGCGGAGTATACTGAGTCGTTTTAGAAGTCACTGTTATTTTTCAGATTCATCTTTCCATAGCCCAGTGATCAGTAGTAGAAATTTAAAGGCTTTGGCATCGTTTTTTTAAATCTCCAACACTGTAGCAGGAAGCTGTATGGAGAGCTGGCAGCTCTCAAAAGTTTTCTGTCTAAACAGTAGAGATAGTTATCCAGAACAGCTTTGCCCCGGATGAATTATGTAGGACATTGTAACATTAATTTGGACACTGACAGACTGAGTGGAAACTTTATTTAATTAGTGAACTGCTGCATATACCGACACTCTTTTTTTTTTTTGGGCAACAGTTTCACAGGCCAGCCTCAAAGTTAATAAGGAAATCAGAAGTGCACAATCCAATTTATTTTCCTTTATTTACCCAGTACTTGGTGTTACGGGTACATAACATGACATAAAAGACAGCTGGTGTACTTACTTGTATAATGGTGTCAAAGTAAGCACGGGTTATTAAACAAAAGCAATGTTTAGGAGAAAGGTTACATATGTTTTATACACTGATAATGCATTCTAAAGAGAACCTGCCTTTCATATTCACAAATCAAATTACTTTTTGTTATACAACGCCGATTCTTCCTTCAAACATGGAGGCTGCCATTCTGAAATGGTTAGGTGTGTCTGGTCATCATTATGATGCTCTGGCTTCAATAATTTGAAAAAGTAAACCGCAACAAGTGTACAGAGAAAGACCTTTTGTTTTGCATATTTGTTCTTGGTTAATGACTTATAATATACTGATGCAAGTTTGACAGCAAAAAATACACTGCCATTTTCAGGAGGACAGCAGAAGCAGCCACCATACTTCCCTCACAAAAGGTTCCGGGTTAGTTATATATTTGAAAAAAACATATATTTTATATATACAGTATCTCACATTTTTGTAAATATTTTATTATATCTTTTCATGTGACAACACTGAAGAAATTACACTTTGCTACAATGTAAAGTAGTGAGTGTACAGCTTGTATAACAGCCATTAATGTCTAAATCTGCACAAAGACTAGAAATTTTGGGGTGGGGGGTTGGATATTTGAGCTAGGAGGGAGATGGGGGGGTTTGTGCTAAGAGGGGGGATTTAGAGTGGGGAGGGGATGCAGTTTGAGGGAATTGAAGGGTAGAGGATTTGTGCTAAGAGGTGTGATTTTATTTTGGGGGGCATTTGTGCTGGGGAGATTTCAGCGGGGGAAGTGGATATGAGATTTCAGCAGGGGAAGTGGATATGTACTGGGAGGTAGGTGAATTTATGCTTAGAGGATAAGTATACAGATTGGTACTTTTGGGGGGGGGGAATTGCTGACACATATTGCTCATACATCTTGGGGGGGGGGGTGTAGCAGTTTGGCATGTCTGCCCTGGGTTTTGGAAGACCAATTCCGGGAACTGGTTACAAGGTCTTAGGTGTGAATGGGGAGCAGGTGTGTTATATTTGGTGTTATCGCTCTCACATACTGGTCACTGGTCAACATGGAACCTCATGGCAAAGAACTCTCTGAGGATCTGAAAAAAAGAATTGTTGCTTTACATAAAGATGGCCTAGGGTATAAGAAGATTGCCAAGACCCTGAAACTGAGCTGCAGCACGGTGGCCAAGACCATACAGTGGTTTAACAGGACAGGTTCCACTCAGAACAGGCCTCGCTATGGTTGACCAAAGAAGTTGAGTCCACGTGCTCAGCGTCATATCCAGAGGTTGTCTTTAGGAAATAGAAGTATGAGTGCTGCCAGCATTGCTGTAGAGGTTGAAGGGGTGGTGGTCAGCCTGTCAGTGCTCAGACCGTACGCCGCACACTGCATCAAATTGGTCTGCATGGCTGTCGTTCCAGAAGGAAGTCTCTTCTAAAGATGATGCACCAGAAATCCGGCAAACAGTTTGCTGAAGACAATCAGACTAAGAACATGGATTACTGGAACCATGTCCTGTGGTCTGATGAGACCAAGATAAACCTATTTGGTTCAGATGGTGTCAAGTGTGTGTGGCGGCAACCAGGTGAGGAGTACAAAGACAAGTGTGCTTTGCCTACAGTCAAGCATGGTGGTGGGAGTGTTATGGTCTGGGACTGTACGAGTGCTGCCGGCACTGGGAAGCTACCGTTCATTGAGGGAACCATGAATGCCAACATGTACTGTGACATACTGAAGCAGAGCATGTACCCCTCTCTTCGGAGACTGGGTCGCAGGGCAGTATTCCAACATGATAACGACCCCAAACACACCTCAAAGACGACCACTGCCTTGCTAAAGTAGCTGAGGGTAAAGGTGATGGACTAGCCAAGCATGTCTCCAGACCTAAACCCTATTAAGCATCTGTGGGGCATCCTCAAACGGAAGGTGGAGGAGTGCAAGGTCTCTAACATCCACCAGCTCTGTGATGTCGTCATGGAGGAGTGGAAGAGGACTCCAGTGGCAACCTGTGAAGCTCTGGTGAACTCCATGCCCAAGAGGCAGTGCTGGAAAATAATGGTGGCCACACAAAATATTGACACTTTGGGCCCAATTTCGACATTTTCACTTAGGGGTGTACTCACTTTTGTTGCCAGCGGTTTAGACAATAATGACTGCGTGTTGAGTTATTTTGAGGGGATAGCAAATTTACACTGTTATACAAGCTGTACATTCACTACTTTACATTGTAGCAAAGTGTCATTTCTTTAGTGTTGTCACATGAAAAGATATAATAAAATATTTACAAAAACATGAGGGGTGTACTAACTTTTGTGAAATACTGTATATTATAATAAGGAAAGGCTCAACTGGTATTGGCAGCGTCAAACCATGTTCAAGACAGGGACAACCTCTGGAACAGTCCAAGCAGATTTGTCCTGCATATTTAGTCAGAGTATTAAAAAAGTGAACTAACGCCCTTCTCTGAAACATCCAAACGACATGTGTAAAAACAAAAATATTTGAATAAAGATTATAAAGTACATAAATCAATAATGATAATTTAATGCAATCAATATTCAAATTTCCAGACAGGAGGAAGTCTTCCTTTCTCTGCATATGTGGGGAATGATTACCAGTCTGCTATTCCATGTGCTTGATACCCTTGGATTTCCATACGGCTAAAGAGTGGATTGGGATGAGTCTCCCCTTTGCTGGTGAACTCCTTGGATGTACTTTCAGAGAGTGAGATCTCTATAACTTTAGATCATATACGTCTGGTAAGAGGCCTGTGTTTTATGTGGCGAAGGCATCCATCTGAGCACCATTTTTTACGTCTTGTTTATGTCACTGATAAACACTTGCATACCCACTATAGGATTGAGTCCTTTGGATTTATATTCTTGAAGTATCACTGATGAACTGATTTTTGTTAAAACAAAAAGGACTTTATTCACGCATTAGTTATTTTTTTCTTTGAATACTGTTTGCATTAAATTATCATTATTGATTTATATACTTTATTCAAGTATTTTTGTTTTTACACATGTGATTTAGATGTTTCAGAGAAGCAAACTAGTTCACATTTTTTTACTACTTTTGATGAGCCTTGTGTTTGGATTCACTAGGATGCGGCTCTCTTATGGCCCGTACACACGTACAGCGATCGCACTTCATCCGATATTATCTGATCGGACAAGCACAAAAAATTTTCTCGTATGATACAAGATCATACTATTTTCGTGGAATCAGTACAGTTGTCGTTCGTACAATACAAATACAATTGTATTACATCACTTCTGTTTTTTTGAGAATTTTCATAACTTTAGTAAACCTGTCATTTTTGATATGCGACAAGCATGCAACAAAAAAACGGAAGAACAGTCATCTGATTTTTAGATCGTGGGTAGGGGCCATTAGTCTTTAATGCTATTAACTGTACTAATTGGTTACACCTATTTTATTAGAGTGGTGGTGGGGTAAGAGCAGGATTTATTTCTGTTTAGTCAGAGGCTAGCAAACAGAGATTTAATGCAGGAGGGCTCTGTGCAGCAAATCTATTACATAAAACAAACAAAAAATCTGTGAGCCACTAACTAAATTTAAGTCAACTCCTAACCGCGTTCCCCTTATGGGTTTCCCAAAACAAACAGCCATCATTTAAACATCTTTAGTGTTATATCAGCACTCGCCCTGCATAAAGCTCCCAGAAAGAGAGCCCTAAACATCAGTCAGATCACATATATAAAGGCCTGTGGCCCATTGAGACTAATAACGAGGTCTGGCTACCAGATGTGGACCTAGGAATGGAGACCTTTTCCCAGCCACAGCTCTACAAAGTCTCAGGACTCCAGGACCGAGGACAGGGCTCATTAATATAAAAAAAAATGCCCATAACAGACACACTGCATGGAGCCCCCACCACATGTAGGTGAGAAAGCTAGTCAACACATAAACACCCTCCACAATTCTGCTGTTGCCTGACAATATATTCTGTATCCATAGCTAGCCCATAGTGCTCTGGGAATTCCTTATATTTGATAAACAAATGTTGCGTGTTTATACGTAATATTGATATATATATATATATATATATATATATACACACAAACACACATACACATACACACAGTGTATATATATCCTTTCTCATGTTCAAATCCTAAATCATGATTTCATGAACACATGAACAATTTACTTGGTAATTCCTGTTTTCTCTGCAATCATTCTGATAGTGAGCCATCGGTCAAAAACAGAACAGAATGTGGATGCAGTGAGGTCTGTTCTCAACCGTGACCAATGGCTCCCTATATCAGAATGATTGCAGAGGAAAACGGGAATCACCAAGCCAGTACTTCATGAAATCATGACTTAGGATTTGAACAGGAGAAAGGACACCATTTTGGTAGTGTGGATAATGTCTAAAGAGCCACTACGCAGGCTCTGAACACTGTCCCACTTGAAGACTTCCAGGGATGCTACGAAGAATTCCTAGAACACTATGGGCTAGCTAAAGGGATAACACATCAGTGCTGCTTGCTTTTCAGGCATAATCAGGCAGAGGTTGACCCCTGATAAAGGAGGAGAAACAGAGCTGTGTAAATGGACTTCTGATTGCTCTCTCCACAGATGAATGTCAAGTGTGAACATCTGAGGCTGTCTTACAGACTGTATTGTCATGATTATGGGTACCTTGATGCCTGAACAAAACTAGTGAGGACAAGGGCACAGCAAAAGTGGCCATTACATGTTCTAGAATGTATATAAAATATAACATTAATATCTATTAGAAGTTTGTAACAATCAACTGGACTTGTTCTGTCATATTATCCAGATTGAACAAGTCCAGCTAAATATGACTAACTAGTAGCTGCTCTAAGAGAACCACGCAATTTAGATTTTTCTGAGAGATTAAATGGTATTTGTAGAAAATAAAAATAAGAGAGGGTAATAGGCGCAGAGGCAAAGAAAGACACAGTGCATATTTGTCCACAAAAATCAGTAAAGAGTCCATACACTAGGGCCAGCTTGTCCAAGAGTGTAGCTCACTCTGTAAATAAGGAGACAAGGGAGAAAAAAAGGAAAGCGCCACTAAGTTTAGTATATACATTTTATTTTTCCCCCATATTGGGCTACTAACAGGAAAAGCGTCATGTACAAGCTCATCTATGTAGGGTGGCGCTGAGCGCTGTGTCAGTCTGTCATCCCGATTCCTTCAGCGGTGTGGGGAAAGCCTGCTGGGGCTGTCTCTTATCCCGTGAGTAGCCCAATATGGGGGCAACATAAAACGTATTCAGATGTACTAAACTTAGTGCCGCTTTTCTCTTTTTCTCCATGGTAAATAAAAATGAATGCAAAAGACACTACTGCAAAAAGCCAAATACAGCAATAAGAACTAGCTTTCAGAAGCCAAATCAGTTGAAGATGGATTTTTACTTGTACTGCCCTTTGCATTTAGTGATTTGCTCTTTGCACGGCTTTACAGAACAAATATCTCCATATTACAGTATAAAATATATATGTATTATTATGTTTACGCAAAGTAAGGCAGAAGCATTCAGAAGACGGTCCTCCATGGTTCAAGTGTGTTACAAAAAAAGAAAGCTGCAAGAAAGTTGGGTTTACCAGTTTCATGTAAATATGTCAAATTGCAGCATGTCCTATTTCTAAAAATTCCAGAAAGCTGCAGGGCCTAGATATGAACTAGCCACATATGAATTAATGGCATTTCTACTTGAATTGTATTATCAGTCAGGAAAAGAGACAGATGGGAACAGAATTTTAGAATGGCTTGGTCAGTGCGATATCCAAACACAGCTTTTCTCATGCACTAAATATTTTATACAGATCCCAAGAAAAGCAAGCAGGACAATGTAAACTATGTCTTGCAAGAATGAGACCAAAGGGGTGTTCAAATATATCATCTGTCGTCATTGCAAATACTTTACTTTCTGTGGTCTCAAATAGTCATAATGATGTATTTTTACCTTCGCAGTTTCCTCTTTCTGGTAAAACACAGGAACAGAGATACAGAAACGTGTTGGCCAAGGTGTTGCTAAGTTGCATGCAGTTGTATTATTTTGACCTACATCTGAACTGTTCATTTACAAGGCTGCATAAAATGTATGTTTCCCCAAAACTGATGATTTCTGTTTTGTGTTGGCTTATACCTATAGTTTTTTTAAAATATCATACAACATATATGCAGCACTATCCGTTTACAACTGTCCTTCTCATGTGAAACCCAATATCATATGTCTTGTAAACCAAATCAAATAACCATATAAATACACACATAGTGAATAATATTAATATACATGGATTGTAATAATCATGTAGTCCTATTCAAAAGTCCATAGGGCTAATCTCACAACATCTGTGTGGGTGGTTCCCACTGAGGGTCCGCACCTGTTCGCGCAGCTACAACCACCCACACAGAAAAATGCGCTGGATACATGTGGGTGTCATTAATCCTAATGGCACAATGCGCACACTGGAAATTGCGCCCGCACTGACAACCGCACGGCACTTGCTGTTTCCATGCAGGCTGCAATTTCTAACGTGCTGCAGGGATCTTTTCCCTGTGTTTTAGGAAGCATGGCAGCCCCTTAAAATGAATAGGATGCCATGCCTGTGCAAAACACGGCACACAAAGCTGCATATGGGTGAACCTAGCCTAAAGCCCTGTACACACAATCGGTTTTACCGATGAAAACAGTCCGATGGACTTTTTTCATCGGACAAACTGATCGTGTATGGGCCCCATCGTTTTTTTTTTTTCCCATCGGTGTAAAAAAATAGAACATGTTTTACATTTATCCAATGGAAAAAAAAACGATAGCAAATTACTATCGTCTGTGGGGAACTCCATCGGATAAAAAAACCACGCATGCTCAGAATCAAGTCGACGCATGCTCAGAAGCATTGAACTTAATTTTTCTCGGCTCATCAGAGTGTTTTACGTCACCGCGTTTGAAATGGTCGGTTTTTTGACTGATGGTGTGTGGGCAAGACTGATGGAAGTCAGCTTCATCGGATTTCCGATGGAAAAAACCATTGGATTAGAATCCATAGGATATTCGATCGTGTGTACAGGGCTTTATAGGTTTGAGACAAAAGCTGCACTACACGTATATAATTAGCACAAGTGTATTTTTTTTAATACAGGCAAATTAACTACGTGAATTTAACTTTTTATCAGCCTCTTGCAGTACCCGCAGATTAAGGCTGGAGTGTGAGAAGAACAAATAGCACAAGGAGCCAATCAGTTTTTGTTCTGATAAGAAGCAGGCTGATAGAAAGAGAAACCAGAGGGACGGAGTGATGAGTTCTTCACAACACTGCTTCTCCTTTCACCGTCCATTCACTGGCTGGGAAAGGTCAAGGATGACTTGGGCTCAGAGGAGATGCAATGAATGGTGATGGTAAACAGTCTGAGGACACCTACTGGCAGAAAAAAAGTACTATGGGGAAAAACGTTGGACTGAAACTGAATATTGCAGCAAAAGTTGTTGTTTGTTATTCTATCTTTTAATGGGCTTTACATTTTTATTGTATTTTTGGCTGGAATTCTGCTTTTGTTTTGGGCGGAATAGGCCTTTTAACATAAATTCTTGTAATACTCCCTGACTTGATGTGCCTTGGACTTAATTTTTCCCGGCTTGTCGGAGTGTTTGACGTCACAGCGTTTGGAACGGTCGGTTTTTTGACTGATGGTGTGTAGGCAAGACTGATGGAAGTCAGCTTCATCGGATTTCCGATGGAAAAATCCATCAGTGAAAAATCCATAGGAAATCCGATCGTGTGTACAGGGCTTAAGAAGTGAAGAATTGGTGTAGAAGATAATCCTCCACAGAAGAATTCTTCCATACTGTTGCTTTACCACCCTGACAAAGGTAAATTCCTAACAAGGAGAATAGACCCTCTGATGAACAGAGGTCACTTGGTGCTTTATATGGTATGACCATCACATCCACAACGTCTAGTATTCACGGGCCATATGTCCACCCCACCACATCACATAATGTTTTTTGCCATATACTGTACATTCAAGAAGAAAAAAAATAACTGCAGGTAAACACAACCACCTTTATTTAAAATTAGAAAAACTCCCAAGAAATAAATACAAGCTCCGATAACTAGTTCTCACCATCCCTTCCTGTACTGGTGGATGTGACAAAGTCAGTGTGCTATGCTCCACCTAACGCGTTCATAAGTGACATTGTCAGGGACCGTTACGTCTACTCTTTGTCACAGTGGTGGAAACTTATCTTATTCACTTCTTATGAACTTTTGAATAGGTCTATTTCTTTTTCGTACATCACGGGACACAGAGCGACATAGTCATTACTAATGGGTTATATAGATACCGTCAGGTGCTGGCACTGGCAACTTCCAAAACCGGAAGTACCCTCCCCTATATAAGCCCCTCCCATCCGGGAGCACCTCAGTTTTTTGCCAGTGTCTAAGGTGTTGGCCAAGAAGTAACATGTGTTTTTCACTGAGCTTGCGTACAGGTTCTTTTGGGCCTCAGTAAGCTATTCCGGATCCGACCAAAAAAGCTTCATAGCTAAACGGTCGGTACCCGGGCCTTGCAGAGAAGAGCAAGGTTTTGCCTGTAATGCTTCTCTTAGGAGAGCTGGACCCTGGGATCCAGAGCTCTGGTCATACCCACGACCAAGATGTTTTCTGTGCAGGGTGCTATACAGGTCCAGGGGAGTGGAATCCTTGGGAACCCGGTCCCTGAAGGTTTGATTACAATGCCTGCCGTGATAGGTGAAGTTTGGGCTTTTGTGGACCAAACAAAGTCCTGCGGCGGGGAACAGGTAAGTGGGGGCCCCCAGGAACTTGGTTCTATTGGGGGACCCCCAAGCCTAATTTGTCTTTCTGTCTGTTACCTAATGGTATTCCCGCAAAATTCTGTGCATGCCTGTAACTACTAAAAAAAAATGTAATAATTTTTAATGGTGGTCAAGAAAAAAAAAAAAAAAAATTTTTTTTTATATATATTTAAGATATTAGACTGCGGTACCTGTGTTTGTCCACTAGAGGCCGCTGTGGAATGTTTTCTTGTCATGTGGACTAGTTTCTTCTCAGCAGAGCAAGTCCAGGCAGATGGTGAGTTCTCTTATGGGAAACTGCTTCCTCTGCCATGTTGCAATGCTCGTCCATCCCCCGGCCTGCGGCAAAGAGGGGCCCTGGCTCTTGTCCCTAGTCTCCATTTTTCAAAATTAGCGCCGAAGGCGCACGTGGCCGCGCGCGTGCGCGTGCACGCGCCTCTATATATAGAGGTGAGCCAGGAAAGGGGGCGGAGCCTGGGGGATGACGCTCTGTGTGCGCCGCAGCGCTTCTGCGCATGTGCGGGCGTCCCAGCATGTAAAAACCACAGTTTTGTGTGGTGAGCTTGAAGTACAGAGACAGAGCTGGCAACATTTAAAAAAAGGGCATACAGCAAGCGGTTGATACAGGCATCCCCTAGAAAGGCACATTAGTAGACACCAACTGTGATATAGCAGCAATTGTGCTAGACTATTCTAAGTAAAAGTGGTGTATTACGGCTGGAATACCTCAGCTTTAGGCTTAGGAATATGCCGTCCAGAAGCTCCGGAACTGAATCTTCCAGGAAGCGAAGGGGGTCTCATCGGGCTCGGAGGATCTTGGGCATACTTCTGCTGCACCAGTCTCCCCTGAAGTTCAGAGGTAAGTGACCGTAGAGACCCCGCAGGGGTACTTGGTACTGTGGCTGTCCTCAGTTCACCTGCTCCTGTGTATGTAACAGAGGAGGTTTTTTCCTCAGCTCTGGGAGGATTAGAGAGAGATTGTCAACATTTATCGCTGCCTCCCTGTCAGGGAAAGCACGCCCGATCTCCGTCTCCTCCTTCAGGGTGCCTGTTAGCAGAGCAACAGTCCCATACAGGGATCGACCTGCCTGAAGGGGATCAGGATGAGGTTGATTCTGTTATAGAGGAATCAACAGTGGGGGAACCTTTTCTCAGCATCTCAAGCTGAAAGATTATGGGTTCAGTCTCTGACTAACATGGTCCGATCAGCATTTAAAAATGCACCTTGCGGAACCATCAACCACTACTGTATCCTCGTTGGGGTCGCTAGAAGCCCCCAGACTGTTTGTTCTTTTCCACTTCACCCTTTACTGAAAGGGCTCATTTACCAGGATTGGGAACGTCCTGAGAAAATATTTATTCCCCCAAGAGATTTCCGGTGGTCTATCCCATGGAGGATAAGTTCATCAAAAAAAAAAAAATAAATAAAAAAAAAAAAAAATGGAAGGTCCCTACAGTGGACGCAGCCATCTCTTGTATGTATAAATCACTGACATGTCCAGTGGATAATGTCCAAATGTTCAAGAACCCAATAGATAAAAGATTGGAGTCCTTATGAAAATCTGCTTGGTGATACAACCAGCAGTAGCAGCTATTGGGGTCTGCTAAGCAGTGAAGGATCAGTTGAAACAGGTCTTGAGGGACTTGACAGATCAGCAGGCTTTGCCCTAGCTGATCTACCTAGAGCCTTAGGCTTTGCGGTTGACGCCATAGAGGATTCAGTCCATCAGGCCTCCCGCCTTATGCTGTCTATAGTACATATGCGTAGGCTCCTATGGCTCAAAAACTGGTCTGCTGAAGCTCCCTGTAAAGAATGGCTGGTTAGCGTCCCATTTCATGGTGAACGCTTATTCAGGGAAAACCTGGACAAATATATCCAGAAAATTTCCAGCGGTAAAAATACGCTCTTGCCGGACAGAGTTAGAGGTCCCTCTTTAAGAGGCCTGCTTCTCCAGTCCCTGGGGCATCGGCTGTGTAACAGTTCCGACGGCCTCCTCGGTCAATTCCCGGGGGGTAAAAAACAGGGACAGTAGCAGGGTAATGAGAAACCCTGGGTCAGGGGAGGTACAAAACCTCCCCCAAAGTTAAATTCATTGAAGCCCCCACTCAGTCGGGTGGGGGGAGGACTCCAGTTGTTCGCAAGAGACCTGGCGGGACACGATCAAGACAGATAGGTGCTCTCCGCAGTAGGTTTGGGATACAGTTTGGAGTTAAAAGACTCTCCTCCTTCCCATTTTTGAGGTCAAACGTGCCAAGGGATCCCCGGAAGAGATAGTCCCTCCTGTTGGCACTAGAACAACTATTGCTCCAAGGAGTAATTATGGAGGTTCCCCTGGAAGAATGAGGGTTCGGGTTTTACTCAAACCTCTTTACAGTCCCGAAGCAAACGCGGACGGGAGGCCCATATTAATTCTAAAAGGGCTATACAAATTCCTGTATATCAGGACTTTCCGATGGAGTCGATCCGATCGGTGGCCACTGCCCTACAAGGGGAGGATTGGTTAGCCGCGATCGACATCAAAGATGCTTATTTGCACATTCCCATCTTTCCAGTCCACCAAAAATTTCTACGCTTTGCAGTAGAAGGGCGCCATTTTCAGTTCAGAGCCTTACCCTTCGGTTTGGCCACAGCACCACGAGTGTTTACAAAAATTCTGGCCCTTTATTGGCCAATCTAAGAACACAAGGTGTAATGATAATGGCATATCTGGATGACTTGTTGCTGATAGACCACTCAGTGAAAAAACTAGACGTGGTCGTTCACAAGACAATCAAGTATCTGGAATCTCACGGTTGGATTATCAACCGAGACAAGTCAGCCCTAAAAACCAGTCAAAAGTCTGGAATACTTGGGGCTAAGGTTGGATTCAGGCCAGAGAAAAATATTCTTGCCTCGAGGAAAGGTGTTGTCTTTGAAAGATTTGATCCACTTAGTGGGTACAAAAAAGACAGCCGTCCATACGCCTGTATATGAGGCTGCTGGGAAAAATGGTGGCATCATTCGAAGCAGTACCCTACGGTCAATTCCATTCAAGGAATTTGCAAGGGGCCATACTGTCAGCCTGGAACAAAAAAGTTCAGGCCCTAGACTTACAATGTCCTTGTCCCCTTCCGTTCGCAAGAGCCTCCGTTGGTGGTTGGTTCCCCAGAATCTGGAAAAAAGGAAATCCTTCAGTCCGATTTCTTGGAAGGTGGTCACTACAGATGCCAGCCTTATAGGCTGGGGAGCAGTACTGGAGCAATAGTCTCTCCAGGGCAGATGGTCGGATGCAGAAAAGGCCCTGCCCATCAATCTCTTAGAGATACGAGCAGCCCGGTATGCCCTAGTAGCATGGACATCCAAACTCCAAGGGTCCCCTGTCAGAATTCAATCAGACAATGCCACAGCAGTGGCATATATCAATCATCAGGGGGGCACCAGGAGTCGTGCAGCCCAGAGGGAAGTAAATTACATCCTGAAATGGGCAGAAAAATATGTCCCAGCCATATCTGCGGTATTCATTCCAGGAGTGGAGAATTGGAAGGCGGACTTTCTAAGTCGCCAGCAATTAGGCCCAGAGGAAGGGTCCCTTCACCCCGAGGTTTTCTGGACAATATGTCAGCGGTGGGGAACATCGGATGTAGATCTTCTAGCATCCAGATTCAACGCAAAGGGGGACAGGTTTGTCTCTCGGACAAGGGATCCCCTAGCTTGCGGCTCGGATGCCCTAGTGTTCCCTTGGGATCAGTTCAAGCTGATATATGCATTCACACCGCCACAATGGTTACCTCGATTACTCCGCAGAATCAGGGTAGAAAAGAAACCAGTGATTCCGGTGGCTCCAGCGTGGCCCCGAAGAGCGTGGTACGCGGAGATTGTAAAATTTCAGTGGGGAGTCCTTGGACTCTCCCACGTCGTCCGGACCTGCTTTCGCAAGGACCGATATACCACCCTTCCTTACCAGCCCTAGGTTTGACGGCCTGGCTATTGAAGCCCACATTCTAAAAAAGAGAGGGCTCTCTAATGCTGTGGTATCTACCATGATCAATGCCAGGAAGCCGGTATCCAGGCAGATCTACTATAGAATCTGGAAGGCGTACATCGCGTGGTGTGAGGCCAAGAAATGGCATCCACATAAGTACGTAATAGGTAGGATTCTGGACTTCCTACAGTGGGCTGTAGATAGGAAGCTTGCCTTGAGTACTATCAAGGGTCAGATTTCGGCCTTGTCAATATTTTTTCAAAGGCCCTTGGCTTCGCATTCACTAGTCAAAGCCTTTATACAAGGAGTGATGCGTATTAGTCCTCCGGTTAATATTCCCATATGTCCATGGGATCTAAACTTGGTTCTGTCGGTTCTACAGAAACAACCATTTGAACCATTACAGCATATTTCCTTGGTGCTTCTCACCAGGAAATAGATTTTTCTAGTAGCCATTTGTTCGGCTAAAAGAGTATCGGAATTAGCAGCTATGTCCTGTAAGGAGCCATATCTGGTTATCCATAAGGACAGAGTAGTGTTACGTCCTCATCCAGCCTTTCTTCCTAAGGTGGTATCGAGGTTTCATTTGAACCAAGATGTGGTTCTTCCTTCTTTTTTCCCCAAACCTACTTCGGTAGAGGAAAAGTTATTGCATTCTTTGGATGTAGTAAGAGCAGTTAAAGCTTATCTAAAAGCCACTGCTCAGATTCGCAGAACGGATACTTTGTTTATTCTGCCGGAAGGCCCCAGAAAGGGTCAGGCAGCGTCAAAATCTACTTTAGCCAAGTGGATTCGACAGGTCATTATGCAAGCTTATGGCTTGAGAAGGAGACCGCATCCGTTCAAAGTTAGAGCGCACTCCACGAGAGCAGTTGGAACTTCATGGGCAGTGCATCACCAGGCCTCCCTGGCTCAAATCTGTAAGGCCGCAACATGGTCTTCAGTTCACACGTTTACTAGGTTCTACCAGGTGGACGTTAGAAGTCAGGAGGATGTCGCCTTTGGGCGCAGTGTGTTGCAGGCCGCAAAAGATCCTCATGTCTGATAGCGCTCAGCTTATATATGGTGTATCCCCCCCCTCATTTGGCATTGCTTTAGGACATCCCATTAGTAATGACTATGTCGCTCTGTGTCCCGTGATGTACGAAAAAGAAAATAGGATTTTTATAACAGCTTACCTGTAAAATCCTTTTCTTGGAGTACAGAGCTCCCGCCCCTCTTTGGGGACACTTATTGCTTTGCTACAAAACTGAGGTGCTCCCGGATGGGAGGGGCTTATATAGGGGAGGGTACTTCCGGTTTTGGAAGTTGCCAGTGCCAGCACCTGACGGTATCTATATAACCCATTAGTAATGACTATGTCGCTCTGTGTCCCGTGATGTACTCCAAGAAAAGGATTTTACAGGTAAGCTGTTATAAAAATCCTATTTTTATTGATCCCTGCATGCATATTATTTTATTCACTATGTGTGAATTTATATGGTGATTTGATATACAAGAACTATGATATTGGATTTCACATGAGAATCACATTGTTAAAGGGAAAGTGCTGCAATATATATTGTATGGTTTGTAAATGTCTTATATGAGGGCAGTTTGATGCGGGCTGCTTCTCATTCACATTTGTTTTTGCTTTTTCTGCACTAAGCAAAGGAAGGTCAAAAGGTTGGACACCTCTGGTTTAAAGTGTTCTTTAAAAATATTGCCTGTCTTTCGTCAGATTAGGCGACCCGTCAGAATGTGTAACGGAAGTGACGTTCTGTCGCCACCATCATAATACACCCCGCACTCCTCCACAGTAAGCATACACTGAGAAGGGGGAAAGCGGACATCTTGTTACACTCACCGGAGTTTTGCATTTTACACTTATTTTTTACAGTAAAGTGAGTTTTTATAGTGAAATACAGTACTTAGAACTCCGTCCGAATGGTTAGATGTGGAATTTGAAAAGCAGCGGCAAGCCTGCTTATCTAACAGGTTTGCTAATCTGACAGAAGTTGGCTGCTTTTAAAATTCAACATCTAAACATTCACACAGAGTTCTAAGTACTGTATTTCACTATATAAACTCCATTTACCGTTAAATATAAGTGTAAAATGCAAAACTCCGGTGGGTGTAACAAGATGTCCACTTTCCCCCTTCTCATTGGGGGGTTATTTATGAAAGGCAAATCCGCTTTGCACTACAAGTGCAAACTACAAGTGCAAACTGCACTTGGAATTGCACTGAAAGTGCACATGGAAGTGCAGTCGCTGTAGATCCGAGGGGGACATGCAAGGAAAATAAAAAACAGCATTTTAGCTTGCACATGATTGGATAATAAAATCAGCAGAGCTTCCCCTCATTTCAGATCTACCCCTCAGATTTACAGCGACTACACTTCCAAGTGCACTTTGCACTTGTAGTGCAAAGTGGATTTGCCTTTCATAAATAACCCTCAGTGTATCCTTACTATGGAGGAGTGCGGGGTGTAGCAAGATGGCGGCGTACAGATCGTCACTTCCATTACACATTCTGACGGGTCGCCATATCTGACAAAACACCTGCAAAAGTTGAACTCCTTTGTTGCTATATACCTTTTGAGCCTGCCAGTTCCCCTTGGTTCCATTATCAAACTGACTATGCCAAGCATAGAAGCAGATTTGTGCTGTTGTGGAAAGTTTGTGTGTCTGGGATCACTGTTAGGAGACCCAAGCATGCCATGTCATGACACGACATGCCTATGTTTCCTTTAGTCAGTTGTGTGACCACATCCCCAACCCTGCCCTGCTGTGTTGCAGCTGTATCAGGTACGAGGGTGGACCTGCCTTCTTGGATGTGCACACACACAGAGACAGGGAGGATACTTCCCCATTGTGTGTGACATCACATTATACCAATCTGCTTGCTTTGGAAAGGGAGAACACCAAGGAGTCAGTGCGGTCATGTGACTCCAAGGTCAAAGAATTAAAAAAGGTACATAACAATTTGTTTAGTTTACTGTAAAAACAAGCAAAGCAAGAGATTTGGGTGTCTTGTATTATTCTTGCAATCAGGGCAGCCATCAGAAATGTTGGGGCCCCTTACACAGCTTTAGGCCTGCCCCCAGCCTGACCACCAACATTACCCAGAGTCCAGAGTTTAAGACCCCTTTCACACTGGGGCGGTGCACTTAGAGAAAGTCCTGCAAGCAGCATCTTTCAGGCAATGCGGGAGCATTTTATACACCGCTGCTCCACCGCCCGCCATTGAAATCAATTGGCACCGCTGTCGATGCACCTGCAAAGCGCTTCGGCAATGTCGCTTCGCGGGCACTTTTAACCCTTTCCTCAGCCACTAGCGGGGGCTAAAAGTGCTGCAAAAATTAGCAGCGCTTTACTGCTAACGACCCCTCGCCCTAGCGGCGACGCAGCAGGTGATAGATTAATTTCTTCTTGTGCTGCTCCCAGGGCCGTCTTTAATTTTGATTGGGCTCTGAGCTCTCGATTCTGAGACATACAAAAAATAGACTC
Organism: Rana muscosa; assembly: GCA_029206835.1. Classification (NCBI taxonomy): domain Eukaryota; kingdom Metazoa; phylum Chordata; class Amphibia; order Anura; family Ranidae; genus Rana; species Rana muscosa. Next base: position 353,499,299 of record CM055127.1, on the reverse strand, counting down.
AAAATCTGTTTACTGCAGCATATCACGTAGCGATTGCAATTGTTTTTCAGAGGTTACAGCCTATCCTTACCGCTCACTGGCTGGTTGCTAGAGGTTACACATAATTTCTGCTTGATGATTGCTAGAGGTTACTGCACATTATTAGTGCTCACTGATTGGTTGCTATAGGTTAATGCACATCATTACCACTCACTGAGCAGTGGAGAAATCCCAAATAATTGAGCAAGTAAAGCGGCACATTAATACACATACTACAGGAGAGGGTCAGAGAGTGCAGACATACTGCGGGAGATCACCAGAGACTGCGGACATACTGCAGGAGATTACCAGACTGCGGACATGCTGCACGATATTACCAGACTGCGGACATGCTGCACGAGATTATCAGAGACTGCGGACATGCTGCACGAGATTATCAGAGACTGCGGACATACTGCACTACATTACCAGAGACTGCGGACATACTGCATGAGATTACCAGAGACTGCGGACATACTGCACGAGATTACCAGACTGCAGACATACTGCACAAGATTACCAGACTGCGGACATACTGCACAAGATTACCAGACTGCGGACATGCTGCACGAGATTACCAGACTGCGGACATGCTGCACGAGATTACCAGACTGCGGACATGCTGCACGAGATTACCAGACTGCGGACATGCTGCACGAGATTACCAGACTGCGGACATACTGCAGGAGATTATCAGAGACTGTGGACATACTGCACGAGATTACCAGACTGCGGACATACTGCACAAGATTACCAGACTCAGGACATACTGCACGAGATTACCAAACTGCGGACATACTGCAAAAGATTACCAGACTGCGGACATACTGCAGGAGATTATCAGAGACTGTGGACATACTGCACGAGATTACCAGACTGCGGACATACTGCATACTGTCGGCTAACAAACAGAAACGACATGGTTTTTCTGCTCTTTAGCACCACCCTTTGGGCAACTTCTGCTAATGTTGTCTTATGGTTAGCATTGCTTCTGAGCATGCGTGTTTGTACTTTAGATTTTTTTCCAACCGATTTGTGTACACACGATCAGAAAATCCGACAAGACACATTTATTGTCTGAAAATTTTAAAGCAAAATTGTCCGTTGGAGCGTACAAACGGTCGGATTATCCGACAAAACCCTGCCATCACACAATTCCCGTCGGAAAATCCGATCGTGTGTACGAGGCTTTAGTCTTTTGACTAATTTGGCATTTTAGTTTTAGTCCCATTTTAGTCTTTTGACTAAAATGCCATTTTAGTTTTAGTCGTATTTTAGTCATCTCAATGGTTTTAGTTTTAGTCGTATTTTAGTCGACTAAAATTGTATTCATTTAGTCTACTAAAATGTTTTAATTATTTAAGTCGACAAAATTAACACTGGCATTAACAAGGAATGCTTGTTTTTCTTTTTTCACCTCCTAATTACCTGTCAGCCCTGCCTGCACCACTCTCTGAAAAGTGATCCACCACACATCATTCTTCAAACGAGGACGCAGATGTAAATGAGCCCCAACATAACCGTGTGTACAGTACAGTGTGATATTTCCCCTGGTGATTATGGTCCATCACAATGATCCACAGGTCAATCTTTCTAATTAAACAATCTTCCATAATCTTATCTTCTGTGTGACAAATGACAGGTCTGTCTTCCTTCCTCTAAATGCAAAAGATTATTCCAGTGGCTGCTGTTTATATGAACATTTCTAGATGCCTTAAGCTTTTAAATGGCAGAAATTTCTTAATGTGCGACATGTTTTTGTGTGTTTTTCTCTGGTAACTAATCAAACTATCGATCATTTGTTAAGATTAGAATGTGTCCCAGCTCCAGGTGTCAGGGACCAAGGCAGATTTTTCGCAGTGAAATCCTCTAAAAATATGGAAAGTGAAATGAACCGCAAAAAAACTATTTATTAAAGCATTTGCACCGTTTTGTGACCGAATTCGAAAATCCTGCATTAAATAAATGGATGCTGTGCTACATTTTCCTTGCTGTTTCTAGTTCAGGTAATTCTTAAATGTCACACTTTTACATTCAGGCACTACGGCTGTGACAAATTGCTGAAGAAGTACTGCCATATCGGTGATAAGAAAACTGGAGGCAAATAAAACCTTTTAAGCCTCTTCAGCCCCGGAAGGTTTACTCCCCTTAACCACTTGAGGACCGCCGCACGCCCATGTACGTGGGCAGAATGTCACGGCTGGGCACATGGGCGTACAGGTACGTCCCCCTTTAAGAGCCCAGCCGTGGGTCGCGAGCGCGCCGCCGGCGGCACGCTCGCGACCCGGTCCTCTTCTCCGTGACCGTCCCCGCGGGAACAGCGGACCCGATCGCCGCTGGTGTCCCGCGATCGGGTCACAGAGAGGAAGAACGAGGAGAGGTAAGTGTAAACAAACCTCTCCCCGTGCTTCCTAGTGAGCCTGTCACTAATCGTCTGTTCCCTGTAATAGGAAACGACGATCAGTGACGTCACACGCTAAGCCACGCCCCCCCACAGTAAGAAACACAAATCAGGGCACACTTAACCCCTACAGCGCCCCCTCCTGGTTAACCCCTTCACTGCCAGTGTAATTTTTACAGTAACCAGTGCATTTTTATAGCACTGGTCGCTGTAAAAATTACAATGGTCCCAAAATAGTGTCAAAAGTGTCCGATGTGTCCGCCATAATGTCGCAGTCACGAAAAAAATCGCTGATCGCCGCCATTACTAGTAAAAAAATAAAAATTTATAAAAATGCCATAAAACTACCCCTTATTTTGTAAACGCTATAACTTTTGCGCAAACCAATCAATAAACGGCGATTGCGATTTTTTTTTTACCAAAACTATGTAGAAGAATACGTATCGGCCTAAATTGAGGAAAAAAATAGTTTTTTATATATTTTTTGGGATATTTATTATAGCAAAAAGTAAAAAATATTGCATTTTTGTTTATAGCGCAAAAAATAAAAACCGCAGAGGTGATCAAATACCACCAAAAGAAAGCTCTATTTGTGGGAAAAACATTTTTTATTCTGTTACATGTTTTTGATAAAAAAATCCCAATAAACGTATGTTGATTGGTTTGTGCAAAAGTTAAGCCTCGTACACACGATTGGATTTCCATCGGACAAATCCGTGGAATTTAGTGCGAAGGGCATTGGCCGTGAACTTGGTATGCATACAGACAGCAGAATTTTTTTAGCCAACATACACGAAACTACATGGTTTTTCAGCTCTTTAGCGCCACCCTTTGGGCAACTTCTGCTAATGTTGTGCTATGGTTAGCATTGGTTCAGAGCATGCATGTTTGTACTTTGGAATTTTCTCCGACGGATTTGTGTACACACTATCAGATAATCCGACAAGACACATTTGTTGTCGGACAGTTTTAAAGCATGCTATAAAACATTTGTTGTCGGAAAATCCGACAATTGTCCGATGGAGCATACAAACGGTCGGATCATCCGACAAAACCCTGCCATCGCACATTTGTTGACGGAAAATCCGATCGTGTGTACGAGGCTTTACAAGATCTACAAAGTTTGGGATACATTTATGGAATTTTTTATTTTATTTTTACTAGTAATGGCAGCAATCGGCGATTTTTAGCAGGACTGCGACATTGCGGCGGACAAATCTAACACTGAGTGACACTTTTTAGGGACCAGTAACGCCAATACAGTGATCAGTGCTAAAAAAAATGCACTGTCACAGTACTAATGACACTGGCAGGGAGGGGATTAACATCAGGGGCGATCAAAGGTTTAAATGTGCTCCTATGGAGTGCTTTCTAACTGTGTGGGGGATGCTTTGACTGGGGGAAGACAAAGATCTGTGTTCCTGCTTAGCAGAAACACAAGATCTCCATCTTCTCCTCTCGTGGAACAGCGATCTGCCTTGTTTACATAGGAAGACCGCCGTTCTGCCTCCCCTGAGAATGATCGCGGGGTGCTGGCGAACATCGGGTCTGCCGGACCCGCTGATTAGCTCCCGTTGTGTCCATGCACAGCGGGAGCGGGTCGCCGGCGGCCTTGCACGCCCCAGACCTAATGTACAAAATCACGTACATGTGCACGATTTCACGCAGGAGGGCCGCCCTGCCGCAGTATATCTGCGTGGAGCGGTCCAGAAGGGGTTAATGTTGGAGAGAATTGTGTTGCACTTGTAAGGATTGTGTAACACACATAAGATTCATATACACCTTACTGACAGTTACATGAATCGGACGCAAGTTGCCTCATTTGTTGCACGGACAGGACAGTGTCACACTTTATGAATGCCAGGTTTAGTATTCTGAGAACTAAATGTGTTTAGTATATAGTTATGATAATTATAGTTTTTGTATATTATTACCTTTATTTTACATGCCTTTAGATATTTTGTTTCTCAACATTTACATTTAGACCAAATAGTTCAATAAAATGGTAGTAAATAAGATTAGGACAAACTAACTCACTGCCAGGGGTGCTTACAAATGGTCACTTTTTGGTTTCATGGGTTACACCTTCCTATGAACAAATAATGCCCTGTTCACACCTAAGCGTATCAGAACCACAGGCAGAATTGCTTGATTCTGCCAGCAACTCCAGAATCATGGCAAATCCCAATTTCCCTTGGTATTCTGTATTCTCTAAATGCGCAATGCGCTTGCGCTACTATTCTTTTTTAATGGCACCCCAAACGCGGTGAGATTTTGCCAAAATTTGGTACATGAGCTTCTTTTGGCGCAACAAACATGCGTATGGCAGCCCATTCAGGTGAACACACTTTCCCTTATGCACACACGGAATCATGTGTAAATCATACAAAAATAAATCGCAAGCGGGCGTGCGCGTTCCTGCTATGCAAAGTGTAAACGGCGTAAAAATGATTGCTGCAACTTCTCAAGCACCCCTGGCAGCATTATAGGTTTTTTTTTTCCAACCATTGTTATCATTACAGGTTTTATTTATTTGTTAATGTTTGTTATTTTTGCTTACCCTGCATGAAAAAGTATTATTAAAGGCGTGTTAAATTAAGAAACCCATCTTGTTGAATAAAAATTGAATGAAACAGAAAAAAAAAGGAACTCATATCTTGATTAGTATCCTTTTATAGATCATCCACATGCAGTTATCAAAATACAACAATTTTCATAATCGTGACCCATTAAGAGCAGAGGAAATAGAATGAACTCCTGGACACTCTTCGGCTCCATGTACACTGAAGCTGATAAACTGCACTTTATTGGCGTTTTTAGAAAAAGCTCATTAACTGCACTCTATGTTAGCCTATGTGTTCATGTACACATAGCGTTTTTTAGCGTTAATGAGCAGTGCAGTTAATGGGCGTTTTTTCTGAACGCCAGAAATTTGCGTTCAAATTGCCGTTTTTCGGCGGTAAAAAACGCAAAAAACTGCCAAACGCTCATTAACGCGCATAAACGGACGCTAATTAGCGTTTGGCGTTTTTATGAAATATGTAAAAAAATGCATTCTGTGATTTTTGGAGTGTCCTTGGTGTTTATACAATAAAAATGCTCATTAACGCTGACGTTAAAAAACGCTCATAAACGCTAGTACAAAACGCTGATAAAAGCTATATTTAAAAGCAGCTTTTTCTGCCAGAAATCTGGCGTTCAAAACGGTCGTTTTTGAGCTTCAGTGTACATGGAACCTTCAAGTTTTGCCCGTTATATGGGGAAAATGCTACGAGACATCTGTCCTAGCTATTTTCATACTTACAGACAGGTAGAAGTACAGGTGTTTTAAGACACGTACACAGGATGAGAATATCAGACGAATGATTCTCTTTTTTTTCTTTTTGCATTCTAGTCTCATATCGAATATGAAGAGGTCACTAACGTTACGAAATTCTTGTATGACAGAATACAACTTTGGAAGGGATATGATGTATCGTATTTTAAATGCATTCTTTCATTTCTGAGAATGCGTGGTTTTGATCTTCTGATTTTTTTCGGATGAATAATGTACTGATTAAATGAAAATCGTACATTCTGGCACGGTACCAGAATTTTTTTCTTGTTTGTCCATTCAGACAATTTTGCATAAACTGTCGTGATCAGCTCTGGAAAGCTGTGTACTAACAGATTATCGCACGATCGCTTAGCGATATTTTACATTTGATTTTCAGATCATGTGCACTAGGCTTTAAAAGATGCACATTAATTTCATTTGAGAATGTATAAGGACTTCTGGTAAAGGAGGTTATGCTGGCCATACACCTGGCAAGTATTTAACCACTTATGGACCAGAAGGATTTACCCCCTTAATGACCAGGCCATTTTTTGCGATACGGCACTGCATTTAACTGACAATTGTGCATTCGCGTGACGTTGTACCCAAACAAAATTGATGTCCTTTATTTTCCCACAAATAGAGCTTTCTTTTGGTTGTATTTGATCACCTCTGCGGTTTTTATTTTTTGCGTTATAAACAAAAAAAGAGCGACAATTTTGAAAAACAAAGCAATATTTTTTACTTTTTGCTATAATAAATTTCCCCCCAAAAAATATATAAAAAAACAAATTTCTTCCTCAGTTTAGGCCAATATATATTCTTCTACATATTTTTGGTTAAAAAAAACGCAATAAGCGTATATTGATAGGTTTGCGCAAAAGTTATAGCGTCGAAAAAATAGGGGATAGATTTATGGCATTTTTATTATTATTATTGTTTTACTAGTATTGGCCATGGTCAGCACTTTTTAGTGGGACTGCGACATTGCGGTGGACAGATCAGACACTTTTTAGGGACCAGTGACATGTATACAGTGATCAGTGCTATAAAAATGCACTGATTACTGTATAAATGACACCGACAGGGAAGGGGTTAACAGTAGTGGTGACCAAGGGGTTAAATGTGTTCCCTGCAGGTGTTTTCTAACTGTAGGGGGACTGTGTGACTGGGGAAAACACACAAATCCATCTTCCTGCTTAGCAGAAAGACAGGATTTGTGTGATCTCCCCTGTCAGAACGGAGATCTGCCTTGTTTACACAGGCAGATCCCCGTTCTGTCGCTGCGGGGAACGATCGCGGGTGGCCGGCGGACATCAAGTCCGCCGGACCTGCTGATTGCCCCCCCCCTGCTGGCCAATGGGAGCGTGCGCACGTGCCCACAAAAGCGACTTCCCAAGCCAACGTACAGCTACGGCGACTTGCGGGATCGTGCCACCTTGCTGCAGTATAATGACGGTGGCTGGTCGGCAAGAGGTTAACAGTTGCAGTCACCTTTCAATCACAAAAATAGCTAAACAATCTACCGCTAGCACTTCATATCCAAACTATAAGTAAGTTGCCTTAATTAGCTCCATTCCATGTTTGCTGCCCCGAAACTGATGGCACTTAGCAGAAACCATCCAGGCATGAGGCCACCATTAGGACCTGTGTGTCATGTTCCTTGGAATTCTTTACCCTGCAGGGACTGGAAAGCTGCAGTATGGTTCCCAGAAACTGAAGGTGATCACAAATTCTGTGTAGACAGAACTTGCTTTATAGCAGAATACATGTTTAAAGGACCCTAGGCATGACACAAGGGAGCAGTCTACAGTACATTTCATCTCTTACTACATAATTAATTGAACCCTATATATAGTGTCAAGCAATTTCCATTTACCTTGCAGCAAACAGAGCTAAAAGGAAGAAAATGAGCACACTGAACAAAGCCTGTATATACTTAGCTAAAGTAACCCTGGAGGATCAATTTGGGAAAAAGCCAGTACTAAGGATTTTTTATGTTTTCCTTGCAGATGACCAGTTAGTAAAGATGTAGAGCTTTAGAGCTATTGCAAAAGAAATACAATCATGCCGCAAAAAATATAATCTTTTACTTACCTGGCAACTATAAATAGGAAAATTCCTATTGGGTGTGTGTGAATGACATTTGTAGTATTGCATGTTTAATCAAACTCAAATACTTGGTTGACTTGCAATGAATCTATTTTCAGTGCATCTCAAGGAAGTGAAGAACCAATCATAGTGATAATTATAAGTAATTATATTAAACACGTTAAAACATATGTCTATGCACCATGAAAAAGTCAGTGTGGACACCTACTGTACAATCAGACACTAAGCAGCAGAATGAGCACTTACCTATGAGGATCCAGAGAAGATGTCTGGATGTCAGAAGAAAACCTAGGTTCATTGCTGTGTCCTGGGCTCAGAGCACTGGATACACATTTACTGCTGGAGCCATGAGAACACTAAAGTCATCTCTCTGAGTGGTGATCACAGCAAGAATTGGATATATCTCCAGAGGACCAGGCACAATGAGGTGCAGGAAACTTCTATGAAGATGATGAAGGAGGTGCTTTTGGTACCCACCACCTGTGGGCGTTTTATAGCATTTCAAGTTCACAAAGCTAGTTCTCTATGTAGCTGGAAGGAATGTTTGCTAGATTACCTTTCCTAGAACTCATGGAAACCATAGGTGAGTTTTAACCCATCTGGAGGAGGAAGGTCCTTTCCAGCATAATCCCTTCTGAGATGCTGATGCCAATTGGAGGATGAAGTTGTTGCTACAAAGCTCCAGTGAAAGTTTTGGACCTGAATGAAGACAATTATCTGAAAATTTCAATGATAAGTGATGTGTTTCAGATATTTTGTAGTTGAAGGTTGCATCCAGAAGTTCTCCTTGTCTGAGGAATCTTCTTCTTTTGATGTAGACTTCTGTGGTTTAGCAGAGAGGAATGGAAGACCCTGTTTCATATGTGTGTGTGGGTGGCAAGGACAATCCTTCAGTGTGTGTGGGTGGCAAGGACAATCCTTCAGTGTGTGTGGGTGGCAAGGACAATCCTTCAGGGTGTGTGGGTGGCAAGGACAATCCTTCAGGGTGTGTAGGTGGGAAGGACAATCCTTCTGGGTGTGTAGGTGGGAAGGACAATCCTTCAGTGTATGTAGGTGGAAGGACAATCCTTCAGTGTGTGTAGGTGGCAAGGACAATCCTTCAGGGTATGTAGCTGGCAAGGACAATCCTTCAGTGTATGTAGGTGGAAGGACAATCCTTCAGTGTATGTAGGTGGCAAGGACAATCCTTCAGGGTGTGTAGGTGGGAAGGACAATCCTTCAGGGTGTGTAGGTGGGAAGGACAATCCTTCTGGGTGTGTAGGTGGGAAGGACAATCCTTCAGTGTGTGTAGGTGGAAGGACAATCCTTCAGGGTGTGTAGGTGGGAAGGACAATCCTTCAGTGTATGTAGGTGGGAAGGACAATCCTTCAGGGTGTGTAGGTGGGAAGGACAATCCTTCTGGGTGTGTAGGTGGGAAGGACAATCCTTCAGTGTGTGTAGGTGGAAGGACAATCCTTCAGGGTGTGTAGGTGGGAAGGACAATCCTTCAGTGTGTGTAGGTGGCAAGGACAATCCTTCAGGGTATGTAGCTGGCAAGGACAATCCTTCAGTGTATGTAGGTGGAAGGACAATCCTTCAGTGTATGTAGGTGGGAAGGACAATCCTTCTGGGTGTGTAGGTGGGAAGGACAATCCTTCAGTGTGTGTAGGTGGAAGGTCAATCCTTCAGGGTGTGTAGGTGGAAGGACAATCCTTCAGGGTGTGTAGGTGGAAGGACAATCCTTCAGGGTGTGTAGGTGGAAGGACAATCCTTCAGGGTGTGTAGGTGGAAGGACAATCCTTCAGGGTGTGTAGGTGGAAGGACAATCCTTCAGTGTGTGTAGGTGGGAAGGACAATCCTTCAGTGTGTGTAGGTGGGAAGGACAATCCTTCAGGGTGTGTAGGTGGAAGGACAATCCTTCAGGGTGTGTAGGTGGAAGGACAATCCTTCAGGGTGTGTAGGTGGAAGGACAATCCTTCAGTGTGTGTAGGTGGGAAGGACAATCCTTCAGTGTGTGTAGGTGGAAGGACAATCCTTCAGGGTGTGTAGGTGGAAGGACAATCCTTCAGGGTGTGTAGGTGGAAGGACAATCCTTCAGTGTGTGTAGGTGGGAAGGACAATCCTTCAGTGTGTGTAGGTGGAAGGACAATCCTTCAGGGTGTGTAGGTGGAAGGACAATCCTTCAGGGTGTTTAGGTGGAAGGTCTTCCCTCAAGCTTTGTGTATAATGAGTGGGATGTTCACTCCTCCTGTGTATGTTGGATGAGGTTCTTCTATGTGAAGTACTTCTATAGATCTGGAGGTTCCTGCCTCCCTGGAAGTAGAGGGTCTCCAGCCTCCTGCATCTAAGTTTAGATCCAAATGCGATATAAATAGGATGTGTAGGAACACAGTGCAGCCGGGATCTGTCACTAGAATCCCAGGAATGTCCGTGCCGTTGCTATAGATCGGGCTGTCAGTGGTGAATGCAGGTCGGGTGTCAGGGGTGCTTGGGATGGATGGGAGTCCAGGGTAGATCGCGGCGACTTGGAATCCTCTAATGACTTTTGTGGAGTTTGTTGTCTCTGCAGTCCTCGTTGGGTTGATGTGACTCAGCCGCAGATATTGGATTACTATAGAGCAGCAGTATGTGTGACTTGCTGTTGTCCCTGCGATCTGATCGTCTCATAGTTCAGTGGCCTCTCCTTTGTCACACTGAACACACCTAGCATGGCTGTACATTGGCAGGAATGCAAGGCACCCTCCCAGAGCAAAGATCGCCGCCTGCTCCTGTCTGCACTTGTATAGAGGACTTCCATCCCGATCTACAGAACATGGGCGGCCGGCCGGGGGGAAGATCGTGCTTTGTATGTCTGCTCTACAATCTATGACTGCTCTACAATCTATTACTGCTCTACAGTCTATGTCTGCTCCACAGTCTATTACTGCCATACAAACCATCTACAGCACTCCAGGGATCAGCTCCCCAGGGAAATCACACTGCTCACACATAAACAGCCCTGCCTGCTACTATGCTGCTTGTCTGGACTCCAAGCAGACACAGCTAAATACATAGAATAATGGGGATGTTTATTCTGCCGAAGGATTTGTGTTTCTGTCTTGCTTTTTTTTAACCTGTTATGGACCGCCCCACGCATGCACTGCGGCAGGCAGGGGTGGCCCATCCATTAAGGTCACCACCAGCCCCCCTATCCATGTGTCTGGCCCCTTGCAGGACGCCAGGTGCATGAATTACAATGGCGGAAGTATTTTTTTTCAGCACTGATCAGGCTTCAAATTAGGGTGGACTCGGGATGCAGAGAATGTGCTCACAGCCCACCTAGGTGTGTTACAATAGCGAATTAATATTTGCTATTCTAACACTGATCCTCCTCCTGGCCAATCAGGAAGCGGGTCTGAGACCCGTCACCCAATTGGCTGAAAGGATAGGCAATCCTATTGGACGCCTAGGAGGAGGAGAGGAGACGCAGAGCCACCATGATGGAGGAAAGGGACATAGAAGCCGCTGCCCGATGCTTGATGCCCGCTGCCTAGATGGGGTAAATGCGGGACCGACCGGCAGAATATGGGGGGTTGGTTCATGCACTGGGTTTGGGGTGCGCGTGCCACCAGCGACCCGCTCCTGCTGCAATTGGACAGCGAATGCGATGTCCGCCGGGACACGCCGATCATTCTCAGGAGAGGCAGATTGGCGGTCTGCCTATGTAAACAAGGCAGACTGCTGTTCTGCATAGCTTCCAACTGTCCCTGATTTCGATGGTCTGTTTTTGATTTGGAGCAATGTCCCTCTGTCCCTCTTTCCTCCCCATTTGTCCCTCATTTTGATCTGAACTATATAGTTGTATATAAAATGCACTATTTATCTTTTAAAAAGTGTTTCCCAGTGCTAAACCTTTCATCCACCTTCTAAATTGCTGCATTTGTAAATTTCAAAAGCCAAAATAAAGTAATAGTAGTAGTAAAAAAAAAAAACCCTTGTGGGTTTAACTAATCTTTTGGGGGGGGGGGGATTCTCCTTTAATAGGGGGGGGGGATGCCGACATACTTTAGCTAGTAGGTGTCCCTGATTCCCATCTCAAAAAGTTGGGAGGTATGCGTTCTGTGAGAGGGTAAGATGGAGATCTTGTGTTCTTGCTAAGCAGGAACACGAATCTCTGTTTTCCCCCAGTCAAAGCATCCCCCACACAGTTACAAAGCACTCCCTAGGAGCACATTTAACCCTTTGATTGCCCCTGATGTTAACCCCTTCCATGCCAGTGTCATTAGTACAATGACAGTGCATTTTTTTTAGCACTGATAACTGTATTATGCCTAGGGTGACCACATTTCCAAACGGCCATTCAGGGACCCCCTTCCTAAAAATCAGCTTGTGCTGTAATGAATCACAGCACAGCTGGGGCAGCGGATGCGCGCTCTACCCAGAAGAACTGATCACGCCCCCAAAAAAGGCAGCCGCATCGCCACTTTACTCACTGACAGCACTTGTAGGGTTGCCACTTTTTCTTCAAGCTAAACCCGAATACTTTAGCAGCACACAGTACGTTTTTTTTTTCCAGCATACACTATAGGATTGTAACAGACCTGGGAGACCGTTGGGCACTCCAAAGAGAATAGTGCTATGCAGTGTGCATAGAGCCCCCTTACCCTCCTGTCAGGCCCTGCTCCGAGCCACATTCCTGTCTGAATATTGTGTCCGGGTTTCAGGCGGACTTAAACCCGGACACATGATTCAAAACCCGAACTGTCCGGGTGAATCCCGGACAGGGGGCAACCCTAAGCACTTGCCCTGACTGGCTGAAACACGTTTCACCTTGTTCCAATGCTGGCTTTACACTGCCCTGCTGTGATTAGACACAAGAGGTGGGATTTATGATTTCTCCAATCACAAGCAGGGGGCGGGGATTGTGCCTCTCCACGCATTCCCGGCCAGGACAAGTGCTGTCAGTGAGTAAAGCGGCGATGTGGTGGCCTTTTTTGGGGGCAACAGATAGAGGGGAGTGGGGGGTGGCTGTGTCAGCTTCATTCCGGGACACTGTATTGTCCTGGAATGAAGGTGCCCGGGACCTGGGACAGACCTGCAAAATGCGGGACTGTCCCGGGCAATCCGGGACACGTGGTCACCCTAATTATGCCCCGTACACACGGTCGGAATTTCCAACAGGAAAAAGTCAGTCGGAAATTCTGACAGGAAAATTGAGAATCTGCTCTCAATCTATTTCTGTCGGAATTCCCGACAGAAAAAGTCAGATGGAGCATACACACGGTCAGAATTCCCGACCAAAAGCTCCCATCTGACTTTTTCTGCCGGGAATTCCGACCGTGTGTACGGGGCTTTAAGTGTCACTGGTCCCAAAAAAGTATCACTTAGTGTCCGATTTGTCTGCCGCAATGTCGCAGTCCCGCTAAAAATTGCTGATCCCCGCCATCACTTTTAAAAATAAATAAATAAAAATTCAAAAAATATATGCCATAGTTTGTAGGCGCTATAACATTTGCGCAAACCAATCAACATACGCTTATTGAGAATTTTTTTACAAAAAATATGTATCAGAATACATATTTGCCTAAATTGATAAAGAAATTAAAACATTTTTAAAATTTTTATTGGATATGTTTTATAGCAGAAAGTAAGATGCATCTCTCTCCTCCATTCACACAGAAAAACACGGGGGTGGGCTTTACAATGGCTGATCACTGTGATAGCCAATTAGAGGCTCTCACATCATTTAGGTGACCCGAAATTGGGAGTTCTGGGCCCCATTCATTAGTATGGGGCCCAGGGATTTTAGTGAGACCCCAGGCTCTGTGCGGGGAGCGTGCTGTGCGCTCCCATCACAAGGGGAGATACGCATATATGCGGCCCCCTGGGGAAAAAAAACAGTCCAGTGAGGCCGTATATTTGTGTTAGGTCGACGTTCAGGGGTTAAAGTTATACATTCATTTACCCAAATGCATTCCCTGAATCAAGGTAAAAAATGTCCCACTAGCAGTATGGCCCCCAAATACTTACCCGAATCCTTACTCTATCCAGTGCTGTGCCTGTCTGGAGCAGCTGTCTCCTCTCTCTTCCTGCATTCACGGGGCACAAAGGCAGCAGCAGTCATTGGCTGATGCTGCTGTCAATCAAATTCTGTTAGCAAGGGGTGGGGCAAAGGCACGCTGGGTGTCTATGGACGCACACAGCTCAGCTCAGTAGAGAGATGGTACAGCTGAACCCAAGCGGTTTGCTATAGGTGCAGACACAGAAGAGGTAGAGCAGAGAGAGAGGGACTCCAGCAGAAGAGGTTCAGGGATGCTCTGTGCAACACCATTGCAAGCAGCAGGTAAGTATATGTTTGTTAGGTAAAAAAAAGTTAACTTTAAGAACCACTTTAAATTGATTCTATAGCCAAAGACTAAAAACAAAACAAAAAAAAAAAAAAGAGGTTATACTTACGTGCTCTGTGCAACAATATTGCCAAAATTACCTCTTCTTGGTGCTGTCCTCTCCTTCTTCCTGTGAGTGCCCCTATAGCAAGCCATGTGCTATGGGGGCACCCGTGCGGGCATTCTTCCAAGGCAAGCTGTGTGAGTCCATAGAAACACACACACAATAAAGGAATGTCATCAGCACACCAGGGATTCTATGAAGCACCCCTCCCCCGGTTGGGTCATCAGGAGCACCGGCACTTACCCCATCTATGGCGGGCAGTACTTCACCAGGGCAACTTTTTCTCCTGCTCTCCTCCTCTGCATCATGGGCGGCGGCTTCCCCTTCCCATGCTCTCCTCCATGAGCATCACGGGCAGCGGCTTCCCCTTCCCATGCTCTCCTCCATGAGCATCACGGCAGCTTCCGCCGTGCGTCTCCTCCCTTCCCCTCGGGGGCGAATAGGAATGCTTCTCCTTTTGACCAGTTGGGAAATGGTTCTCAGACCTGCTTTCTGATTGGCTGGGGGGAAAATCAGTGTGACAATAATATATTAATTCGCTATTGTCACACAACTGGGTGGGATCAGAGCACAGTGCTCTGCTCCCCGAGCCCACCCTTTTTTGAAGCATATTCAAGCCTTAAGCCTCGTACACACGAACGAGTTTCTCGGCAAAAACCAGCAAGAAACTTGCTGGCAGAGATTTTTTGCCGAGAAATTCGTTTGTGTGTATGGTTTCTCGTCAAGAAATGCGACAAGAATCTCGACGAGAAAATAGAGATCCTGCTCTCTATTTTCTCGTTGAGATTCTCGTCAGCCTGTTTCTCGACGAGAAAATTGTGTGTGTGTACACTTACCTTTTCGCCGGGAAGCCCGCGCATGCTCGAAATGACTTTGACGCATGCGCGGTAGCTTCCTAGGCATAGGTAGGGTGAACCAAGATGGCGGCGACGGCATCGAATGTGACGAGCGCATGCTCGTCGTATTCGATGACGTCACCGCGTTCGCTCCATTCAAAGAACCGCAGGTTCTTTGAATCGAGCGTGTGTACACTCGGCCGGGACAAGTTTCTTGTCCAAGAATCTCGTCGAAAAAAAGACATGTTTTTTTCGACGAGAATCTCGGCCGTGTGTACGAGGCTTCAGGCTCTAATCACCTTCTTAAAAAAAAAACAGAAACCCGATTGGAATCCATGCGTTCGGAGCCCTTTACGTAGATTAGGGGGCCGCATGCATGGATGGGGGGGGCGGTGCCCCTGTGCCCCTAATGGGGGGCCCCTACTGGTAGTGATCTCTTGCATCAACAGTAAGGCCCCATTCACGCTTTGTGCAGAAGCAGTGCACATTTGTACTCAAAATTATTTTTGTGTGTTTGGTGACTACACATACACTTTACAACAACCAAAGATTTGTGCGGACTAAATAGAGTTTTGTGTGCGCAGACACTTTATACACATTAAATATCATGCCTTCAACAAAGACAATTTGCTGTTTTTCTGTAAAAAATAATGAGATCAGAGCAGAAGGCCCAGAAACACCCACAGTAACCCTAAGACCCACCCACATCAACTCCCAGAACTGGTACAAGTGAGTTCCATTGTCTGCCCTGAAACTACAGAGGCTCAAAGGATCATGGGACATGTAGTATCAGGCAGGGTTTTTTTTCTCAAACAATAGGTGCTGGAACTTAAAGTGGAGTTCCACCCAATTTTTTTTCTTTTTTTTATTCCACTCCTCACCCCCTTACATGCCACATTTGGCATGTAATTTTTTTTGGGGGGGGAGTGGGGGCTTCAGTAGGAGTGGGACTTCCTGTCCCACTTCCTCCTTCCGCCCTGGAGCCGCCTAGGCGATACGTCATATCGCCTTGTGGCGGCTCCTCCCTGTAGACGATCACCTGGGACGTGACAGGTCCCAGGCGATCGCCTGTCCACTCACAGAGCGCTGCGCCGTTCGCGCATGCGCAGTGAGTGCCCGGCCGTGAAGCCGAAAACTGTCACGGCCGGGTGCCCATACTGTGAATGGACGCACCGGCGGAGGAAGGGGGAGAGGAGCGGAGCTCCAGGCGTCGCGTCGCTGGACAGTGGAGCAGGTAAGTGTATGTTTATTAAAAGCCAGCAGCTACACTTTTTGTAGCTGCTGACTTTTAATAAACATAAAAAAAGGGTGGAACTCCGCTTTAACCACGGCCCCACAAAACCCCTCCCCTACACACACCCTCCAAATCACATCAAATAGTGGGTGTGTTCAGTCAAATTTCACGAAAACAGTAGGAGGGTCCTAAAGGGGCATTAAATACCAGGATTGCATTACATACAGAGTACAGAGCTGTCACTTGTAAACACAGAAACAAGACTTCTGTGTTTACAAGTTATTGTGGTGAGCAGGCACCAAAGGGTCTGAGCCAGAGGTGGTGGAACTGAGTTCCACCAAGTTCCCCTAAAAAAAAAGCCCTGGTATCAGGACTGGTAAAGGAAGGAAATAGGAAGTCATAGGAAATAGGAGAACCTTGAAATTCAACCAGGAAAAGGAATGACATCACAGACACAGAAACCTGCTTTATACAGCTAAATTAGAGAAGTTACTCACAATCTGACACTAGGGTTGTGATTCATTTACATGCACAATACATCTGTTGTTTTGGCGAGGGAAAGCTGGAGTTCTGCTTTAAGGATGTATTACTAAATACAGGGCCAAAGTAATCTGTGCCGTTTATTTCTGTCTGGAGTTCTGCTTTAGTATAGCTGTAAAAATAAGAGTTGTAGAATGGCTAAACATATAGCTTGCTTCTGCAAGAGTATGAACAGATGACTTGCATTTATTTACATATAGGGCATACTTTCAGTGATTTATTGCTATTTATCTTTTAACTATGCTTTAAACCGGTCAAATAAGGGTCTTTGTAATTGATATGTATGTTTATGCTCTATACCAGAGTTATTTTTGGCCACAACCTCTTTTTGAGCTGTAAGATAAGATTAAAGGGCTTTTTCAAATATTTGGTCTATCCTGTCACTATTGTTCTTGATAGATATAGAAAAGGATTTCACAAGGTTGCCCATTTTGGGCAAAATCTATCACACTCAGCACAACAGCGATTTGTAATTTCATAACTTGCATGATTATCAATATTTTCCAAAATGTATATGGATTCCAGTGGCAACATAAACCGCAGCTACTGACATTTACCTTATGTTATATTTCCTAGGTTACAATGAGGTTTTCTGTTAAATAAAGAGCATTTACATTTGAAAACAACTAGTTCATTTCTGATTATTATGCACAGTGCTTTGACAAACAAAATGCCATTTGATTAGGGTTTTCACCTACCAAGTGTCTAGGAGAGCAAGATAAAAGAGCAGCAGCAAGCCCCAGATGACATTAATTCTAACGAAACACATTGGGTGGAGCACACGTCTGTGAGGTACCACGCACACCAACCCTGTATACTGCTCGATTGACTTCTAGGATGTCTTGGATCTATGGATGCTCGTTTTATACCAGATTTCTGAAGGTGTTTAGCACTGATTTCTTTTGAAAAACTGTCAAGCAGTTTTACACTTTGTGGCTGTTTTATCTTTCCTTCATTGGCCCTACTATGGAGTAAACGTTACCAGCAGCCATGACAGTACCACTACCTGCAATATAATAAAGGAAGCTGGTTGGATCTTCTATACTTTTATACCATGCCTGCCTAGACTCTTATAATTTGAAGTCTAGACCTCTGGTAAGGAGGCATTTTATATCAATATCGGTGAAGGCGCACTTGGGTGATCAAAACCCACTCCAATTATACTCACTGTAACTGGATGTTCATCAAGGAATTCACCTGCATGCCAGTGTGCGTCATAATTAAAAAGGTGACATGGCAAACAGTGCCTTGAAAAAGTATTCATACTCCTTGAAATTTTCCACATTTTGTCATGTTACAACTAAAAACGTAAATTTATTTTATTGGGATTTTATGTGATGGACCAACACAAAGTGGCACATACACTGTAATTGTGTAGAGGAAGGAAAATGATAAATGGTTTTCAATTTTTTTTACAAATAAATGTGAAAAGTGTGGCATGCATTTGTATTCAGCCTCATTGAGTCAATATTTTGTAGAGCCACCTTTCGCTTAATTGCAGCTGAAAGTCTTTTTTGGGATGTCTCTACCAGCTTTGCACATCTAGAGAGTGAAATTTTTTCCCATTCTTCTTCGCAAAACAGCTCAAGCTCTGTCAGATTGGATGGAGAGCATCTGTGAATAGCAATTTTCATTGCTACCACAGATTCTCAATTGGATTTAGGTCTGGACTTTGACTGGGCCATTCTAACACATGAATATGCATTGATCTAAAACATTCCATTGTAGCTCTAGCTGTATGTTTGGGGTTGTTGTCCTGCTGGAAGGAGAACCTCCCCCAAGTCTCAAGTCTTTTGCAGACTCTAATGCCGCGTACACACGACCGTTTTTCATGATGACAAAAATGCAATTTTTTAGATTGGTCGTGAAAAACGGTTGTGTGTATGCTCCATAGCATTTTTCTCGACGAGAAAACTGCCTGAATTTTTTTTAGAACGTGCTCTATTTTTTCTCGTTGTTTTTCACGTCGATCTTTTTGACGTCGTGAAAAACGGTCGTGTGTAAGCTTTTACGAGGGGAAAAAAAACACGCATGCTCAGAATCAAGTATGAGACGGGAGCGCTCGTTCTGGTAAAACTAGCGTTCAGAATAGAGATAGCACATTCATCACGCTGTAACGGACTGAAAAGCACGAAGCTGAAAAGCGCGAATCGTCTCTCACCAAACTTTACTAACACGAGGATCAGCAAATGCAGCCCAAAGGGTGGCGCCATTCGAATGTCGTAGTGCCGTCGTACGTGTTTTTTTCATGAACGTGTGTATGCAAGGCAGGCTTGAGAGGAATCACGACGAGAAAAACTTTGTTTTTTTGCATGATATGAATAACGGTCGTGTGTACGCGGCATAACAGGTTTTATTCTAAGATTGCCCTGTATTTGGCTCCATCCATCTTCCCATCAATTCTGACCAGCTTCCCTGTCCCTGCTGAATAAAAGCATCCCCACAACATGATGCTGCCACCACCATGTTTCATGTTGGGGATAGTGTGTGTAGCGGGAATCTCCTTTAAGGTGCCAGGACTACGATACCCAGAACCCCGTTCAGCACCCAAGGTGCATTGCCAACCACAGAGACTCATGGGGTGGGCTATAAAGGTGAAGCGGAGCTCGGCCTCTTTGGACGCCTCTTTGGACACCGCCCTGCTATCAAGAGGATCCCCTGTGTGGACTTGTTGCGGGTGCAAGGCCTGAAGCCTGGGCCTTGCGCACTTCTAAAGAGCCTTCCACTCCACTGCGGAGCCTGTGTGGCACCTGATCTCCATTTTGTTTTCTCACTGACATTAGGAGGACCGAAGACCCGGCTATCGCAGATCCTGTGTGCATATGCACAGCGGTGGAAGTTACGGACAGGGACTAAGTCTGATGTGGTGAGAGAGCACTTGCTCAAAGTTATAGCCAAGTACTTTGTTTAGGCCTACTGACTGCCTTGGCCCTTAGTGCTATATCAACTATCCTAGCAGGAGACTATTTCCAGAACTGAGCTTGATAGTCTCCTGGGAGTTGTTGCTTTGTTGAGATACTGTCCCGTTGGATTACAATTATTGTTCCTGATGTGCACCACGTTCTCCTTGTATGCGAAGATTCTTCACCCTAAGACTATACTTTACTTTGAGTCAGGCCTGACTGGGTAGCGTAGAACATTATTGGGCGCCATATTGCTCACGGGGAGGATAGCTGCAGCGTGGTGTGCTAGTATAATAAATACCGTACTGCTAAGTCTCATCAATTATTGCAGGGCTCTGCATGTGTTATTATGTACTGTATTTCTACCTAACTTTTATACAATAGTAAAGTTACTATAGTTAAATTCTCCGGTATCAGTGTCAATTATTATACTGTATTACTGTTGGTCAATCACTGTGGGGCTGAGTCACAGGTATACAGAGACATTACCAGTCTATCATCGCTAGACTAACTGTGCCAGGGGAGGGTCGAGTAGATTGCCGGGGGTTGGCAGTGCTGTGTACAGGGCCCGAAACAATACCAGCGGCTCTCTTAAGTTGGGGGTATCGCTACATGTGTTTAGGGTGATGTGCAGTGCTAATTTTCTGCCACACATAGCGTTTTGCTTTTAGGCCAAAAAGTTTGATT
The DNA here is from genome assembly GCA_029206835.1 of Rana muscosa. Lineage (NCBI taxonomy): Eukaryota > Metazoa > Chordata > Amphibia > Anura > Ranidae > Rana > Rana muscosa. The sequence continues at coordinate 353,478,844 of CM055127.1, read as the reverse complement.
TTGTTCTCATCTGACCGGAGCACCTTCTTTCACTTGTTTGCTGTGTCCCCCACAAGGCTTCTCACAAACTGCAAACGGGACTTTTTTTGGCTTTCTTTCAACAATGTCTTTCTTCTTGCCACTCTTCCATAAAGGCCAGATTTGTGGAGTGCATGACTAATAGTTGTCCTGTGGACAGATTCCCCCACCTGAGCTGTGGATCTCTGCAGCTACTCCAGCGTTACCATGGGCCTCTTGGCTGCTTCTCTGATTAATGCTCTCCTTGCCCGGCCTGTCAGTTTAAGTAGATGGCCATGTCTTGGTAGGTTTGCAGTTGTGCCATACTCTTTCCATTTTCAGATGATAAATTGAACAGTGCTCCGTGAGATGTTCAAAGCTTGGGATATTTTTTTATAACCTAACCCTGCTTTAATCTTCTCCACAACTTTATCCCTGACTTGTCTGGTGTGTTCCTCGGCCTTCATGGTGCTGTTTGTTCACTAATGCTACGTTTCCACTGAGCGGAACGGTTCGGGTCGGTACGGTTTGGAACGGTTAGAATGGTCCGGTCTATTCTCGTGAGCGTTTCCACTGCAAGTCGGACCGCCAGGGGCCATACAGATTTTAGAAAAAATGCCTTGCGTGATGTCACACTAGTGCGACGAGAAACGTGACGCAGCGTCAGTCAGCGCCAGCTACACAACAAAAACAATAATGGAGGTTATCCAGCAGCTTGTGTTTTCTCTACTGGCCTTTTGGTTCTTTGTAGTCCAAATACATGCCGCACTGTATGAGAGAAGGTTGCGAGCGGCAATGAGAAACAAAGCATTCAAGAAAAGAAAACTGCTATCTTGGATGTTTAGCCGGGAGGAGAAGTACACCTTTGTGCGGCAAAGACAAAGACGGCAGCGCTATAGGGTAAGCACAACTAACCGACTTAACTCAGACCTACCTGACATACACACTACCTACCTTAAATACACACACACACACTGACCCACCTACCTGACACACACACACACACTGACCCACCTACCTGACATACACACACACTGACCCACCTACCTGACATACACATACACACTCTGACCCACCTACCTGACATACACACACACACTGACCCACCTACCTGACATGCACACACACACACACTGACCCACCTACCTGACATACACACACACTGACCCACCTACCTGACATACACATACACACTCTGACCCACCTACCTGACATGCACACACACTGACCCACCTACCTGACATACACATACACACTCTGACCCACCTACCTGACATACACACACACACTGACCCACCTACCTGACATGCACACACACACACACTGACCCACCTACCTGACATGCACACACACACAATGACCCACCAGACACATATGTTATATATGTATTATTATTTTTTTTGTGATATGTTACCATCTGTGTTGTTTTTTTTTTAGATGCTTCTGCTTTTGGCAAATCAGCGCCGCCGACCTGTCATTTGGGCTTTCCCCCGTGCCAATGAGTGGTGGGATGTGACCGTCCCGGGATTCACACACACACAGTGGGTACAGAATTTTAGAATGTCTGAGGAAACCTTCTCATACCTTTGTACCAAGCTACGTCCAGCGATGGAGAAGCAAAGCACCAACTTCAGAGCCAGTTTGCCAGTGAGGAAAAGAGTTGCCATTGCACTGTGGAAGCTGGCTACCAACAGTGAATATAGAAGTATTGGTCATCTTTTCGGTGTCAGTAAATCTTCAGTGTGCCGGTGTGTGCAGGACTTCTGTAAGGCTCTCTGCACATTGCTAGCTCCTGAAATTGTGCATTTTCCGGACAGGGAAAAGCTTAAAGACATGGCTGAGTACTTTGAGAACAGGTGGGGCCTTCCACAGTGTGTTGGTGCTATTGATGGCTCACACATACCAATAATAGCACCACAAGATTACCACACTGACTATTTCAACCGGAAAGGCTGGCATTCCATCATCCTCCAGGGAGTAGTGGATGGCAAGGGACTATTCTGGAATGTGAATGTAGGAAAGCCTGGGAGTTTGCATGATGCTCGTGTTCTACGATTGTCCACATTTTGGGATTGGGTTGGCCAGGGAGGACTGTACCCTGGTTCCACTAAGAACATTTGTGGGGTCAATGTTGGGTATTATGTTCTTGGGGACTCTGCCTACCCTTTACAAAATTGGCTCCTGAAACCATTTCCTGACAATGGCCGCCTGACAACAGAACAGCAAACCTACAACAAAAAAACATCCAGGGCACGTGTCGTAGTGGAAAATGCTTTTGGAAGACTTAAGGGTAGATGGAGGTGTCTTATGAAGAGGAATGACAGTGACATTAAACTTGCCAAATCCATGGTGCTTACCTGCTGTGCTCTTCACAATCTTTGTGAAAGTCATGGAGAAGACTTTGACCAGGATTGGAATACATCTCCAGAAGAGCCAGTACCAGTAATAGCACCCCATGATATGGAAGAAGAGTGCAGTGAAATACGCCAGGCTCTGATGCTGCACCTCAATGTTTAAATTTTTGCCATGATTTATTAAAAATTTTAATACCTTTTTGCTATATTTTTAATAATGTTATATAATAAAAAATACATACTCCAAAAATTCGCTCATGGTTTTTATTTCACAAAAAAATAATCGTTCCATAAATTCTGTTAAAGAAAACTTTGAAAAATACATCAATAAAGATTTTTTTTTTATAAAAAATTAATAAAAAAAAAAATGGGTACAGGTCGTTTGCTACATGAAAGGAACTACAGTCTGGGTGGTGACCTGGGTTCACGACTGGCTGAAAGGACTTGAACAAGCTGACCTAGGACACCGAGGAAGGCCTGGTTGAAGGTAGACAGCTGCTCCATCTGCTGACGGGCGATTTCTGCCTCCTGGCGCATAGCTTCCTGTGCATCCTGACGCAGTGCCTGAAACCGCCTTTCAGATTCGTTCTCAATTCTTTCCAGCTGCCTTTCTTCTGCTGCCCTCATATCCTCCATGACTGTGCGCAGATCCAACTGCAAACGTCTCCTATGACCTATAATATACAAAATATCAAACTAGTGTTTTTGGTAACATCTGTCAAAACAATACTGTAACCTCCTTTCTCATCTGCCACACCAGACTGCATCACATTTATCTACTGCCCCACAACTATAACCCCTGCACATCTGCCCTACTGTTCTTCTGCCCCACTGCTGAATCCCCTTCTCACCTCTTACACCTCTGTACCCCCTGCACATCTGCCCCACTGCTGAACCCCCTTCTCACCTCTTACACCTCTGTACCCCCTGCACATCTGCCCCACTGCTGAACCCCCTTCTCACCTCTTACACCTCTGTACCCCCTGCACATCTGCCCCACTGCTGAACCCCCTTCTCATCTCTTACACCACTGTACCCACTGCTCTTCTACCCCACTGATTACTTATTTTAAGAAAATGCACACATTTCACTATTATCATCATGTCTTACCATTCTGCCGGGGTGCATTGGGCGTACTCTGTGGTTGGGTACTCTGTAGTAGGCTAATCTGTGGTTGGGTACTCTGTGGTTGGCTTGATGAGATACTACTGGTGCTGCTGAAAGACGTTGAAGGTCCATCATCTGACAAGTTTGACGCATCATTGGAGAGTCCATCAGCTGTTTCTGAAAAAAACATTTGGTTATATATATTTTTTTTAAAGGTTAGCATAGCGAAATCCTATGGCATCAAAAAAAATTAAAACTTACCAAAGGGGTCTACCATGGATTCGAGAATTGCAGTTGCAGAGTCCAGACCACCCTCCCTGCCTTGGTTTGCCGGCCTATGTCCGTAAATGGCGTCCAGGTCGTCGTACCACCTCCAAGTACTCCGACTGTTTCCACTACGGCTGTTGTCGTCCTTAATTTTTTTATATTGCCCTTTAAGCTTCTTAAGCTTTGCCCTGCACTGCCCCGATGTCCGTTCAAATCCCTCGGCTGCCATTCGTTGAGAAATATCTTTGTACACCTTTTCGTTTCTCACTGATCCATCAAGCTCACTCTGAATAACGCTATCACCAATAATCCTTAGGAAAGTAGATAGTTCCTCAGATGACCAGACCCTGCTGTTGTTTGCAGGCATCCTTCTACTTTATATTGAGGGCGACAAGGTGCTTGTTTGGCGCTTTGCTTTGACGTCAGCATTGACGTTTTTCTGTCCACCAATCAGTGGAATGTATCGTGTGACGCCAGTAGCTCCGCCCTAACCGTACCGTTCCATTTTCTATGGCCCCACGTCTGAAGCAGGACCCTGAATGGTGCGGTACGGTTCGGTTTAATGGCACGCTTTCATAATGGAAACACCCAAAATAGCGTACCGTACCGAACCGTACCGAACCGATCCGCGCAGTGGAAACGAGGCATAAGGTTCTCTATCAAAGAACAGCTGCAATTATACTGAGATTAAATTACACACAGGTGGACACTATTTACTAATAAGGTGACTTCTGAAGGCAATTGGTTCCACTAGATTTTAGTTGGGGGTATCAGATTAAAGAGGGCCGAATACAAATCCACATTTTTCAGATATTTATTTGTAAAAAAAAATTAAAAACCCATTTATCATTTTCCTTCCACTTCACAATTATGTGCCACTTTGGGTCTATCACATAAAATTCCAATAAAATACATTTACACTTTAGGTTTTTAACATGAGAAAATGTGGAAAATTTCAAGGGTTATGAATACTTTTTCAAGCCACTGTATATGGACTTTTACTCTAGCAAAATCTGACAGCCAAAGGTAATCAACCACATAAGAAAACCTAAACTGAGAAAAATATGTTGTCTGCATTTGCTTAATTCCTTCTGAAAAATTCTACTTGCCTGGCTGCAAAGCCAATGCAGTGGATGAAACCAAAATCTTGGTTTCCGCCAACCCCCCACCCCCCCTCTTGAGGCCCTCACTGGCAGTATTTTATGTTTTCGTTATACTTCAATTTTTTCAGATGTCCCCTGGTCAGTCATGTAATACTCCATATTCCCATTGCACACGTTTCTGGAGAAAGCTCTAGAGTTTTGGGCGCTAAAGCAATCACCAGCTGGAGGGTGGTTAAGAGAGCCCCAATGAAGATATTTGCCAGCACATCAGGGATCATCAAGTTGAGTCCAAACGATTGTTATTGAAGCATGACCACATCACAGTAAAGACAGTGAAACATTTCAGAGTCACGCAGGACCCCTTCATCATGCGACTCAGAAAGTCCTCCTTGGTCCTCTCCTGGCAGTGGGCAATCCTGAAAATCATCACAACTCTGTGCAACAATACACTGAGTGCAAGACAACATGGTCAGGGAGAGGGGCCATGCCACCCTGCATTCACAGACTCCCCTTAGTCTTTGAGGTTAGAGAAAGGGAGCGGTCTGGATACTCCCTCTTAATATGACGCACCTCCATCCCTAACAAGCTTAGCCCATGTGACTTTAAATGAGGTGATCATAGAGGTTATAACAAGTAAATAGAGTTTATCTCAGGATTTATTGAAATTGCAAAAACATCATCGTAGATGACCATGAACATAAAAACAACATGAAGCATATAGCTTACAACCATAGACATGTTTGGTACAATGCTGGAAATACAAAATGTGCATATACATCTGTAAACTCGATGCGTTTCATGAGCTCTGCTCGCTTCCTCAGGAGTTGATGCATGTGTCTTCCAGGTTGAATGAGGTTGGGCATCATTGAGCCAAGAAGTCTGAAGACACCTTGTGGCAAGGAAGATGTACTGTAGGGGACACTGTAGGATTAAATGTGAGTATTGTAACTAGAGCTGGGATTTAAACATTCTAAGGCACTGGTCTGGAACAAGTATGAAGAAAAGAACTAAAAACACAACATGCAGCTAAAAACATGTGATATGAACCGCTAGAACTTTTAGACTGCTTACAAGAGGAAAGAACAAAAAAGACCTAACCCATTCAATGCTTAATCAGAAAAGAACTCAGCTTCCCAGGAAAAATAAACATTCAGCAATAAATAAGGGATGTGAATAGCTATAGACAGTATATTTGGACTGGTTACAGCAGGAGAGAACAGGAGGGTCTCACCCTTTGGTGCTTATTCATAGGAATTAAGGTTCACAAAAAACACAACATTCAGCAAATATACAGTTGTGCTCATAAGTTTAAGATTTTTTTCTAGGCCATTTTTCAGAGAATATGAATGATAACACAAAAACTTCTCCTTCACTCATGGTTAGTGTTTGGCTGAAGCCATTTATTATCAATCAAAAGGAAAAGAAAGGCGCCTCTAAGTGCACTATGCAAAATTTAATAAAGTGCACAAAGCGTTAAAAGCACTTACAAGATCGTTGAGTGTTAAAAAGCATGATAAAATCAGGAGTCCTCATCTGTGGCATGTGTCCATCCTTGGCACGGTGGTAGAGAGCATTGTAGAGCCGTCCAGCAGCTGTAAAGCGTTCTTGTACGTGCTGGAGAGAGGAGGCAGTAGGGAAGCCTGTGTTCTGGGTTCACTGCGGGACACACAAGGCTGATGGCGTTAGTGGGGAGAAAGGGGCGGTAACGCGTTTCAGAGCATGTGCGGCTCCTTAGAATGCTTTACAGCTGCTGGATGGCTATTCTCTCTACCACCGTGCCGAGGATGGACACATGCCACAAATGAGGACTCCTGATTTTATCATGCTTTTTAACACTCAACGATCTTTTAAGTGCTTTTAACCCTTTGTGCACTTTATTAGATTTTTCATACTGCACTTAGAGGCTCCTCTCTTTTCCTTTTTATATCTTCAGAGTTGCTTCTCCTCTAACCAAAGTGCTGTCAGAAATGCCATTTCATCACTATCATCCCTCTGACCAGCTATCCACCTCCACCAGAGCGCCCTTATCTCCTGATTTATTATCAATCAACTGTGTTTACTCTTTTTAAATCACAATGACAACCGAAACTACCCAAATTACCCTGATCAAAAGTTTACATACCCCAGTTCTTAATACCGTGTATTGCTCCCTTTAACATCAATGACAGCTTGAAGTATTTTGTGGTATTTGTGGATGAGGCTCTTCATCTTCTCAGATGGTAAAATTGGCCATTCCTCTTGGCAAAATACCTCCAGTTCCTGTAAATTCTTGGGCTGTCTTGCATGAACTGCACGTTTGAGATCCCTCCAGAGTGGCTCAATGATATTGGGGTCAGGAGACTGAGATGGCCACTCCAGTACCTTCACTTTATTCTGCTGTAGCCAATGACAGGTTGACTTGGCCTTGTGTTTTGGATCATTGTCATGTTGGAATGTCCAAGCAAGTCCCATGCACAGCTTCCTGGCTGATGAATGCAAATGTTCATCCAATATTTTTTGATAACATACTGCATTCATCTTGCCATCAATTTCGACCAAAATTCCTGTGCCTTTGTAGCACACACATCCCCAAAACGTCTGCGATCCACCTTCGTGTTTCACAGTAGGAACGGTGTACCTTTCATCATAGGCCTTGTTGACTCCTCTCCAAATGTAGCGTTTATGGTTGTGGCCAAAAAGCTAAATTTTGTTCTCATCATTTCAACTTACTTTGTGCCAGAAGGTTTGAGGCTTGTCTCTGTGCTGTTTGGCGTATTGATAACATACTGCATTCATCTTGCCATCAATTTTAACCAAATTTCCTGTGCCTTTGTAGCTCACACATCCCCAAAACATCAGCGATCCACCTTCGTGTTTCACAGTAGGAATGGTGTACCTTTCATCATTGACCTTGTTGACTCCTCTCCAAATGTAGCATTTATGGTTGTGGCCAAAAAGCAAAATTTTGTTGTCATCTTTTCAAATTTCTTTGTGCCAGAAGGTTTGAGGCTGGTCTCTGTGCTGTTTGGTGTATTGTAATCGGGATACTTTGTGACATTTGCATAGTAATGGCTTTCTTCTGGCAACTGGACCATGCAGCCTATCTTTCTTCAAGTGCCTCCTTATTGTGCATCTTGAAACAGCCACACCACATGTTTTCAGAGAGTCCTGTATTTCACCTGAAGTTATTTGTGGGTTTTTTTTTGTATCCCAAACAATTTTCCTGGCAGTTATGGCAAAAATTTTAGTTGGTCTACCTGACCGTAGTTTGGTTTCAACAGAACCCCTCATTTTCCACTTCTTGATTGGAGTTTGAACACTGCTGATTGGCATTCTCAATTCCTTGGATATCTTTTTATATCCCTTTCCTGTTTTATACGGTTCAACTACCTTTCCCCACAGATCTTTTGACAATTCTTTTGCTTTCCCCATGACTCAGAATCCAGAAATGTCAGTGCAGCACTGGATGAAGGATGCAAGGACCTGTCAGGAGTCCAGAAATTAATTGACCTTTTATACACACACACACTAATTACAAGCAAACAGATCACAGGTGAGGATGGTTACCTTTAATAGCCATTCAAACCCCTTTGTATTTGTGTCAATTTTGTGCATGTTATCAGGCCAAAATCACCAAGGTATGTAAACTTTTGGTCAGGGTCATTTGGGTGGTTTCTGTTATGATTTAAAAAGAGTAAACACAGTTGATTGATAATAGTTGGCAAACATTAACCATGAGTGAAAGAAATGTTTTTGTGTTATCATTCATATACTCTGAAAAATGGCCAAGAAATCATAAATTCTGCCAGGGTATGTAAACTTATGAGCACAACTGTATAATGCCTAGGCAGTTAGCACCTTTAGGTCAGCAATGACACACTTCATATTTCAGTACAGGTTTGCTTTAATCCTTAGGACTAGACAGCTGTAGGTTTCTGATTATATTTGTTAGTGTAGCGGGGTATTGCCTTTTAAATTCCTCAGTGACAACATTACCCAGTACACTTATAGGCACCCAGGGTGCATTGCCCCGCGCAAGGACTGCTGGGGTGGACTTTATAAGGGAGAGGCGGAGCCCAGTTCTCTCTCTTTGGACACCGCCCGCCCAGCAAGCTCAACTGTTGCTTGAGTTCCTGTGACTTTAGGCCAGAAGCCTGGGCCTTTTCTCCAAAGAGCCTTCCGCGCGCACCGAGGAGCCTGAAGGACATCTCTCCTTGATACTGTACCTTTGCCAGGAGGACCGAAGACCCGGATGGCGGTGGATCGGTGTGCTTAGACACCGCAGCGGAAGAAACGGACGCGGACTGGTCCGGTTGGGTGAGAGAGCACCTGCTCATAGACAGACAGAGTATCTTTGTTACCTTGGTGGATTACAAATTCTGTTCTTCAAGTGCACCACCGTTGCTAGCAAAAGATTTCCCTACAGAACTTCCACTTAGTTGTCAGGCCTGACTGTGTAGCGTAGACATTCCTGGGCGCCATATTGTCCACGAGGGGAAGTAGCTACAAACGGGACTGTTAGAGTTGCATAGCATTGAATACTTGTTTGCTTGTTTAACACTGTTTATTGCAGGGCTCTGCATATGACATGTACCCTCCTGTTGCATTGCTTACCCACTAATCTAAGTAAACATACAAGGGTTAAGTATATTGGTGTCTGTGTTCTTTACTTTACAGAAGAGATAGGTAAAGGAAGTTTAAAAATATTACTGTGTGTTCTTGTCATAGGATTGTACCGCTGTGAGTTACAGGCCTCACAATCCTATCATCCCCTACTAACTGTGCCAAGGGAGGTTAGAGCCGATTGCCAGGGGTTGACAGCGGTGCATTACAGGGCCCAAAATCATACAGGCAGCCCTCTTAACTGGGGGTATCGCTACACGTGGGGGCTCGGGTCCGGGATTCCTGTAAACTGCACGCTGCAATCAAGCCGGTCAGAAGTACCAGCATGGACCCGCTAGCAATGTCACAGTGGTGCGCAGCGGTTGGCGCAGATTCAACCGAGGCGGTAGTCATTGAACTCCCGGGGGGGATCTAGCAAGAAAACGAGATAAAGCAGCTCATAATGTCGTTGTCCCCGAATCAAAAGGCATGGGTGATGGATATAAAGCCAGATATCTCGTCTACATACGCACTAGTGGAAAGTTCCGGAAGATTTTAGAGGTCAGAACATAAAACCCATAGATAAACAGATATACCGCTTAGTGCATACGAAGGCTGTGAAGAAGGAATCTCCAAAAATCTCTCCGCCATCATCCCCGCTATTCTTCCACAAAATGGAAAGCAGTCAGGATACGATAGCCCCGGGGACACCACTGACAGCCATAGGGCCGGAACTATTGAATGCTCTGGGAGACTTTGTCACTAAGTGCCAGAAGAGCAACACAGTACATGTGGAAGCCGACTACCGGAAGCTCCGGATTTTTTGAGGAAGGCTACCTGTGCCTTCTGGGGAAGAAGACTTTGACATCTGGATTGCACAGGCAATGCAGGCAGTAGAAGGATGGGAAGTACCAGAAGCGCAGAAGAAGTAGCGCATCAGTGAAAGTTTGAAGGGAGCTGCTGCTGAGGCTGTGAAGAACCTTAGGTTCAGCAATGCTGCTTGTACTGCATATGACTAGCTGGCTATGTTGCAGAAGGAATTTGGCCAGCTGGAGAAGGTGACTGAACTAATGTACCAATTCGAGCATACCCTCCAACAGCCGGGAGAGAAATTATCCGAATATGTCCGGAGGTTAAACAGGATGCTGTGCCAAATTGTACTCAAAAAGGGAATGCTGCCTCAAGTCATAGATGCAACTAGGATGAAGCAGATCCTGAGGGGAGCTCTACGTTCGGATCCAGTTTGGCTCCACTTGAAAACCTCTGAAGGAGTCATGGATTTGAGTTACCCAGACCTTGTGCGGATCATAAGGGACGAAGAAGCCCTGTTGAAGGACCAACAGGCGGTTGAGAAGATCACTCCCCTCTCCTCAGTGGGAGTCAGAGCAGCAGTAACCACTGAATGGGACTTAGAAGTAGAGACCTTAAAGTCCCAGATGACTCAAGTGCTGGACTTATTGACCTCTCTACTGGCCAAGAACTCCAAAGAAACTCCAAAGAAAGCCAAAGAGCAAGAGGAGATCAAGAAGGAACCACGCCAGAGTGTTTCCACTCCAACATCCCCACAGAGAAGAAGAGAAACCGTCTGTTTCAACTGTGGAGGAGTCGGCCATTTCGGAAGAGTGTGCCCCAGTCCAAGGAAGAACCGAGGCACTTACCACCACCCGGTGGGAAACTTCAGAGGGCCCCGGTGAAGGAGTCAGCCGGGCGCCCACTATTTACAGAAAGCTCCAAAAAGATCCAAAAGCCAGAAGAGGGAAAGAGAAACAATGCCCCTCCTAAAATACTCGATGCCACTAGTCAGGAGTTTAAATCTAACAATCTAAGGGAAATTAATGCATACCAGGCCCAACAAGGGTTGAGTACCAGAAAGAAATGGAAGAAAAAGAAAACCTCAAAAGGAAAGTCCAAGAGTCCAAAGAAAGAGACCCCTCAGAAGAGTTTTCCAGCCAAGTTAATAGGGCCCTCCCCCTTAGTCCCCATTCAAGTGGAGGGAGTCTACACCAAAGCCATCCTGGACACAGGAGCCCAAGTGACCCTTTTGTATAAAGACTTTTACCAGAAACACCTGAGTCACGTGCCCCTACAAAAGCTGGAAGACCTACAGATATGGGGAATTGGTACTCACAGGTTTCCATATGACGTTTATGTTTCAATCAGGCTGGCCTTCGACCCCTCTGTGACAGGAAAGGCAGAAGTCTTTGACACCCTGGCAGTAGTTTGCCCTCGCCCACCAGGAGCCAACACGAGTTCTCTGATCATAGGGACCAACACTGATCTGGTCAGGAGACTGCTGACTCCTCTAGCACAGGAGCAGGGTACTCCAGGAGACAGGATCCACCCCATGCTGCAGCAGGTCTACTGGAAGTTGGTTCTGGAGCAGAAGGCCCCGGAAGAGGGGGTGGGGGGAAGGTCTGGAGACTGTCAAGGAAGGAGAAGATGTTGCAGCCTGGTGAGATGACCTGCCTGCAGGCTACTGTGAAACTCTCATGGGAGCAGCCTGGCCCCTTTGTGGTCCTGGAACCAGACCCCCAAGACACCCCACCCAGGGTTGGAAGTGATCCCCGAAGTGGTCCCGTTGAGGACACTGAAGAAGGCGAAGGGCCAGATCCCAGTGAGCATCAGGAATGTCACTAGTTCTCCCATGAAGATTCCGGCCCGGATATTGCTGGGAAGAGTAAACCCTGCCACCCCAGTGGCCCTGTCCGACTTGGGAAAGGCTGAAGGAGGAGAACACACTCTGGAGAATCTCTGCCTAGAGACCGCCACCCTACCACCAGAGGGGAAGGAGAGAGCCAAGGCCCAGCTGACTAGATGGAGAAAAATATTCTCAAAGGACGAATTTGACGTAGGGTGTGCAAGGAGTGCCACCCATAAGATCCGTCTGCAGGAAGACAAACCTTTCCGGGAAAGGGTCCAGCGAGTTCCCCTGGCTGACTTAGAAGATTTACGTGAACAGTTGACGGAGCTTAAGAGAACTGGGGTTATTCGGGAGTCCAGAAGCCCATATGCCTCCCCTATCGTAGTAGTCAAGAAAAAGAATGGGTCGCTGAGACTTTGCATAGACTACAGGACTCTCAATAGAAGGACCATACCTGACCAGTATACCACCCCCAGGATAGAAGATGCCTTACAGAGTCTGTCTGGAGCCAAGTGGTTCAGCGTCATGGACCTGAAGAGTGGGTATTACCAAATCCCAATGCACCCTGATGACAGGGAGAAGACAGCATTTATCACCCCAGTGGGATTCTATGAGTTCAACAGGATGCCTCAGGGCCTGTCAGGGGCCCCTGCCACTTCCCAGAGGTTGATGGAGAAGACAGTGGGGGACATCAATCTTATTGAAGTCTTGGTGTACCTAGACGACATCATTGTCTTCGGGAAGACTCTGGAGGAGCACGAAGAAAGGCTGGAGAAAGTCCTGAAGAGACTCAGTGAAGAAGGACTTAAACTATCCAGGGAGAAGTGTCAGTTTTACCGGTCCTCAGTCCACTATCTGGGACACATAGTGTCTAAAGGAGGAGTGTCTACAGACCCTGACAAACTCGAAGCAATTACCTCCTGGCCCCGACCAACTACAGTGACCGAGCTCAGATCCTTCCTGGGGTTTTGCTCCTACTACCGCAGGTTTGTGGAAGGGTTCGCAAAAATTGCCAAACCCCTGAATGAGTTACTGAAGACAGAAGGAGAGGAGGATGATACCGGCCCCAGGAAGCCTGGAGAGTCCGTGGAAGACCAGTGGACAGAGAAGTGTGAAGAGGCCTTCGAAATGCTAAAAAAAAAGTCTGACCACTGCCCCGGTCTTGGCCTATGCTGACACCAAGAAACCATACGAACTACATGTGGATACCAGCCATGATGGTCTGGGAGGTGTACTGTACCAGGAGTATGAAGGACAACTCAAGCCAGTCGCCTATGTAAGTAGGAGTCTAACACCAGCGGAGAAGAACTATCCCACCCACAAATTGGAGTTCCTGGCCCTGAAGTGGGCAGTTGTGGATAAACTCAAAGACTACCTGTATGGAGCGGACTTTACAGTAAAGACAGATAATAACCCACTCGCCTACCTTTTCACCACAGCCAAGTTGGACGCCACTGGCCACCGTTGGTTGGCCGCCCTCTCTGGATTCAACTTTAGCCTCAAGTATAGGCCGGAAACTGGAAACAGAGATGCGGATGCATTATCCAGAAGGTCTCATGCTCCCACTTACCATACAGAAGACTGGACCCAGGTAACTCCAGATGGGGTGCAGGCTTTGTGTCAAGAAGCACTTCAACTTCAAGCTAGTGGCGGATCCAGGGCAGAATAAATTGGAGTTTCGGTAGTGGGGGTGCCCAAATGCTATTGTGACGTTACCCAGATTGGCGAAGACGACTTGCCAAAATTATCCAAGAAGGACATAAGAAGGGATCAGTTGGAAGACCCCTGGGGAAGATTGGCTTTGGAAGCTCTAGAAGACCAGAATCCAGACAGGCTCTTGCAAAATCCCTCAAAGGAGGCTCGATTAATCCACAAAGAATGGGACAAGTTACAGGTGCATCAAGGGGTGGTCTACCGAAGGGGCCCCTCTGATGACCTGGAAGAGAAGTGGCAACTGTTTCTGCCGGAAAAACACAGAAGAACTGTCTTGGCTGCCCTACATGATAACCATGGCCATTTAGGGGCCGAACGAACCTTCCAGCTTGTAAGGAATAGATTCTACTGGCCTTGTATGCGAGCTGAAGTGGAGGAGTACTGTCACTCATGTGCTCGCTGCATACAGAGGAAGACATTGGCACGTCAAGCTGCCCCAATGGGCCATCTGCAGAGTCAAGGGCCCTTGGACTTGGTATGCATCGACTTTCTCTGTCTGGAACCTGACTTGAGTGGACATGGAAATGTTCTGGTGATAACCGACCATTTCTCCCGTTATGCCCAGGCCTTTCCAACTAAAAACCAGAAGGCCTCCACTGTAGCCAAAATCTTGGTGGAGAAGTACTTTGTGCATTACGGGTTACCTCAACGCCTTCACTCAGACCAAGGGAGAGACTTTGAGAGCCGACTGATTCAGAAGTTGCTGGACTCTTTAGGCATAAAAAAAACTCGTACTACCCCTTATCACCCTCAAGGTGATGCTCAACCAGAAAGATTCAATAGGACTCTGTTAAATATGTTGGGGACTCTGAACAGTGAGGAGAAGCAACACATAGCTGCCATAGTGCATGCCTATAATAGTACAGCCAGCAATGTCACAGGATATTCCCCTTACAGACTTATGTTTGGAAGAGAGGCCAGACTACCAGTGGACTTGGCCTTTGGCACCTCCATGGACCATACATCTGTCGCCTCACACAAAGGATACGTGGACAGACTGCGGAAGAGCTTAAGACTGGCCTATGAGAAGGCCCAATCAACTTCTGATCAGAGAGGAGCCCAGAACAAACAGAACTTTGACCTTAGGGTCAGTATTCAAGATTTACAGCCTGGAGACAGAGTGTTGCTGAGGAATTTAGGAGTCCCAGGGAAGCACAAGCTGGCAGACAGATGGAAGTCAGAACCTTATGTGATTTGTAAGAAGCTGCCTGGGTTGCCCGTGTACCAGTTGAAGCCTGAAGGAAGAGCGGGGCCACTGAAGACCTGGCACAGAAACCATCTGCTGCCCCTTTCTGAAGCAGTCAGGATGCCCCCTACTCCGGATTCCTCTGAGTTACCTTCCACTCCTTGTACTCCTAGACCCAACACCAGGTCTCAGACAACTCTATCAAGGGAGGAAGAAACTTCAGACCAAAGTGAGGAAGAGGAAATAGAGCTCAGTTGGCTGTGGCCGTCTCAGGCGCCTGGTGGACCCCTAACAGTGAACCCTTTGTTACCTGAATCCCCCATAAATTACAATTTGAATGCAGAAGCTGCAGAGTTTATTCCTTCTAATGCACAGAGTGATAAATGGGAAGATGCACTGGAATCAGTCCCGGATGAAGATCCAAGAAACTCTCTATACCTCCCTGCACCTGAATCGGATGTCTTTGAAGAAGAAGGTCCTATTGTACCAGTCCCAGTGGAGACACCCCTAGAGCCAGAACCCATAACTCCCAGGGAGCAAAGAGTAAAAAGGATTATCCGCCCTCCTCAGAAGTTGACATACACACAGATGGGAGAAAGCTCTGAGGACACTAACTACCGCAAGAAGGACAATACAAAAGCCTGATCCCTCCACTGTGCATTTGGTGGAGGGAAACCCCAGCTCGCTTTCTGGCACAGTTAGGCAGGCCACCATCACTAACGTGACATGTGGGCAGGGCAATCCCCCTCCCCGTTTTTGGTGGGAGCTTCCCCTGCCGACCTCCCTTGCAGCCCTCAATGACTTTGTCTGTACATATTGTTAATGTCGTCTTTGGGGACCAAAGATTCTAAGTGGGGGGAGTGTGTAGCGGGGTATTGCCTTTTAAATCCCTTAAACTACATTACCCAGTACACTTTTAGGCACCCAGGGTGCATTGTCCCGCGCAAGGACTGCTGGGGTGGACTTTATAAGGGAGAGGCGGAGCCCAATTCTCTCTATTTGGACACCGCCCGCCCAGCAAGCTCAACTGTTGCTTGAGTTCCTGTGACTTTAGGCCAGAAGCCTGGGCCTTTTTTTCAAAGAGCCTTCGGCGCGCACCGAGGAGCCTGAGGGACGTCTCTCTTTGATACTGCACCTTTGCCAGGAGGGCCAAAGACCCGGATGTCGGTAGATCGGTGTGCTTAGACACCGCAGCGGAAGAAACGTACGCGGACTGGTCCGGTTGGGTGAGAGAGCACCTGCTCATAGACAGACACAGTATCTTTGTTACCTTGGTTGATTACAAATTCTGTTCTTCAAGTGCACCACCGTTGCTAGCGAAGATTTCCCTACAGAACTTCCACTTAGTTCAGTCAGGCTTGACTGTGTAGCGTAGACATTCCTGGGTGCATATTGTCCACGAGGGGAAGTAGCTGCAAAGGGGACTGTTAGAGTTGCATAGCATTGAATACTTGTTTGCTTGTTTAACACTGTTTATTGCAGGGCTCTGCATATGACATGTACCCTCCTGTTTCATTTCTTACCCACTAATCTAAGTAAACATACAAGGGTTAAGTATATTGGTGTCTGTGTTCTTTACTTTACAGAAGAGAGAGGTAAAGGAAGTTTAAAAATATTACTGTGTTCTTGTCATAGGATTGTGCCGCTGTGAGTTACAGGCCTCACAATCCTATCATCCCCTACTAACTGTGCCAAGGGAGGTTAGAGCCGATTGCCAAGGGTTGACAGCGGTGCACTACAGGGCCCAAAATCATACAGGCAGCCCTCTTAACTGGGGGTATCGCTACATTAGGTATTCATTTCCATCTTAATGTGATGTGAATGGGGGCAAAATTAAGAAAAGGGTTAGGGCCACACAGATGAATTAATTTCCCTGTCACGGCTAAATCTACTTGTTGGCAAGCAAATTAAACTAAAGTCAATGTATTGCTAAATAAGGTGATTGTCAACAAATGGTTAAAACAGAGATTTCATCACTGTGCTGCCTTAGGCTTACAAAGAAATCTGAACCCTTTTCTATTTTCTTTTCTTCCCTCCTGTTTTGTTGATTTGTCAAGAGAAAGAAAACTATTTCTTCACTGTTGCATAATCATCAAAAATCAGGTTCCCATCAGGTGTTTAACCCCTCAGTTGGTCACATGAAGTCCCCGATAACAGGGTAGATTATGAAGGAGAATAAGGGACGTGTGTAAAGTGGTAAATTATTGATTGGCTGACCATTTGCCTTTTTTTTTTTCTTCCGCTAGACCGACTTCAGAAGCTGGGCTACATTTTTAATACACAATTACCAACAATTAAATAGATTCTTATTTTTTTTAATTAAAGTTTAAAAAAATTTAACTACAAGAATGTTGAAAATGATTCACATAATGCAGAACAATTGTTAGTTTGTTCTATCCATCTCACATTCTAAGCAGATGGGAAATGTACTGTATATATTATAGCATACATTGGTTGATAATTGTAACGGCACCCCAATATCCAGGGGGTTAACGCAGTTTACGATGTTCCCTCTCCTAGACACACATCCACTCGCTACCGATATCCACAGCTAAACAACCCTTTCCTATAGGAGCCGACCCCTCTGGAAGAAGACGAGACGCACTCTGTCTCTTCTGTAGTAGGAATCAATTTATTATTGAGAAACATTGTAACTTTATACACAATTCAAGGCACATGATTTAACATGAACAAGGGCCCAGCTCCACCCACACATCCCAAGACTCAACACCTCATCCTGACGTCTGCTAGGCTTCAAAAGATCCCAACACAATAGAATATACGATCTCCAATACACATCTTTTCACAAAGGGTTGGCAGCCAGTCTGTCTGGCACTTTACAATACACACAAGGACAGACTTAAATGAACAATAGAAATGCAAAACAACTTAATTCCTCACAGCAATGATACTTAACCCCCACATACAGTATACATCCAATCTATATACAATGTATATACAGCCTTGAATATGGCTATCACAGACCATATCGGGGGTTTCTTTTATTCACCCTGTGTCCAAAGTGACCCCACTGTCACAATAATTATAGCGTGTGATGCTTCGTTGTAGAGGTATCGATGTGTAGAAGTCAATAGTCAGCTAGAGCCAAAGTGTCTCATTTATGAGAGGTGTCGGTCTGTAATATATTGTCCTATTGATTCCCACTTGTTCTATGAACAAGTCTTGTAATCTGCAATAATTATGAGATGTCTTATGAAGAAATAGAAAGTAGTGAGAAAAGGAGAAAGGAAAAAAGGTTGTCAGACAATGTGAAAGACTCTTAATCTTTCCCTCCCCATACCTGCCCAGATGCAACTCCCACCAACTAGGTCATTATACAGTCAGGTCCATAAATATTGGGACATTGACACAATTCTAATCTTTTTGGCTCTATACACCACCACAATGGATTTGAAATGAAACAAACAAGATGTGCCTTAACTGCAGACTTTCAGCTTTAATTTGAGGGTATTTACATCCAAATCAGGAGACCGGTGTAGGAATTACAACAGTTTGTATATGTGCCTCCCATTTTTTAAGGGACCAAAAGTAATGGGACAGATTAACAATCATAATCAATCTTTCACTTTTTAAGCCCAGGTTCACACTGGGCTGCTTGAGTGAAGCCGTGCGAGTTCAGCTGAACTCGCACGATTTCACTCTCGCTGGCAGTCCCGATTTCAGCCGCGATTACAAAGACATCTGACACAGATGTCAATGTAAATCGCGGCTGAAATCGCAAAAAGTAGTACAGAAACTACTTTTTGAAATCGGTGCAGCACCGCAGATGCGGCGTCGCACCGATTAGGATGGTGCCATTGCCGACAATTTGCGGCAAATACCGGCGTTTTGACATGTGATTTGACATGCCAAATCGCATGTCAAAACGCACCAGTGTGAACCAGGGCTAATACTTGGTTGCAAATCCTTTGCAGTCAATTACAACCTAAAGTCTGGAATGCATAGACATCGCCAGAGGCTGGGTTTCATCCCTGGTGATGCTCTGCCAAGCCTCTACTGCAACTGTCTTCAGTTCCTGCTTGTTCTTGGGGCATTTCCCTTCAGTTTTGTCTTCAGCAAGTGACATGCATGCTCAATCAGATTCAGGTCAGGTGATTGACTTGGCCATTGCATAACATTCCACTTCTTTCCCTTAAAAAACTCTTTGGTTGCTTTCGCAGTATGCTTCGGGTCATTGTCCATCTGCACTGTGAAGCAAAAGAAAAAAGAAGGGTCTGGTGTCACCAGTGACACACCTCCATCCCTGAATTTCATGAAAAAAAGAAGAGAGATTCGCCCTTGGGACTTTGAGTGAGGTGAGCACTGTTAGGCCAATAAAAAAATCGCAAGAATAATTGCAGTGTATATTTATTCAGGTAAAAAGCAGTACATACATTAATGTCATGAACATGGGCCAATTCATACAAAATACAAGACCAATATAAATTAGGTAAAATGATATTGCGAGTATCTGACAGTAATTATGTAAACACATGGCATCAAAAGTAACCCGACGCGTTTCGCGAGGCTTGGCTCGCTCTTCAGGGGTGGATGCACGTAGTGTACCTAAAATGAGAGTGATATAGTATAAAGCATGATATGAAGGCACAGGGGGGGGGCCTTGAATATGGAAAACCCCATACTCACCACTGGACATTGCCAAAGGACAGCGGGGGTGAAGCTCAAACGGCGGCAGCGACTGTCTCACCAGGGAGTTGAGGAGGCGGAGCCAAACAAAGCTCCAAATCGGAGTCAAACGGAAGGAAGGCCCAGCATGGATGGAATAGGTGTAACCCCAAGAGTGTCAGTGAATCCAAGAGGAATGTTGGCTCTAAATATAAATATGTATATTGAATAATTAAAATATGGGAGTATACGAGTATATGGTAACATATGTGTCTTTGCATGTATAAAAGACATGAGCCAAGAATGGTTAGAGTATGGAGACTGAGGGGGAGAGTGAAAAAATACCAGATTGACTAGTATGATTAAGGAAAGTTCAGAGAGGAAAGTAATGAGTGAAAGAGAGTGTAAATGGAATGAAATACAGGTGTGTGATGAGGACTGTGATGAGAAAACAAGTTGCATATAAATGCTTGCAGCGAGTAATATATAAACATATAAAAGTATACCTTGGTGAAGTAGGTCTAAGAGTAGTAAATTCCAAGGGAAGGACCTGCACTTGTGTGTCTGTCCTCAGTGAAAGAAAGCAAACAATGAAATCCAGCTGGTGTGGTGTTCTCTGTTGGCGGCGGTGCTACTTCATTTCTCCCTGGGAGCTGCGATGTGCATTATAAGGGGGACCTTTGTCCCCTGCTGTCCCCGCCTGCCCCCTTTTTGAGCGGACGGGGCCACTTGCACATCGGCACCATGTTAATGCGTCGGCCGCGCGATGTCTGCGATTTTGCAGCATCGCTGTGGCTGCAGGCATTACTACCATCAAGATGGTCCTGGGAGTGTCTTGCCTCACACACCGCCTTCTTGATGGTTGGTGGGTTTAGGCACTCGTTTGCTGGTCATTTGCACATGGTGTTGGGGGCGGAGCCTCTCGGGCCCCTTCAGGGGTATATATTGGAGGTTTGCACAGCATGGATCTCATTGTTTGCTTTCTTTCACTGAGGACAGACACACAAGTGCAGGTCCTTCCCTTGGAATTTACTACTCTTAGACCTACTTCACCAAGGTATACTTTTATATGTTTATATATTACTCGCTGCAAGCATTTATATGCAACTTGTTTTCTCATCACAGTCCTCATCACACACCTGTATTTCATTCCATTTACACTCTCTTTCACTCATTACTTTCCTCTCTGAACTTTCCTTAATCATACTAGTCAATCTGGTATTTTTTCACTCTCCCCCTCAGTCTCCATACTCTAACCATTCTTGGCTCATGTCTTTTATACATGCAAAGACACATATGTTACCATATACTCGTATACTCCCATATTTTAATTATTCAATATACATATTTATATTTAGAGCCAACATTCCTCTTGGATTCACTGACACTCTTGGGGTTACACCTATTCCATCCATGCTGGGCCTTCCTTCCGTTTGACTCCGATTTGGAGCTTTGTTTGGCTCCGCCTCCTCAACTCCCTGGTGAGACAGTCGCTGCCGCCGTTTGAGCTTCACCCCCGCTGTCCTTTGGCAATGTCCAGTGGTGAGTATGGGGTTTTCCATATTCAAGGCCCCCCCCCTGTGCCTTCATATCATGCTTTATACTATATCACACTCATTTTAGGTACACTACGTGCATCCACCCCTGAAGAGCGAGCCAAGCCTCGCGAAACGCGTCGGGTTACTTTTGATGCCATGTGTTTACATAATTACTGTCAGATACTCGCAATATCATTTTACCTAATTTATATTGGTCTTGTATTTTGTATGAATTGGCCCATGTTCATGACATTAATGTATGTACTGCTTTTTACCTGAATAAATATACACTGCAATTATTCTTGCGATTTTTTTATTGGCCTAACAGTGCTCACCTCACTCAAAGTCCCAAGGGCGAATCTCTCTTCTTTTTTTCATCTGCACTGTGAAGCGCCGTCCAATGGAGTTCTCAAGCATTTGGCTGAATATGAGCAGATAATATTGCCCGAAACACTTCAGAATTCATCCTGATGCTTTTATCAGCAGTCACATCATCAATAAATACAAGAGAACCAGTTCCATTGGCAGCCATACATGCCCAAGCCATGACACTACCACCACCATGCTTCACTGATGAGGTGGTATGCTTTGGATCATGAGCAGTTCCTTTCCTTCTCCATACTCTTCTCGTCCCATCACTCTGGTACAAGTTGATCTTGGTCTCATCTGTCCATAGGATGTTGTTCCAGAGCTGTGAAGGCTTTTTTAGATGTTATTTGGCAAACTCTAATCTGGCCTTCCTGTTTTTGAGGCTCACCAATGGTTTAAATCTTGTGGTGAACCCTCTGTATTCACTCTGGTGAGGTCTTCTCTTGATTGTTGACTTTGACACACATACACCTACCTCCTGGAGAGTGTTCTTGATCTGGCCAACTGTTGTGAAGGGTGTTTTCTTCTCCAGGGAAAGAATTCTTTAGTCATCCACCACAGTTGTTTTCCGCGGTCTTCCGGGTCTTTTGATGTTGCTGAGCTCACCGGTGCGTGCTTTCTTTTTAAGGATCTTCCAAACAGTTGATTTGGCCACACCTAATGTTTTTGCAACCTCTCTGATGGGTTTGTTTTGTTTTTTCAAATGATGGCTTGCTTCACTGATAGTGACAGTTCTTTGGATCTCATATTGAGAGTTGACAGCAACAGATTCCAAATTGAAATATGGCACACTTGAATTTAACTCTGGACCTTTTATCTGCTCTTTGTAAATGTAATAATGAGGGAATAACACACACCTGGCCATGGAACAGCTGAGAAGCCAATTGGCCCATTACTTTTGGTCCCTTAAAAAGTGTAAGGGCTCATATACAAACTGTTGTAATTCCTCCACTGTTCCCCTGATTTGGATGTAAATACCCTCAAATTAAAGCTGAAAGTCCGCAGTTAAAGCACATCTTGTTTGTTTAATTTTAAATCCATTGTGGTGGTGTATAGAGCCAAAAAAAATTTAATTGTGTCGGTGTCCCAATATTTATGGACCTGACTGTATGTCCTGCCAGGGTGAGTTTGCTGACAAATATTCAACATTTGGTTTCTCATTCTTCAATGGGAAATACAGTTTGAAGCAACATTTGTAGTATTTATAATATGGTTGATGTTATGTTTACTGGCAATGATCACTTTAAAACAGTTTCTGTAATTACGAATCATTGATCTCATCAATAATTCATCATTGATTCCCTATGGAAACCCTCTGCGCTTCATCTGGTTCACCTAAGACCATATTCACTGCTCATTTGACACACAGCAAAAGAGAATTTAAGCCCAAAATACTAGTTTGCATATGATGATATTTTACATACTGATGCTTTACATTATAACATTAATCTAGAGATCAAATGAGATTTAAAGTACAGTGGAACCTTGGATTACGACCATGATCCGTTCCAGGAGAATGCTTGTAATCCAAAGCACTCACATATCAAAGCAAGTTTCCCCATAGAAATCAATGGAAAGGAAGATAATTAGTTCCACATTGACTTCTATTGTATGCAGTACAGCATGTGGCCAGAGGTGGGGGGCGGCGGAGAGACTCGGAATTATTCGGAGACCAATCGAATGCACTCGGAAACAGTGTTTCCGAGTGCATGCGATCGGCGCCGAGTGTCACCGGCGCCTCCGCACCTCTGGCCAAATGTGGTACTGCACACAGCAGAGGCTTGAATCCTGCCCATTTTGCGAGACAATACTGGCAAACCGAGTCAGGATTTAAAAAAAAAATAATAGCTTGTATTGCGAAAAGCTCCTTAACCACATTACTCGCAATCCGAGGTATTACTGTAGAACTATAGGCATTTTTTTAATTTATTTTGGATAGAGTAAAGCCTTGTACATACGATCGTATTTTCCAAAGGGAATTGTGTGTTGACAGACTGTTGGCCGAAAATCCGACCGTTTGTACGCTCCATCGAACAATTGTTGTCGGATTTTCCACGGACAAATGTTGGATGGCAGGCTTTAACATTTTCCGCGGACAACGGTCTGTTGACAGATTTTCCGATTGTGTGTACACCAGTCCATCAGACAAAAGTTCAAAGTACAAACACACATGCTCAGAATCAATGTTCACCAAACACGACATTAGCAGAAGGTGCCCAAAGGGTGGCACTCAAGAGCTGAAAAACCACGTAGTATGTTACTACGTTTGTGTTTGTTGGCCGACAATTGTGTGCCGTTTGTATGCAAGACAAAATCCAGGCACATGCCCTTCGGACAAAAGTCTGGCACTTTGTCTGTGGAAAATCTGATCGTGTGTACGAGGCTTAAGAGAGGGTTATAATCCCTGTCAGATTATTTTTTGCCATTTGTGTCCTATTGCAGAGATTTCCCTTCACTTCCTGTCCCATAGCTAAACGGGAAGTGAGAGGAAATCCTTGCAAATTAAGGGAATTCCTCTGGGACCCCCAGCTCACCAAAACTAGTGTTCTCATTGGAAGATTTCCCCTCTATTACTTTTCTGGGGACAACACAAAATTTGGGATTTCTTTTACTTTCACTTTCAATGATCATGCTAAACAGGAGAAATAGAGAGGGTGAACCTCCATAAACGAGGAACAGACAGCAATAAAAACTGACAAACGTTCTAAACCCTCCCTACTCTATCCAAAAATGTTTTGCCTTTAGTTATATATACTTTAAGGTGTAGCGGGGTCTTTAAATCTAAGGGAATGTTTGAGTGGTAGTTGTACTCAAACACACTATTTGATAGAGTTCTGTAAGACCAATTTTGTACTACAGGTGGGATGCTGGTGTGTAGTTCCCTGTGGCCTGTTGATGGCGCTGCCATCGGAGGCTAGGGTTGAACCGCTGGTACAGTGCTGTGCCCTGGATGTCGCCTCTCGGTGGTGGTATGGTGGGCGTGTCGGCCTGTTGTGCATGCCGGGAGGGGGTATAAAAGGGGCAGACCCTGTCTGTAAGAGGTGAGTTCCCCGGGGTCCGACCCCAGGAGTGTGTTGTTCTGTTTGTGGCCACCTTTAGCCCTGGGGTGGAGTTCCTGGCCCGGTACACTGGCGGATCAGTCCCAGGCACCTTTAGCCCTGGGGCTGCAACTGAAGGCCTTGGGTCCGGCACCCTTCGGCTGGAGCCCACGGAGGGAGGAGGAATCCCAGGGTGCTGCCTTGCGAGGAGACGCGTATCTAGAAGAGGAGGCCGGGGGAGGACCGTTCCGAGGGACTGGTGAGAGATCACAGTGAAGGAAGGGGCCTGGTAACTCTCTGGAGGGATGTCATCTTCCTGTTAGAGGCCTAATACCAGAACCAACGTTCACCAGGTCTGTGGCAGAGACCTAACGTTCACCAGGTCTGTGGCAGAGACCCAACGTTCACCAGGTCTGTGGCAGAGACCCAACGTTCACCAGGTCTGTGGCAGAGACCTAACGTTCACCAGGTCTGTGGCAGAGACTTTACTTTCACCAGGTCTGTGGCAGGGACC
The DNA here is from genome assembly GCA_029206835.1 of Rana muscosa. Taxonomy (NCBI): domain Eukaryota; kingdom Metazoa; phylum Chordata; class Amphibia; order Anura; family Ranidae; genus Rana; species Rana muscosa. The sequence goes on along the minus strand of CM055127.1, from coordinate 353,453,810 downwards.
CAACGTTCACCAGATCTGTGGCAGAGTTTGTGCAGAGACTGTGTGTAATCTAATTCGAGCATCACTCCGGCTGCTAGGATCCACTCTAATGGGAGACTATCCGGATGAGCTGAGACTACCTGAAGATATGGGTAGTGAATATGTAATTGTTTGTGCCTGGACCTACTCCAACACCTCTTGCTCTCCTGTTATTCATCCATCCTTTCCTATTTAATGACTATGCATATGAGAAAATAAACTCTACGTTGGAGTTGCAATTGGTGTGGACCTTGGAGTTATTGGGGAATAGAGACTTGTCTTTATTGTGGTGGAGACGGGAACCATTCTCTGGAGAAACTGGCCATAGAGACCCAGGTACATTACACCGCTCAACCTCCTCACACAGGAGGGTACGGGCATGTGGCATTGGTGTGCCCCTTTTCCTACAAGTGAGCCAAAGGTAAGGAAGAGGGGTGTGTGTGTTACAAAGGTATATATTGGTGTAGCAGGACTCCCAAAAATGGGGTCGCTATGTTGCAAATTTAGGGGCAGTCTGAGCAATAGTATGGCTCAGACTCTACAATTCTGTTTATATGGACTCTGCCCTGCCATGTTGTTGTCTGGTGTATAGTTCCCCTGGGCCTGTGGTGGCGCTGTTGCCCAGGTCTTGGGTTGAACCACTGGTGACATTGTGGTGTGATTGGGTGTACTCTTTCGGCTGCTGTGCGGTGGGCGGAGTTCAGCCTGCTGTGCATGCTGGGAGAGGGTACAAAAAGGGGAGACGCCATAGGAGGATAAGGGAGGAGGTGAGGGAGAGAGGTCAGGGGAGGACCCCTGGTGGCGAAGTCGCGCCCGTTGGCCTTGCTGGCCTGGGGTGCGTGAACTGGTCGAGGAGTCTCGGGCACCTTTAGCCCGAGGCTACAAAGTTCCAGGTAGGCCCAGTACCTTCAACTGGGTCTACAATCAACACACTGGAGTCCTAGGGAACCCGTGTGAGGGTAGTCCGCTCTGAAGGATTCTGTGGCAGAGGATCTCTTAGACTTGTCCGTGAAGGGGACTAACTTAAAGAAACTGTTCGTGCTTCACTCCGGCTGCTAGAACTGTGAGAGGGATCTATCCGGGTGAGCAATTCACACTCAGGCTTGAGTGAAGAATAAGGTAGCTGGGTGCCACGTGCCTGAACCTGTCTCCCTACCTGCTTTGTTACTATCTTCAACCTATTCCCAACACTGTTTCAAGCAAGATAAAAATAAACTTGTCTGGAGTTTGAACATTGTCTGGACATTGGCCTTCTTTCGGGGAAAAGAACAGACTTTTCCCTATATTTTGGGGACGAGAACCAATGGAGGGGAGGTAACTCGCTGCAGGACCCAAAATTGTAAGAACACCGCTCAACCTCTTAAACCAGGAGGATACGGGCATGTGGCACGGTGTGCCTTTATCTCTGCAAAGTGAAGGTAGGCAGGAGAAAAGGGTCCGTGTGCTACATTGGCATAATTAAAGAAAAAATATACGAGCAGGGTCCTCTGATTCCTTCTGTATTGAATTGTATTGTAACTGTACTGTCTGCCCCCATGTTGTAAAGCGATGCGCAAACTGTTGGCGCTATATAAATTCTGAATAATAATAATAATAATTTCCTGACAGACTCCATGGCAGACTACGTGTGGGTTAACCCCGCCTCCTCTCCACAGCTATAGGACCCCTTACCCATAAATTTGAGCTCACCTCCACAGACAGGTGTTCCTTTTTTATCCTCCTCACATGGACCTTCATCATGCAATTCAGGTGCAGTCCAGGATGTCTGTCGGATCAGGTACGAGTTGTGCGGTGCACCCAGGGCCCAGCTATGAGCGGGTGAGTGGTTTTGGGCTGATGGATACCCCTATGGTGGAAGGGATGTGGCCCCAGCGTACCATGACGGACGGTGGATCTCAGCTGGCAAGGTCTGAAGCCTTTTTCTATTTCCATGGCAGATAGTTTTTGTTTGTTTGTTTGTTTGTATGTCTTTCTCTGCTGTTTTTTCTCTGTCATACAGCGCCGCTAAGCTTAGTATATGTGTGGAACGCTTTTGCGTTCCAGGATGCCATTCCCTTCCTGATCCCAGCCTGTTGATCGTCTGTGCATGCGCAGAGCCACGGTGAAACCGAGGCTTGGTTTTTGTGCATGCGCAGTATGGCGGAGGGGTCAGGGGCCGCGCAGGCGCAGTAGGTTCGGTCCCTCCGATGCATGCGCACAGCGGGACCGGCCATGACGTCATTCCGGCGGGTGATTTAAACCGCTGAGGAGCCCTATACAGGTGGGATAACCTGTGGGCATATAGCAGCAGCCTCCCGGAGTCTCAATACTACCAGGACGGGGTAAGCACTTCTTGGCAATGTAATGCATGTAATGCTTGTAATGCTTAGTGTCTCTTAAAGGGACAGTTTAAAAAAAAAAAAAAAAAAAATTTTTCTGCGCTGTTCTTGCATTGATTTGCTTATCCTTAGTCTAGGTAGTGGAGTTACGCATCATTGTGTGTCTTCCTCGTCATGGACTCATCTGCACCGCCGTGTGGCCAGCCCCCCCGCACAAGGTCTGTGCGGAGTGGGTAGGGGGTTGGTGTATTTGGTGTCATTTTTTTCTGGTGGTTGCTAACGGTTACAACCTGCCCACCTTCCTCCCCCTCCCTTTGTCTGTATTATCTCTTACAGCCCGGCTACATCAGTTCATCGGTCACAGGATAGGGACCTTGCCAGGCTGCACCATCATCATCACCATCATCATCACCATCACCAATCATCCTCCAGGTCCAGACGTGACACTCCGTCTGGGACCCACTATCATAGGGGACGCTCACATTCCCCCTCTAAATATAGGAGATGTTCCCATTCCTCCTCAAGTCACCGCTACCACCACCGCGATAATCACTCTGATCACAGAGCCTGTTGGGGATGTAAAACTAGAATCCCAGAGGGCAAATCGCTGTGTGACCCATGCTATGCCCGAGCGGTCGGTGAGAAAGAGACCGAAAAATCTTGAGTCTCTTATTAAACGTGTGGTACAGCAGTCTATGATGGAAATAGATGCCCCCCCACACGAGGAGCCAGTCCACCACCTTGTCTGGCTCCTTGGCTGACGAGGCCCAGGAGGATTCCGGCCAATTCCAGCCCCATGATTCCTCCCATTATTCCTCGCAAGACGAGATGGAGGGAGATGATTCTGTGATTCCTCCCATGATTCCTCGCAAGACGAGATGGAGGGAGATGATTCTGTGATTCCTCCCATGATTCCTCGCAAGACGAGATGGAGGGAGATGATTCTGTAGTGGGATTCGACTACGCTTTAGTCTCTCCACTGATCAAGGCAGTGATGGAAACATTAAAGTTGGAAGATACCACTGCCCCCCCCCCCCCCCCAGAGAAACAAAGGAACTGTTTAAGAAACTGGGGAAAGAATGTTCCAATTTCACACCGAGCTGAAAGGAGTGTTTAAGGAAGAATGGAGCAAGGGGGATAAGGAGGTTTGGAAAATGCTCCCCTCGTGGATGCAGCAGTAATGCGCCTAGCGAAGCATGTCACCCTCCTGCTAGATGACACTGTATCTTTTAAAGATGGTCTGGATTGAAAGATTGACCAAGACATTAAGAGAATATATAACTTGAACGGTATGGCTTGCAAACCAGCCCTAGCCCTTGCAGTCACCTCCAAAGCAATGGAGGCCTGGGTGGAAAATGTTGACTCCGTTCTGAAAGGTGTCTCGGAGGAATTGGCACAAAGTTCAGCAGTGCAAGAACTTAAACTGGCTATCGCCTTTTTGGGAGAAGCTTCAATTGATCTCATCCGCTTGATGGCTAGATCCTTGCTATCTTCGGTCACAGCCAAACGAGCACTATGGTTGCGCCCCTGGCTTGTTGATCCTGCCTCAAAGCAGGCATGGTGCAAAATTCCTTCTGAAGGAACTTCCTTGTTTGGAAACAAACTGTATAATGCCATTTCAAAGGCTACAGGCGGAAAGTCGGGATTCCTCCCTCAGGACAAACGTCCGTTTAACCAAAGAAAACCTCAGCAGAGACGCAGTACAGAGCGTTCAAGAGAGGCATGCTCCTATAGGCCCGGACGGGATTTTAGGAGAAGCTGGAACTGGAATAGGCAGATATCTTTCCAAAAAATCTGGCAAGAAACAGACGCCCGGTGGGCGCGAGCCAACCAAGTCCTTTTGAGATTGGGCCTGCCCAAGCGGTCGGGTAGGGGCTCGCCTACGTCTCTGCCGGCACGTCTGGGTGACCTTGATCTCAGATTATTGGACCATCAAAACGGTCTTAACAGGTCACGCATGGTCCTTCACCAAAGTCCCTCCATGCAGACCAATGCAATCTTCACTGCCTCAATCAGAAGAAAAACAACAAGTTCTTCTTTCATATGTGAATGCCCTGAAAGATCAAGGAGCAGTGGTGCCCGTCCCAAAGGACGAGGAATTCCAGGGGTATACTTCCCCCTCTTCCTAGTACAAAAGAAGAAAGGCTCTTGGTGTCCAGTTATAGATCTCACTTTCCTGAACAGGTACATAAAGCACGAGAAATTCAAGATGGAAGCACTCTCAACCATTCAAAAAGTTGTTCAACCAGGTGACTGGTTGATCTCAATAGATGTTAAGGACGCGTATTTTCATGTTCCCGTGGCAGAAGAATTCTACAAATACCTTCGATTTCAGGTCGAACGAGAGCACTTACAATTTATTTGTCTTCCATTTGGACTAACGACCTCTCCAAGGGTCTTTTCCAAGGTACTGTCGGTAATTGTGTCTCTTATCAGAATACAGGGTGTGCGTCTGTATCATTACCTGGACGAGCTGCTACTACTGTCCCAAGACAAGCAGCAGCTGCTGATCCACAAAGATCAAGTGATCTCTACACTGATAGAGTTCAGATGGCTCCTAAACCGAGAGAAAAGTCAGCCAGACCCGACCCTACGCCTAACCTACCTAGGAGCTCAATTCGACACAGTAGAGAATACCATCTCTCTTTCAGGAGAAAAATCCCGGTCATTCGGGTAAGAATATCTTTAGCCCTAGACTACTCTCACCTAAGGGCGTCACAGTGCCTGAAGATAATCGTCACGATGGTGGCCACGTTCCCCATGGTCAAATGGGCAATGTGGAGGCTTCGGCCTTTTCAATCAGGATTCCTTCAGCAATGGAAGACAGACGATCGCAATCAGCTGATCAGGACTACTCAGTCAATGAGGAACAGTCTTCTCTGGTGGCTTCAACACAAAAACTTGTTAACATGCCACTCCCTTGCTCCCATCCAATGGATGACTGTTTCATCCGATGCCAGCAATGCGGGCTGGGGAGCACATTGTGGAGCAGAACTGGCTCAGGGCAAATGGGATGCCCATCTCCACATTCCAGGGTCAAACGTTCTGGAATTGCGTGCGGCATGGTGTGCCCTTTGCGCTTTCTCCCACCTTCTGAAAGGGAAGTCGGTCCTACTGAAAATGGACAATACCACCGCTGTGGCATATGTGAAGAGACAAGGGGGCACTCGGAGCTCTGCCCTTCTCCAAGAGGTCGAGCCCATTATGACCTGGGCTCAGAGGAATCTACTCAACTTAACAGCAGTCTTCATTCCAGGGAAACAGAACATTCAAGCGGACTTCCTGTCACGCAGCAACCTAGACAACAACGAATGGTCACTGCATACACAGACATTCAAGTGGATCCTATCGTTGGGAATCGATCCAGAAGTGGATCTGTTTGCATCCCCCTGCAATCACAAAGTAGACAGATACTACACTTGAGGTCGGTGCAGTCAAGCCTTCGGAGTAGATGCATTAACAAGCCAATGGAAATTCAACAAGGCATATGCCTTCCCTCCACCTCCGATCATGCAAAAATTCCTGCAGCGGCTCCAGTTGGAGAAAGGCGAAGTGATAACAATAGCACCATACTGGCCGAACAGGCCATGGTTTCCTCTCCTGAATCTGATGAGCTTCAGGGACCCGCTAGAGTCTCTTGGGTGTGCTTTAGGGGTAATCTCTACCCTTATGAGCTCCAGAAAGCCTAACATGAACAAAACCTACAACAGAATCTGGACCAGGTTTGTCAGCTTCATGACTTCTGCTGGAAAATCTTTCAGAAATCCTGGAGTTCAAGACGTTTTGAGTTTTCTACAATCAGGCTTGGATCTTCCTTTGTACTCTGAGGGAACTGATTGACAAGTTTCAGCCTTATCGGCATTTTCAGGAACATCATGGGCAACTCATCCCCTGGTTCAACAATCCTTTCAGGGGGCTTCGAGAATCAGGCCTCAGAGGAAACCTAGATTCCCCAAATGGGATCTTCTGCTCGTCCTTGATGCTCTTTCAGCAGTCAACAACAAGGATCTTTCTATTAAGGACTTATCAATCAAACTGGCCTTTCTAGTGGCCATTACTTCAGCCAAAAGGGTTTCAGAAATAAGCTTCCTGGGTTGTCAAGAACCCTTTTTGACTTTCTTCCCGGACCGAGTGGTCCTTATTCCCATGCTTGGGTCTAAACCAAAAGTCAAGTCAGTTTTTCACGAGAATCAGGAAATAGTCCTTCCTACTTTCAATTCTCCAGAATCAGCAGATGTTCATCCCTTGGATGTAGGTGAGACTCTGAAAGAATATTTGCGAGTCACTTCATCTTTTAGAAGCTTGAACTACCTGTTCTTGTTACACACTGGTAGCAACAAAGGAAAGAGGGCTTCCTCCAGAACAATAGCAGCCTGGATCGTCCAATCTATTCAACAGGCTTACAGGGCAAAGGGCTTGGCTCCTCCAGAGGTGTGACGGCTCATTCCACCAGAGGCATGGCAGCCTCATGGGCAGCAGCTCGACACGTGGCTCCTGAAGTGATATGCAGGGCAGCCTTGTGGTCTTCTATTCATACATTTATGTCTCATTATTGTATTGAGCCTGCTTCCCTTTCCTCTGTTAATTTTGGTCGAAAAATCCTGTCAGTTGACGGGAAAGATTAAAATATTTTTTTTGAGCAAGCATACCCTCCCGTGTGGATTGGCTAGTTATTTCCCACACGTAGTCTGCCATGGAGTCTGTCAGGAAAACGGAAAATTTATTACCAAATACTTACTGTAATTTTCCTTTCCTGATAGACTCCATGGCAGACGGAGTTCCCACCCATGAATTAAAAATATGAGAGTTGAAATTTGAGTCGGCTAGTTACGGAACACCTGTCTGTGGAGGTGAGCTCAAATTTATGGGTAAGGGGTCCTATAGCTGTGGAGAGGAGGCGGGGTTAACCCACACGTAGTCTGCCATGGAGTCTATCAGGAAAGGAAAATTACGGTAAGTATTTGGTAATAAATTTTCCGTTATGCAGTACAATAGGTTCAATATACACTGAGCAAAATTATAAACGCAACACTTTTGTGTTTGCCCTTATTTATCATGAACTCAAAGATCTACGACTTTTTCACAAAATGTCTATTTCTCTCAACAAATCTGTCTAAGCCCAGGTTCACACTGAGCTGCGGGAATAAAGCCGTGCGAGTTCAGCTGAACTCGCATGATTGCACTCCCGCATGGCAGTACCGATTTCGGCTGCGATTTCAGAGACATCTGTGCAGGTTTCTGCACAGATGTCAATGTAAATCGCAACCTGAAATCGCAAAAAGTAGTACATAAACTACTTTTTGAAATGCACTGTCGGACCGATTAGGACAGTGCCATTGACGGCAATTGCCGCCTATTTGACATGTGATTTGACATATCAAATCATACCAATGTGAACTAGGGCTCAATCTGTGTTAGTGAGCACTTGCCCTTTGCCGAGATAATCCATCCACCTCACAGGGGTGGCATACCAAGATGCTGATTAGACAGCATGATTATTGCACAGGTGTGCCTTAGGCTGACCACAATAAAAGGGCACTCTAAAATGTGCAGTTTTATCACACAGCACAATGCCACAGATGTCGCAAATTGGGACAAGGCCATTTGGTGCCCAGGGCGAAGATGGCAAACTGCGCCCCCCGTTTTTAAGAAAGAATCAATGTTGTTTTAAAACAAGAACCAAAGAACCTCTTTTAGAACATTGGGACTTTGTGTTTATCCCTTGTTGTTTTACTCAATTTGTAAAATGCAGCATGAGGGGGTTAATGTATTGCCACTGGTTTCTGATACATTAGAGACGAGCAGTGCCGAGACAAGGTGCCCAGGGCGAACATGGCAAACTGCGCCCCCCAGGTTGTGCATGGGTTAAATGTTTATTAATGCCTATGTAGCGGGGTGCTAAATTTAGGGGAAGTGTTTGGGTGGTAGTTATACCCAAACACCCTAATTGTTAGAGTTCTTGCAACCATTTTTGTCTGCAGGGAGAGTATTGGTGTATAGTTCCCTGTGGCCTGCAGGTGGCGCTGCCATAGTAGGCCAGGTTCGAACCGCTAATCCAGTGCTGTACCTCGTGTGTCCCCTCTCAGCAGCCGTACGGTGAGTGTGGTAGGCCTGCTGTGCATGCTGGGAGAGGATATAAAAGGGGCAGACCCTTCCTGTTCAGGTTTCGTTGTCGGGGGTCCTACCCCAGGGAGTGTGTGTTCCTGTCCGTCCTGGGCACCTTTGGCCCAGGGGCGGAGGTCGGTGGATCAGTCCCAGGCACCTTTAGTCCTGGGGCTGCAACAAAGGCCTGGGCCCAGCACCTTCGGCTGGAGCCCACCGGGAATCGAGGAGTCTCAGGGTGCCGCCTTGCGAGGGGACCCGTATCCTAGATGAGGAGGCTGGGGTAGGAACCGTTCTGAGGGACTGGTGCAGAAGTCACGGTGAAGGAAGGGTCCCGGTAACTCTCTGGAGGGATGTCTTCTCCTTAACAGAGGCCAAGTTCACCAGGTCTGTGGCAGAGACCAAGTTCACCAGGTCTGTGGCAGAGACTTTGGGTAAAGTTTAAGCACCATATCGGCTGCTAGTCCCAAGTGTTCTGTCTCAAGGACATTCAGCTAAACCATTCTTATCCCATAAACATGATACCATATTTCTTCGATCGCAGTTTATTGGAACACGCTAGGTGAAACTACAAATAACAAGAATAAACCTTGATAAGTACAATATCCCATACATTTAGCATACATTGCAGAGACAAAGATACACAGTACAATATGAGACAGTAAAAACTTACTTTTTAAGTTCTCTAAGGGTTGATGGTAAGAGATTGAAATAAGACACATCCTGCTTCCTGCAGTGTCATGGTGAATGTGTCTCTTCCTGTGAGATTTTACCTAGAATACTCTGCTTTCTAATCGCTTCCTGGGTTATACATTTAATAATGATTCTACTGAAACAATACCAAAAAGGGACGCTAGATGGCGCCTACGCTCTGCAAATGATTTCTATAGAAATTACAACCTTAAATGTAATTTTAATCAACACAAATGCAGATAATCAGAATATAGACATCTGATGGACATAACACTCCCCGCCTGACGTCAAGTGACGTCACTAACAGAGTCCTCCGTAGAAAGTAACAGAACAAGTTCAGTCACTGGTCTTAAGAACACTTTGACTTCATTCTGTTGGAAGGTCTTGACCTCGACCTTACGGACAAGATTATCTTTGCTTGGCAGTACTTTGGTGACTAGACCTAAAGGCCACATATTCCTTAGTGTCTGGCAATCTTTCATGAGCACAATATCACCAAAATTAAGATTAGTTTTTTTAGTGTGCCACTTCCTCAGTTGTAGAGTAGATGAGTATTGCTCCTTCCACCGACTCCAGAAGGTATTGGCAAGGGTTTGAACTTGTCTCCATTGACGTTTGCAAAGGTCTTTCTCACAAAACTCTCCAGCTGGAGCACCTACAAGACCAGTCTTTTGCGTGAGCAACATGGTAGGTGTGAGAACCATTGGATCAAGCTTCTTTAAAACACTGTCTTTAGGAACAGGTTTGTGGTTGAGAATACAAATCGATCTCTTTGGCAAAGACTTCTCTCTGTACAACAGATATTAACCAATTTTTAGATTGTTGTAGGTCAGTTGCTGAGTAGACTTTCCTACAGTGGTGCCAACCTCTGCAATTGACATGAGTTGGTGGTTGTTTTTTGTAAGACTGAGTTATGTGGATTAAGCAAGTGATAGCTCTAAATAGTGATCTCCAGGTGGAGCCCCTGCTGAAACGGTGGGTTTTAAACTGGTTGAGAGAAGAAGTTGTTGCAGTAGAAACCTGAGGGCGAATTTCCTGATCCTTGTCTGCATATATTAGGTCAAACCTGGTGAGGTCATTAGTGTTACAGTCAGGACTGCGTAGAAAGGTGGGACCTGTGAACCATAAAGTACTTTCGAGGCGACTGGCCGTTACAGATCTGGTCGCTAGGTCTGCAGGATTATAGTCTGTAGGCACAAAATGCCATTGCTCTGGGCGAGTGGACCTCCTTATTCTCAGCACTCCGTTATTGACAGACATAGAAACGCCTAGTTTTATTATGGATGTAACCCAGAACTACTTTACTGTCTGTGTAGAACTTAGCTTCTTGGATTTCTAAGTTTGCCTCTGTTGCTATTAGTTCAGCTAGCTCTGTAGCCAATACTGCAGCACAAAGTTCCAGCCTGGGTATGGTGTGTTCAGGCAGTGGTGCAAGTTTTGCTTTTCCCATTACAAACCCTATGTGGCATTGTCCTTTAATGTCTATGGTTTTCAGGTAAGCTACAGCAGCAATTGCTTTAACAGAAGCATCCGCAAACACACAAAGTCTTTGCATCTGAATGTCTGCAGTTGACAGAGGAGCATATGGGCGTGGAATTTTAAGATTGGATAGCGCTGTTAGTGAGTCCTTCTACTCTAGCCATAGGTTCTTCTTGTCGGTGAGGAGAGGGTGGTCCCAATCTAGCGACTCGCAGGTTAAGTCTCCGAGTAGTGCCTTACCCTGGATGGTGACAGGTGCTGTAGTCTAAAGGATCGTACAGGCTGTTTATGGTAGACAGGACACCTCTACGGGTAAAGGGTTTTTCTTCTGTGTTTACTTGGAAAGTAAAGGTGTCAGATCTAAGTCCCAAAGCAAACCAAGGCTGCGTTGCATGGGAAGTGAGTCTGTGCTTAGATCCAAGTCTTTTAACTCGTTGGAATGATCTTGGACAGGAAAGACTTCTAAAACTTCTCTACTGTTGGAACCAATCTTGTGGAACCTTAAGTTGGAACACGCAAGCATTGCCTGAGTTCTTTTGAGGAGACTGATTGTGGCTTCATTTGTGGGTAGTGATTTCAAGCAATCGTCTACATAGAAATCCTTGTCCACAAATTGTCTGACATCTGACCCATACTCTGACTCTCCCACTCTAGGAGAGTGTCTGAGGCCATATATAGCAACTGCAGGGGAAGGGCTGTTGCCAAATATGTGCACCCTCATGCGGTATTCTGTGATGTCTCCAGAGGGGTTGTTGTCCCTGAACCAGAGAAACCTCAGAAAGTTTCGGTGTTCTTCTTTAACAAGAAAACAATAGAACATTTGTTGTATGTCTGCCATGAATGCGACCGAATCCTTGCGGAAGCGGAGAAGTACTCCTAATAGTCTGTTGTTGAGGTCAGGGCCAGAAAGAAGGACATCATTTAGAAAGACACCCTCATGCTTGGCGCTGGAATCAAACACCACTCTAATCTGCCCTGGCTTCTTAGGGTGATAGACCCCAAATATGGGTAAGTAACAACATTCTTCTGAGTCTTTGAGGTTTGGGGCTATCTCAGCATGACCATTCTGGAATATTTTGCCCATGAAGGAAAATAAATGTTCTCTCATCTCTGGTTTCCTTTGAAGATTGTGTCTTAGGGAAGTGAGGCGTTTATATGCTAGTTCTCTGTTGTTAGGCAAATGCCGTCTCTGTGGCCTTAAGGGAAGAGGTGTTACCTATCTATTAGTCACGTTTTTCTCCATACTGCTTTCCATAACCTCTAGGAAGATCCTATCCTCAATGGACATTGCTACCTGGTTGTCCTCCTTTGTTCTCCTGAACACTGAGTGTCCTAAGTCGCTTTGGTCATCGTCATAGGTATTGTTGTCACAGAGGGAACTTAAGAAAAGAAGAGGTGCAGGGTTGTTGTGAGGTAGCTCCTTTATGAGGATGTGATTTGGACAGGGTTGGAAAAGAGAAGGACGACCATTCTCGAGGGTACTAGTGAGCAGATTAATAACAGATGCCGGTTTGTGTGCACCTCCCAGGAAAACATCACCTATAATGACCCATCCCAGACCCAGTTTTTGGGCATATGGAGCATTTTTAGGACCGTTGATCAGTTTCCTTACTTTGTGGACTTGCAAGATATCTCTCCCTAGGAGTAAGATTATCTGAGCCTGATCATCAAGTTCTGGTATAAGATGTGCTATGTGCTTCAAGTGGGTCTGGTGAGCTGCTGCGTCTGGTGTGGGAATCTCTGTTCTGTTGTCTGGCATCTGATTGCACTCTATTATGGTCGGTAAGGGTAGACATGTCTTACCATCCATAGATTCAATTTGTAGGCCGTCAGCTCTTCTCCCCGCTGTTTCCACTGTACCTGCACAAGTCCTAAGGGAGTAAGGGCTGCTGGGGCCTTTAAGGTTTAGAATGTCAAAAAACACAGGTCTAGCTAGTGACTTATTACTCTGATCATCCAAGATGACGTAGAGCTTGACTGCTTTGTCTATGCGTCCCTTTGGGTAAACTTTTACTAGACAGATTTTAGAGCAGGATCTGCCACCTATACTTCCTTTGCAGACTTCAGTGCACTGTGAAGTGATTGCTGTGACATCTGTACTAGAGTCTTTGGTCTCCCTGCCTTGCTCCTTGTCACCATGGACAGGTGGGAAGGTTCTTGGAGTAGGCCTTGGGTGTAAAGCTGTGTTGTGTTCTGTGCTGTCACACTCTGTACATTTGACACTGACCTTACAGTCCTTGGCGAAGTGTGTGGATGAAGAGCAGCACTTGTAACAGATGTTGTTCTCTTTGAGGAAAGCTTTGCGATCCTGGATGGTCTTTGTCCTGAAGGCTCTGCATTTCAGAAGAGGATGTGGCATCTTATGTAGAGGGCAGAACTTAGTAGGGTCATTGTCTTGATCCTCTGGCTGAGACTCTGCAAATCTGTGAGAAGAAATGTTAGTTTTGTGCACTGCTACTGGAGCTCTGAGTTGTTTAGGGCCAGAAGAAGTGGTGTAAGACACTGGAAAAATGAAGCTGGGGTCATCTTTCGTTCCTGCTTGTCTGTCTACAAAGTCCACAAACTCACTAAAGGGTGGAAAGGGCACATTGTGTTTCTGTTTGTAGTTACAGCCATGAGCAATCCATCTTTCGTGTAACTCATAAGGACGTTTTTGTGCTAAGGAGTTAATACCTCTAGCAGAGTCAAGATAAGAAAGGCCAGGTAAGTCCCCTTCTGCTTTAGCAACTTGTAACTACATACACAGGTCACTGAATTCTCTGAGTCTTTGGTAACCTCTGCTAGGTATTTTTGGGAAGTCCTCTATCCTTTTAAACAGTGTACTCTTTATAGCCTCTGGTGAGCCATAACATCTATCCAGTCTGTTCCAGATGTTTGTAAGGCCTATCTCAGAATGGTTTATATTAATGTCTCTGATCCTTTTGGCGTGTTCAGCAGAATCATAGCCAAGCCACTTTACGAGGAGTTCTATCTGTTGCCTGCAGGATAGATCTAAACCTTGAATGACACTTTGGAAAGAGGATCGCCACGCTCTGTAGTGTTGAGGGCGATCACTAAATTTGGCAAGTCCTTGGGTAACTAACTCATGTTTGGCCAGGAACTTGGCAAAGTCTACAGTAGCCTGATTGGTATTGGGGTAGGCTGCTGGTGTATTGTGGTGCGGTGTATAGGCATACCTGGTAGAAGTCTCTTCTTTAGGCTCTCTGGGTTCAAACTTACATAAGGTTGGCAGTTCGTACCGGCTCGTTGCATACACCTTTGGAGTGAAGACAGGTGTTTGATGTTTGTATGAAGGCTGGGTACCTTGTGGAGTAGAAAGTTTGGTTGGGACTGGAACGTCTGGAACTCTGTCGGATTTTTCTTGCTTGTAGCACTGGGGTCCAAGGTCGGCTTGTTGATGCTTTACTTCAGGGATATGCAATTAGTGGACCTCCAGCTGTTGCAGAACTTCAAGTCCCATGAGGCATAGCAAGACTCTGACAGCAACAAGCATGACACCCAGAGGCAGAGGCATGATGGGACTTGTAGTTTTGCAACAGCTGGAGGTCCGCTAATTGCATATCACTGCTTTACTTGATGTGACTCACTGACATCATGTTTAATTTCTTGTTGTAGGATGCTGCTTGGATGACAGTGTTGGTAGACATAATCTGATGTGCCTTGCGAGGAATCTTGTTGGTCCTCCTCTAGGCCTGGTATGCTGCTACCTGCTCTTGGCTCATCGTAGATGGCTGCTTCTAAAACTTCTGCTTCTGCAATGGCGGCGGCAGTGTCTCGGTCTACTACCAGCTTCTCCATGTTAGCTTCTAAGATAGCTTGCTGCAATTTCAGAGATGCTTCCTGCTGGGCTAGCTCGTCCTCCAGGCGTACTCTGTTTCTCTCTCTCTTGTTCCAGGCGTACTCTTTCCATCTCTCTCTCTTGTTCCAGGCGTATTCTTTCCTTCTCTCTCTCTTGTTTCTGTCGCACCCTTTCTGCATCAAGGTGGGCCTTTTCTTTTTTCATCTGCAGCTCTTGGTCTGCGAATGCGGCCCTGGCTCTTGCTGCTTCAGCTTTTGAACGAGCGATAGCTGCTGCATTTGCGACAGATGACCTAGATGAGTTTGCTCGTGATCGTGTTTTGTAAGAAGATGTTCCACTGTGAGACATGGCTGCGGGGAAGAAGCTGTCTTGCTGTATAGAGACCGTTAGTGTCGGTGCTGCTTGACAGAGCGTGTCTCTGTGTAGCGTGGCTGCTTGCTTTGCCTCCCACAGGCCTGTTTAAGGCTTCTGACTGTATGGTAACTGCGTAGCCCCGGGCTGTACAGACTTCCGAAGTCAGCATATCTTCCCTTCAGAGGTCAGCTTGAAAATTTCACTGTTCTGTCTCAAGGACATTCAGCTAAACCATTCTTATCCCATAAACATGATACCATATTTCTTCGATCGCAGTTTATTGGAACAAGCTAGGTGAAACTACAAATAACAAGAATAAACCTTGCTAAGTACAATATTCCATACATTTAGCATACATTGCAGAGACAAAGATACACAGTACAATTAGGGTTGCCACCTCACCCTTTAAACCCGAAAACATATGAATTGCACAGGTTCTGAGGCTAATTAAAGGCAGATAAGGCAACAAGTGAGTTTAATTACCACCTTAATCAGCCACAGAATCTGTGTAAATCATATGTGTTCGGGTTTAAAGGGATGAGATGGCAACTCTAAGTACAATATGAGACAGTAAAAACTTACTTTTTAAGTTCTCTAAGGGTTGATGGTAAGAGATTGAAATAAGACACATCCTGCTTCCTGCAGTGTCATGGTGAATGTGTCTCTTCCTGTGAGATTTTACCCAGAATACTCTGCTTTCTAATCGCTAACACTAGGGGGCGAGGAAGGGGTTAAATGTATTCCCTATTGGTGATTCTTACTGTGGGGGGAGGGGACCGACTGGGGGAGGAGACCGATCTTTGTCCCTATGTACAAGGGACACAGCATCGGTCTCCTCTCTCCCTGACAGGACATGGATCTGTGTGCTTACACACACAGATCCATGTCCTTGTCTGTGTAACCGCCGATCGCGGGTGCCTGGCGGACATCGCGGCCGCCAGGCACGCGCATCGGCATCGGCATTACAGTGACGCGCCGGGCACGCGTGCCCCCCAGTGGCCAAAGAAGCGGAGGCCGTAAAAAGACGGCCTCCCGGATTTGTAGAGCCACCTCGCGGCCGTATATAGTCGTACGGCCGGCGCGAGGTGGTTAAGGTAAAACCACCTTAACTGACACACATGCCTAGATTATATTTCATTCAGCCAAACACTAAAGCCGTGTACACTCGATCGGTTTTACCGATGAAAACAGTCCGATGGACTTTTTTCATCGGACAAACCGATCGTGTATGGGCCCCATCAGTCTTTTTTCCATCGGTGTGAAAAAATAGAACGTTTTAAATTTATCCGATGGGAAAAAAACCCGATAGCAAAATCCGATCGTCTGTGTGGAAATCCATTGGATAAAAAACCCACGCATGCTCAGAATCAAGTCGACGCATGCTCAGGAGCATTGAACTTAATTTTTCTCGGCTCATCTGAGTGTTTTACCTCACCGCGTTTGAAACGGTCTGTTTTTTGACTGATGGTGTGTGGGCAAGACTGATGGAAGACAGTTTCATCGGATTTCCGATGGAAAAAAACATTGGATTAGAATCCATAGGATATCCGATCGTGTATACAGGGCTTAAGGCTGGGTTCACACTAGTGCAAATTGTATGTGGGTTTCCCCACATCCAAGTCACATGTCAGGAGATTGTGGCCGGCTCTCTATGGAGCCGGTTCACACAGCTCCAGGATGGCTGTGGAGAGAATTGGACAGAGGTCCTTGCGTTTTATGGATTGTTCCAGGTCTGAATTCAGCCAAAAATTCTGACCGAAATCAGACCTAAAAAGGAGAATAGGGATGCACCAGACCCCTGCTGTGAGCTGCTCCGCACAGCAGTGTGAGCCCAGCATAACAGATTCATCCATCCACACAACAGAGGTGAATGCATAAATCCCCTTTACCGAGACGTATTCTGACAGTGGGGACTCTTCTCTGTCAGAATTCCCTGATCAGCGCTGCAGCTGATTGACTGCAAGCCGCTGGTCAAACAAGGTTCCAGCAGTCCCATTCTACAGAAGCTGATCTGATGGGGCGGCTTCTAACAGGCAAGGCCACACATAGATCAAAATTCAGCTGGTCCCTGCTGAACTGAACAAATTTTGATCCGTGTGTACCCAGCTTTATCTTATTCCTTGCTCCAGTAGGCTCTCCCAATGCTGTGATTGGTCCTGTGGTGCTCCTGGGTGAATTGTGAGTGGCTGTGGTCATACTGCAGCCTCATCATACCATACAGGGTTAATGTTCCTGCATGGTATAATGATGCTGAGGCTTTGGGTGGAGGGGGAGAGCACTGCAGCTGGCTGGAGCAAGTACAAGCTTTCCTCCAGCACTGCAGGGTGGACTTTTTTACTTTGCTGGAGTTGGGCTACATCCCATCACTTGCTGTTTGTGGTCTTTAAATAGGTTAGAAATATTCTGGAAATTTTCAGTCGCTACATAGATGTATTCCACATACACACTAGGGATGAGCTTCGTGTTCGAGTCGAACATACGTTCGACTCGAACATCGGCTGTTCGATCGTTCGACGAAGATCGAACGATTTGGGCCGTTCGCGCCAAATTCGAGTGACGCGAACGGCCCACAATGCACTACGCCATCGCAGTGTCATCCAGGCGCTGTGATTGGCCAAGCATGCACTGTGACCCCGCATGCTTGGCCAATCACAGCGCCGGCAGCGAGGAGAGCAATGATTGGCCACAGGCAGGATGCCTGTGGCCAATTATTGCTGAGGGTGTTTAGTACACGCCCCACACTATAAAAGGCCGCCAGCACGGCGGCCTAGTGTAGTGTGTTCCGGAGCAGGGATAGAGCAGCATAGGCAGGGACAGTGACTGTTATTTCTTTCTTGCTTAACCTGGATTCCTTTAGTTTAGGGAAAGAGAAGGATAGGTAGGGAGAGTGTCAGTGTGTTTTGTGCTTGTGCTATAGTGTGCTTAAAAAAAACATTTATTCTAGGGACAGAAAACTGTAGGTAGGGACAGTGTCAGTTTCTTTCACTCTGCAAGTCCTTGTTTCCAGGGACCTGGAAGGACAGTGAGTGAATTGTCCTTGTGCTATATTGTGCTTAAAAAAACATTTATTCTAGGGACAGAAAACTGTAGGTAGGGAGAGTGTCAGTTTCTTTCACTCTGCAAGTCCTTGTTTCCAGGGACCTGTAAGGACAGTGAGTGAATTGTCCTTGTGCTATATTGTGATTAAAAAAAACATTTTTTCTAGGGACAGAAAACTGTAGGTAGGGAGAGTGTTTGTTTTTTTTCTTTCACTCTGCAAGTCCTTGTTTCCAGGGACCTGTAAGGACAGTGAGTGAATTGTCCTTGTGCTATATTGTGCTTAAAAAAAACATTTATTCTAGGGACAGAAAACTGTAGGTAGGGAGAGTGTCAGTTTATTTCACTCTGCAAGTCCTTGTTTCCAGGGACCTGGAAGGACAGTGAGTGAATTGTCCTTGTGCTATATTGTGATTAAAAAAAACATTTTTTCTAGGGACAGAAAACTGTAGGTAGGGAGAGTGTTTGTTTTTTTTCTTTCACTCTGCAAGTCCTTGTTTCCAGGGACCTGTAAGGACAGTGAGTGAATTGTTCTTGTGCTATATTGTGATTAAAAAAAACATTTTTTCTAGGGACAGAAAACTGTAGGTAGGGAGAGTTTTTTTTCTTTCACTCTGCAAGTCCTTGTTTCCAGGGACCTGTAAGGACAGTGAGTGAATTGTTCTTGTGCTATATTGTGATTAAAAAAAACATTTTTTCTAGGGACAGAAAACTGTAGGTAGGGAGAGTGTCAGTTTCTTTCACTGTGAAAGTCCTTGTTTCAAGGGACAGAGAAGGACACCTGAAGGTAGCCCTTATTGCTTTTTTCCCATCTCCCTGCAGGCCATCTATTAGAATGTCTGGAAGGCAAACAAGGAGAGGCAGACAGTCAGGAGGCAATAAAAGAGGGCAAGCAGGCTCTGTGTCTGGGGGCAACAGTGCTGGTCGTGGACGCGGTGCATTGTCATCAGCACATGGCCATGGGACACGCTTGTCCTTCTTTTCGGCAGCTGGACATGTTGAGCCACATCATGCCGAAGACTTGGTAGAGTGGATGACCAAGCCCTCCTCCTCCTCCTCATCCTCTCTCACCCAGGCTCAGGGTACTGGAAAAGCAGCTGCCAAAGCGTCGTCTTCCCTGGTATCAATGTCAGACAAATCATCAGTCACTCCTTCCCTAGACCCACCATGTCCTCCTCCTGAGGAGTCCCCCGAACTGTTTCAGCACAGTGTTGGGTACATGCTCCAGGAGGATGCCCAGCGTTTCGAAGGGTCTGATGATGAAACCCAGCTAGAGGAAGGCAGTAGCGTGAGAGCAGACAGAGGGGATGCTCAAGAAGGACACCAATCTGGCAGTCATGTTCCAGCAGCTGCAGCATACTGCCAGATTGGCTCCAGTGATGAGGAGGGAGGGGATGATGAGGTCACTGACTCCACGTGGGTGCCTAATAGGAGAGAGGAGGAGGAGGAGGATGAGGAGGAGGCACATCTCCAACGAGGCAGGATGCCCTTTGGTGGCCAGCGTAAGGGCAGTACACCGACGGAATCACACCGCAGAGCTCCGCCTGTGCAGGGCGCTGCCTCTGCCCGTCATTCAAAAAGTTCATTGGTGTGGGCCTTTTTTGAGGCTAGTGCATCAGATCGCACAGCTGCTGTTTGCAACATATGTCTCAAGCGTATATCGCGTGGCCAAAACATCAGCCGCTTGGGTACCACATGCCTGACCAGACATATGTTGACCTGCCATGCAGCTCGTTGGCAAGCCTACCTCAAAGACCCACACCAAAGAACAAAGCGGACCTCTCCTTGCACCGCATCAGCTGGGATCTCCAACCCCACTATAACTTCAGTCCTCTCTGAAACATGCACTGAGAGGAATGAAGGTGTAGAATTAGGTGTGTCACAGCCAAGTACTTGCGCCCACTCTGCTAGCAGTACACCGACGTCCGATTCTAGCAGGCAAATTTCCCTGCCCCAGCTGCTGGACCGTCGAAAGAAGTTCACTCCCAGCCATCCACATGCCCAGCGGTTGAATGCTAGCTTGGCTAAATTGCTAGCGCTTCAACTGCTGCCTTTTCAGTTGGTAGACTCGGCCCCCTTCCGTGAGTTTGTGCAATGTGCGGTTCCTCAGTGGCAGGTTCCCAAACGCCACTTTTTCTCACGGAAGGCTATTCCGGCTCTCTACCGGCATGTGGAAGGCAATGTCTTGGCCTCGCTGGACAGGGCGGTCAGCGGTAAGGTGCATATTACCGCTGACTCATGGTCCAGCAGGCATGGACAGGGACGTTACCTTTCTTTCACGGCCCATTGGGTCACTCTTTTGGCAGCTGGGAAGGATTCAGGACAAGGTGCAGTAGTGTTGGAGGTTGTCCCACCGCCACGCCTCCAAAATGCTACTACTGGTTGTGACACACCTCTCTCCTCCACCCCCTCCTCTTCTTCTTCCTCCATGGCCTCTTCCTGTGGTTTGTCCTATGAACCAGCGGTGCTCCGTAGCCGTTCACGGGGCTACGCAAGTACGCAGGCAAAAAGATGCCATGCCGTGCTTGCGCTGGTGTGTTTGGGGGACAGAAGCCACACTGGGGCAGAGGTCCTGTCTGCTCTGCAGGGCCAGGCCGAGAGGTGGTTGACGCCACGCCAGCTTAAGCCAGGAATGGTGGTTTGCGACAATGGCACCAACCTCCTCTCCGCCCTCCGACAGGGACAACTGACCCATGTGCCCTGTGTGGCTCACGTCCTTAACCTGGTGGTGCAGCGCTTCTTGGGCAGGTACCCGGGCTTACAGGATGTCCTGAGGCAGGCCAGGAAAGTCTGTGTGCATTTCCGCAGATCTTATAATGCCAGTGCTCGCCTGGCTGAGCTGCAAAAGGAGTTGAACCTGCCCAAGAACCGCCTTATATGTGACATGCCCACCAGGTGGAACTCAACGTTGGCCATGCTGCAGCGGCTGCACACGCAGCAGAGGGCCATCAATGAGTACCTGTGCGACTACGGCACCAGGACAGGGTCAGGGGAGCTTGGTTTTTTTTCTCCACGCCAGTGGGGCATGATCAGGGATGCATGCACTGTCCTGGCACCATTTGAGGAGGCCACGAGGATGGTGAGCAGTGACAGTGCATGCATCAGTGACACTGTACCTCTTGTCCACCTGTTGGAGCACACGCTGCGTGGAATAATGGACAGGGCACTTGAGGCAGAACAGAGGCAGGAAGAGGAGGACTTCCTTGCCTCTCAAGGCCCCCTTTACCCAGACAGTGTTCCTTCTGTCCCACCCATCGCACAGGAAGAGGAGGAGGAGGAGGAGGAGGAGGAGGAGGAGGAGGATTGTGTCAGCATGGAGGTGGAGGCTGGCACTCAGCATCATCAGCAGCAGTCTTTTAGGGATGATTTACAGTCCCAAGAAACCAGTGGACTTGTACGTGGCTGGGAGGAGGTGGCTGCGGATCATGTCGTCCTTAGTGACCCAGAGGACTCCGGAGCGAATGCCTCAGCAAACCTACGCTGCATGGCCTCCCTGATCCTGCAAAGTCTGCGGAAGGATCCTCGTATTCTTCGGATCAAGGAGAGGGACCATTACTGGCTGGCCACTCTCCTTGATCCACGGTACAAGGGTAAGGTTGCGGACCTTATGTTACCGTCGCAGAGGGAGCAGAGGATGAGACAACTCCGGGAGGCCTTGCAGAAAGGTCTGTGCAACGCGTTCCCAGAGACTGGGAGGTTGCAAACTCCTGGTCCTGGACAACGAGTTGCTGAGGCTTCGGCCAGTCAAAGAAGGAGCGGTGGGGAAGGTGGCCGTCTGACCGATGCGTTCAGACAATTCTTTAGTCCGCAGCCCCAAAGTATGATCGGTTCCAGCAACCATCGCCAGCGTCTGATAAACATGGTGCAGGAATATCTAGGGGCAAGGTCAGACTTGGACACCTTCCCCACCGAAAATCCTCTGGCTTACTGGGTCTTGAGGATGGATCACTGGCCAGAGCTTGCACAGTATGCAATTGAGCTACTGGCCTGTCCTGCATCCAGCGTTCTTTCGGAACGCACATTCAGTGCTGCTGGAGGATTTGTCACGGATCACAGGGTGCGCCTGTCCACCGACTCGGTTGATCGACTGACTTTCATCAAGATGAACCAGTCTTGGATCACCACCAGCTACCACACACCTGATGCTGATATAACAGACTAATTGATTTTAACATGTCACATCCCTTCAAGACTGATGCTGATGCTGAGTGCCTGTGCTGTTATGTTGACTGGCTATCCTCCTCCTCCGAGTCCTCAATGATACGATTGATGATGATAGCTTGTAAGATCATTTTTGTTTATGGGTGCCGCCACCAGTGCCTAACGCCCAATTTTTCAGCCCCTGTTTAACAGGGGCGTGTCATTACAATTTTTGAAGCAATACTTTGCAACAGGGCTCATTGCTGTGCTCCAAGTACAGTATCTGTGAGGAGTTGCAGTGTTGTGCCACCAGTGCCTAAGGCCCAATTTTTCAGCCCCTGTTTAACAGGGGCGTGTCATTACAATTTTTGAAGCAATACTTTGCAACAGGGCTCATTGCTGTGCTCCAAGTACAGTATCTGTGAGGAGTTGCAGTGTTGTGCCACCAGTGCCTAAGGCCCAATTTTTCAGCCCCTGTTTAACAGGGGCGTGTCATTACAATTTTTGAAGCAATACTTTGCAACAGGGCTCATTGCTGTGCTCCAAGTACAGTATCTGTGAGGGGTTGCAGTGTTGTGCCACCAGTGCCTAAGGCCCAATTTTTCAGCCCCTGTTCAACAGGGGCATGTAATTACAATTCTTGATCTAATAATTCACAGCAGGGCCCATTGCTGCACCCACCAAGAGTAACTGTCAGGGCTTACAGTGTTGTGGCACCAGCACCACCATCAAAGGCCCAATTTTTACTACCACTGTTCAACAATTATATGTAATTAAAATTCCTGATATAATAGTTGACAGCAGGGCGTTCCAGCACCAACCAAGAGTAACTGTGAGTGCTTACAGTGTTGTGCCAACACCAACAACTAAGGGGCCTATTTCTGCAGAGTATATACGGCAGGTCCCTACTTTCAAACATCCAACTTACAAACGACTCCTACTTGCAAACGCAAGAAGACAACAGGAAGTGAGAGGAAATCTACCACTAGGAAGGAAAATTCTCTCCTGTAAGAATAAATATGGGAGAAAGGTGTCTCCTCTGTACTGATGCTTTATCAGCAATCCTTGTTTCAAGAAAAACACCACATTTCAAAAACAGTTGTCATTGGGACGGAAAGTGAGGTGAAATGTTCTGAACAGGGGCACAGACAGCAAAACAAATGTTACAGGGGTGATAACCCTTACCTATGTTTTCCAAAAAGTTTAAAAATAGATTTTTGGTCTGGAGCTACACTTCAACAATGTACCTGTTCAAAATTACAAACAGATTCTACATAAGAACAAACCTACAGTCCCTGTCTTGTATGCACCGCCTGTATAGGGCTGTTCAGAGTATATAGGGCCTTTTTTATTTTATGTGCGGGGTTCCCCTTAATATCCATACAAGACCCAAAGGGGCTGGTAATAGGCTGGGGTGGGGGGGGGGGGGGGGTCATGGGGTAGCTATGCCATTTTTCTTAAAGAATTTCATCCATATTACCGGGACCAGACATTACATTAAAGCCGCAAGCAGTTTTAAATGGCTTTTTTTTCCTTTAGAAGTGTCATTTTGTGCAGGGACAGTTCTAAACACGGGAAACACGTGGCACTTCACAGGCATACTTTAGACACCCCCCAGGTACGATATTTAAAGGAATATTTGACTTTTTTTTTTTTCACTTTATGCATCATTAAAATGACTGCTCCCGAAAAACGACCGTTTTTAAAACTTCTTTTTGCATTGATACATGTCCCCTGGTGCAGAACCCGGGTTCCCAAACCCTTTTTAGGACAATAACATGCATAATAGTTGTTATAATTAGCACTTTAGAATTCGAACGTTCGCATCCATTGTATTTAATAGGGTTCTAATGTTCGTTCGAACTTTCGGTCCGTTCGCGGGTTCTGGTGCGAACCGAACCCGGGGGTGTTCGGCTCATCACTAATACACACTATATTTTATTAAAATGCATGATTTTCATTAAGATACAGTGTGTGTGTGCAATAAAGCTATGTAGAGCCTGAAAAGTCCCAGTATATTTCTAACCTATTCATAAACATTTTACTTTCACTTTAGTAAACCTGCACTGCAAGGGTCAGCACAGGTTTCCAGCACAGCATTGCACAGTGTGGATAGCAGAACAGGTCGGGACTCACAGGAGGAGAAAAGCAGTCATTCAGGCATGGGCCCCCTGGAGCAGAGAAGAACCGGGGGGGGTGCTCCCGACGCAGATTGAGAAGCGGGGAGGCTGCCGCGAATTGAGAAGTGGGGGGTGCCATGAAATGGGAAGCAGGGGGTGCTGTCGGGGCTTGAGGTGCTGACGAACAAAGAAAAAAAAAAAAAAGAACAAAAAAAAGGGGGGTTGCCATCCGGGGCCCTGGGGACATCCGGGCCTCTACAAAAAAAAAAGGGGGGGTTGCCATCCGGGCCCCTTACAGGTGTAGTGCCTGTATCCCCCTGATGGCGGCCTTGTAAGTCTGTGCCAGGAGAGAGAAGAGAGAAGACCTCTGATGTCTGCTGGGCAGTGATGATCTGGGCTGCAGTGTGCTGCTGTCTGCGCTACCCACCTGTACTGGAGCTCTCACTGTCCCGATCCAACCGTCCAGCCTATCAGGAAAACGTGTGTCCAGGAGAGTGTTTTTCCCGGGGAAGCCTGCAGAAGGTAAGGGCACATTCTCAGCGGTGCTTTTGGACAGAATTATCAACGCAGAGCCTGAGACAAAGCATGATGCTCTAGTGTTTTGCGCCCCCTCCCAAACTCCACCCAGGGCAGTGGCCCCTCCCGCCCCTGCCTTGTACCGGCCCTGGCAGGAATGTACACCAGAGCTGTTGCCCTTGAATTGAATGTTCATTTCTCTACCATAAGCCGTCTTCAAAGGTGTTTGAGAGAATTTGGCAGTACATACAACCAACCACGTGTAACCACACCAGCTCAGGACCTCCACATCCAGCATCTTCACCTCCAAGATCTTCTGAGACCAGCCACCCAGACAGCTGCTGCAACAATCGGTTTGCATATATAATGTTATTATTCCTGCGCTACCAAGTGTGGATGAGGACTAGATGGTAGAACTGCTGTAGACACCGAAAAGGGTCAGACCATACCCTTAGTAAAATGGGGTCGGTGCTGCGCTGTTCCTAAAAGGTATAATGCCAATAGGCTAGTATAAAAGTTCAAGCAAGGAGGTAACTCCTGTGTCACGTACCTGATGGTTGTGAGCCCGATTTGCAGAGGAAGGCCTCCCTTACGGCTCCCACTCGCGGCCCCCTGGTAAGGTAACAGTAGGCACAGGAGTAAGGAGTGGTATGGGTGCCTGGCAGGATCAACAGAGGTGAGGAATAGGGATGAGCTCCGGTGTGTGCAGATCCCGCCAGGAAGAGGGCACGGCGCTGCACTAATCACAGACAGGGAGACATGTCCCGATGCGCGGCTGCAGAGAATGGGACATGTCCCCCTGTCTGTGTTTAGCGCAGCGCTGTGCCGACTTCCTGGCGGGATCTGCACGTGGACTGTGCGAGCAGGCCGGAGCTCATCTCTAGTAAGGTAGTGGATCAGACACCCAGAAACTTCCTTGCAGGAACTGGGATACAGGAACTGGATCAGCTTAGCAGGCTGGATCAGCTTAGCAGACTGCATCAGGAGCAGCTCAGCAGATTGGATCAGCTCAGCAGACTGGATCGGAACCAGGACAGATAGGACCAACACAGGGATAGTCAGACAGGCTGGATCAGGTATCAGGCGGGCAGCAAAGGTACAGAAGTGCAAGCAAAGAGAAGAGTAATCACAGACAGGCCGAGGTCAGATGCAGGCAGATAACTGGATAGTCAAAAGTAAGCCGGGTCTTAATACAGGTAACAGTCTCAGATCAGGTTTTAAGGCACACAACGCTGTAGAGCAGACAGCGGGGACTGTATGTGACTGGCAGGCTTAAATAGCCGCCTGGCACCAACAGAGGGGTGTGCGCGCGCACGCGCATTCGTGGTTGCACCCGCAATCGGGAACCGGAGAGTCTGAGGTGCCTGTTTCTGGCAGGATCTTCATGACATCCTGACTATAGACTGTACTAATCCTAGTGGTTAAAGTGCAAAAAATAAATGAATTAATATAACAATACACTCTTTATATAAAAGTATAGAACAGTGAATATCATGCTAAAGTAAACTCCTTAAATAAAATAAATAAAGTAGTGCATGGCATGCTGAAGTAAAACAATCCTGTAAACATATAAGGTGCAGCGTGCATAAATGATAACTATGTGCTAGGTAATGTCTTGCGGCTATCTTACCCAATCAGGTGCAAATTAGCAAAATTAATCGTGCAAAAAAGCAAACAATGAGTGCAAACGGTAAGATACACTATGCAAAAATCGGTTTGCATAACCAAAGAAATTCTGCACAAACTGTCAAAAACCGTCTCAGGGAAGCTCATCTGCATCCTCGTCGTCCTCATCGGGGTCTCGACCTGACTGCAGTTCGTCATTGTAACCGACTGGCACTTTAGAGAGGTGTTCTTTTCACCGATGAATCCCGGTTTTCCCTGTACAGGGCAGATGGCAGACAGCGTGTATGGCAGGGGTGTCCAAACTTTTTTCAAAGAGGGCCAGATTTGATGAAGTGAACATGCGTGAGGGCCGACCATTTTGCCTGACATTCTTTGAACCATTAAAATTTGGTCTAAGTGTGTTCGTTCGAGCACTAATACACTGCCCAACAAGAATTCTCTTGCCTTTGTGGCTGTGTGTGAGTAAAGAGATGAGCTCAGGCGTATTATTTGGATATACCGTATTTATTGGCGTATAACACGCACCTTCACTAAGAGGGAAGTTTCAGGAAAAAAACTTCATATTTTAAATAAAGAAATTTGAAGCAAAGTAAGGGTCAGTGCCCATCTGCAGCCCCCAATTGCCATGAATGCAGCACCCCCAATTGCCAGGAATGCACGCACCATTGCCAGGAATGCAGCACCCATCATTGCCAGGAATGCACTCACCATTGCCAAGAATGCAGCTTCACCATTGCCAGGAATGCACTCACCATTGCCAGGAATGCAGCACCGACCATTGCCAGGGATGCACTCGCAATTGCCATCAGTGCAGCCTTGGAGGGGACAGGGAGGGGCAGGAAGAGCGCCAAAGATATCCTACAGGAGAATCTCCTGTTTACACAGCGGCCTCTTTAACAGAAAGTCCCGCCTCCTTTGATGTACAGAACAGTCATCCAATGGCAGCGCCGGAGACGGGACTTCCTATTACAGAGGCTGCCGTGTAAACAGGAAATACTCCTCCTGTGTGCACGGCACTCGTCCCGCCTCCTCCCTCCGAGGCAGCCAGCCTATATATCTTTTGTGGCCCCGGCGCTAGGAGATCATCGGGGGCCACAAAAGATATATATGTTTAGATAACCAGGCGGGCCATTCAAAACCTGACCGCGGGGCGGACTTTGGACATACCTGGTGTATGGCGTTGTGTGGGTAAGCAGTTTGCGGATGTCAACTTTGTGGATTGAGTGGCCCATGGTGGCGGTAGGGTTATGATATTGGCAGGCGTATATTATGAACAACGAACACAGGTGCATTTTATTGATGGCTTTTGATTGCACAGAGATACCGTGACGAGATCCTGAGGCCCACTGTTGTGCCATTCATCCACCACCATCACCTCATGTTGTAGCATGATAATGCATGGCCCCATTTTGCAATTCCTGGAAGCTGAAAACATCCCAGTTCTTGCATGGCCAGCATACTTACTGGACATGTCACCCATTGAGCATGTTTGGGATGCTCTGGATCGGTGTATACGACAGCGTGTTCCAGTTCCTGACAATATCCAGCAACTTCGCACAGCCATTGAAGAGGAATGGACCAACATTCCACAGGCCACAATTAACAACCTGATCAACTCTATGCGAAGGGGATGTGCTCCACTGTGTGAGGCAAATGGTGGTCACACCACATACTGACTGGTTTTTGGACCTCCCCAAAACAGTAAAACTGCATATATTAGCGTGGCCTTTTATTGTGGCCAGCCTAAGGCACACCTGTGCAATAATCATGCTGTCTAATCAGCATCTTAATATGCCACACCTGTGAGGTGGATGGATTATCTTGGCAAAGGAGGAGTGCTCACTAACATAGATTTGGGAACAATATTTGAGAGAAATAGACCTTTTGTGTACATAGAAAAAGTCGTAGATCTTTGAGTTCAGCTCATGATAAATAGGGGCAAACACAAGTGTTGCGTTTATATTTTTGCTCAGTGCATGTACATTTTCATGTTTTATTCTTTGAAGACCCTGCAATACAGAAAATTGCCTGCTGATCTGCCAGAAATGCACTCCCGAGTTGTGTTGTGGGCTGACAACATACAGTATTTCTATGGACTGAATGGCGTCAGCCCTGTCCAATCATCTTTTGCTAAACTACTCAAACCATTCCAGAGTTTGGAAAGGGATGGTCGGCACTTTAGGATGACATCCAAAAAATTGTATTTCTTTTTAAGTAAACATGTACAATGCTGTAAAAACAGCCTACGCGTTTCGGACATTAGTCTTTAGTCATGGCATGAGACTAAGGAATAACGCCCGAAATGCATAGACTGCTTTTTCAGCATTGTACATGTTTGCATAATAAAGAAATACTATTTTTTGGATTGATCCTGAGTGCCGACCATCCCTTTCCAAACTCTGGTACGTTGGAGCTGTTATGTGGGAAGGTTGCAGCGCCTACACCTGTTTTCACTCAAACCATCCTACTCTATAACATAGAACAAAAAATAATAATGTAGCCCTAGATAAGAACTAGAAGACAGACACCGGAAGATAATGTATGTTGACTCCCTAAAATATTGTATGCTGTCAGCTCACAACACAACTTGGGAGTGCATTTCTGGTAGATCAAGATACAAGACAGCTCTGAATTTTTGACATGATCAACAGGTATTTATTACACTTACCAAACAGATATAACAAAACACTTTCATGGTATATTTACCAGACCAAAAGGAAGCAAGTAAGAGGAATATTTTTTTAGAGTTTACATACACTTTAAACAAAATGTATTAACCACTTCAGCACCGGAAGAATTGACCCCCTTCCTGACCAGGAATTTTTTTGCAATACGGCACTGCGTCGCTTTAACTGACAATTGAGCAGTCATGTGACTGTGTACCCAAACAACATTTATGTCCTTTTTTTCCCCAAAATTTGAGCTTTCTTTTGGTGGTATTTGATCACCTCTGCGATTTTTATTTTTTGCGCTAAAAATAAAAGAAGAGCGACAATTTTGAAAAAAACACAATATTTTTTCTATAATGAAGATCTCAAATAAAAATAAATAAATAAAAGTCATCAGTTTAGGCCAATATGTATTATTCTACATATTTTTGGTAAAAAAATTGCAATAAGCGTATATTGATTGGTTTGCGCAAAAGTTATAGCCACTACAAAATAGGGGATAGATTTATGGCATTTTTATCATTTTTTTTTTACTAGTAATGGCGGCGATCAGCGGTTTTTATCGGGTCTGCTACATTGCGGCGGACAGATCGGACACTTTTTTGGGACCATTGACATTTATACAGCGATCACAGCTAAAAATAGCCACTGATTACTGTATAAATGTCACTGGCAGGGAAGGGGTTAACACTAGGGGGCGATTAAGTGTGTTCCCTAGGTGTGTTTCAAACTGTGACTGACTAGAGGAGGAGCCAGATCATTGTTCTTACTTAGTAGGAACAGGCAATCTGTTTCTCCCCCCCTGTCAGAACAGGGATTTGTTTGCACACAAAAATCCTCATTCTGGCTCTCGTGCCCACGATCGCGCCCACCGGCCACGAGCACCGTGTCCACCGCCATGCAGCATGTGCCTGCTATGGCTCTTAAAGGAGCCACCTTATATATACGTTGATTCGTGCAGGAGAGCCATCCTGCCGCCGTATATGTACAGGAGCCAGTCGGGAAGTGGTTAATGAAGGGTGGAGGCTGCCATTTCTGACCTCTCCTCCGGAATACATTGGTACTTCATTGTCATACTTATCCAGTGTTTTCAGTACTTTCGCAGTCATTAACGTGGAATAAGTTAGCCGATTGAGAACTTTAAGGCTCCATGCACACTGGCTTAAAAATCACTGCTTCCACAACAGTTTTGTGTTTTTCCTGTAGAAGCATCTCAATGTTATCCGATTTGTCCATGCACATTAGGACGATTAGAGGCATATTTTAACCTCAGCGTTTAGAGGCAGAAAGAAAACCCCTTCTTGTTTGCGTTTGTGATAGGAGGAGGGGCGGACTGACAACACTCATGACCCCCGGACCAAATAAAGCAAGGTACCCCTGTTAAGGCCCACCCATAAACCCACCCCTGACCTGCCCATGGCCCGCCCCTACATTTTGGACAAAGTACAACTTCTGCCTTTTTCTTAACCACTTAACGACCGCTCACTGTATATATACGTTGGCAGAATGGCACCGACAGGCACAATCACGTAGAGCATAGGTGATCGCCTTTGTACAGTTGGGGGGTCCGATCGGACCCCCCTCCTATACAGTGAGCGGCCGTTTATCGTTGGGGAGCGATCAGAGATGAGGGGGTGACCATTCGATTTCGGCCACCCCCTCGCGATCGCTCCCGGCGAATGAAAATGCTTCCTCCGCCATGTGATGTAAACACAGGCAGGAGGAAGTGATGTCATCTCCCTCGCGGCGGTCTTTTCGATTCCGGCGCCGAGGAGAGAAGAAGCAGGTTAGTGCACCAACAGTCCACTGACACATAGGTACACATAGGCACACATTTCACCCCCCAGTCACCCCCCAGCCCCCAATCACAGTGTCACTGATTGCAGTGATCATTTATTTTACTGATCACTGCATTTAGTGTCATCTGTGATAGTAAAAAGTTGCAGGGCAGTTAGGATTAGGCCCCTTTAGGTCCAGGGTAGCCCCCTAACCCCCCCAATAAAGGTTTAACCCCTTGATCGCCCCCCAGGTAACCCTTTCACCCCCTAACGCCAGCGTCACTAAGCGATCGTATTTTCGATCGCTGTATTTAGTGCCGGTGGTGCCCTAGATAGCCAGTTATTTATTTTTAGTTTCGCCGCAGGTTTTTAGAGCGTCAGGTACCCCCATATATTATTTTAACCCCCTGATTGCCCCTAGAGTTAACCCTTTCACCAGTGATCACCGTATAAGCGTCACTGGTGACACTGGTTACCCAGTTAGTTATTTAGTTATTTAGGTAACCCGTCAGGTTTTTATATAGCGTCGGGTACCCCCATATTTAACCTAATAAAGGTTTTAACCCCCTGATTGCCCCTAGTTAACCCTTTCACCAGTGATCACCATATAAAGGTTACGGGTGACGCTGGTTGGTTAGTTTGCTTTTTATAGCATCAGGGCACCCGCCGTATATAACCCAATAAAGGTTTAACCCCCTGATCGCCCCGGCGGGTGAGATCAATTAGGTTTTAGCGCCAGAGAGGGTCTGCGTCGCCCCAGGCAGCGTTAGGTTAGTGCCAGTAACGCTAACACCCACGCGCAAAGCATACACCTCCCTTAGTGGTATAGTATCTGATCAGATCTATACTAGCGTCCCCAGTGGTTTAGGGTTCCCAAAAACGCAGTGTTAGCGGGATCAGCCCAGATACCTGCTGGCACCTGCGTTTAGCCCCTCCGCCCAGCCCAGCCCACCCAAGTGCAGTATCGATCGATCACTGTCACTTACCAAACACAAAACACATAACTGCAGCGTTCGCAGAGACAGTCCTGATCCCTGCGACCGCTAACAGTTTTTTTTGTAGCGTTTGATATATTTGCTGACGACAGTCAGGTGTTTTTTTTCCTGTGAATCTTACTAGTGTACCCCTAAATTTAGAGCCCAAAATGGCAAGTCGAAGGTACACTAGTAAAGAGGCCTACGAGATTCTGAGCATGACAGATAGTGAAGAGGAGGTCACGTATCTGTCAGATTCAGGCTCAGAATATCTTCCCGTAGAAGACAGAGACGTCAGCGGCCCCACGTCAGATAGCTCTGACGACGAAGTTGAGGTCCCTGCTAAGGTCAGGCGTACCCGATCTTCTGAGGTTGTTGAGGAGCAAGAACCGCAGGGCTCTCGTATCATGGAGCAGAGTAGTACTAGCGCCGCTATTCCTTCTGGTGAATTGGCAAGCACCAGCGGCCTAGTACAGCCTGGGCGTACATCCAGCACTGCAGTATCACGTGGTGACGTGGCGAGTCCCATAAGTGCAGTTCAAGCTGGCGAGGTGGCAAGCACAAGTAGTGTCCCGCTGCCACCAATAAGAAGACAAAGGCAGGCCCGTCGTACCCATAGTGCTCTTCCTGCAGAATTCGCCTATCCTGATTGGGTCCCCACCACTTCTGCAGAACCCGTACTTCCCCCATTCACTGCCCAACCCGGTATTCAGGTGGAAACAGCTGATTTTATGCCAATCGATTTTTATTCGCTGTTTTTCACGGAAGATCTCTATAGATCTATTGTGGACCAGAGTAATTTATATGCTGGTCAATTCATCGCCGCTAATCCCCAGTTGCCTTCCATTGCCAAAGATTGGAAACCAATTACGGTTTCCGAATTTAAGACCTTTCTGGGCCTTTCCCTCAACATGGGCACACATAAATTCCCGTCATTGCGTGCTTATTGGTCCACGCACCCAATTGACCACATGCCCGTGTTCTCTGCCTCCATGCCCAGGAAACGATACGAGCAGATTTTGCGGTTCATGCACTTCAACGACAATGAACTTTGTCGTCCACGTGGGGACCCTGAATACGACCGGCTCTATAAAATTCGGCCCCTCATAAACCACTTCAACGAACGTTTTGCAGCCTTGTTTATTCCCGATCAAGCTGTCTGCGTTGATGAGTCCCTGATTAAATTTTCTGGCTGCTTGGCTTTCAAGCAGTACCTTCCCAGCAAGCGTGCCAGATACGGGGTCAAGCTCTATAAGTGCTGTGACAGGGCAACAGGCTATGTATGGAGCTTTATGGTTTATGAGGGAAAAGATAGTCAGGTTGAGCCGGTCAACTGCCCGGATTACATAGGGAGCTCTGGCAAGATAGTGTGGAACTTGGTGTCACCCTTATTCGGAAAGGGGTACCACTTGTATGTGGACAATTATTACACGAGCGTGCCACTGTTTAGTCACTTGTTTGATCATCAGATTGAAACATGTGGCACCGTGCGACCTAATCGCCGGGGCTTTCCCCAGCGGCTTGTAGATGCCCGTCTTAGGCTGGGGGAGAGAGCCTGCGTAAAGTGTAATAACTTGCTCGCTATGAAGTGGAGGGACAATAAGAATGTTTTCCTTCTTACCTCCCTTCATGCAGACACGACAGTCCAAATTCGTACGGCGACTGGTGTTGTGGAGAAACCCCTCTGTGTCCACGAATATAACAAAAATATGGGAGGGGTGGACCTCAACGACCAGTTGATGGCGCCGTATCTAATTGACCGTAAGGCAAGACGCTGGTACAAAAAAGTGTCTCTATCCTTATTCCAATTGGCTTTGCTGAACGCTCATGTGCTATACAGAGCTTCTGGCGGGACTTTATCTCTTCTAAAATTCCAGAATGAGATAGTCACAGAACTCCTGTATCCAGGCGGTTCTGCACCTCACCATCCCCTACCAAATGCAGTAAGCCGGCTGCATGAGAGGCATTATACGCATCTCCTCCCGAGTACCCCTACCCAACGAACCCCCCCAAAAAGATGTCGTGTCTGTAGCAAGCGCGGATTTAGGCGTGACACCCGTTATTATTGTCCACTCTGTCCTGACAAACCTGGTCTTTGCCTTGGTGAATGTTTTGAACGCTACCACTCAAAAGTGAAGTTTTAGCGTAGGGTACAGCATTTCACAGACTAGGACACACTTACACAGGGTCTCCCAAGATGCCATTACATTTTGAGAGACCCGAACCATTACAGTTGTTAAAGTTTAAAAAAAAAAGTGTAAAAAAGAAAAAAAAAACGTAAAAAACAAAAACACAAAAAAAATATAAAATAAAAAAACCAAAAATAGTTGTCATTTTATTGTTCTCTCTCTCTCTCTCTGTTTTCTCTCTGTTGTTCTGCTCTTTTTTACTGTATTCCATTCTGCAATGTTTTATCATGCTTGCTTTTCAGGTATGTAATTTTTTGTTTTCAGGTGCGCCATTCAACTGCAGCGCGGAATTATTTATCTTGACAGCAACAGCGTTTGCTCCCACGATACATAAAGCCGTGACTCCAGTGCTGTAGGAGGTGATTTCAACACCACAGTTAAAAAAAAAAGAGCATATATGCCGAAGCATGGGGGCAGCAGGGGCGGAGGAGCGATTTTGCTCCTAATGCCGCGTATATACGGTCGAAATTCTGATGGAGGCTTGCCCGTGGAAAAGTTTGACCGTGTGTACGCGGCATAACCTTTTATGCCGCGTACATACAGTCGAAATTTCGACAAAGGCTTGCCCGTGGAAAAGTCAGACCGTGTGTACGCGGCATAACTTTTTTGCGGGAGGATGCCCCCATGCTTCGGCATATATATATTTTAGGCACAGGTTGCGTTAAATTTTTTTTTTTTTTTTTACTAGGTTTTGTTTTGGTATTTGCTTTGCAGGTATGGTATGGTATGGTAAGGTCTTACTGTTGTACTGTAATGTTACTTTGTTTTAATGTTAACCATCATTTGCTTAGCAGGTACACCATTCAGTTGCATCGCGGATTTATTTATCTTGACAGCAACAGCGTTTGCTCCCACGATACATAAAGCCGTGACTCCAACGCTGTAGGAGGTGATTTCACCACCACAGTTAAAAAAAGAGCATAAATGCCGAAGCATGGGGGCAGCAGGGGCGGAGGAGCGATTTTGCTCCTAATGCCGCGTATATACGGTCGAAATTCTGATGGAGGCTTGCCCGTGGAAAAGTTTGACCGTGTGTACGCGGCATAACCTTTTATGCCGCGTACATACAGTCGAAATTTCGACAAAGGCTTGCCCGTGGAAATGTCCGACCGTGTGTACGCGGCATAACTTTTTGCAGGAGGATGCCCCCATGCTTCGGCATATATGCCCATCATTAGAAGTGGGTGGATGAAGGGAGGTATTCTAATGGTGGGCATACCCACCGATCAATCTATTTTTTTCGTTCAGCCAACAGGCTGCATGAAAAAAAAGATTACAATACATGTCCAACAAGGACCAGCAACGTACTGGTATGTTGCTGGACTTTGAATGTTTATACCAGAATGATGCCTGCAGGTTTAGGTATCATCTTGGTATCATTCTTTTCAGCCAGTGGCCGGCTTTCATGTAAAAGCAATTCTAGCAGATAATTAGCCTCTAGACTGCTTTTACAAGCAGTGGGAGGGAATGCCCCCCCCCCCGGATATAAACAGCGCCATTGGGAAATTGGGAAAGCATTTTATCACACCGATCTTGGTGTGGTCAGATGCTTTGAGGGCAGAGGAAAGATCTAGGGCAGGGGTCTCAAACCTGCGGCCCTCCAGCTGTTGCGGAACTACAAGTCCCATCATGCCTCTGCCTATGGGAGTCATGCTTGTAACTGTTTAGCCTTGCAATGCCTCATGGGAATTGTAGTTCTGCAACAGCTGGAGGGCCACCAGTTTGAGACCCCTGATCTAGGGTCTAACCCCCCATTTTTTTTCAAAAAAAGAGTACCTGTCACTACTTATTGCTATCATAGGGGATATTTACATTCCCTGAGATAACAATAAAAATGATAAAAAAAAAAAAAATATGGAAGAAACAGTTGAAAAATAAAATAAAAAAGCAAAATAAATAATAAAAAAAAAAAAAAAAAAAAAAGCACCGCTGTCCCCCCCTGCTCTTGCGCAAAGGCGAACGCAAGCGTCGGTCTGGCGTCATATGTAAACAGCAATTGCATCATGCATGTGAGGTATCACCGCAAAGGTCAGATCGAGGGCAGTAATTTTAGCAGTAGACCTCCTCTGTAAATCTAACGTGGTAACCTGTAAAGGCGTTTAAATGCTTTTAAAAATGAATGTAGTTTCTCGCCGCTGCGCGTTTGTGCGCAATTTTAAAGCATGTCGTGTTTGGTATCCATGTACTCGGCCTAAGATCATCTTTTTTATTTCATCAAACATTTGGGCAATATAGTGTTTTTTAGTGCATTAAAAATAAAAAAAGTGTGTTTTCCCCCAAAAAATGCGTTTGAAAAATCGCTGCGCAAATACTGTGTGGAAAAAAAAAATGCAACACCCACTATTTTAATCTGTAGGGCCTTTGCTTTAAAAATATATATAATGTTTGGGGGTTCAACATAATTTTCTTGCAAAAAAATAAATGTTTTCATGTAAACAAAAAGTGTCAGAAAGGGCTTTGTCTTCAAGTGGTTAGAAGAGTGGATGATGTGTGATATAAGCTTCCTAATGTTGTGCATAAAATGCCAGGACAGTTCAAAACCCCCCCAAATGACCCCATTTTGGAAAGTAGACACCTCAAGCTATTTGTTGAGAGGCATGTTGAGCCCATTGAATATTTTTATTTTTTGTCCCAAGTGACTGAATAATGACAAAAAGAAAAAAAAAATGTACAAAAAGTTGTCACTAAATGATATATTGCTCAAACATGCCATGGTTATATGTGGAATTGCACCCCAAAATACATTCTGTTGCTTCTCCTGAGTACGGGGATACCACATGTGTGAGACATTTTGGGAGCCTAGCCGCGTACAGGACCCCGAAAACCAAGCACCGCCTTCAGGATTTCTATGGGTGTAAATTTTTGATTTCACTCCTCACTGCCTATCACAGTTTCGGAGGCCATGGAATGCCCAGATGGCACAAAACCCCCCTAATGACCCCATTTTGGAAAGTAGACACCCCAAGCTATTTGCTGAGAGGTATGTTGAGTATTTTGTAGATCTCGCTTTTTGTCACAAAGTTTTAAAAATTGAAAAAAGAAAAAAAAAAAATATGTCTTTCTTCATTTTCAAAAACAAATGAGAGCTGTAAAATACTCACCATGCCTCTCGGCAAATAGCTTGGGGTGTCTACTTTCCAAAATGGGGTCATTTGTGGGGGTTTTGGGCTATCTTGGCATTTTATGGCCTTCAAAACTGTGATAGGTAGTGAGGAGTGAAATCAAAAATTTGTGCCCTTAGAAATCCTGAAGGCGGTGCTTGGTTTTCGGGGGCCCGTACGCGGCTAGGCTCTCAAAAAGTCCCACACATGTGGTATCCCCGTACTCAGGAGAAGCAGCCAAATGTATTTTGGGGTGCAATTCCGCATATAACCATGGCATGTTTGAGCAATATATCATTTAGTGACAACTTTTTGTACATTTTTTTTTATTTTTTTTTTGTCATTATTCAATCACTTGGGACAAAAAAAAAATATTCAATGGGCTCAACATGCCTCTCAGCAATTTCCTTGGGGTGTCTACTTTCCAAAATGGGGTCCTTTTGGGGGGTTTTGTGCTATCTTGGCATTTTATGGCCTTCAAAACTGTGATAGGTAGTGAGGAGTGAAATCAAAAATTTATGCCCTTAGAAACCTTGAAGGCGGTGCTTAGTTTTTGGGGTCCCGTACGCGACTAGGCTCCCAAAAAGTCCCACACATGTGGTATCCCCGTACTCAGGAGAAGCAGCAGAATGTATTTTGGGGTGTAATTTCACATATGCCCATGGCATGTGTGAGCAATATATCATTTAGTGACAACTTTGTGCAAAAAAAATAAAGTTTGTCATATTCCCGCAACTTGTGGCAAAATATAAAATATTCCATGGACTAATCATGCCTCTCAGTAAATAGCTTGGGGTGTCTACTTTCCAAAATGGGGTCATTTGGGGGGGTTTTGTACTGCCCTGCCATTTTAGCACCTCAAGAAATGAGATAGGCAGTCATAAATTAAAAGCTGTGTAAATTCCAGAAAATGTACCCTAGTTTGTAGACGCTATAACTTTTGCGCAAACCAATAAATATACGCTTATTGACATTTTTTTTACTAAAGACATGTGGCTGAATACATTTTGGCCTAAATGTATGACTACAATTGAGTTTATTCGATTTTTCTTATAACAAAAAGTAGAAAATATCATTTTTTTTCAAAATTTTCGCTCTTTTTCCGTTTATATCGCAAAAAATAAAAATCGCAGAGGCAATCAAATACCATTAAAAGAAAGCTCTATTTGTGGGAAGAAAATTACGCAAATTTCGTTTGGGTACAACATTGCATGTCTGCACAATTTACAGTTAAAGCTGTGCAGTGCAAAATTCTGAATTCACCTCTGGTCCTTTAGCTACCAAATGGTCCGGGGCTTAAGTAGTTAATGGGACCTAGAGGGGGGTCTCTTTCTAACAGTGTCCACTAGACAGTCTGTTAGAAAGCGTCCCCTCCAGGCTCCATTAAAGACTACAACAGAGCCTGGAGGGGGGTCTCTCTCTAACAGTGTCCATTAGAGATTTTCTGTTAGAGAGAGACCCCCCTCCAGGACTCATTAGTGACTAAAAAGGAGTCTAATGGGACCTGGAGGGGGTCTCTCTAACCGAGGCCCTTTCAGTGTCCATTATTAGAAAGAGTCCCCCCCAGGTCCCATTAGAGACTACAAAGGGGTATAATGGGACCTGGAGGCAGCCTCTTTCTAATAGAGTACAGTGAACATCTTCATTCACTCTGGTCCTCAGGGGACCCCCTCCTTGTGCCCTAACTCTCCCCCCTACCCCAACCTCTCACAAAGTAGAAACAAATTGGCACTGTGTAGCGCTCATTTTACCTTAACTATGGGTACTGTAGTTGTGGCTGATTCCCGCGTCCTCTGTGGCTGGCTGGCTCCCACATCCTCTGTGGCTGGCTGGCTCCCTGGTGTGGGTGGGTCACTGTGGCTGGTTGGCCCTGGTGTTGGTGGGTCACCGTTGGTGGGTGGCTGGCACCCTGGCCCTGCTGTGGGTGGTTGGCTGGCACCCTGGCCCAGCTGTTGGTGGGTCACTGGCGTGGGTGGCTGCCTGGCTCATACCCTGGCTGGCTGGTGTGTCCTCTCCTCGTCCGCGTTCTGGGCACTGTTTGCTGAGGTGAGGAAGGAAGGCGGTGGCCTTTGCCCTATCTGCAGCAGGCCCAGTGCGCAGAGGCGCACCACGTAATGATGTTGCGTGCGTGTGTTTGGGTCCTCTCTGTGTCCATTTGAGAGTCTATGTTTGAAAGAGCCCCCCCCCCATCTCATTTTTGTGTGCAAACAAATCCCTGTTCTGACAGGGGGGGGGGGAGAAACAGATTGTCTGTTCCTACTAAGTAAGAACAATGATCTGGCTCCTCCTCTAGTCAGTCACAGTTTGAAACACAGTTCGAAACACACCTAGGGAACACACTTAATCGCCCCTAGTGTTAACCCCTTCCCTGCCAGTGACATTTATACAGTAATCAGTGGCTATTTTTAGCTGTGAGAGCCCCCCTTAACAGACTCCCCCCTCACAGATCCCCCTATAAGATTCCCCCCATAACAGACTCCCCCCATCACAGACTCCCCCCCAACCACAATAGAAATGTGTGTATTCCAGAAAGTTTAACAATCAGCAGATAAAGATACTCCAAACATCTGGTGTTGGCGTTTCAATCATCTCGGCACCATGGTTGTTATGGTGTCAGGGTGATTGAAGCGCATTATTTCTATTATTACATTGTAATATAAAATTAACTCACCATAATGCAGAATCAGTCGGAGCTCTGATGTCAATGTCCCCAGCCAGCGGAGTGCTTCCTTACATCTCAGGTGTCACTGTCCCCAGCCAGCATAGTGCTTCCTTACATCTCAGGTTTCCCCAGCGGAGTGCTTCCTTACATCTCAGGTGTCCCCAGCCAGCGGAGTGCATCCTTACATCTCAGGTGTCCCCAGCCAGTGGAGTGCTTCCTTACATCTCAGGTGTCCCCAGCCAGCGGAGTGCTTCCTTACATCTCAGGTGTCCCCAGCGGAGTGCCTCCTTACATCTCAGGTGTCTCCAGCGGAGTGACTCCTTGCATCTCAGGTGTCCCCAGCGGAGTGCCTCCTTACATCTCAGGTGTCCCCAGCCAGCGGAGTGCTTCCTTACATCTCAGGTTTCCCCAGCGGAGTGCTTCCTTACATCTCGGGTGTCCCCAGCGGAGTGCTTCCTTACATCTCAGGTGTCCCCAGCGGAGTGCTTCCTTACATCTCAGGTGTCCGCAGCCAGCGGAGTACTTCCTTACATCTCAGGTGTCACCAGCGGAGTGCCTCCTTACATCTCAGGTGTCCCCAGCGGAGTGCCTCCTTACATCTCAGGTGCCCCCAGCGGAGTGCCTCCTTACATCTCAGGTGTCCCCAGCGGAGTGCCTCCTTACATCTCAGGTGTCCCCAGCGGAGTGCTTCCTTACATCTCAGGCGTCACTGTCCCCAGACGAGTTATTAACAAGAAGGGAGCCTGCCGAGTGGCTACAATAGAAATGGCGCTGCGGCACCGCCCACCCGCCACCCCTTTCCACAACAGGTCACAGATGACAGACAAGCCGAGGGCGGGGGGTGGGCAGTGCCGCAGCTCCATTTTTATAGTAGCCACTCGGCAGGCTCCCTTCTTGTTTATAACTCGTCTGTGGTCTTCTGGAAAATGGCCGCTGGCGGAGGTAATGTCTCCGCCGGACCTCTAGCGGCGGCGGGCGGCGAAAAATAGTGAAAAAAAAAGAAGGTCAGGGGAGGGGGATTGCTGGAATGTTAAAAGGGGCAGTCTGCGGGCCGAGGTAAATCACACTGGCGGGCCGGATGCGGCCAGCAGGCCGTAGTTTGAGGACCCCTGGTCT
Source organism: Rana muscosa (assembly GCA_029206835.1). Lineage (NCBI taxonomy): Eukaryota > Metazoa > Chordata > Amphibia > Anura > Ranidae > Rana > Rana muscosa. The sequence continues at coordinate 353,413,120 of CM055127.1, read as the reverse complement.
ATGGGGATAATCACAAATAGCTTTTTGTGTTCTGAACTATTTTACTGAAGTAGTGATTCTTAGTTTGACTCCCTTTGGTATAGAGTCCTATGGAAAATATGCTATGCGGCCACATGTTACCCCTGATTAAGCCAAATACATGTAGCGACCTCACCTCTGCCTCCCTCCTTCTCTTCTTGGTCAATGGCTCTCGTCTAGGGGACCAGGGAGGAGAGTGTGGCGCACCACCAGCTCGTATCCTCTTGTGTGCAGAGGTGTGAGCTATAACCTTTTACTTTTGGGGTGGAACCGCAACTCTGTCCCCGGGCCTAGGGCACCCGGAGACCACATGCACCCAGGCTGAAAGTGCCTGGGCACGGACCTCATGCGGAAGATGTCTGCCCCCTTATACCCTCTTCCAGCATGCACAGCGGGTTCCCCACCCTGCTGTACTACTGCCGCGAGAGGACACAAAGGGCACAGCCCTCGAATGGTGGTTCAACCCCAGCCTATGGCAACAGCGCCACCTATAGGCCGCAGGGAACTGGACACCATTGATATCCTCCACTGGCAAAAATTGGTCCAGGAATCCTAACAATTGCTGCATCTGAGCCTGATACCACTCAGATGCCTTCCCTAAATATAACCACCCGCTACATACACATTGCTGTGATAGGTCCATGTTTGTGCAGCTTTCATATTCTGATGTGTATTCATTTGCACTGTGCGCATTCTCTTTTTACACCCTGAACCTGTTTTGAATTAACTTTGCACCTTCTTAGTAAAACTGCAGTTTACATTCACTCTTTAACTAATCAATCATTCAGCCAATTCTTTAAAATAACTTTATGCTGACTTTTGTGGATTTTCATGCATGTAATGGCTCAGTGGGAAAGAAAGAATTAAAGACAAGGCACAGACAGTCAGCTAACCAGCATTTTCAGAAGGAGGCCAGAAAGGTTAGCCTTTCAGTACAGGTTTGCTGTATTCCAGACATGGTAATGTGTCACATATATGTCTATTCTGCAAAGATTCCTTTAACCACTTGCTGACCGGATAACGCTGACATACGGTCGGCAGAATGGCACCATTGCGCAAAACGACATACCTGTACGTCGCTGGCGCCCACGCCATGCCTGTGGAGATTGAATTAGTTGCAGAACCGATCAGTCTCCAGGTCCAGGCCAATGATTTCTGGCCTGGACCTGCTGATTGGTTCTGACCAATGAATTGCCTCATCTGCCTGTGAATTGTAAACACAGGCAGAGGAAGTGAGGTCACCTCCCCTCGTGGAATCCTTTTCGGTTCCAGAGAGAGGAGAGAGGACATCCAAACGTGAGTTGCACCAACACTACACTGACACAGTACACGTAGGCACACATTTCACCCCCAGGTCACTCACCCCCCGATCGCCCCCCCCAGTTACCCCTTTACTCCCTGTCACTGTGTCACCAATTGCACTTTTCAGATTTTTCACTGATCACTGCATTGGTGTCACTTGTGACACTAATCAACGTTAGAGCAGCTAGTAGTAGGCCCAGGTGGCTTTAGGGTACCCCCAATTAACACCCTAATAAAGGTTTAACCCCTTAATCACCCCCCGTTAACCCTTTTACCCCGTCACCAATGTCACTAGTAGATCTATTTTCTGATCGCCGTAGTGTCACGGGTGATGCTAGTTAGCCAGTTAGTTGGTTAGTTTCACCGCCAGGTTTTTATAGCCTCAGGGTACCCCCATATATTACCTAACAAAGGTTTTAACCCCCTGATTAACCCTTTCACCTCCTGTCACCAGTGATCGCCGTATTAATGTCACGGGAGATGCTGGTTAGTTCGGTTTTTTATAGCGTCAGGGTACCCCCCGTATATTACCTAATAAAGGTTTAACCCCCTGATCACCCGGTGGGTGACATCAGTTAGGTTTTATCATCAGTTAGGTCAGCGTCATATTAGTGGCAGTAGCGCTAACACCCACGCACGCACCATACACCCCCCTTAGTAGTATAATGTCTGAACGGATCAATATCTTTGATCTGATCAACTATATTAGCGTCCCCAGTAGTTTAGGGTTCCCAAAAATGCAGCGTTAGCGGGATCAGCCCAGATACGTGCTAGCACCTGCGTTTAGCCCCTACGCCCAGCCCAGCTCACCCAAGTACAGTATCAATCGATCACTGTCACTTACAAAACACAACACAAATAACTGCAGTGTTCGCAGAGTCAGGCCTGATCCCTGTGAATGCTAACAGTTTTTTGGTAGCAATTGAAGCAGTCGCTGATAATCAGGTGCTCTTTTTGCCAGTGAGTCGCACTAATAACCTATAAATTTAGAGGCCAAGATGTCCAAACAGAGGTACACTAGTGACGAGGCCTCCACATTGCTGAGCATGACAGATGAGAGCGAAGGGGAAGCCGCCTCACTGGCAGATTCAGGCTCAGTATACGAACCAGTAGACAGCAGCGGCACCCTGACAGATAGCTCTGACTATGGAGTAGTGGTCCCTGCTAAGGTCAGGCATGCCCGACCCCGTTCTTCTGTTGAGGTGCATGAACGGCAGGGCTCTCGTATGGAGCAGAGAGCCAGTACTAGTGCCGCTCATCCTTCTGTTGAACTGGCAAGCACCAGCGGCCTAGTAAACCCTGGTCATACATCCAGCACTGCAGTATCACGTGGTGATGTGGCGAGTCCCATAAGTGCAGTTCAAGCTGGTGCAGTGGCTAGCACAAATAGTGTCCCACAGCCACCAAGAAGACAAAGACAGGCCTGTCAAGCCCATAGTGCCCTTCCTGCAGAATATGCCAACCCTGATTAGGAGCCCACCACTTCTTCAGCACCCGTACTTCCCCCATTCACTGGCCAACCCAGAATTCAGGTGGAAACAGTTGGTTCTACGTCACTTGATTTTTATTCACTGTTTTTCACGGAAGATCTCTATAGATCTATTGTGGACCAAAGCAATTTTGCTGTTTTTACTGTTACCTCTGTAAGTATAACTTACGTTTTTTATTAAACCAATTTTCTACGGAATTACACTATTGGTCTGCCCTCTCTATTCCATGCTGGGGTGATCTGGATATTGTGACTCACAGTCCATCCGAACGGGACGCACTGGCTCACGAAGGGAGGATTACAGCACTAAAGGCCGCGGCTGGGTAACAGTCGGATGCCCTAAACCGCTTGCCTTCTGGTAAGCTGCTTCCCCTTCTGTTGGTGGTGGATACCTCACGGTTTATTGTGAATAGTCACTGTGGTGTGATATCTGTGGCTCCCCCGCCATAAGGACTTATGGACATTTGTGGAATATTACTGGACTAGTTGGTGAAAAGCCTGCTGGTTTATTATGTGCATTTAATATTCATATTAGACTTTGGTCAATTAATTTCCTATAAGTGGCACAGTTTTTTCTCTTCCAAAGCAATTTGTATACTGGTCAATTCATCGCCGCTAATCCCCAGTTGACCCTTGCCAGAGATTGGAAACCTATTATGGTTTCCGAATTAAAGACCTTTCTGGGCCTATCCCTCCTCATGGGCATAACTAAAAAAGTAAGTTGCGGTCATATTGGCCCACTGACCCAATTCACCATATGCCCGTGTTCTCTGCTTCCATGACCAGGGCTAGATATGAGTAGATCTTACGTAAACAACTTCAACCAACAGTTTGCAGCCTTGTGTATTCCCAATCAAGTTGTCTGCGTTGATGAGTTCCTGATTAAATTTTCTGGCCGCTTGTCTTTCAAACAGTATCTCCTCAGCAAGCCTGCCAGATATGGGGTCTAGTTGTATAAGCTCTGTGACAGGGCAACAGGCTATACATATAGTTTTATGGTTTACGAGGGAAGAGATAGTCACGTGGAGCCCGAGAACTGCCCAGACTACATAGGGAGCACTGGCAAGATTGTTTGGGACTTGGTGTCTCCCTTATTCGGAAAGGGGTCCCACTTGTATGTGGACAATTATTACACGAGAATGCCACTTTTTAGTCACTTGTTTGATCATGGAATTGGCGCATGTGACACAGTGCGATCTAATCGTCGGGGCTTCCCCCAGCGGCTTGTAGAATCCCGACTTAGACGGGGGAGAGAGCCTGCTTGAAGTATAATAATTTGCTTGCAGTGAAGTGGAGGGTGTCAGGACTGGGCTCAGCCCTTCCTTCTCTGAGCTGGCCGCTCAGCTGTCGGCTATTGCCAGCTCCCATCTTTCCACAGTGACTCACCTGTTGATGATCCTGCTCGTCAGTCCTGCCTACTTAGGCCCCTTTCACATGTGAGGATCCGTTTTTAAACATCCACTTGCTCAGCGAGGATCGCTCCGTTGATCCCCGCTGATGACTAGTCCGTCTCTGCACACTGCAGAAACGGACCAGTCAGATCTCTGCTCTCCTCTATGGGGGGATCGGATGAAAACAAACTGTCTTTCCGTTTTCATCCAATCCACCAGACGGATGCAAAATAGGGTTTGCATCCATCACACTTTAGCGGAGAGGATCAGATCTCAGCGGACATGTCACCGCTGACATCCGACGCTCCATAGAGGTACATGGAGCACCCATTCAGGTCTGCCTGAAAAAACTGACAGGCGGATCTGAACGGTCCGCACAGGTGAAAGGGGCCTTAAGCTGTCTACCTCAGATGATCTCTGTCTTCGCCTTGGTCAACATCACAGAGACTATCTCCTGCGTTCCTGTTGAAGACTTGCTTGCATTGATACATGTCCCCTGGGGCAGGACCCGGGTCCCCAAACCCTTTTTAGGACAATAACTTGCATATTAGCCTAAATAACAAACATGTTGTACTTAGCTGCTCTGTGTAGAGGTTTTGGACAGAGCAGCCCCAATCCTCTTCTTAGGCCCCTCCCTCCTGTTCAGTGTACCCATAGCAAGCAGCTTGCTATGGGGGGCACCCAAGCTGAGTCACAGCTCCCTGTGTCCATTCAGACACGGAGCCCTGCCCCGACCCTGCCACCTCTCTCCCCTAAATGGCTAGATGACTTTGATTAACAGCAGCGGGCACCAATGGCGCTGCTGCTGTGTCTCAGCCAGTCAGGAAGGAGAATCTCAGACGGCTGAGACAATTTTTTTTTTAAATTTGAAATCCATTTATAATTTTCCTTCCACTTCACAATTATGTGCCACTTTGTGTTGGTCTATCACATAAAATACATTTGCAACACGACAAAATGTGGAAAATTTCAAGGGGTATTAATTATTTTTCAAGTATGTTAGTGAACAGAGCAGGGCAGCAACTGCATGCAATTTTGGCATGGTGGTGCATGATTTTAGGAGGTTAAAACAGGCGGTGAGGAGGTGACATAACACCTCTTCACCACCTGTCAAATACCCTCTGAAAAGCAATCCAACGCAATTCAATCTCCCAGGGCTACTGGGAGTGTAATCTAGCCCTAATTCTCCATTCACACCTATGCAGGTGTGAAGGAGTAGAACTGTTTTTTTCTTTGCATGTTTAGAACAGCTCATTCATTTTAATGGGCAGCCCTACGCATGAAAAGTTCATGACCCTTTAAAACTTATTATCATGCATTTTGGTGTAAGTGAACGAGTGTGAAAGCATGCATATTAGCAAGGTGCATGGGAGTGCCAATAATAAATAAGGGCACCATCAGGCACCTGAAAGGGCTATGTATTTTTTATTTTTTTTTCAATTATAAATTTTTTATTGTTTTATATAAACAGACATAGAATAAAAGACATTACCATACAAACAGAGTGTGACATACAAGTTCGCAAGCATTTATTTCAGACAGGTCTGAATATTCACCCGATATGGATAACCCAACTCGGGGTACTGTTATCACTGAGCTCGTGGCTATCTATTTAGTATCCTCCCAGAATGTTCCTCCTTACTCCATAACCTTCCGGTAGGGGGCGTCACTATGTCACATCTAGGATAAATCCAATTCCCCGTCCAACTCCCCCCCCCCCCCCCGAGAGGGAGGGAGAGAGAGAGAGAGAGAGAGAGAAAGAGAGAGAGAGAGAGAGAAAGAGAGAGAGAGAAAGAGAGAGAACTAGAATAAAAACCTGGAAATACAAATGGGGAACGGGGTTGGAGGGAAGAGGGGAAAGGTGGGGGGAGGGGGGGGCTGACCCAGAGTTCTGAACACGTCTCCAGTCGTAATAATTATCAAGGCTGTTTCCCTTTGCCAAGTTAAGAGTTAAGTAGGGCCGATCCTTCATCCGAATAGATGAAGATGTTCCAGAGTCTCCATGCCTCAGAGTGCCTCTCCTGTTTGTTTTGAGAGGGCTATGTATTTTTGTGTGTTGCAAGAATGCATGACATTATGTGCACATGGGGTCCCTCGGCAGCTGTCTCTTCTCCCCCGCAAGAACTTTCCACCTTCATACGAGCTCTCTCGCATGGTGGTAAGTTCTTGCAGGCGCGCTCCCGTGATACAGCTGGCGGCTATAGCCGCTCACTGTATCACTCAGCCCCGCCTTTGGATATGATTAAATGCAGCGCGAGCCAATGGCTGCGCTGCTTTCAATCAACCAATGAATGAGCCAAGAAGCTGACCGAGAAGCCAGCGCGTTCACGGCGCGGGACTTTCGAGGGGTCAGGTAAGTAAACGGGGGCTCGGGCGCTAATGCTCCGATGTTTTTTCACCTTAATGCATAGAATGCATTACGGTGAAAAAACGTACCTTTACAATCCCTTTAATGCGGTGCTCTCCAAGAATGAAGGCAGCTTCTCCTGCTGCTTCTTCTGACAGGAGTGACACTGCAGTCACTTTTGTCAGTGAGGAGTGGGACGAGTGGCCAAATCTCCAGCACCCCCCCCACCTTAAAAAAGCACCCATGGCATGTGCCCCTGTTATTCCCCTCCATTCCTTGTCCCAACCCTGGGTATCAGCCTCTTGCACTCAATACAGTAGAGATCAGAGAGGGGAGAGAGAAGCAGCACAAGGAGACAGTCAGGTGTGCTGCATCACAGAAAGCACAATGATAGGAGGAGAGAGAGGAGTGACAAAAAGCTGAGATTATTAGTGTTCTGTTTCTCCTTTCACTGACAAGTCACAGGGTTGGGATGAGAAAGAACCCTGTAAGTGAAAGTAAAACTGCAGCAGAGAAAGATCAGGACCCCCCCCCCCCCCTTCCATCAGAAAGGGCTGTGCTGTGTGGCAGAGCTGTGTGAATCTTAGCACTGGATGAACAGAAATGCAAATCCTTTAGTAGATAAACAGCTCTCGAATATGTATTTTTTCCTGTATTTTACCCTTTGGGTTCAGTTTTTAGTGTGACGCTGATCAAAATGCAGTTGAAAGCAGTCACAGCATGAGCAGAATAAAGAAGGCTCAGATAAGGGAACATACTTCATCCCTTCCTGGTTATATTAATCCCCATCACAGACTGAACTTTTTAGGACTCCAGGATGAAGCACACTGATTGATGTAACATACTGCATTGTGGTTGGCAGTACACCAGTTACTTCTCTGGTATCATGAAGTGAAGAAATCCAGTAACTCCAAACCACAGTAGATCTGGTCTAATGCTGACACCTATGCTCCAGAAAGGCTCCATACAGTACAACATTATGGTTTTGCAACAGACACTATGCAGCAGAAATGTAGAAATAATGCTCCCATATACTGTATATGGATTGAACTGTTATTTATTTTAGAGCAGATGAATAATACAGTTAAGACATTCAAATAGCAGGAAGCTTCTACACAGCAACCAGTCAACTACAAAATAAACACCTACCCAGATAGCAAGCAATTGTGCTGCAAGTTTGAAAATGACTTGCAAGCTATTGCTAGACTTGCCAGACAGACTTCACAAGTTTGTTGCACAATTGCAGCAAGTCTGCATCGCATGACTCCAGATCAACTTTTATTGCAAACATTCTGCAAGTCTGCTGCAAGTTCTGGTTCAGTTATGTTGTGCTATAGTCATCCCGCCACAGGGGTCACTGTGGCTGAATTTTCATGCTGTAGACTTGCAGAGCTCTTGCTGTAACTCACCACTGCAACTCTGCTCTTGCTAGAGACTTGCCACGCAAATTTGCTACAAATTGGAAAAGTGTCAACTAGAACTTTGCTTCAAGTGCTCTGCAAGTGTACAATTTGCCAGTGAAAATGTGCAGCAAGTTAACAAGACTTACAATTCAACACTGCCACAAATTTGTGGCAAGTTATCCTTGCTATCTGGGTAAATTCTATATATTTCTTTCAATAAAGCTGACTTGACACGAAAGAAAAACAGCTAACTTTATGGAGTTTCTGAAAATGTTAGCTTCCTGGCTGCCTCTCTCTGAACAATTGTGCAGCAAGTAACATAAGGATTCCCGATAAGGATAATTATTCTGGGTCATTGTTCCAAGCTGGGTACATACTACATGAATTAGCTACCTGTATGATGTTGGTGGGCCTGTTGACCACTTTCCTTCTAATTTCCTTTAACTGAAAAATCGAAGGCGCAGGTAGAAAACTGTTTGTTGAAAAAACAGAGGCTGCAGATTTCTCTGTGCTGTTTAACATAGATGGAGAAATCTGTAAGGCCTTGTTCACACTTGCTCAAAATGCTGATGCTTAACAAACACGCCTATAACGCTAATGCAAGTTGTTGTTAAGTTTGGGTCACGTGTAATGCATGTTAAAAATGCTCCCTAAACACGTTTGATGACCGTTAAAAATGTACCCAAGATGCCCAGGATTTTTCTTGGCTGCTGTGAACAAGACCGCAAACACATGCCGGTGCGTTACCATAGACTTAAAAAGGAGTTGAGATGCTTCAACTTCTTCTAAACGCCATATGAGGCTTCATTTTTGAAACTCCAGTACCCCAAAAAGTGACATTTTAAAACTGTTTATTTTATTTAAAAGAGAAATATATTTTTTGTTTTCAGATTTATACTTACCTAAGTGAATCTGTCCCCCGGCGCCTCTAACACTGAGAACCGACCAATCGCTTGGTTCTCACAGCTCCCCGAGCAGACAGCTGGACACTGTTAGTTAAAGCCTCTCTGCTCTGCCCCTACTCGCTCACTGGACTGTGGAGGGGGCGGACCGCCTGCCTCAGGCTCTTAGCGGCTGAGCCAGGTGTCGGTCCAGGAATCTGGGTGGATCCTGACACCATGGTTGTGATGGCCTGGACAAACTCTGACGTCAGCCTGCTCTTTGCTGAAAACAGGTAACAGGACTGCAGTTTGTACAGCTTTGGCTGTACTTCTCCTTTACAGTTAGCTTGAATGGAGAAAATATGCAACGCTAGCATTCATAAACGCTCCTTTTGAAAATGCTTGAGGAAGATGGACTTAGATTAGTTAGAAACATTGACAATAAAAGTCTCATTCACACAGGTGTACAGATATGTACACCCACACGGGATGCACAGGTGTTCCGTGCAAGAAAATCCCATTCATGTCTATTGGGACAAAGCAGGGCCGAACGCAGACAGTGAGCATTCAGGGCCGTTAACCACACTAAAACCATCTGCTGCGTCCCAGTAGATATGAATGAGACGTCTCCACAGGGATGTACGGAACACTGGTGCACCCCACACGAGTGAAGGCAGTTCTCCTCATAGGTGTACAGATTGGTACACCCATGTGAATGAGGCCAATAATGTTATTCCTTTGACTTCTTTCTATTGCAAGACCCATCAGTACCTCTATACCTATTTGATTTATTTTGAAAATGCCAGTAAACTAGCTGTCATGCTGACTTCAATACTTTCTGACTTATTGCCTTTCTGAGGTAATTCAAAAGCCATAAAAGCAAGTAACGTATAAATTAGTCTTATTTCTCCCCCCCCCCCCCTTCACAATGAAGAATAAACTCTGAAAAATGTCTATGAAGGAAAAACATATTGTCGTGGGTGGGATTTAAGGTGCGGTAGCAGAGCATCCCAGAGAGAGCCGGGAAAAGTTCTGTTTGGGGTTTATACGTCCCCCAGGCTCCTCTCATACACATTCAGGGACCTCTGATCCATGATCCAGTTCGGGTCATGGTCCTCTCCCCAGGCCATTTAAACTCACCTGAGACAGACAGTGCTCTTGCAACTTCTGTCTAGGAGAGCAAAAGGTTGGTAAAAAGCCATTAAGCTGTGTATGTGGAAGCTGACAAGCTGGAGGCTTGCTTGGCCTGGTAGTTAGGACCTGTAAATATTGTATAGTTAGTGCTGAGACATGGCTAGGTTGTTGTTTGTCCATTTTTGTTCCCATTTGTTTTTCTGGAACCCTGTACAGCAGCTGTATATATCACAAATAAACACTGCACTGTTTTTCACTACCTCACTGGATTTGGTATGTGTACCTGAACGACTGCTTATCCCAGGGAGCTTTGTACCTGCTACCTGTCCCCAAGGTTACATTGCATAGAGAGAAATTGAGACGCAGAATGATATATAAAGGTTGCAATATCGAAAGGAAAAAGAATGAATGGAGGTAGAGTAAAAAAAAATATATATACACACAGTGCTGTGAAAAAGTATTTGCTCCTTTCTGTTTTTTTTTTTGCATATTTGTCACACTTAAATGACTCAGATCATCAAACAAATTTTATTATTACACAAAGATAACCCGAGTAAATACAAAATGCATTTTTTAAATGATGGTTTAATTTATTAAGACAAAAAAGCTGTCCAAACCTGCCTGGCTTTATGTGAAAAAGTAATTGCCCCCTAAACTGAATAACTGGTTGTGCCACCCTCAGCGGCAAATACTGCAATCAAGCGTTTCCGATAACTGCCAACAGTCATTCACATTGCTGTGGAGCAATTTTGGCCCACTCTTCTTTGCAGAATTGTTTTAAGTGAGCCACATTGGAGGATTTTCCAGCATGGATGGCCTGTGTAAGGTCATGATACAGCATCCCAATTGGATTTAAGTCCGGGCTTTGACAAGGTCACTCCAAAACCTACATTTTTGCTTTGTTTGAACCATTTGGAGGTGGACCAGTGTTGCCAACCGTCCTTATTTTTACAGACAGTTTGTAAAAGCGGTCATTTTTTGCCCCTGTCCGTAAATGTCAGTAGTTGCGGGAATGTGCCAGTAAAAATAGGCGAGATCGGTTCGGCTTGGAACTGCGCATTCGCAGTTCCGGAACTTGCTGAGCCGAGCATATGCTGTATTTGGCTGGCGGGGAGCAGATTTCACAGAGGCTGTGCGGCGCAGCGCCGGCGAGTGATGTATTAGGACATCCCGCCAGGCGCGCGCGTGCCAGAATTTTAAATCTGTAACTAACCAGGAGGTCGGAGAAGCACAGCACTGGAGCAGGAGTCAGGACTCGGAGCGGAGGCTGAGCAGCACGCGGCGGAATGGAGGAGCCTTCTGCATCCAGGCAATACAAAGTTCACGAGAGTCGGGGACAGACAGAGTGACAGACAGCCCAGCCGACAGTTACATCATGTGATGGTGGCAGAGGGGGATCCGATGGAGGCAGGGGGTGATGGTGGCACCGCAGAGGGGGGACGATGGAGGCAGGGGGTTAATGGAGGCAGGGGGTGATGGTAGGCACCGCAGAGGGGGATGGAGGCAGGGGGAGATTGGAGGCAGGGGGTGTTAGTGGAAGGGGGTGATTGGAGGCAGGGGGAGATTGGAGGCAGGGGGTGATTGGAGGCTGGGGGTGATGGTGGCACTGCAAAGGGTGGGGGATGGAGACAGGGGTTGTTGGTGGCACCACAGGGGGTGATTGGAGGCTGGGGGTGATGGTGGCACCGCAGAGGGTGGGGGATGGAGACAGGGGTTGATGGTGACACCGCAGAGGGGCATGGAGGCAGGAGGAGATTGGAGGCAGGGGGAAATTGGAGGCAGGGGGAGGATGTGGCACCGCAGAGAGGGGTGAAGGCAGGGGGTATTGGTGGCAGAGGGGGATGGAGGCAGGGGGTGATGTGACTAAATAATTAGCCCTTGTATCGAAAATAACAAAAATATGTTTTTTTTTATCCTAATATCTACCTTAAATTACATTGCTATTTGCCTTGCATACTTGTTTGTAGCCTAAATACTGAAATTTGCAACAAAAAAAATGTAATTTAGTAAGTTTTGTGAGGTGTCAGGGAAAACGTGGCTGTGCCAGTAAATTTCGGGTGTTGTGACAGTAAATTTCAATCTGGTAGGTTGGCAACACTGAGGTGGACTTACTGTTGTATTTCCGATCATTGTCCTGCTGCATAACCCAAGTGCACTTGAGCTTGAGGTCACAAACTGATGGATGAACATTCTCCTTTAGGATTTTCTGGTAGAGCTCAGAATTCATGGTTCCGTTTATTATAGTAAGTCGTCCTGAAGCTGCAAAGCAGCCAACAGACCATCACGCTACCACCACCATGTCTGACAGTTGCTATGATGTTTTTGTTATGAAATACTGTATTAGTTTTATGCCACTTATTGGATAGGTGGTGTGAGTATCTGGGTTGGTCCCTGGCTGCCGTTTCCCTTGGCCCTTTCTCCAAATTCTCGGGGGGATGGGTGATACCCTGCCTCACCTCAAGTGAGGCAGTTTGTTCCAGCCCACCATGTAATCCCATTGTGGGAATTGGCCATAACTTACGGGCTACTGTGAGTATTTTTTAGTTGGCAGTTGTCTCTGATATTTCCTTTCTATTAGAATTGTTCATTTATTAATAGATAACTTATTTACTTGATTCTTTAGTAAATATGTGCATCCTACCCCTGATGACTGGCAAGAAGCGAAGAAACACATCTTGTTTTTAACTAAGGGTGCCTACCCAAGCTTGTTTTAATTATGAATTCCAATAACGCTATTCTCTCATCTGTACTTGCATCATGTGATCCATGTATTTTTGATTTGCAAATTTATTGATTTATGTATTTCTTTGTAAGAATTGTGATAATCATGTCCATTGATTTGTTTGCATTAAATTAATTTTCTATCATAAATATTAATATTTTATAATTATATCTTGAATAAATATTATAATATTTATGCTTTAAAAATCATGGACTACCCTTAGGGGTTAATCAAATTAAAATGTATCCATACATATTATTCCTACCCACAATGACATGTTTCATTTAAAGTCCCATTTCTATTTCCTATTTCTCTATAAATTAGGGATGGAAGCATGTCATTGTTATACTAAGGTTGCAATAGGTCACTTCCTCTGAAATTTCCTCTTGGGCATGGAGTTCACCAGAGCTTCACAGGTTGCCGCTGGAGTCCTCTTCCACTCCTCCATGATGACATCATGGAGCTGGTGGATGTTAGAGACCTTGCGCTCCTCCACTTTCCATTTGAGGATGCCCCACAGATGCTCAATAGGGTTAAGGTCTGGAGACATGCTTGGCCAGTCCATCACCTTTACCCTCAGCTTCTTTAGCAAGGCAGTGGTCATCTTGGAGGTGTGTTTGGAGTCGTTATCATGGTGGAATACTGCCCTGCGGCCCAGTCTCCAAAGGGGGATCATGCTCTGCTTCAGTATGTCACAGTACATGTTGGCATTCATGGTTCCCTCAATGAACTGTAGCTCTCCAGTGCCAGCAGCACTCACGCAGCCCCAGATCATGACACTCCCACCACCATGCTTGACTGTAAAGACACACTTGTCTTTGTTGTACTCCTCACCTGGTTGCCGCCACACATGCTTGACACAGTCTGAACCAAAAAAGTTTTAATGTTTGTCTCATCAGACTACAGGACATGGTTCCAGTAATCCATGTCCTTAATCTACTTGTTTTCAACAAACTGTTTGCAGGCTTTCTTGTGCACCATCTTTTGAAGAGGCTTCCTTCTGGGACAACCAAGTTTATGCAGTGAGCAGCGTATGGTCTGAGCACCAACAGGCTGACCCCCCCCCCCCCCTCAACCTCTGCAGCAATGTTGGCAGCACTCCTACGTCTATTTCCAAAAGACAACCTCTGGAAATGACGCTGAGCACATGCACTCAACTTCTTTGGTCGGCAATGGCGAGGCCTGTTCTGAGTGGAACCTCTCCTGTTAAACCGCTGTATGGTCTTGCAGCTCAGCTTCATTGTCTTGGCAATCTTCTTATAGCCTAAGCCATCTTTATGTGAAACTTTTTTTTCAGATCCTCAGAGTTCTTTGCAATGTTGAACTTCCAGTGACCAGTATGAGAGTGAGAGCGATAACACAAAATTTAACACACCTGCTCCCCATTCACACCTGAGGGGGAATATGTCTAATTGGGCCCAATTTGGAAATTTTCACTTAGGGGTGTACTCACTTTTGCTGGCAGCGGTTTAGACCTTAATGGCTGTGTGCGTTATTTTGAGGGGACAGCAAATTTATACAAGCTGTACACTCACTACTTTACATTGTAGCAAAGTGTTATTTCTTCAGTGTTGTCAAATGAACAGATATAATAAAATATTTACAAAAATGTGAGGGGTGTACTCACTTTTGTGAGAGTGTGTGTGTATTGTACGATAAATATTATGAGATGTTACACTGAGTAAATAGATAACTAACATGTCACACTTTAAAACTGAGTACGCTGGTGAAATGGCGACAAATGATACTTAAAATTCTCCATAGGCGATGCTTTACAGAAGAATTATTGCTCTCACTATAATGTTCCCAACGATACTTCACATATGTGGCGCGAACAGCGTTTACATATGCGTTCGCTTCTATGCACGAAGAGACAGACGTATATATATATATATATATTTTTTTTTATTATTATTTATATTATGGCAGGACAGGTCCTCTTTATAGAAGTGCCTTGCAAAAGTATTCACCTCCTTGGCTTTTTACCTATTTTGTTACATTACAGCCTTTAGTTCAATGTTTTTTTTAATCTGAATTATATGTGATGGATCAGAACACAATAATCCAAGTTGGTGAAGTAAAATTAGAAAAATATATACTGTGACAGCAGGAAGGTAAAGTCATGCCTGATTGCTGGTGTTCCAACCCCAAGGTTAAAACAAGAGGGGGGGGGGGTATGTGACAGCAGGAAGGTAAAGTCACCTGGTTGCATCCAGGGGGGTAGATATATTTCTCCCAGATTCAGGCTTTATGCCGACTTATACAACTAGGGAGGGAGTTGATGAAGCCCAGCTGAGGCTAGTGGGCTCATGGATGATTCATACCTCTAGGGAGAGTGCTGGGCGTCGTGCAGGCAGGGAGTTGATGAGACCAGCTGAAGCTTGTCAGCTCGTTTAAGGCCTCTATAAAAACTCCCAGCTTCATTAGGTGTTTGCTCATGCCTGGAACCAGACCTGTGTGGACTGTCTAGGGAGAGTGAACCCCTGTGCGGTGAGACAAAGCCTGTGTGGCTATTTGTTTGGACATTTACTAAACCAGGGACTTAGGGACTAGGACAGCACCAGGCTGATCCCAGTTGTTAGTTAGGAAACCTGCATGTTTAGTCAGAGGTCAAGCTGACCAGGGTTTATTTTGTTTATGTTTCTTTTTGCTTTGCTGTGTTTTTTGTCACTGTAAATAGAGAAATAAACCGCACCTTTTTGATCTTGAAAACCACAACCTCCGTCTGCTGGGCCTGTTTTTGTGTGGGGAGCCCATCCAGGGGATCACACACACCCGCTGCCGAGCTAACCCCCTCACAGTTGGTGGAGAACCAGTGGCAGTTTTTTTTAAGCCAGCATGGAGGAGATACTGAAACAGCTGGCTCTAGCAAATGCCAATCAACAGCAGACAAATGCAGGTTTGCAAAAGAGCCTTGCAGCTCAACAACAGAGCTTCGCAGCCCAGCAGCAAGCTCATCAACAGAGCCTTGCAGCCCAGCAGCAATCTGAGGCCCGCTTCATAGACCTGTTACAGAAGCAAGAGCAGAGACTACAACAAATGGAAGCAGTAATGCAGCAACGTCCGCAGACCAGTGAGGAAAGCCGTCCCACTAATACCGCGTCCTTTGGGGTGAGTCGTTTATTGACAAAAATGACTGGAGAGGATGATCCAGAGGTATTTTTGACCACATTTGAAAGGACTGCTGAAAGAGAAAAGTGGCCTGAGGAGCAGTGGGCTGGACTGGTGGCTCCTCTGTTAACTGGTGAATCGCAGAAGGCTTACTATGACCTAGAGCCTGACCAAGCAAAAGACTATGTGATGCTAAAAGCTGAAATATTGGCAAGGCTGGGTGTCACCATGGCTGTCCGGGCTCAGCGTGTGCATAACTGGACTTTCCAGCTTGGAAAACCCCCCAGGTCTCAAATGCATGATCTCATTCACCTGAGCAGGAAGTGGCTACAGCCAGAGACTTTGTCCGCACCAGAGATTGTGGAACGTGTTGTAATGGATCGGTTTTTGAGAGCTCTTCCTACTGCCATCCAAAAGTGGGTAAGCCATGGAGACCCAGAGACGGCCGGTGGTCTTGTGGATCGTGTAGAGAAATACTTGGCTACATAGAACCTGACGGCCTCTTCCAGAGACTCTCGGACTTTCCACCCTAAGACCAGACCATCCCCAGGGGCGGATAAGAGGATTCCAAGGGGTGAGGGTGGAGAGAGTGAGAGGGTGGGAGCTCTACCCAAAGTTTGGAGAGAACAGCCTGGGAAGTCAGGGGCTCAAGAGGCAGCCAAATGGATTGTTTGCTACCGCTGCCGGCAAGCGGGACATATTGCAGTAAATTGCCCGGTTGTGGAGGAACCCATGCAATGTGACTTTCTGACGGACAGACGTCAGTCGCTGTGCGCGACAGTCGCATGCACTGCCATTCGGGGAACTGAGAAACATTTATGCAAAATGTGTATTAATGGTAGAAATGTTGTGGTATTACTGGATTCAGGTAGCCTTGTGACCCTGATAAAGGCTGAATTAGTTAAAACAGAGGTCTCTGGGAATAGCAAGGTAGCTGTTATTTGTGTGCATGGGGACACCCAAGAGTATCCAGTGACTACAGTGTGTTTCAAGACCCCCAAAGGTACCCTCTCTCATCCAGTGGGGTTAGTATCTCAATTACCGCATGATGCCATTGTGGGAAGGGATTTTCCGAAGTTCTGGGAACTGTGGGATGATCCTGAGCCCCCCACTGGTGCCCCTATGTACCAGGAAGGTGATAGCCAGAACTCCTCTGAGAGTGGTGAGGACTCTCCAGAATTTCCCTTGTCAGTATTGGCAGGCGAGACTCAAAAAACTGGAGAGGAGCCCACCTCCTCAGACGAAAACCTACCGTCTGTGGAGTTTTCTGATCTTGAGGTTCACAGGGAAAATTTTGCCACAGAACAGTTAAAAGACCCCGCCCTAATAAAGGCACGGGAAAACGTAGTGGAAATAGATGGCGAGTTAGTGAACCCAGATAATACCTGCACTTACCCATACTTCAGCGTAGAGAAGGACCTACTGTATCGGGTGGCAAAAAGGGCAGAAGAAACCGTTGAGCAGCTTGTGGTGCCCAAACCTTACAGGAAGTTGGTGTTGGAGTTGGCCCATGGGCACATTCTTGGAGGTCATCTGGGGACAGAGAAAACCCGAGAGAGGGTATTACAGAGATTCTATTGGCCTGGGGTGATGAAGGACATAGAAAATTATTGTTCCTCCTGCCCTGTGTGTCAGAGGTCGGCCCCGATGCCACATTTCCGTAGCCCGCTGGTCCCTCTACCCATCATTGAGGTCCCGTTTGAGAGAATCGCAATGGATTTGGTAGGTCCTATAATCAAGTCCGCTAGGGGGCACCAGTACATATTGGTTATAATGGACTATGCCACCCGTTATCCAGAAGCGATCCCTCTCAGAAATACCTCGGCCAAAACCATAGCCAAAGAGCTATCTCTTGTTTTTAGCCGGGTGGGTATTTGTAAAGAACTGCTTACGGACCAAGGTACACCCTTTATGTCCCGGGTTATGAAAGAGCTGTGTAAATTGTTCAAAGTGACGCAATTGCGTACATCTGTGTATCACCCCCAAACCGATGGGCTGGTTGAAAGATTCAACAAAACCCTAAAACAAATGTTGAAGAAAGTGGTGGATAGAGATGGAAAGGATTGGGACTGTCTACTTCCTTATTTGATGTTTGCTATTAGGGAGGTGCCCCAATCCTCTACGGGATTCTCCCCCTTTGAGTTACTGTATGGGAGACACCCAAGAGGGCTGGTGGATATTGCCAAGGAAACTTGGGAAAGTGAGAGTTCTCCCCACAGGAGTGTGATTGAGCATGTCGCCCTGATGCAAGATCGAATTGCACAGGTAATGCCCATCGTGAAGGAACATTTGGCCCAAGCGCAGTTGGCACAGCAGAGAGTGTACAACCGTGGAGCCAAGACCCGTACCTTTTCTCCGGGGGATAGGATATTGGTACTTGTCCCTACGGTTGAAAGTAAATTCCTTGCCAAATGGCAAGGCCCCTACGAGATAATGGAAAAAGTGAGCGAAGTGAATTACAAGGTCAGACAACCAGGAAGGCGAAAGCCCGAACAGATCTATCACGGTAATCTGTTGAAAGCCTGGAGGGATAGAGAGTCCCTAGTCGCAGAAACTTGGTCACCAGCTCAAACTGGTTGCGTGATTCCGGAGGTTGGAATAGCAGCCACCTTGTCACAACCCCAACAACAGGAGGTTAAGGAGTTTGTGCTTCGCAACAAGGAGGTGTTCTCTGAGCTGCCGGGACAAACATCTGGGGTAGAGCATGATATTATTACCCCGCCCGGTGAAAGGGTGAAGTTAAAACCCTATCGGCTCCCAGAGGCCCGACGGGAGGCAATACGGGAGGAAGTACAGAAAATGCTGAACTTAGGGGTGATAGAGGAGTCCCAAAGTGATTGGTCTAGTCCCATTGTGCTGGTGCCTAAACCGGATGGGAGCTGGCGATTT
This sequence comes from Rana muscosa, assembly GCA_029206835.1. Taxonomy (NCBI): domain Eukaryota; kingdom Metazoa; phylum Chordata; class Amphibia; order Anura; family Ranidae; genus Rana; species Rana muscosa. The sequence continues at coordinate 353,394,433 of CM055127.1, read as the reverse complement.
TGTAACGATTTTCGTCAGTTGAACAAAGTTACAAAATTTGACACCTACCCCATGCCACGTATAGATGAGTTGATCGACCGGCTGGGAACAGCCCGATACATGACGACTCTTGACCTCACAAAAGGGTATTGGCAAATTCCCCTGGCCAAGTCGGCCAAAGAGAAAACCGCATTTGTAACCCCAGACGGGGCGTTCCAATATAAGAGAATGCCGTTTGGGTTACAGAATGCGCCGGCCACATTCCAGCGGAAAATGGACCAGATACTGAGGCCCCATCGGAAGTATGCTGCGGCTTACCTGGATGACGTAATTGTCCATAGCACAGATTGGGCCTCACATCTGCCAAAAGTGCAAGCAGTCCTAGACTCTATCCGGGAAGCGGGGTTTACGGCTAACCCCAAGAAGTGTACCATTGGGCAGGAGGAGGCCAAATATCTTGGGTACACCATTGGGAGGGGAGTAATAAAACCCCAACTCAACAAAGTCGAGGCCATCCAGAGTTGGCCACGTCCCAACAGCAAGAAGCAGGTACGAGCCTTTCTGGGAATAGCGGGGTATTATCGGCGCTTCATTCCCCACTTTGCTTCTAAGGCTGTGCCCCTAACCAACCTGACGAAAGGGAAAGGGTCGGTCATGATTAAATGGACCCCCGAGGCTGAGGCAGCATTCCAATTCTTGAAACAAGCCTTATGTAGCCAGCCAGTGTTGTACTCACCCGACTTCTCTAAAGACTTTGTCGTACAAAGTGATGCATCAGATGTGGGGTTAGGAGCAGTATTGTCCCAGGTCTGGAACGGGGAAGAGCACCCAGTCATTTACCTCAGCAGGAAGTTGAAGTCCCATGAGGTAAATTACGCCACGGTTGAAAAGGAGTGTTTAGCGGTGAAGTGGGCTCTAGATTCCCTTCGGTACTATCTGCTAGGTAGGCACTTTGACATGGTTACGGATCACGCTCCGTTAAAGTGGATGGCTCAAAACAAGGAGACAAATAGAAGAGTGAATAGGTGGTTCCTGGCCCTACAGGAATTCAACTTCACAGTAAAGCATCGCCCTGGCGTTCAAATGGGGAATGTGGATGCTTTGTCTCGAGTACATGAATGCCTGATTGCTGGTGTTCCAACCCCAAGGTTAAAACAAGAGGGGGGGGGGTATGTGACAGCAGGAAGGTAAAGTCACCTGGTTGCATCCAGGGGGGTAGATATATTTCTCCCAGATTCAGGCTTTATGCCGACTTATACAACTAGGGAGGGAGTTGATGAAGCCCAGCTGAGGCTAGTGGGCTCATGGATGATTCATACCTCTAGGGAGAGTGCTGGGCGTCGTGCAGGCAGGGAGTTGATGAGACCAGCTGAAGCTTGTCAGCTCGTTTAAGGCCTCTATAAAAACTCCCAGCTTCATTAGGTGTTTGCTCATGCCTGGAACCAGACCTGTGTGGACTGTCTAGGGAGAGTGAACCCCTGTGCGGTGAGACAAAGCCTGTGTGGCTATTTGTTTGGACATTTACTAAACCAGGGACTTAGGGACTAGGACAGCACCAGGCTGATCCCAGTTGTTAGTTAGGAAACCTGCATGTTTAGTCAGAGGTCAAGCTGACCAGGGTTTATTTTGTTTATGTTTCTTTTTGCTTTGCTGTGTTTTTTGTCACTGTAAATAGAGAAATAAACCGCACCTTTTTGATCTTGAAAACCACAACCTCCGTCTGCTGGGCCTGTTTTTGTGTGGGGAGCCCATCCAGGGGATCACACACACCCGCTGCCGAGCTAACCCCCTCACAATACATAAAACTATTTTTCAGAAAAAAAAAAAAAAATGATAATTGGCATGTGCGTATGTATTCACCCCTTTGTTATGAAGCCCATAAAAAGCTCTGGAACAACCAATTACCTTCAGAAGTCACATAATTAGTGAAATGATGTCCACCTGTGTGCAATCTAAGTGTCACATGATCTATCATTACATATACTGTACACACCTTTTTATAAGGGCCCCAGAGGCTGCAACACCTAAGCAAAAACACTGCCATGAAGGCCAAGGAACTCTACAAACATCACCCAAAGAACACCATCCCCACAGTGAAACATGGTGGCAGCATCATGCTGTGGGGATGTTTTTCAGCAGTCGGGACTGGGAAACTGGTCAGAGTTGAGGGAAACGATGGATAGTGCCAAATACAGGGATGTTCTTGAGACAAACCTGTACCACTCTGTGTGTGATTTGAGGCTAGGACAGAGGTTCACCTTCCAGCAGGACAATGACCCCAAACACACTGCTAAAGCAACACTTGAGTGGTTTAAGGGGAAACATGTAAATGTGTTAGAATGGCCTAGTCAAAGCCCAGACCTCAAACCAATAAAAAAAATCTGTGGTCAGACTTAAAGATTGCTGTTCACAAGCGCACACCATCCAACGTGAAGGAGCTGGAGCAGTTTTGCAAGGAGGAATGGGCAAAAATCCCAGTGGTAAGATGTGGCAAGCTCATAGAGACTTATCCAAAGCGACTTGGAGCTGTAATAGCCGCAAATGGTGGCTCTACAAAGTATTGACTTTAGGGGGTGAATAGTTATGCACATTGACTTTTTCTGTTATTTTGTCTTATTTGCTTCACAATAAAAATAAAAAATCTTCAAAGTTGTGGACATGTTCTGTAAATTAAAAACACTGTTTGTAATAAAGAAATCTGCCCACACTTAAAAGTATCACCACTGCGCCTCAGGAATATCCCTCACATAAAGAGAGCTGCCACTTGGAATGATATGAAATGTGAATAGTATTTTAACCCCTATCAAAACAATGAAAAGTAAGAAAAAATAGTGGTGCTAAATGCTTGAATAAAATTTAGTATAAATGCTTATTCCACATTACTGTGAACTAAATCGTGAAAATTAACATATCACCCAGTGAAAAGTGAAAAACCTAATATATGTACAAAGTCCATAAATTAATCCAGTGAATTCTTTCAGTATAGTATCTTCTTATTTCATCCACCACACCAATGTGCAAGTGACTCCACTCCCTTCAGGAAACGCACTCACCCAATTCCAATGCCTACCACTCTCGGGAGTTGGCTGGGCACACCCATAGCATACACACGGCAGGACTTTTCTGCAAACTTTCCCAACATCACGTGGTTTTTCTGCTCTTTTTCCCCCACCCTTTGGTCAACTTCTGCTATTGTTGGTTGATTTTAACATTGATTCTGGGCATGCGTATTTGTACTTCGGACAAAAGTCCGATGGATTTCTGTACACACGGTCGGACTTTGCACCATCGGACTTTTGTTCCCGAAAAGTTTGTCCGTTTGCAGAGCAAACTTTTGTCAGATGAAAACCGAAAATGTTTGTCCAGATTTTTGGGAAAACTTGCTCATTTTGAAGTTTGTTGGCAAAAAGTCAGACCGTGTGTACGGGCCTTTACAGACTCTAATGCCACCTGACACTAATACAGCGATCAGTGAAATACTGTACACTGACACTGTACTAATGGCGCTGGCGGGGGACAGGGGTGATCAAAGGTTAATGGAGGGCAATTAAGGGGTTAAATGTGCCTAAAAATTGTGGGCATCTGTAAATGTTCTGCTTTCTTCTTTCTGAACGAAAAAGGATTCAGGAAGCGAAGAACCGAGAACATCCTGTGTCTGTTTACTTTACAAACAAGACACAGGACTGTTCTGTGATTGGCTACAGCTGATCAGCAAGTTCACAGCCAAAACCTACTGAAAAATTTGTGCTGTAGCCAATTTGACAGCATGGGTCAGCAGAGGGGGCTCGCATGCATGCCTGCAAACCTGGAAGAAGCTTCTGACGTACAGGTAGGCGATTGTGCCTGTACCTGCCGTCTGCAGTATATTTACTGTGAGCAGTCAGCAGGTGGTTAAGAGGCAATGATGGGAACGCACGCAAACAGTTGTCCAAGCGGTTACTTAGATGCCCTTTGCACTTTATATCTGACAATGCTGTAGAAGCCTTTCTTGTGCAATAGTTAGAAATATTTTTCTTATCCCAATAAAGGCTGCTAAAGCCTGTACATTAAATACTCACAAAACAGACATTAGGTATAATCTGTCCGTACCCATTCCAGAAGATACTGGCATATTACATGACTTGGCTCTGCATAGAAAAATTATTATTATATTAGGTTTTATATCTGATAAGCAGATAAAGGGAAGCTGGCTTCCTGCTTTGGACAGATGAATTGTACACAAGATAATCTGAACAATCCACTAATCAGTAGTTGCAGCACGGCAGGCCTTTAGTAAAGAGATGTTTACACTGTGTGTATAAAACAGTATTTCTCCAATTATATATTTATCAAAGAGATCTACTGTAACTTGGGTATACTAAAACCTAAAATGGTTAAACAATATACCTCATAATATGACCAAAAAAACCACACTGAAAATGTTACTCAACCTCAGCAAAAGGCTGTTTTGAAGACTTGCAGCTTGGGTACTACTATGCAGGCATGTATTCAACTGCATGAAGAAAAATGAAATGGGCTGTGACCAGCTAGGGGCCAAAGGAAACCTCTGGGAAATAAATCCAGCCTCTACAAAGTGGCATACTGCAACAATTAAAAGTTGCTTTGCCCCCTCGGACACTAGTTACTAAGGTCGAAGTACAACAATGAAAAAATGGCTGAAGAGCAGAAAATAGCAACTTAAAAGCAAGGGTGATGGCTGTGTTTACTGGTGAGCGCACCACGAAAAACAGGATTTTTCTAGGAATGCATTGAGGAACACAGGAAGTAGTATACTTTAGGGTTATGCTCCCACCTATAGGAGGATAAGATGCTGGAAAACAAATTTCTAGGCCTCAGTTTGTAGCAAGCAGTTTAAAGGAGCATGATCATGAACCCAAAGGGATGGGACCTGCGTCCCTTAGTTGACTCTAAGAAAAGGATTTACACTAAGTACAAAAATCCTATGTTCCTCCTTGTCCATGTAAATCATATACAGCTGAGATGTCCAAAAGCAGTCCAATTAAAGGATGGCAACAGCAAACAACCGTCACCAGGCTCAATGTGAACAGAAATGGGACATGCTTTTAGATCAAGAGCTGCCTTCCTGAAGAGCTAACATTCAAAGCTGGCACTGGATGAGCCTGTACACCCCACAAGCCAAAATAGTAAGTTAGCCTGGGAACAAAGCCTAATGCCAGAAGACCAAGAGAATACTTACAACTGGTTGGGCACAACAACATGGGAGCAAACATGAGATACAACAAAAAGGAAGGTGGAAGAAAGAAATATGATTTTTTACTTACAGTAAATGTTTATTGGAGTAGAGTACAGAATGTTCAGTTTTTATCCATGGGTTACAGTGCTGTGCAAAAGTATTTGCCCCTTCCTGATTATTTAAAAAAATTTTTTTTGCATTTGTCACACTTTCAGATCATCAAACTAATTTTAATATTACACAAAGATAACTTGAGTAAATGCAAAATGCAGTTTTTTAAATGGGAATTTCATTTAAGCGGAAAAAAGGTTTCCAAACCTGCCTTGTAATGTGTAGGGATGAGCTTCGAGTTCGAGTCTAACATCGGCTGTTCGATGAAGATCGAACTTTATGGGCCGTTCGCGCCAAATTTGAGCGGCGCAACACGGCCCATAATGCACTGTGTCATCGCAGTGCATTGCTGGCTGATTGGCCAAGCATGCACCATGACCCACATGCTTTGGCTAATCAAGGCGCCGTCAGCACAGAGAGCCATAATTGGCCAAAGGCAGGGTGCCTTTGGCCAATCATGGCTCAGGGGGACTAAGTACACGCCTCACGCTATATAAGGCTGCCTGTGCGTCAGTCTTGTGTAGTGTGTTGCAGCGGCGGAGAGATAGAGAGCGTAATTTCATTTAGCTAGATTGAGCATGCAGTTGATTCAGTTAGATCAGTATATTTAGTATATATATGCATTGCAGGCTTTGTGTATATAATATATATATATATATATATATATATATATATATATATATATACACACACACATACACTGTACAGTTTAGCTAGATCTCACTGCAGTGTTCCTGTTATTCTCTTCCTAATACTACAGGCAGGCAGTTGATTCAGGTAGCTGCACTATATTCAGTCAGTGTACTGTATCCTGATTCCTGGGCACAGTGTGCAACTAAACCTCACTGCAGAGTGTTCCCGTTATTCTCTTCCTAATACTACAGGCAGATGATTCAGGTAGCTGTAGTATATTCAGTCAGTGCACTGTATCCTGGGCACAGTGTGCAGCTAAACCTCACTGCAGACCATTCCTGTTGTTCTCTTCCTAATAATACCATAGGCAGGCAGTTGATTCAGGTAGCTGCAGTATATTCAGTCAGTGTACTGTATCCTGGGCACAGTGTGCAGCTAAACCTCACTGCAGATCATTGATTCAGGTAGCTGCAGTATATTCAGTGTACTGTATCCTGATTCCTGGGCACAGTGTGAAACTAAACCTCACTGCAGAGTGTTCCTGTTATTGTCTTCCTAATAATACTACAGGCAGGCAGTTGATTCAGGTAGCTGCAGTATATTCAGTCCGTGTACTGTATCCTGATTCCTGGGCACAGTGTGTAACTAAACCTCACTGCAGAGTGTTCCCATTATTCTCTTCCTAATACTACAGGCAGATGGATTCAGGTAGCTGCAGTATATTCAGTCGGTGTACTGTACCCTGGGTACAGTGTGTAGCTAAACCTCACTGCAGACCATTCTTGTAGTTCTCTTCCTAATAATACTACAGGCAGTTGATTCAGGTAGCTGCAGTATATTCAGTATATATACATCCCAGCTTTGTGCAGCTACATCTCACTGCAGGCCATTCCTTGTGTACCTATTGAAATACATCAAATACAGTATGTCTGGAAGGCCAAGGAGAGGCAGACACTCACAGGCCACTAAAAGAGGACAAGCCGGCTGTCTAGAGGCAACAGTGCTGGTCGTGGACACGGTGCATCCTCAGCACGTGGCCGTGGGGCACGCTTGTCCTTTTTTTTGGCAGCTAGCCGCGTTGAGCCGCAGCATGCAGAGCAGTTAGTAGAGTGGATGACCAAGCCGTCCTCATCCTCTGTCACCCAGGCTCAGAGTACCTTGGCTGCCAATGCAGGTGCCAAAGCGGCCTATTCCATCGGATCAAGGTCATCATCAGTTACTCCTTCCCTAGCCCCACCATCATGCACGGAGGAGTCCCGCGAACTGTTCGACCACAGTGTTGGGTACATGCTGCAGTAGGATGCGCAGCGTTTTAAAGGCTCCGATGATGGTACCCAGCTTGAGGAAGGCAGTAACGTGAGCCCAGAGAGAGGGGGTGCCCAAGAAGGACAACAAACTGGCAGTCATGTTTCCCCAGCTGCAGCATACTGCCAGGTTTGCTCCAGTGACGAGGAGGGAGGGGATGATGTCATTGACTCTACATGGGTGCCTGATAGGAGAGAGAAGGAGGAGGCACATCTCCAACGAGGCAAGATGCCCTCCAGGGGCCAGTTTAAGGGCAGCCAACCGACTGCATCACACCGCAGAGCTCCGCATTTGCAGGGCGCTGCTGACTGTGCGCGTTTTTTCAAAAGTTCTTTGGTATGGGCCTTTTTTCAGACGTGTGCAGCAGATCGCACCATTGCTATTTGCAACATATGTCTCAAGCGTGGCAAAAAAAAAAAACAGCCGCCTGGGCACCACATGCTTGACCAGACATATGTCAACCTGCCATGCAGTCCGTTGGCAAGCGTACATAAAAGACCCACACCAAAGAACAAAGCGGACCTCTCCTTGCTCCTCCTCATCAGCTGGGATCTCCAACCCCACTATACCTTCAGTCCTCTCAGAAACCTGCACTGAGAGGAATGAAGGTGTAGAATTAGGTGTGCCACTGCCAAGTACTTGCGGGAAATCTGCTATCGGTACACCAATGTCCGATTGTAGCAGGCAAATTTCCCTACCCCAGTTGCTACACGGGCGAAAAATTTGCTCCCAGCCATCCACATGCCCAGCGGTTAAATGCTAGCTTGGCTAAATTGCTAGCACTCCAACTTCTGCCTTTTCAGCTGGAAGACTCTGCCCCCTTTTCGTGAGTTTGTGGAATGTGCGGTACCTCAGTGGCATGTTCCCAAACGCCATTTTTTTTCACAGAAGGCGATTCCGGCTCTCTCTAGGCATGTGAAAGGCAATGTCTTGGCCTCGCTGGACAGGGCGGTCAGGTGCATATTACCACTGACTCATGGTCCAGCAGGCATGGACAGGGAACGTTACCTATCTTTCACGGCACACTGGGTGACTCTGCTTGCAGTTGGGAAGGATGCAGGACAGGGTGCAGTAGTGTTGGAGGTTGTTCCGCCACCACGCCTCCAAAATGCTATTAGTGGTAATTCTGGCACACCTCTCCTCCACTTCTTCCTCCATGGCCTCTTCCTCTGCTGATTTGTCCTCGGAACCAGCGGTGCTCCGTAGGTGTTTAAAGGGCTACGCAAGCACGCAGGCAAAAAGATGCCATGCGGTGCTTGAGCTGGTGTGCTTGGGGGACAGGAGCCACACTGGGGCAGAGATTCTGTCAGCTCTGCAGGGGCAGGCTCAGAGGTGGTTGATGCCACGCCAGCTTCAGCCAGGAATGATGGTTTACGACAATGGCACCAACCTCCTCTCTGCCATCTGACAGGGACACCTGACCCATGTGCCATTTGGCTCACGTCCTTAACTTGGTGGTGCAGCGGTACTTGGGCAGGTACCCAGGCTTACAGGATCTCCTGAGGCAGGCCAGGAAAGTCTGTGTGCATTTCCACAGGTCATATAATGCCAGTGCTCGGCTGGCTGACCTCTAAAAAGGATTTTTTTTTCTCAAACAAAGGTCTTTATTGAGCAGAAGTAAAAAAAAAAACACATACATAGAGTTCCAGATAACCAACAATATAATCAATCAGTGTGACGCAGCACACCCATATACATCGTATTCGTCATTACACATAGTCCCTTCAACAAATTGTTATCCCTACTATCATAGCATGCACCCACCCCCAAACTACACCCCTCAGCAGTGTATTCTATTAAGCATTCAACATAGCCAATTATAAAAAGCCATATACCCGCCCTGAACAGGCTCAAAATATTCGATCATATACCAAATCCATAGTGGCCAGACCCGGGTCCCATAGTTTATTATATTTAGTACTAGTCCCTCTACGTTGATACACAAGTTTTTCCAACTGAGGTGTAACCCCCTGCGTGATCCACTCCTGCACCGTAGGTGGCCCAGTATCTTTCCATTGTCTCAAGATCATCAAACGGCCAGAAATAAGGCCCTGCCAATAGCCTGCTTGGGGATATCCTCCAACTGGAGGCCATCTAGTATCCCCAGCAGGCAGGCTTTAGGATCCAACGGTATCTGAACCTGGAAAGCGCCATTAAGAGTGTCAATGACCCGTGCCCAATACAAGTGGAGCTTCGGGCATCTCCACAACAAGTGGATGAGATCACCGTGATCCCTGCAGCACCTGGTACAGGACGGATCAGTAGTCATCCCCATACGGGCTAATCTAGCCGGTGTGTAGTGGACCCTCAGAAGGATATAAAGCGGAGATAATCTGTGTGCCACGTTCAGGGAGCACGAGGGGACCGCTTGCAAAGCCTCTTCCCACTGCTCATCCTCAAACGCGCCCACATCTTGTTCCCACAGGGACACTGCCTTCAGAGGAGCACCCCGAAGAAAGAGATTAAGCAACCTGGCATAACAACAAGAAATAAATCCCTTATATGTAGTCACTTCAAACAGGTAGTTGAAAACCGATGCCGAGTCCAAGGACCAAACATCCGTCTCCCTCTGCGCGTCAACTGCATGTTTAAGCTGGAGATTGTAAAATTGCATAGAAGCCGGTAGCCGAAATTCCATACTGAGCGCCTGAAAGGACCTTAATTTGCCATCTCTAAATATATGAGTCATATGCGACACCCCATACGGTAATTTGGCCATTTCCCTGTTGTATTAGTTGTCCCATATAGGGCTGTAAATAGTAAATCCAGTCACCCCCAGAAGCATTCTGACCTTATTCCAAATCTTTTGCATGAGTACATACGTGGGGAAAAGCTTATTAGATTTAGTGTACCTCAGGGCCTCCAGACCATCCGCCACCCCCCCCAATCGTGAAGCCGAGCAGCTGGACCGAGTAGTCCAGCAAATTCAGTGCCAGGTCCTGATGATGGGGATATAACTTGTGCAATATGCTGCATTTGGGAAGCTAAGTAGTACAGCCAGGGATTGGGCAATGCCAATCCCCCGGTGTCTTTAGAGCACTGTAGTTGTTCAAGTTTAACCCTAGGGGGCTTGGAGAGCCATATAAGTGATCGAAAGATCGAGTTAATAATTCTAAACTTTTTCAGGGGAATAACCATGGGAGAATTGTGGAGCACATACAGCAGTTGCGGCATGAGGATCATCTTTATCAAGTTCACCCTCCCCACTGGGGACAACCTCAGCTTGCTCCACACCTTGACCCGATCGCGGCAGCGGTTGATCAGAGGGGTGAGATTGAGGTTGACATATTACAGCAAACAGGCAGTAACCTGGATGCCCAAATATTTAAAGGACGTGGCTACAGGGATGTCCTGCATGGTCGGAGAGGATGCTGAAGGCTCACGGTCTAACAACAGGAGAGAGGACTTGGTCCAATTAATAACTAAACCCAAGTACATACCAAATCGCCGCACTATAGTCATGGCCTCAGTCAGTGAAGTGGAAGTATCCCCAAGGAGCAGCATAGTGTCATCTGCATATAACATGACCTTCTCCTGAAGATCTCCATACCGAAATCCCTGCACTGAGGGACAATCCCGGATCATGGCAGCCAAAGGCTCAATAGCCAGGGCAAAGAGGAGGAGGGAGAGGAGGCAGCCCTGCCGTGTGCCTCTATGCAAGTTAAACGTATGTGAAATCCTCCCCCCCTCCCGTATAGCCGATACTGGGGAAGAGTACAGCAGCTGCACCCACTGGATGAACTCAGTCCCAAACCCAAACTTCCTCCATTACCGCCCACAGATAGTCCCACTCGACGCTGTCAAACGCCTTATGGGCATCTAGGGATAGCAATGCACGATCACCAACATTGTCCGCCCGCGATTGGATATTAAGGAAAAGTCTCCGCAGATTTATTGCAGTCGACTTTTGGGGCATAAACCCGGACTGATCCGAGTGAATAATAGTGGATATGGCGCTATTCAGTCTTACTGCCAGGACTTTGGCAAGGATCTTAACGGTATTTTTTAGGAGAGAGATGGGCCTGTACGATCCCGGGTCTAAAGGGTCCTTGTCTGGCTTTAGAATCAATACAATGTTAGCTCTAGTCATAGATTGGGGAGGGTACCGGTCTCCTTTGCAGCATTAAAGACTCGCAGCAGGTGCGGTAACACCTGCTCTCCATATTGTTTGTATACCTCAGCAGGGAGCCCGTCATCTCCCGGAGCTTTCGAGTTGGGGAACAAGTTAGTCGCCATCTGCAGCTCACCTAGGGTCAAAGGGGCATCAAGCGCTTCCCTAGCGGAGTCCGACAGGGTAGGTAGGAGGACATGGTCCAAGTATTCGTCTAAAGACTCTAACGAGTATGTTCGCTTAGATTCATACAGGGAGGAGTAGAAACTCACAAGTTCTGTCAAAATTTGGTCTGGGGAGTTAGTCACCTCACCAGAAGGAACGCGTAGCGCTCCAATTGAAGGGGACAGCTGCTGGGAGTGGGCAATAGTCGCTAACATGCGACCAGTGTGCTCTCCCTCCTCATAGAAAGCTGTCTTCTGAAAAAAAGCTTCCTCTCCGCACCTGAGGTCGTGACCCGGTACAGAGCATTCTGCGCCGAAAGCCACGCCTCCCTGTTCGGTTCAGACGGGTCTGTGACAAAAGTATCCTCTAGCTTCTTAGCCAACAGTTCCATTCCCTCCCAACATGCGTCTTCCTCTTAATGGCCTGGATTTCTGTAATAAATAGACCCCTCAGGACAGCCTTAAAGGCCTCCCAATCCATGGCTACACTCTCTGAGGCCACATGGATGCACCAAAAATCTAAAATGCGGGATTCTATGTGTTCATGGGAAGAAAAGAGATTTAACCAAAAGGCGTTCATCTTCCATGGAGCCTTAGCCACCGCGGAAGGGGGACGCCCCTCTAGAGACACAATAAGTGGAGAGTGATCTGACACACTTCTGGGAGCGTACACCATCCCTGAAATGTAGCGTTCAGCAGTATGAGAGCATTTACATAGATCAATCCTGGACAAAGATGAATAGCTCTTTGAAAAGCATGAAAATTGCTTAACACCCGGGTTCCTCGCCCTCCAGGGGTCCTTCCACCCCACCTCCTCTATAAATTTCCTTAGGGCAGTGCGATTCGTCCCCCTCCCCCCAGGGGATGTTTGTCTAACAAGGGGTTCGTGAAGCAGTTAAAATCCCCGAAGGCGTACAAAGGCACCTCCGGGAACCGCACCTGAAACTCCACCAAAGCTTTTAGTACCTGGTTATTGTACGGGGCGGGGGGGGGGGGGGTGTATATACAAAAGCAAGAATACATTTAAGGGTGAACAACCTGCACAAAAGAAAAACATATCTACCATCAGCATCAACCGCAGAGCTGAGCTCTTCAAAATCTATGGAGCTATGTATTAAAACACTCACACCCCTAGAGTAGGAAGTGTGAGTGGAGTGATACGATCTGCCCACCCACCGATAGTTCAAGCATGATTTAGAATCAGCAGGAGAGTGGTCTCTTGTAAGGCACAAATAGCAGGTAGGCGTTTCCTCATCAGGGAGGACACCATAGCACGTTTCAGGGGGTCTTGCAGCCCCCTAATGTTCCATGACAGCACTGTAACCGTCTCCATCAGGGGGAGTCAAACACGTAACCATCAAGGGGGAAGACCTTCTCCGCCCCACCCACCCCCCTTCCACCACTTAGTAGGGGATGCAATGTCAGGTTGGGACGACATCAGGAACAGCATAAACCGCTGGGTAGCATAAAGAACTGAAACTCTATAAGTCTGGAAGTAGAAACTGTCTGCTCTGGAACAAGTTTTCTTATTGTAACAACCTAAAGCGCACAACAGTGCGGCAAACAAACTTACGGGCCCCATCCGTTGCAGGCCAACTGTCCTTTCGGGTAGGGGGTCCATCGGCACTTGGACCTCTAGGAAGTTCAGGCTCTGGGGTGCCAACGGGCATTCCCGATTTGCATGGGACAACGGTTCCCGTAAACTGTCTAAAGATGCAGCCAACATGGCCGCACATTTACAGGCAATCCGTGGTATAAGTATTGCCAGTAATAAACACATTTCCGAACTCGCATTAAGTGAAAGTAATCGTATGTTTCCGGCACCATCCTCAGCTGAGGGAAAAGTAAGGCGGTATCAGCAAGACTTGTCAGGCACATCAATCTTCACTATCAGGGGGTCTTTGGTGAAATGCTCCCGCGTTGGCATCCAGCCAGTCCGAGGCATCAGCAGGGTTTTGAAAAAAAGTGTGCTTGGCCCCTCAAGATGACTCTGAGTCTCGCTGGGTAGAGCATGGCATGGGGTGCTTGCAGCTTCTGCAAGCGGTTTTTGATTTCAGTGAAGCGCGCACGGCTCTTCTGAACTGCAGCAGAAAAGTCAGGGTAGAAGGAGACCCGCGTGCCGTTAAATTGAATGTTCCTCTTCTTCCTGGCCAGCCGCAATATGGTTTCTCTGTCTCTGTTAGCAGTCTGGCCAGCATCGGGCGAGGATGGTTGCCCGGCGGGAGAGGTCTGGTAGGCACTCTGTGGGCCCTCTCAACCGCATATAAATGTGTAAAAGCCTCCTTGCCGAACACATCAGCCATCCACTGTTCCACGAATTGTGTGGGGTCCCATCCCTCCACGTTCTCTGGCAGCCCCACTATGCGCACATTGTTAAGCCTGAGGCGGTTCTCGAAATCTTCTGCCCTCATATCAGTAGCCCTGGCTAGACGTGCAGTGAATTGGGTAACTCTGGCCAGTGTGGGGAGTTTGTCCTCAATATCACATATCCTGCTCTCTGCTGCAGTGGTTCTTTCTCAGATTTTTTGAATGTCCTGTCTGACCAAGCATACACCCTCCTCCAGGTTCCCAAAGCGGACTTGCAGGCTATTCACAGAGGCTGTGCATTTATTAACAGCTCTTAGTAAGGCAGCCATTGTAGGCTGCTCTCCCCCCTCAGCATCAGGGTCTTCAGTTTCCTCCAGCAAGTGAGGGCCTCCCTCAGCCTGAGCCATCATGGCGCCCGCTCTCAGCACTCGCTCCCCCTCCTCCATGTCAGTGTCACTGAATGCAGCTCCCTCATCCAGGGGCTGCGCTTCCGTAAAGTTCAGTTTCCCTGTCAGTTTTTGCACATAGTACCTCATATCTTTAGGGGGGTCTCCGGTGAGGTCCTTAGGTGGTTTCATCTGCTTACTCCCCCCCTCTTTTGCCTTCTCTCTGGCGCGCCCCTTCTGTGCTGATGGCGGAGCGGCGCCATTTTGGAAATCCTGCTTGGAGCGGTCTCCCCTCAGCCGGGTGATGAGGAGACGTTCCCAAACACGGATGGCGAAAATCCGGGCGTTTTGCGGTGCAGGAAACCGGATCAATGCAGGATCAAGGTGGGAGCTCTGTGATGAAGCGACTGCTCACATGCCGCGCCCCCTCCAAAAAGGAATTTAACCTGCTCAAGAACCGCCTAATCTGTGACATGCCCACCAGATGGAACTCAACGTTGGCCATGCTGCAGCGGCTGCACACGCAGCAGAGGGCCATCAATGAGTACCTGTGCGACTATGGTACCAGGACAGGGTCAGGGGAGCTTGGCTTTTTTTCACCACGCCAGTGGGTTATGATCAGGGATGCATGCACTGTCCTGTCACCATTTGAGGAGGCCACGAGGATGGTGAGCAATGACAGTGCATGCATCAGTAATACTGTCCCTTTTGTCTACCTGTTGGAGCACACGCTGCGTGGAATAATGGACAGGGAACTTGAGACAGAACAGAGGAAGGAAGAGGAGGACTTCATTACCTCTCAAGGCCCCCCTTTATCCAGACAGTGTTCCTGCGGGCCCGTCGATCACACAGGACGAGGATTGTCAGCATGGAGGTGGAGCCTAGCACTCAGCATCAGCCTTCAAGGAATCATTTACAGTCCCCAGAAACCCATGGACTTGTACGTGGCTGGGAGGAGGTGGCTGCGGATCATTTCGTCCTTAGTGACCCAGAGGACTCCGGACCGAATGCCTCAGCAAACCTACGCTGCATGACCTCCCTGATCCTGCAAAGCCTGCAAAAGGATCCTCAAATTCGTGGTATCAAGGAGAGGGATCATTACTGGCTGGCAACCCTCCTTGATCCACAATACAAGGGTAAGGTTGCAGACCTTATCCAGCAGTCGCAGAGGGAGAAACATCTACGGGAGGCCTTGCAGAAAGGTTTGTGCAAAGCGTTTCCAGAGCCTGGGAGGTTACAAATTCCTGGTCCTGGACAACGTGTTGCTGAGGCTTCGGTCAGTCACAGAAGGCGTGGTGGTGAAGGTGGCCATCTGACCGATGCATTCCGACAATTTTTTAGTCCGCAGCCCCAAGGTATGATCGGTTCCAGCAACCATCACCAGCCTCTGGTTTACATGGTGCAGGAATACCTAGGGGCAAGATCAGACACCTTTCCAACCGAAAATCCTCTGGGTTACTGGGTCTTGAGGATGGATCACTGGCCAGAGCTTGCACAGTATGCAATTGAGCTACTGGCCTGTCCTGCATCCAGCGTTCTTTCGGAGCGCACATTCAGTGCTGCTGGAGGCTTTATAACCGATCACAAAGTGCGCCTGTCCACCGACTCGGTCGATCGGCTCACCTTCATAAAAACGAATCAGTCTTGGATCACCAGCTACCAAGCACCTGATGCTGATGTAACTGAATATTTTTTTTAGTAATGTGAGATCCCTTCAAGACTGCCTATGCTGATGCTGAGTGACTATCATCTTCCTCCTCAATGTTCATGTTGATAGCTTGTAAGAACATTTTTGGTTCTGGGCACCGCCACCAGTGGCTAAGGCCCAATTTTTCAGCCCCTGTTTAACAGGGGCGTGTAATTACAATTTTTGCTGTAATACTTTGCAGCAGGGCTCATTCCTGCGCTCCAACTAGAGTATCTGTGAGGGGTTGCAGTGTTGTGGCACCAGCGCCTAAGGCCCAATTTTTCTGCCCCTGTTCAACAGGGGCATGTAATTACAATTCTTGATCTAATAGTTCACAGCAGGGCCCATCCTGCACCCACCAAGAGTAACTGTGAGGGCTTACAGTGTTGTGGCAACACCAACACCTAAGGCCCAAATTTCTGCAGAGTATATAGGGCAGGCCCCTACTTTCAAACATCTGACTTACAAATGACTCCTACTTACAAACGGAGGGAGACAACAGGAAGTGAGAGGAAATCTACCCCTGGGAAGGGAAATTCTCTCCAGTAAGAGTTAATATGGGGAAAAAAGTGTCTCCACTGATGCTATATCACCAATCCTTGTTTCCCTAAAAAAAAAAAAAAAAATTCTAAATCCAATTGTCATTGGGCCAGAAAGTGAGGTGAAATCTTCTCACCAGGGGCACAGAGAGCAAAACAAATGTTACAGGGGTGATGATAACCCTTCCCTAGGATATCCAAAAAGCTTAAAAATAGATTTTTTGGCTGGAGCTACACTTACAAAATGTACCTGTTCCAAATTACAAACAGATTCAACTTAAGAACAAACCTACAGTCCCTGTCTTTCTTGGGACTGCCTGTATACTGCTGTTAAGAAGAGTATATAGGGCCTGGGGGCCCCAAGCCTTTTCTTTTTTTAATTTGGGTGTGGGGTTCCCCTTAATATCCATACAAGACGAGACCCAAAGGGCCTGGTAATGGGCTGGGGGGGGGGGAGGGGGAGTACCCATGCCGTTTTTTCTCAATAATTTTCATCTATTTTGCCGGTACCCAACATTACATTAAAGCCACAAGCAGTTTTAAATTACTTTTATTCCTTTAGAAATTTCATTTTGTGCAGGGACTGTTCTAAACACGGGAAACACGTGCCACTTCACAGGCATACTATAGACAC
Source organism: Rana muscosa (assembly GCA_029206835.1). NCBI lineage: Eukaryota > Metazoa > Chordata > Amphibia > Anura > Ranidae > Rana > Rana muscosa. Next base: position 353,377,383 of record CM055127.1, on the reverse strand, counting down.
CCCCCAGGTACGATATTTAAAGGAATATTTCACATTTTTTTCATTAAAATCACCGAAAAAAACGTGAGTTTTTAAAACTTTTTTTGGCATTCATACATGTCCCCTGGGGCAGGACCCGGATCCCCAAACCCTTTTAGGACAATAACTTGCATATTAGCCTTTAAAATCCGCACTTTTGATTTCTCACGTTCGAGTCCCATAGACTTTAACGGTGTTCGAAAGTTCACGCGAACTTTCGGTCTGTTCGCATGTTCTGGATGCGAACCTTACCAAGGGGTGTTCGGCTCATCCCTAGTCCTGTGATTAACCACTTTTTTTTGGAAAGCGGAGGTAAATTTCAGGTGCCACAACCAGGCCTGATTACTGCCAGACCTGTTGAATCAATAAATCACTTAAATAGAAGCTGTCTGACAAAGAAGCATTCTAAAAGATCTCAAAGCAACACATCATACCGCAAAGTTCAAGAAAAAAAATTAATTGACATGCATTAGTCTGGAACAGGATACAAATCAATTTTGAAGGCTTTGGGACACCTGTGAACTTCAAATATACCAAAATTACTCCTAGAGCACAATGACGACTCATCCAGGAGGCCCTAAAAGAAACCAGAACATCTAAAGGACTGCAGGTCTCACTTGCCTTAGTTAAGGTCAGTGTCCATGATTCAACAATAAGAAAGTCTGGACAAAAAATGGCATCCATGGGAGAGTTCAAAGGCGAAAACCAACACACCTATGAACAACATGCCAAAACATTGCCAAAATCTCACACAGAATGAAAGGACACTCTTGAAAAACCTACAAGATGACACTAGCATTGTCATAAATTCAGACAAGGGAGGAGCAGTAGTTATACTGGGTGCCCAGGACAATCTCAAGGAAGGGGATAGACAACTTTCAGACATAAATACCTACACTTGCATAGCCTCTGATCCCACTCCAATCTACACACCATGTTTAAAGCACATAGAAGAAAACAGCTGGTAACACACCGCTCAAAGCCACCTGCGAGGATCAGATGAGCTGCTGAAGAGATTCGGGTGTCTGTCTGGTCTGCAGCCAGGGAAATCCAATGGAAACAAAGAATGGTGGCACATCTGGAGGTAAAATCAAAATAATTTATTGAAAGTCCATAAAATCAAGCGAACATGACACATCAATCCAAAAAAGGTGCTCAGTGACGCGTTTCACACAGACTTACTAACTCATCACTGGTAATGTGATGAGTAAGCACGTCTGTGTGAAACGCGTCCACTGAGCACCTTTTTTGGATTGATGTTTGTAATGTTCGCTTAATTTTATGGACTTTCAATAAATTATTTAGATTTTACCTCCAGATGTGCCACCATTCTTCTTTGTTTCCAGATAGAATGCAGATGGAAGTGGCTTCATATACTGAGTCCCTCAGAAGCTACCAACCTCATTCCTCCTTATCCTGTCACACCCATATTCCATCATTTGCCCAAAACTCATAAAAATTATGTTCCCACTCAAGGGAGACTCATTGTAGCTAGCATTGGTTCCCATGGGGAACCACTGGGCAACATCAGACACCTTGGTTACCAGGATACCTTCCTATCTCCGGGATACTAAACATACCATACAAGTTCTAGAAGAACATTCATGGGAGAATAACTACAAATGGATTGTATGTGACGCAAAGTCATTATCTTTATGTATACCCCATAACTGTGGATTACAATCGCTTAAACATCACATGGACTTGTATACAGAATATTCACCAGAATTAAAATGGTTCATCCTGGAAGCCGTTTCATATTTCTTACATCATAACTATTTTCTATTCCAAATTGTATATACAAAAACAAGGTGCCTCCTATGGGGGCTAGATTCTCGCCAATTTATACATGGGTTGGTGGGAGGTGCTTTACATTTATAATGCAGACAATCCTCACAGAAACAATATTATTTTATATTTCTGATACAGCGATGACTTGATTTTTATCATCAAACGAGATTTGCCAACGACTGAGTTCTTGGACTCAACATGAATGATTTGAAATTAAAATTTACTACAGAACACCAAACTGAAACCAATTTTTATAGATCTTACTCTATCTGGATCGATCTAGGACAAGAATTTCAAAGTACGTTCATTCAGTAAAACCACCTCCAAGAACTCCCTCTTGCATGCAACCAATTGTCACGCTCCTCATACCATCAAAGCAATACCCCAAGGCCAATTTATTCGAATAAGACGCAATTGCTCAAACTTAACCGACTATGACAAAGAAGCACGTCTACTCATACAGAGACTCTGTGAACGAGGGTACTGCAAATCAATGGTAAAAAAAGTTTGGTCCTGTCGAGGCTCCTAATTTTGAGGACCATCTCTTGACCGATAGTTCCACCCTAGACACTAGATCATCAAACCATCCAGTGTTTTCAATTACAGTTCCCAATTTTCAGGTATAAAAAAATATCATCTTTCCATCTTGCTTAGTGATAACTACAAAACCTTCTTAAGAGAAGGGATCATATACGCTGCAAGAAAAACACGAACAATAGGCAACATGATCTCCTCTAGTATGAATACCTCCAATACAACCATTCACACTTGTGAGTGAACAATACACTGGATTGTTCAAATGCAATGCTATCGGGTGTTCTACCTGTAACCTTCTAGATGATCCCTGTAACGGCACCCCAAATATGAAAGGGGTTAAACGCTGTTTAAGATCTCTTCCCTCTCCTGGACACACATTCGCTGCCGATCCTCCACAGTCAGGCGACCACTTCCCATAGGAATTAATCCTTCCAAAAGAACGAGACAAAACGCTCTGTATCTTTCCAAAATGAACTGACTTTTTATTGCAAAAGTACTACAACTCTTATACACACAGAGAGAAGCTTCTGACCCTTCTCCCATCATACACCTCTGACCAGACCCAATTTACATTTCAGTTTACATGGTTATGCATGACCTTTTGTGTTTAGCTTTTGTCTCCCAATCCACATTATCAAAAGACTTCACAGAATGAAATGATCTGTAGCATATTTGAGGTTCATTAACATTACACAAGCAGACAGGTGACACCTCAGCATCTCATCAATTAACCTGTCTGTCTGCTAGTTCCACAACCTATAATTACAGGCTTAACTCCCACAAGCCACAATAGACAATAGAATGTAATCACACACCATCACAGCAAGTATTACATAAACAGCCCACACACAGTATATACCCAATCTATACAATCTATATACAGCATTGAATCTGATCAGCACAGATCATACTGGGGTTCTCATTCACCCTGTGCCCCAAGTGAGACACAGGGTGGTTAACACATAAGAGGCATTGGGGAAGCTGAAGCAAGGGTATCGCATACTTTCTAAGAGCTTCTGTGTTCCCCAGGCCTTCCCGTTACAATCCCCATACTATAATCCTCATGCTCTAACAACTTTTCTTTAACTTTTAAACCATTAGTCAATTATAACACGTAAATATGTAATCTACATCACATGCACTGCATGCAAAGTCCAATACATAGGCAGTACCACTAGACACCTCATTGACAGAATCACAGAACACCTGTCAGACATCAGAACCAACAAAAACATGAACATAGCAAAACATTTTAACCGATTGCACCAACGTGATATACAAACCCTTGAGTCCAAAAAATGTTAAAAGTCAATTGCCCTATTTGTGGCAGAAAATGCTTCTCCCTTTGTAAAATGGAGGTCTATTGGATCTTTAGGATGGATACAAGAATTCCCAAAGGCTTAAACTACGAGTGGGATATTACCCACTACTATGAATGAGTGTCTCATTAACAGTGCCATAATCACCAATATATTGACATTCTATGCATTAGGGTGAAAAACCATCTGTGCAACAGCTCCCCTAGCGCACTCCCTTTTTCTTACCCAAGTCTGATCTGATCCAGCGATGTGCACGACAGCAGCTGCTCCTGCCGCTGTCTCCCTCCTCATTGGGCAGCTTGATGGCAGCAGGAGCCATTGGCTTCTGCGGCTGTCAATGAAATGTTGTAACACAGGAGCGAGACCGAGTCCCGCTGTCTGTCAATGGACGCAGCAGCCGAACTAGGGAGCAAACAAGCACGGGTGCCCCGATGGAAAGCAGCTTTCCATGCAGGCTCCTGCCAAAGAGAAGGGGCCTGGAACGCTGGTGAGGGATCTTGGGAGAAGAGGATTGGGGCTGCTCTGTGCAAAACTGTTGCACACAGCAGTTAAGTATAGACATGTTTGTTATTTTAATAAAAAAAAGAGGGTTCATGCTCAAATACTCCAATGTAGTTGAATTAATTTGATTCTGCAAAGCAGAGTGGGCGAAAATTCCTACACAGCGATGTGAAAGGCTCAATGCCAGTTATCGCAAATGCATGATTGTAATTGTTGCCACCAAGGATGGCACAACCAGTTATTCGTTTTTGGGGCAATTACTTTTCCACGTAGGGCCAGGCAGGTTTGGACAGCTTTGCTTAGGCTGTGTAATATTAAAATGAGTTTGATCTGAATCATTTAAGTGTGACAAATATGTAAAAAAAGTAAAATCAGGAAGGGGCAAAAACCTTTTCACAGCACTGTATAAGTGCTACCTTCTGGTGAAAAGACACTGGCAAAAAAGAAAGCAGGAGAGATATCCCCCGAAATAATCCCTCACACTCCCAGCTAGTCACAGTTTTGTAGCAAGCAATACGGAAAACATAAATAAGGACTAATGGGAGACTGGAAAGGGCTGGTATTCTGTAACCTCTTCCAAGAAACCGATTTTTCTGATAAGTTCACTGCTTGCGGACCCACCACAGTACATATACTGCAGATGGGCTGCTCGTACAGCCACCGTAATGTACCTGTACATCGTGCCATTCTTCCAGATTTATGCACGCACCCAGAAACCCAAGCGGTCATTGGCTGCAGGACCAGTTTGTCAGCGGGTCCCAGCCATAGATTTTACCTGGGACCCTGCAGATCACTTGCAGTCTGACAGATTGGCTTGTGCCTCTATTTGTAAACACAGGCAGTTGATCTAACCTTTCCTTCTCATCCTGGACCCTTTTTGGTCACAGTGAGTAAAAGCAGAACACTTTGCACTCACACACCTTTGATAGGCACATTTAACCCCTTGATCACCCTCATAAACCCTTTGATCACCCCTGTCACTCAGCCAGTGTACAATATTTTTCACTGATCACTGTATTAGCGTCACTTGTCAGTTAGTGTCCCTCCTAGCCAGGGTTAGATTGCCCGCAGGCTATAGGTCGTTGATCACCGCCATTGCTTGTATAGTGTCTGTATGAATCAATATTTTGATCAAACAGAACTATACTAGTGTCCCCAGAAATGCAGTTTTAGCAGGATCAGCCCTGTTTAATATCAGCACTTATGTTTAGCTCCCCCACCCCCAACAAGTGCAGTGTTATTAGAATACTGCCACCTCTGATATATTGCACACAAAACAGCAGTGTTAGAAAGATTAGGCCTGATCTCTGTTAAACATTAGTAGGTAAATTGTATTTGTAGCGGTTCAAGCAGTCCCTGACAGCCAGGAGTTATTTTTCCTTAAGCTGTGTACACACAATCGGTTTTACCGATGAAAACAGTCCGATGGACTTTTTTCATCGGACAAACCGATCGTGTATGGGCCCAAACGGTCTTTTTTCCATAGATGAGAAAAAATAGAACAGGTTTTAAATTTATCCGATGGGCAAAAAAACGATACCAATTCCGACTGTCTGTGTGAAACTCCATCGGACAAAAAACCCACGCATGCTCAGAATCAAGTCGATGCATGCTCAGAAGCATTGAACTTCCCTTTTCTCGGCTTGTCGGAGTGTTTTACGTCCCGACGTTTGGGACGGTCGGATTTTAGACTGATGGTGTGTAGGCAAGACGGATTTCCGATGGAAAAATCCATCGGATTAGAATCCATAGGAAATCCGATCGTGTGTACAGGGCTTAAGAGTCGCACTAGGTACCTGTAAATTTAGTGCCCAAAATGTCCAAAGAAAGGTACACTAGTGAGGAGGCCTGCAGGATTCTAAAAGGGAAGTCCGCTCTGTCAGAATCCAAACCTGTAGAAAGCAGCGGCACCCCAACAGGGAGCTCAGACTATGGAGAAGAGGTCCCTGCTAAGTCAGGCATACCTGGACCCAGGTAGCTGAAGTGCTAGGAACACATGACTTGTCTCATATGCAGCAGGGTTCCAGTACTAGTGCTGAACTACCTTTTGGTAAGCTGGCAAGCATCAGTGGCCTAGTACATCCTGGCATTTTACACACCAGCACTGCAGTATCACATGGGGATGTGGCGAGTCCCATAAGTGCCATCCATAACCTGGTGAGGTGGCTAGCACTAGTAGCACGACCTATTTATTATATGTTTTTGAGGTGATATTTTTAAATCATGGAAATAAACTGAAATAAAGTCAATGTAAATGTGCATATCAAATGTCCCACAAGTGATTGAAAAATATCTTGATCACATAATGGAAATTGTAAAACAAGTCCATCCACCGTCAGAACACCTCACTCGTGCTCCCACCACCCCGTGAATATAGGCTCACCTCTAGGGGTGCGACCCTCCAGCGAAGTTAGGTCAAAAGCGCCTGTCAGCCACCCCAGGACTCAATGAGATCATTCAGATCAGCTGGCTCCTATACTTGTCCAGTGGCCTCCTCCTCAGTTTGTCAGCAACAAATAATATGCAGAGAAAAGACTTCAATAGTGCTTGAATTGTTTTTAAAAACACACCACACTGTAGCAAACATAAGGACTGTATGTGTATAACACAAAGCTGCACATCCAGTTTCTCCCGATCGGCTGCTAAAACCTTTTTAGAGCCCGAGTGCCTTCCCCATCCCAGCCCCTCCCCTACGCATCTCGTCACAGGGTCATGCGTCTTCCTCAGGTGGATCTCTATTGGACGGGGCGGATCTCTATTGGACGGGATAGATACTATCTATTTATATTGAACAAACCTTCATTTTGTTGCGGTTCAAACCGGCGCCAATTTCCTATGGTCTAAATCCATGCATAGCTAACAAAGCTCAACACAGCCGCAATCTCATTAAATTACTTTTTTATCAAATAGCAACTCTGGCTAATAGAATATACTAAATAGGACAGTGATGGCAGTGGATGCGTGCCCCTGAGACACCCATGCAGTACCCTATGCAAGCACAAAAAAATATATAAAATACAAAAAATAAATATAAAAAATATACAATATGAAATGTATTCATACAGTCATGGCCGAAATTGTTGGCACCCAATAAATTTTTCCAGAAAATCAAGTATTTCTCACAGAAAAGTATTGCAGTAACACATGCTATACACATGTTTATTCCCTTTGTGTTTATTGGAACAAAACAAAAAAAGGGAGGAAAAAAAGAAAATTGGACATAATGTCACACAACTCCAAAAATGGGCTGGTCAAAATTCTTGGCACCCTTAACTTAATATTTGGTTGCACACCCTTTGGAAAAAATAACAACTGAAATCAGTTGCTTCCTATAACCATCAATAAGCTTCTTACACCTCTCACCCGGAATTTTGGACCACTCTTCCTTTGCAAACTGCTCCAGGTCTCTCTTATTGGAAGGGCACCTTTTCCCAACAGCAATTTTAAGATCTCTCCACAGGTGATCAATGGGATTTAGATCTGGACTCATTGCTGGCCACTTTAGAACTCTCCAGCGCTTTGTTGCCATCCATTTCTGGGTGAGTTTTGACTTATGTTTGGGGTCATTGTCCTGCTGGAAGACCCAAGATCTCGGACGCAAACCCAGCTTTCTGACACTGGGCTCTACAGTGCGACCCAAAATTCTTTGGTAATCCTCAGATTTCATGGAGCCTTGCACACATTCAAGGCACCCAGTGCTAGAGGCAGCAAAACAACCCCAAAACATTGAACCTCCACTATATTTCACTGTAGGTACTGTGTTCTTTTCTTTGTAGGCCTCATTCCGTTTTCGGTAAACAGTAGAATGATGTGCTTTACCAAAAAGCTCTATCTTGTATAACTTAGAAAGAAATTGTTCCACCAAAGAGCGACTATGGTGTTGCCAACATCTCGTATATAGATGAACAAATGAAAGGAGGGGACCCCTCCTTTCATTTGTTCAAAAAGCTCTATCTTGGTCTCATCTGTCCACGACGTTTTCCCAGAAGGATTTTGGCAAACTGTAGTCTTGCTTTTTTATGTCTGTGTCAGCAATGGGGTCCACCTGAGTCTCCTGCCATAGCGTTTCATTTCATTTAAATGTCAACGGATAGTTCGCGCTGACACTGATGCTCCCTGAACCTGCAAGACAGCTTGAATTTCTTTGGAACTTGTTTGGGGCTGCTTATCCACCATCCGGACTATCCTGCGTTGCAACCTTTCATCAATTTTTCCCTTCCGTCCACACCCAGAGAGATTAGCTACAGTGCCATGGGTTGCAAACTTCTTGATAATGTTGCACACTGTGGACAAAGGCAAATCTAGATCTCTGGAAATGGACTTGTAACCTTGAGATTGTTGATATTTTTCCACAATTTTGGTTCTCAACTCCTCAGACAGTTCTCTTCTCCTCTGTCTGTTGTCCATGCTTAGTGTGGCACACACAATGCAAAGACTAAGTTAACTTCTCTCCTTTTTATCTGCTTTCAGGTGTGATTTTTATATTGCCCACACCTGTTACTTGCCCCAGGTGAGTTTAAAGGAGCATCACATGCTTGAAACAATCTTATTTATCCAGAATTTTGAAAGGGTGCCAAGAATTTTGACCAGCCCATTTTTGGAGTTTTGTGTGACATTATGTCCAATTTGCTTTTTTCCTCCCTTTTTTTTGTTTCAATACACACAAAAGGGAATAAACATGTGTATAGCAAAACACGTGTTACTGCAATACTTTTCTGTGAGAAAAAATAGGATTTTTATAACAGCTTACCTGTAAAATCCTTTTCTTGGAGTACATCACGGGACACAGAGCGACATAGTCATTACTAATGGGTTATATAGTTACCGTCAGGTGCTGGCACTGGCAACTTCCAAAACCGGAAGTACCCTCCCCTATATAAGCCCCTCCCATCCGGGAGCACCTCAGTTTTGTAGCAAAGCAATAAGTGTCCCCAAAGAGGGGCGGGAGCTCTGTGTCCCGTGATGTACTCCAAGAAAAGGATTTTACAGGTAAGCTGTTATAAAAATCCTATTTTCTTTCTCGTACATCACGGGACACAGAGCGACATAGTCATTACTAATGGGATGTCCTAAAGCAATGCCAAATGAGGGGGGGGATACACCATATATAAGCTGAGCGCTATCAGACATGAGGATCTTTTGCGGCCTGCAACACACTGCGCCCAAAGGCGACATCCTCCTGACTTCTAACGTCCACCTGGTAGAACCTAGTAAACGTGTGTACTGAAGACCATGTTGCGGCCTTACAGACTTGAGCCAGGGAGGCCTGGTGATGCACTGCCCATGAAGTTCCAACTGCTCTCGTGGAGTGCGCCCTAACTTTGAACGGAGGCGGTCTACTTCTCAAGCTATAGGCTTGTATTATGACCTGTCGAATCCACTTGGCTAAAGTAGATTTTGACGCTGCCTGACCCTTTCTGGGGCCTTCCGGCAGAATAAACAAAGTATCCGTTCTGCGAATCTGAGCAGTGGCTTTTAGATAAGCTTTAACTGCTCTTACTACATCCAAAGAATGCAATAACTTTTCCTCTACCGAAGTAGGCTTGGGGAAAAAAGAAGGAAGAACCACATCTTGGTTCAAATGAAAACTCGATACCACCTTAGGAAGAAAGGCTGGATGAGGACGTAACACTACTCTGTCCTTATGGATAACCAGATATGGCTCCTTACAGGACATAGCTGCTAATTCCGATACTCTTTTAGCCGAACAAATGGCTACTAGAAAAATCAATTTCCTGGTGAGAAGCACTAAGGAAATATGCTGTAATGGTTCAAATGGTTGTTTCTGTAGAACCGACAGAACCAAGTTTAGATCCCATGGACATATGGGAATATTAACCGGAGGACTAATACGCATCACTCCTTGTATAAAGGCTTTGACTAGTGAATGCGAAGCCAAGGGCCTTTGAAAAAATATTGACAAGGCCGAAATCTGACCTTTGATAGTACTCAAGGCAAGCTTCCTATCTACAGCCCATTGTAGAAAGTCCAGAATTCTACCTATTACGTATTTACGTGGATGCCATTTCCTGGCCTCACACCAGGCGATGTACGCCTTCCAGATTCTATAGTAGATCTGCCTGGATACCGGTTTCCTGGCATTGATCATGGTAGACACCACAGCATTAGAGAGCCCTCTCCCTTTTAGAATGTGGGCTTCAATAGCCAGGCCGTCAAACCTAGGGCTGGTAAGGAAGGGTGGTATATCGGTCCCTGCGAAAGCAGGTCCGGACGATGTGGGAGGGTCCAAGGACTCCCCACAGACATTTTTACAATCTCCGCGTACCATGCTCTTCGGGGCCACGCTGGAGCCACCAGAATCACTGGTTTCTTTTCTACCCTGATTCTGCGGAGTAATCGAGGTAACAATTGTGGCGGTGGGAATGCATATATCAGCTTGAACTGATCCCAAGGGAACACTAGGGCATCCGAGCCGCACGCTAGGGGATCCCTTGTCCAAGAGACAAACCTGTCCACTTTCGTGTTGAACCTGGATGCTAGCAGATCTACATCCGGTGTTCCCCACCGCTGACATATTGTCCGGAAAACCTCGGGATGAAGGGACCATTCCCCTGGGCATAATTGTTGGCGACTTAGAAAGTCCGCCTTCCAATTCTCCACCCCTGGAATGAATACCGCAGATATGGCTGGGACATATCTTTCTGCCCATCTCAGGATGTAATTTACTTCCCTTTGGGCTGCACGACTCCTGGTGCCCCCCTGACGATTGATATATGCCACTGCTGTGGCATTGTCTGACTGAACTCTGACAGGGGACCCTTGGAGTTTGGATGTCCATGCTACTAGGGCATACCGGGCTGCTCGTATCTCTAAGAGATTGATGGGCAGGGCCTTTTCCGCATCCGACCATCTGCCCTGGAGAGACCATTGCTCCAGTACTGCTCCCCAGCCTAAAAGGCTGGCATCTGTAGTGACCACCTTCCAAGAAATCGGACTGAAGGATTTCCCTCTTTCCAGATTCCGGGGAACCAACCACCAACGGAGGCTTCTGCGAACGGAAGGGGACAAGGACATTGGTACGTCCAGAGCCTGAACTTTTTTGTTCCAGGCTGACAGTATGGCCCTTTGCAACTTCCTTGAATGGAATTGACCGTAGGGTACTGCTTCGAATGATGCCACCATTTTTCCCAGCAGCCTCATGCACAGGCGTATGGATGGCTGTCTTTTTGAACCCACTAAGTGGATCAAATCTCTCAAAGACGACCCCTTTTCTCGAGGCAAGAAAATTTTTCTCTGGTCTGAATCCAGCCTTAGCCCCAAGTATTCCAGACTTTTGACTGGTTTTAGGGCTGACTTGTCTCGGTTGATAATCCAACCGTGATATTCCAGATACTTGATTGTCTCGTGAACAACCACTTCTAGTTTTTCCACTGAGTGGTCTATCAGCAACAAGTCGTCTAGATATGCCATTATCGTTACACCTCGTGTTCTTAGATTGGCCAATAATGGGGCCAGAATTTTTGTGAACACTCTTGGTGCTGTGGCCAGACCGAAGGGTAAGGCTCTGAACTGAAAATGGCGCCCTTCTATCGCAAAGCGTCGAAATTTTTGGTGGGCTGGAAAGATGGGGATGTGCAAATAAGCATCTTTGATGTCGATCGAGGCTAACCATTCCTCCCCTTGTAGGGCAGTGGCCACCGATCGGATCGACTCCATCCGGAAAGTCCTGATATGTAGGAATTTGTTTAGCCCTTTTAGATTTAATATGGGCCTCACGTCCCCGTTTGGCTTCGGAACTGTAAAGAGGTTTGAGTAAAACCCGAACCCCCATTCTTCCAGGGGGACCTCTATAATTACTGCTTGAAGCAATAATTGTTCCAGTGCCAACAGGAGGGATCCTCTCTTCTGGGGATCCCTTGGCACGTTCGACCTTATAAAGCGGGAAGGAGGGGAGTTTTTTAACTCCAATTTGTATCCCAGATTTACTGCGGAGAGCACCCATCTGTCTCGGATCGTGTCCCGCCAGGTTTCTGTGAACAACTGAAGTCTTCCCCCCACCCGATTGGGTGGGGGCAACCCTTCATGCATTTGACTTTGGGGGAGGTTTTGTACCTCTCCTGCTCCAGGGCTTCTTGTTACCCTGCAACTGTCCCTGATTTTTACCTCCGGGATTTGACCGGGGAGGCCGTCGGAACTGTTTCACAGCCGATGTCCTAGGGACTGGAGAAGCCGGCCTCTTAAAAGAGGGACCTCTAACTCTATTTTTGACCGGCAAGAGTGTACTTTTACCGCTGGAAATTCTCTGGATATACTTGTCCAGGTCTTCCCCGAATAAGCGCTCCCCATGGAATGGGAAGCTGACCAGCAATTTTTTACAGGGAGCTTCAGCAGACCAGTTTTTGAGCCATAGAAGCCTGCGCATATGTACTACAGACAGCGTAAGGCGGGAGGCCTGATGGATTGAATCCTTTATAGCGTCCACCGCAAAGCATAAGGCTCTAGGTAGATCAGCTAGAGCAAGAGCCTGCTGATCTGGCACGTCCCTTAAGACCTGTTTCAACTGATCCTTCACTGCTTGGCAGACCCCTATAGCTGCCACTGCTGGTTGTGTCACCAATCCTGCTGTAGAAAAAGCAGATTTCAATAAGGACTCCAATTTTTTATCTATTGGGTCCTTGAACATTTGGACATTTTCCACCGGACATGTCAGTGATTTATTCACACAAGAGATGGCTGCGTCCACTGTAGGGACCTTCCATTTTCTGACGAACTTATCCTCCATAGGATAGACCACCGGAAATCTCTTGGGGGGAGTAAATATTTTGTCAGGATGCTCCCAATCCTGGTAAATGAGCCCCTCCAGTAAAGGATGGATCGGAAAAGAACAAACAGTCTGGGGAGCTTTTAGCGACCCCAACGAGGAGACAGAAGAGGAGGATGGCTCCGCAAGTGGCATTTTAAATGCTGATCGGACCATATTAGTCAGGGACTGCACCCATAACCTCTCAGCATGTGATGCTGAGAACGGCTCCTCCACTGTTGATTCCTCTACAACTGAATCAACCTCATCCTGATCCCCCTCAGGTAGGTCGTTCTCTGTATGGGACTGTTGCTCTGTTAACAGGCACTCTGAGGGAGGAGACGGAGATCGAGCGCTTTTCTCCTGTGACAGGGAAGCAGCAATTAGTGCTGACAATCTCTCTTCCAGCCCTCCCAGAGCTGAGGAAAAAACCTCCTCTGTTACATACACAGGAGCAGGTGAACTGGGGACAGCCACAGTACCAGGTACTCCTGGGGGTGCCCTACGGTCACTAACCTCTGATTCTTCAGGGGAGACTGGTGCAGCCAAAGCATGCCCAAGATCCTCAGAGCCCGATGGAGACCCCCTATTCCTCCTGGAATTTCTAGTCCCGGAGTTTTTAGACGGCATATTCCTAAGCCACAAAGCTGAGGTATTCCAGCCGAAAATACACCAGTTACTGATAATAGTCTAGCATAAATGCTGCTATAATAAACAGTTGGTGTCTACTAATGTGCCTTTCTAGGGGATGCCTGTATCAACCGCTTGCTGTATGCCTTTAAATGTTGCCAGCTCTGTCTCTGTACTTCATAGCCAGCTTACTGCAATAATGTGGCTTTTTAAAAACCTGCTGGGACGCCCGCACATGCGCAGAAGCGCTGCGGCGCGCACAGAGCGTCATCCCCCAGGCCCCGCCCCTTTTTCCGGCCACCTCTATATATAGAGGCGCGTGCACGCGCACGCGCGCGGCCACGTGCGCCTCGGCGCTAATTTTCAAACATGGAAACCAGGGACAGGAGCCAGGGCCCCCTTTGCCGCAGGCCGGGGGATAGACGAACACTGCAACATGGCAGAGGAAACAGTTTCCTGTAGGAGAACTCACCAGCTGCCTGGACTTTGCTCTCTGAGAAGAAACTAGTCCATATGACAAGAAAAACATTCCACAGCGGCCTCTAGTGGACAAACACAGGTACCGCAGTTTAATATACTAAACATATATAAAAAAAACATTCTTTTTTTTTTCTTGACCACCATTAAAAATTATTACATTTTTTTAGTAGTTACAGGCATGCACAGATATTAGCGGGAATACCGTTAGGTAACAGACAGAAAGACAAATTAGGCTTGGGGGTCCCCCAATAGAACCAAGTTCCTGGGGGCCCCCACTTACCTGTTCCCCGCCGCAGGACTTTGTTTGGTCCACAAAAGCCCAAACTTCACCTATCACGGCAGGCATTGTAATCAAACCTTCAGGGACCGGGTTCCCAAGGATTCCACTCCCCTGGACCTGTATAGCACCCTGCACAGAAAACATCTTGGTCGTGGGTATGACCAGAGCTCTGGATCCCAGGGTCCAGCTCTCCTAAGAGAAGCATTACAGGCAGAACCTTGCTCTTCTCTGCAAGGCCCGGGTACCGACCGTTTAGCTATGAAGCTTTTTTGGTCGGATCCGGAATAGCTTACTGAGGCCCAAAAGAACCTGTACGCAAGCTCAGTGAAAAACACATGTTTCTTCTTGGCCAACACCTTAGACACTGGCAAAAAACTGAGGTGCTCCCGGATGGGAGGGGCTTATATAGGGGAGGGTACTTCCGGTTTTGGAAGTTGCCAGTGCCAGCACCTGACGGTAACTATATAACCCATTAGTAATGACTATGTCGCTCTGTGTCCCGTGATGTACGAGAAAGAAACTTGATTTTCTGGAAACATTTCTTGGGGGTCAACAATTTCAGCCATGACTGTACATATAAAATATAGAGGTGGGGATTATTTACCCCTTCACTTGCCTACCTACCACTATCCAAGTATCAGAGCCCTCAGAATATGTACATCATATACCATTACTGCACTAATACCCCACCAGCTTGCCTAACCTTCAACAGGATAACTAAAAATTGTACAAATGAATGTAAAACTACACAAAAGACTAGCCCCTATCCTATAAACAATTACTAAAGAATAACCAGAGAAAAATACTAACTACATGCCCCCCCCCCCCCCATTTAGGGAATGCTCCATGACTAAAAATCACCAAGGAAACATCCATGGTCAAGATCTTTATTTAACCCCTCCGGCACCAACGATCCTAATTGTGCCTTTATTCCCCAAAACTGTAACCCTTTAGGGTCCTGGTGGCGCTGGTCTCTAAAACGTACTGATGGAAGTTTATCAAATCCCTTACTGATGTTTTTGACATGTTCTCTTAGCCTATCTTTCCACGGTCTTTTTGTTCTATCAATATAATATAAATCACGGGCATTTGATGACATATAACACCCATTTAGAGTTACATGAAACAGTCTTTAATTGTATATGACTGACCATTGTTAGGGTTACTAAAGGTTTTCCTTTGGTTATTTCTACCCCTAACACAGCTGTAACAACGGCCACAGCTGTGGAAGCCCTTAATATCCTAAAAGGAGAGACTATTGGCTTTGGGGGGTTCAACCACATTGTGTATGATTCTAGGTATTACATTTGGTACCCTCTTGTAAGTAAATTTAGGTCTATCTGGGATACTATTCCCAATGTGTTTATCTTGTTTTAAAACCTGCCAATACTTGCTATATTTTCAACTTCCCTATATTGTATATTATAATCCATTACCATAGTGATTGTCCATTCCCCATTCCTGATTTCTCGGGGGTTATTAACCAGTAACTGCTCTTTCTATATCGCTAATCCTTTCCTTTTCCTTTGCTAAAAATGCATCCTTATATCCCTTATCCAAAAACATCTTAGTTAATCTGTCTGATTGTACCTCGAAATCCTCAGTGGTGGTGCAATTTCTCCTATTCCTCATACTGCCCCCTGGGTATGTTGGAAATCCAGGGTTTATAGTGGCAACTAGTGACTGGTATAAATGAATTTGTCTGTTTCTTGTAAGATCTCGTATATAACCCTGATGCATTAACAATAATCTCCAAATCTAAAAAATGTATCTGAGCTTTACTAATTTTCCACATAAGATTAATATGCTAATCATTGCAATTCATATTCATCAGTACTGATCTCAAACCTTCAATGTCCCCATTCCATATAATGATCAAGTCATCTATGAAATGTTTGTAAACAGTTATTCTAGGATCCTGTTCATGGACAATACCCTCTTCTTCCCATATAAAAGTCTGCAATGCTGGCAGCGAACTTGGCACCCATCGCTACCCCCTTAATTTGCAAATAGGTGTCCACATACTAAAAATAGTTGTGATTTAAACTGAATTTCAAACATTTTTAAATTTTCATGTTTTCTTTTTAGTCTTCTACTTTTATATAGTGACCACTTGACGGCACGGTTAGCCCCCTGATGTGAACAATGATCAATATTAGTGTATAGTGATGCAACATCTGCTGTTGCCAATACAGTATTTTCTCCAACCTCAAATTCTTTAAAAATCTGTCTGGTATCCTTAAAAGCACGACGATCTACGTTGGCAGAATGGCACGGACAGGCAGATGGGCGCACAGGTACGTCCCCTTTAACCACTTAACGACCGCTCACTGTATATATACGTCGGCAGAATGGCACCGACAGGCACAATTACGTAGAGTGTACGTGATTGCCTTTGTATAGTTGGGGGGTCCAATCGGACCCCCCTTCTGTACAGTGAGCGGTGGCTAAGTGTCCGGGAGCGTTCCGGGATGAGGGGGCAGCCATTCGTTTCTGGCCACCCCCTCGCGATCGCCCCCGGCGAATGGAAATGCCCCCTCTGTCTGTGTCAGACAGAGGGAGCAGGAGGAAGTGATGTCATCTCTGGTGCGGCGCTCACATATACCGAGCGCCGTACAAGAGAAGACATCAGGTCAGTGCACACAACACTACACTGACACCAGGACACATAGGGACATAAATCGCCCCCCCAGATCACCCCCCCAGCCCCCAGTCACAGTGTCACTGATTGCAGTGACCATTTATTTAGTGATCACTGCAATCAGTGACATTTGTGACTGTAAAAGTGTCACCAAAGTTTAGTCTTAGGTCCAGTGTAGCCCCCTAACCCCCCCTAATAAAGGTTTAACCCCCTGATCACCCCCAGATAACCCTTTCACCGCCTATCACCACTGTCGCTTAGCGATCATTTTTCTGATCGCTGTCTTAGCGTCAGTGATGCCGATCGGCAGCCAGTAATTTTTTTTAGGTTCGCCGCAGGTTTTTGTAGCGTCAGGTACCCCAATATATTATCTAATAAAGGTTTAACCCCCTTGATCGCCCCCCAGGTAACCCTTTCACCCCCTATCACCACTGTCACTAAGCGATCGTTTTTCTAAACGCTGTCTTAGTGTCTGTGATGCAGATCGGTAGCCGGTAATTTTTTTTAGGTTCGCCGCAGGTTTTTATAGCGTCAGGTACCCCAATATATTATCTAATAAAGGTTTAACCCCCTTGATCGCCCCCCAGGTAACCCTTTCACCCCCCATCACCACTGTCGCTAAGCAATTGTTTTTCTAAACGCTGTCTTAGTGTCGGTGATGCAGATCGTAGCCAGTAATTTTTTTTAGGTTCGCCGCATGTTTTTATAGCGTCAGGTACCCCAATATATTATCTAATAAAGGTTTAACCCCCTTGATCGCCCCCCAGGTAACCCTTTCACCCCCTATCACCACTGTCGCTAAGCAATTGTTTTTCTAAACGCTGTCTTAGTGTCGGTGATGCAGATCGTAGCCAGTAATTTTTTTTAGGTTCGCCGCATGTTTTTATAGCGTCAGGTACCCCAATATATTATCTAATAAAGGTTTAACCCCCTTGATCGCCCCCCAGGTAACCCTTTCACCCCTGTCACTAAGCGATCGTTTTTCTAAACGCTGTCTTAGTGTCTGTGATGCAGATCGGTAGCCGGTAATTTTTTTTAGGTTCGCCGCAGGTTTTTATAGCGTCAGGTACCTCAATATATTATCTAATAAAGGTTTAACCCCCTTGATCGCCCCCCAGGTAACCCTTTCACCCCCTATCACCACTGTCGCTAAGCAATTGTTTTTCTAAACGCTGTCTTAGTGTCGGTGATGCAGATCGTAGCCAGTAATTTTTTTTAGGTTCGCCGCATGTTTTTATAGCGTCAGGTACCCCAATATATTATCTAATAAAGGTTTAACCCCCTTGATCGCCCCCCAGGTAACCCTTTCACCCCCATCACCACTGTCGCTAAGCGATCGTTTTTCTAAACGCTGTCTTAGTGTCGGTGATGCAGATCGGTAGCTGGTAATTTTTTTTAGGTTCGCCGCAGGTTTTTATAGCGTCAGGTACCCCCATATATTATCTAATAAAGGTTTTAACCCCCTGATTGCCCCTAGTTAACCCTTTCACCAGTGATCACCATATAAGTGTTACGGGTGACGCTGGTTAGTTAGTTTGCTTTTTATAGTGTCAGGGCACCCGCCGTGTATATAACCCAATAAAGGTTTAACCCCCTGATCGCCCGGCGGGTGATATCAATTAGGTTTTAGCGTCAGAGAGGGTCTGAGTCACACCCCAGGCAGCGTCAGGTTAGTGCCAGTAACGCTAACACCCACGCGTGAAGCATACACCCCCTTAGTGGTATAGTATCTGAACAGATCAATATCTGATCTGATCAGATCTATACTAGCGTCCCCAGCAGTTTAGGGTTCCCAAAAACACAGTGTTAGCGGGATCAGCCCAGATACCTGCTGGCACCTGCGTTTTGCCCCTCCGTCCAGCCCAGGCCACTCAAGTGCAGTATCGATCGATCACTGTCACTTACAAAACAAAAACACACATAACTGCAGCGTTCGCAGAGACAAGCCTGATCCCTGCGACTCCAGTGCTGTAGGAGGTGATTTCACCACCACAGTTAAAAAAAACAGCAAATATGCCGAAGCATTGGGGCAGCAGGGGCGGAGGAGCGATTTTGCTCCTAATGCCGCGTACATACGGTCGAAATTCCGACGGAGGCTTGCCCGTGGAAAAGTCCGACCATGTGTGTGCGGCATAACTTTTTTGCGGGAGGATGCCCCCATGCTTCGGCATATATAAATGGTGCGTGTATGCCCATCATTGGAAGTGGGTGGATGAAGGGCGGTATTCTAATGGTGGGCATACCCACCGATCAATCTCTTTTTTCGTTCAGCCAACTGGCTGCATGAAATAAAAAGATTACAATACATGTCCAACAAGGACCAGCAACATACTGGTATGTTGCTGGACTTTGAATGTTTATACCAGAATGATGCCTGCGGGTTTAGGTATCATCTTGGTATCATTCTTTTCAGCCTGCAGCCGGCTTTCATGTAAAAGCAATCCTAGTGGCTAATTAGCCTCTGGACTGCTTTTACAAGCAGTGGGAGGGAATGCCCCCCCCGGATATAAAAAGCGCCATTGGGAAAGCATTTTATCACACCGATCTTGGTGTGGTCAGATGCTTTGAGGGCAGAGGAAAAATCTAGGGTCTAGAAGACCCCAGTTTTTTCAAAAAAAGAGTACCTGTCACTACCTATTGCTATCATAGGGGATATTTACATTCCCTGAGATAACAATAAAAATGATAAAAAAAAAAAAAATACTTGGAAGGAACAATTTAAAAATAAAATAAAAAAGCAAAATTAATAATAAAAAAAAAAGAAAAAAAAAAAGCACCCCTGTCCTGCCCTGCTCTTGCCCAATGGCGAACGCAAGCGTCGGTCTGGCGTCATATGTAAACAGCAATTGCACCATGCATGTGAGGTATCACCGCGAAGGTCAGATCGAGGGCAATCATTTTAGCAGTAGACCTCCTCTGTAAATCTACTGGGGTAACCTGTAAAGGCTTTTAAAAATGTATGTAGTTTGTCACCAATGCGCGTTTGTGCGAAATTTTAAAGCATGTCGTGTTTGGTATCTATGTACTCGGCCTAAGATCATCTTTTTTATTTCATCAAACATTTGGGCAATATAGTGTGTTTTAGTGCATTAAAATTGAAAAAAAGTGTATTTTTTAACCCAAAAAATGCGTTTGAAAAATCGCTGCGCAAATACTGTGTAGAAAAAAAAAATGCAACACCCACCATTTTAATCTGTAGGGCCTTTGCTTTAAAAATATATATAATGTTTGGGGGTTCAACATAATTTTCTTGCAAAAAAAAAATGTTTTCATGTAAACAAAAAGTGTCAAAAAGGGCTTTGTCTTCAAGTGGTTAGAAGAGTGGATGTAAGCTTCCTAATGTTGTGTATAAAATGCCAGAACAGTTCAAAACCCCCCCAAATGACCCCATTTTGGAAAGTAGACACCCCAAGCTATATACTGAGAGGCATGTCGAGTCCATGGAATATTTTATATGTTGACACAAGTTGCGGAAAAACGACAATTTTTTTTTTTTTTTGCACAAAGTTGTCACTAAATGATATATTGCTCAAACATGTCATGGGCATATGTGGAATTACACCCCAAAATACATTCTGTTGCTTCTCCTGAGTACGGGGATACCACACGTGTGAGACTTTTTGGGAGCCTAGCCACGTACGGGACCCCAAAAACCAAGCACCGCCTTCAGGCTTTCTAAGGGTGTAAATTTTTGATTTCACTTCTCACTGCCTATCACAGTTTCGGAGGCCATGGAATGCCCAGATAGCACAAAACCCCACCAAATGACCCCATTTTGGAAAGTAGACACCCCAAGCTATTTGCTGAGAGGTATTGTGAGTATTTTGCAGATCTCGCTTTTTGTCACAAAGTTTTGAAAATTGAAAAAAATATATATATATATATATTTTCTTTCTTCATTTTCAAAAACAAATGAGAGCTGTAAAATACTCGCCATTCCTCTCAGCAAATAGCTTGGGGTGTCTATATTCCAAAATTGGGTCATTTGGGGGGGGGGGGGGTTTGTGCGATTTTGGCATTTTATGGCCTTCGAAACTGTGATAGGTAGTGAGGAGTGAAATCAAAAATTTGTGCCTAGAAATCCTGAAGGCGGTGCTTGGTTTTCGGGGTCCCGTACGCGGCTAGGCTCCTAAAAAGTCCCACACATGTGGTATCCCCGTACTCAGGAGAAGCAGAAAAATGTATTTTGGGGTGTAATTCCACATATAACCATGGCATGTGTGAGCAATATATCATTTAGTGACAACTTTTTGTAATTTTTTTTTTTTTTGTCATTATTCAATCACTTGGGACAAAACAAATATATTCAATGGGCTCAACAGGCCTCTCAGCAATTTCCTTGGGGTGTCTACTTTCTAAAATGGGGTCATTTGGGGGGGTTTTGTGCTATTTTGGCATTTTATGGCCTTCGAAACTGTGATAGGTAGTGAGGAGTGAAATCAAAAATTTGCGCCCTTAGAAATCCTGAAGGCGGTGCTTGGTTTCCGGGGTCCCGTACGCGGCTAGGCTCCCAAAAAGTCTCACACATGTGGTATCCCCGTACTCAGGAGAAGCAGCAAAATGTATTTTGGGGTGAAATTCCACATATAACCATGGCATGTGTGAGCAATATATCATTTAGTGACAACTTTTTGTAATTTTTTTTTTTTTTAGTCATTATTCAATCACTTGGGACAAAAAAATAAAAAATTCAATGGGCTCAACATGCCTCTCAGCAATTTCCTTGGGGTGTCTACTTTCCAAAATGGGGTCATTTGGGGGGGGGGGGGGGGGTTTTGTACTGCCCTGTCATTTTAGCACCTCAAGAAACGAGATAGGCAGTCATAAATTTAAAGCTGTGTAAATTTCAGAAAATGTACCCTAGTTTGTAAACTCTATAACTTTTGCGCAAACCAATAAATATACGCTTATTGACATTTTTTTTACTAAAAACATGTGGCTGAATACATTTTGGCCTAAATGTATGACTACAATTGAGTTTATTCGATTTTTCTTATAACAAAAAGTAGAAAATATCATTTTTTTTCAAAATTTTCGGTCTTTTTCCGTTTATATCGCAAAAAATAAAAATCGCAGAGGCACTCAAATACCATTAAAAGAAAGCTCTATTTGTGGGAAGAAAAGGACGCAAATTTCGTTTGGGTACAACATTGCATGTCCGCACAATTTACAGTTAAAGCAGCGCAGTGCAAAATTCTGAATTCACCTCTGGTCCTTTAGCTACCAAATGGTCCGGGGCTTAAGTGGTTAAGAAGCAGCATTGTTGATGCGTGTGCCCGCCGCGAGTCCTGCGGACTCGATGTCCATGGGGATACCCGCGATCGTCTCACGGAGAGGAAGAACGGGGAAATGCTGATGTAAACAAGCATTTCCCCATTTTCCTAGTGACAGGACACTGATCACAGGTCCCTGTGATCGGGAGCGGTGATCAGTGTCGTGTCACACACAGCCCCATCCCCCCCTACAGTTAGAAGCACTCCCTAGGACACACTTCACTCCTTCAGCGCCCCCTACAGGTTAACCTCTTTACTGCCAGTGTCATTTTTACAGTAATCGGTGCATATTTATAGCACTGATCACTGTAAAAATGACAATGGTCCCAAACCGGTGTCAAAAGTGTCCGCCATAATGTCGCAGTCATGATAAAAAAAATCGCTGATCGCCACCATTACTAGTTAAAAAAAAATATTAATAAAAATGCCATAAAACTATCCCCTATTTTGTAGACGCTATAACTTTTGCGCAAACCAAACGCTTATTGTGATTTTTTTACCAAAAATATGTAGAAGAATACATATCGGCCTAAACTTAGGAAAACATTTGTGTTTTTGTATATTTTTTTGTGGATATTTATTATAGCAAAAAAGTTAACATTGAATTTTTTTCAAAATTGTCGCTCTATTTTTGTTTATAGCGCAAAAAAGAAAAACCGCAGAGGTGATCAATTATCACCAAAAGAAAGCTCTATTTGTGGGAAAAAAGGACGTCAATTTTGTTTGGGAGCAACGTCGCATGACCATGCAATTGTCGGTTAAAGCGACACAGTGCCAAATCGCAAAAAATGGCCTGGTCTTTGGCAAGCCAAATGGTCCGGGGCTTAAGTGGTTAACCACTTGCCGACCTGTTGACGCAGATATACTGTGGCAGGTCAGCTCTCCTGTGTGAAGTGACGTACCTGTACATCACTCCGTACAAGGATAGCGGGCGCACGCCCACGGATCCTGTGTCTGCTGGCGACCCGTGATTGCTGTGAGGAGAGGCAGAACGGAGAACTAAACAAGGTGATTTCCCATTCTGCCGAGTGACATGACAGATCTAGTGTTCCCAGGGTTCAGGAACAGTGAACTCTGTCATGTCCCTGCCAGCCCACCCCCCTACAGTTAGAACACACTTAACCCATTGATCGCCCCCTAGTGTTAACCCTTTCTTTGCCAGTGTCCTTTTTTACATTGATCAGTAAATTTATATAGCACTGATCAATGTATTAATGTCACTGGTCCCCGACAAGTGTAATTTGGGGTCAGATTTGTCTGCCGCAATGTCAGTCATGCTAAAAATCACATATCGCCGCCATTACCAGTAAAAACAATAAAGAAAAAAAAATCTCTAAATCTATCCCGTAGTTTGTAGATGTGATAACTTTTGCGCAAACGAATCAATATACGCCTATTGCATTTTTTTTTTACCAAAAATATGTAGGATATATCGGCCTAAACTGATAAATACTTATTTTTTTTGGAATGTGTATTATAGCAGAAAGTAAAAAAAAATATTTTCCCCAAAATTGTCACTTATTTTGTTTATAGCGCAAAAAAAAAAAAAAAACGCAGAGATGATCAAATACCACCAAAATAAAGCTATTTGTGGGGGAAAAAAAGGACGCCAATTTTGTATTGGAACAGCGTTGCAAGACCGCGCAATAGTCAGTTAAAGTGACGCAGTGCCATATTGCAAAAAATGGCCTGGTCGGGAAGGGGGCAAATTCTTCCGGGGCTGAAGTGGTTAAAGAATGCATTTGTATTCTGTACTAATGGTTGTAAGTATACAACAATATATTCCACTATGCGGGCTGTAAGTGACTCCATGCCACTTGCAATGGGTCTCCCCATGCATGGATTTAGACCATAGGAAAATGATTCAATAGAGATCCGCCTGAGGAAGACATGTGACCCTGTGTCGACATGTGTAGTGGAGGGGCTAGGACTGTGAATGCACTCGGGCTCTAAACAAGGTTTTAGCAGCCGATCGGGAGATACTGGATGTGCAGCCTTGTGTTATACACATACAGTCCTTATGTTTGCTACAGTGTGGTGTACTGGATGCACCTATACTATGTGAGTACCCTGGACGTTTTTATTAACCACTTCAGCCCCGGGAGGTTTTACCCCCTTAATGACCAGAGCATTTTTTGCGATTCAGCACTGCGTCACTTTAACTGACAATTGCGTGGTCGTGCGACGCTGTACCCAAACAAAATGAACATCCTTTTTTTTCGTACAAATAGAGCTTTCTTTTGGTGGTAGTTGATCAACTGCGGTTTTTATTTTTCTCCTTTTGTCTTCCAGGACAGTCTCTGAGACATAGGGCTCCTCCCTCCGGGACAGGAAACGCACATACCAAGTATCTTTAAAAGGTGGTCCTCCAGGCCTCCCTCTTCAGTTATAGTTTTTACTGCTGGACGGGAAGGCGCACGCTAAGGAACTAAGGGAGCTCCGTGTCTCAGCACTGTCCTGGGAAGAGCCCCTTGCGTTGACTCTCCTCTGCCTGGGAATCCCTCTGTCCTGCTGGGGAAGAGTGAGGTTGCCGGCCCCACCACTGCCACTAGCTCGGAGAGAGCAGGACCCTTGGTGACCACAGACCCCGATGCCCTGTGAGCCGCATGTACCTGTGCCCAGTGAGCTGATAGCTGATCTGTGTCCTCGGCCGGCCACGTCAGTATCCTCAGCCGACACTTCCGTGTACAGTGCGGGGTTTCTGCGTTCCAGCAGGTGGAAGTGACGACGGCTTCCGGCGGAACCGCATCATCAAGGGTCACCCTGAGACACAGCTCCAGTCTCTTAGGCGCAGTGGTGGATAGCCAGGCATCCGGAGCGGTGAATAAGGCTTGGCGAGAACCATGGAGACAGCTGCACAAGCAATAGACTCTGGTTCATCAGGCCGTCTCCCAGGTAAGGTGGTGAGGGTGGACCACTTCTTACACTGGGGGGGTCAGGGTATTTGGGACCTATGTACTCCCTCCCTGGGTGGGGAACCTCAGGTGATGGGCTGGGCACTTCCTAGGCTGACTCTAGCACAGTGGTGGTGTGGGTCAGGGAGGCACACTGATGGAAATTTTTGTCCTTCCTCTTCTGTTTGGCTTTCAGATTAAAGCCCAGGACAAGACTCGTATGCAGCCGCCTAGGAAAAAATGTACAGTTTATGGGGCCAAGTTAGGCTCTAACTGGAAGAAGCCACTATGCCCCGATTGTGTCAGCAGTCTCATCAAGGATGACCGTGGCAGCGTGTCACAAAATCCTGACTTTGGTTAAAGACGAGCTAGCATCCACATTTCAGTCATTCAAGGGAATGATGGACAGGATGCAGGGTCCCTCTTCATCCCTATCCAGGGCAGTCAGTATGCCTTCCCTGTCTGATCCCAGTCAGGAGGAGGGGGATAGGGTACCTAGATCACTAGCCTCTTCTCAGGCGGATTCAGCATCTGGCTCTGAGGGGGAGGATGATTCCTCCAGGGGGTCCAGAAATAAAGTTATCTCTGGACGATGTGGGGGATTTATTGAAATCAATTTACAAGACGTTAGAAATTCGTGAGGAGCAGGTCCAACTCTCCAAGCACGACCTAATGTATCAGGGTTCTAGTGCACAGAAGGCCAGGGTATTTCCCGTACATAAATCTGAGTCGATTTTGCTGGAGTGGGAACACCTGGAAAAGAGCCCATCAGGTAGCCTCAAGCGGAGGTTCCCTTTTGAAGCAGATGCTTCTCATCCCTGGAATAAGATTCCTAAACTGGATGCAATGTTAGCCAAAATCTCAAAAGACAGATTTGGCCTTTGAAGACTTGGGGTCGCTCAGAGATCCCATGGATAAAAGGGGGACGTGCTGCTAAAGAGGGCTTGGGATGCCTCGTCAATGGGGTTAAAACCAGCCCTTGCAGCCACTTGCGTGGCCAGAAATCTGGAGTGCTGGCTCACACAATTACAATCCCACATTTCTGCTGGTACGTCTAGGCAGCAGCTTTTGAAATCATTCCCCTTACTATTCAAAGCAGTTGGCTTTCTGGCAGATGCCTCCGCAGAGTCGGTAAAATTGGCTGGCAGCTAGGTCACCTGCACTAGTAAATGAAGCTAGAAGAGCTGTATGGCTGAAAGCCTGGACAGCCAATTCCACCTTCAAGCTTAAACTTTGTGGGTTACCCTTTTCGGGTGACCACCTATTCGGTCCAGGCCTCCAGGAGGCAGGAAGAAAGCGTTTCCTGAAAAGAAGACAAGCGAGGGCAAACGTTTTTTCGAGGCCCCAGGCAACAGGAAAGGGATAGCCGCCCCAAGAAACATTGGATGTGCCAGAATCCTATTTAATCCTCCTCAAACTACCCAAAAGCCCCAGTGACTCCTGTGTCCCAGTGGGAGGGAGACTGGGGGAATTCCTCCCACAATGAACCAGTTCAACTCCAAGCCCGTTCATTCTAGATATCATAAAGAACGGTTACAGATTGGAGTTCGATTCGGTTCCCCCCCTCAATTTTTCATCTTACCCAGCTGCCCAGAGACCGGGAAAAAGCGAATGCTTTGGGTCTGTTATTAGGGGAGCTAGTGGATAAGAGTCCTGATTCAGGTACTCCAGAAGGAGCAGGGTCAGTGTATACACTCCCATGTGTTTGTTGTAAAAAAAAAAAAAACTTCAGGGAAATTCAGGTTAATCCTGAATCTCCGTCCCCATAACAAATTTGTTAGGTACAAGCGATTCAGGATGGAGTCAATATTTACCCTAACAAAACCTCCTGTTTCCAGGCTGCTACATGGCCACAGAAGATCTCAGGGATGCCTACTTGCATATCCCTATACTTCAGGAATCTAAAAAATTCCTCAGGCTGGCGGTCAAAATAAATTCAGAAGTTTTGCACTACCAGTTCCGGGCACTGCCTTTCGGTCTGTCCTCTTCACCGAGAATCTTTATGAAGGTTCTAGCAGAGGCCCTGGCCCCACTGAGAGTCAGAGCCATTACGGCAATCCACTACCTGGACGATCTCCTGTTTGTTGCCCCATCTTTTCACCAACTAGAGAGAGACCTACAGGAGGCCCAGAGTTTCCTGCTATCTCTGGGGTGGTTAATCAACCAGGAAAAATCCCAGCTGACCCCATCACAGGAGGTCCTGTATTTGGGGTACAAAATCTCTTCAGTGGATATGAAGGTGTTTCTCCCCAGGGAAAAGATCCTGAAGGTGGATCAGGCAGTAGCCCAGCTTCAAACCAATCAGGTAGCCCTGATCAGAGAGGTTATGAGGGTACTGGGTTTGATGTCGTCCTGCTTCCCAGCAGTCCCTTGGGCAAGGCTTCATCAGCGTCCACTACAAAGTCTCATGTTGGGTCACTGGGACTGCAGAAAAGAAAGCCTAGATCAACCTATGCCCCTTTCAGCCAAGATCAAAAGGACTTTATGGTGGTGGCGAGCTCATCGTAACCTGAAGGGTCTGTCCTGGGCCAGGCCTAAGTGGTGACAACTGACGCCAGTGCATTGGGTTGGGGGGCCCATCTGGAGGAAACCATAGCTCAGGGAGCCTGGTCACCAGTAGAGGCCAGTCGATCCTCAAATCAGAGGGAGCTTCTGGCAATTTTGAGGGCTATAGAGGCTTCCCAATCCTGGATAGTTGGACAGCACCTACTGTTTCGGACAGACAATGCGGCGGCTGTCGCATATGTAAACAAACAGGGGGCACAAGGAGCCCTGCCCTTCAGGCCATAGCGAACAAGATTCTGTGCTGGGTCGAGGAAAATCTGTCCTCACTGTCAGCCATTCACCTGAAGGGCTCTCAGAATTCACTGGCGGATTTTCTCAGTTGTCAGCATATAAGTCAGGACGAGTGGTCCCTCAACGGGGAGGTATTCAGGGAGACTGTGCAGCATTGGGGACAACCGGAGGTGGACCTCTTTGCCTCAGAGACCAACAAGAAGGTGCCACAGTTCTTTTCCATCCACCCGCTGGATCAGGCCACAGGGATAGATGCCTTTGCCAATCCTTGGCAGTTCAACCTGTGTTATGCCTTTCCTCCAGTGAGGCTGAAAGCCGCAGTTCTTCAAAGATTCTTGACAGACCTAATCATAATAGCGCCATTCTGGCCAAAGAGGCTGTGGTTTGCCAACTTGAAGAGACTGGCTATTTGTCCTCCATTGACTCTTCCAGTCAGGGAAGACCTGATTTCCCAGGGCCCTATTCTCCACCAGCAAAGAGAATCTAAAATTAATGGCCTGGTATCTGAGGAACAACTGCCGAGAGCTCAGGGTTTTTCAGACAGAGTGATGAAAACTCTGCTGGAGTGCCGTAAACCAGTAACCAGGGCGATTTATGCCAAGGTATGAAAAAGATTTAATTAATGGTTGGAGGAGCAGGGACTGGATCATCCTGGGATTCCAGCAATACTGGATTTCCTTCAGGCAGGCGTAGAACTGGGCCTTTCTATCAGTACTTTGAAGGTTCAGACCACAGCCTTAAGTATTTTCCTTCAGACTTAACTTCAGCAAAATCAATTCGTTATAAATTTTTTCAAGGCCCTAGCGAGATCTAGGCCAGTGAAGGTTAGCGCCTGCCCCACTTGGGATCTGTCTTTGGTCCTCAGGGCACTTACTGGTAGTGCTTTTGAACCCTTGGAGAAATCATTGCTGAAATGGATTGTACTCAAAGTTTTTGATAGCGATCACGTCAGCCAGAAGGGTGAGTGATTTGCAGGCTTTGTCCATTCGGGAGCCATTTTTGTTAATTTGAGGATAGGATCATACTTAAGACAGATCCTAGCTTCCTCCCTAAAGTAGCATCTGTTTCATAGAACTCAGGACATTGCCCTACCAACTTTTCATCCCACCTCAGAGGAAGATGAGGAGGAATCTTTAAGTTTATTAGATGTTAAGAGAAGTCTTCATTTATTTAGAAGCTTCAGGAACTCGGATTCACTTTTTGTTAATTTTGCAGGGGTCCGCAAAGGTTATAGAGTGTCTAAATCGTCCATTGCTAGATGGATAAGAATGGCGATTATAGACTTATCAGTTAGAAGGTAGACAAGCACCATCGGTTAAGGCACATTCTATCAGGGCAGTCTCGGTATATTGGGCAGAGAGGGCCGATGCCTCCCCGGAGGACATCTCCAAGGCAGTAACGTGGTCCTCCTACTCTACATTTGCAAGACATTACCGTCTGGATTTGTTGTCTGACAAGTAGCAGACATTTGGACGAAAGGTCCTCCAGGCAGTGGTCCCGCCCTGACAAAGTAAGTTTCTTGCTTATCTCAGAGGCTGTCCTGGAAGACGAAAGGAGAAAACCGGTAACTCTTTTTATAGGAGTCTTCCAGGACAGCCTGGTTTCCCACTCAGTGTTTGCCATTAACTGGTGTTGGAGTTTTGTACTGACGTTGTGTTAGTGTGTTATGTCTTTCAGAGCCTTCCGGTAGTTCTTTGGTAAACTGAAGAGGGAGGCCTGGAGGACCACCTTTTAAAGATACTTGGTATGTGTGTTTCCTGTTCCGGAGGGAGGAGCCCTATATCTCAGAAAGGAAAAATAGAAAAGCGCCTCTTAGCAAAACAGATTTATTATGTAGCAGACAATTTGTATCAAACACTTACATCATGGTAAGTATCAGGTGTCATCCAGTAGGATCAATGTTTATATTGCGTCCAGGATCTCTGACGCTAGTCCACGGATTTCCCAGGTCCCGGTTATGGTGGCCGCAAGTAGCCGGGATGCAGGCTGGCTTGTCCGTGATAGGAGACAGCAGCGAAAGATGGCAACGGTCGTTGCCATGATGTAAGTGTTTGATACAAATTGTCTGCTACATAATAAATCTGTTTTGCTAAGAGGCGCTTTTCTATTTTTCCTTTCATGTCATTTTCCTTGAGTCGGCTTCAACTTGGAGAAGAGCTGCCCTGGGCAACTGAGTTTTTATTAAAGACTTCCTATCCACAATTGTTACTATAGAGTTTTTCAAAACCTTATGCTACCTGCCATCCCTTGGTAACAATAATAACTTTATGTCCACCTGATTGCAATACTTTTTTTGTTTTTTGATTTTCAACCTTTGTATAATATCCTTTACACATTTAGGATTAATAGTGTTTGTCTGTGCAGGCTTCCCAAGCGCTTGCATTTGCTATTGTTTTCCTATATCTCAGAGGCTGTCCTGGAAGACCCCTAGAAAAAGAATTACCGGTAAGTCTAACTCCGGTTTTTGCGCTATAAACAAAAAAAAAGAGCGTTAATTTTGAAAAAAAATTAATATATTTTTAACTTTTTGCTATAATAAATATCCCACATTTAATTTTTTTTAAAACAAATTTCTTCATCAGTTTAGGCCGATATGTATTCTACATATTTTTGGTAAAGCGTATATTGATTGGTTTGCACAAAAATTATAACGTCTGCAAACTAGGGAATAGATTTATGGCTTTTTTTTTTTTACTGGCGGTGATCTGCGATTTTTATAGGGACTGCGACATTGCGGCAGACAGATCGGACACTTTTTTGAGACCATTGACATTTCTACAGCGATCAGAGCTAAAAATAGCCACTGATTATTGTGTAAATGTCCCTGGCAGGGAAGGGGTTAACACTAGGGGGCGATCAAGGTGTTAACTGTGTTCCCGAGGAGTGTTTCTAACTGTGGGGGGGGGGGGAGCTTACTGGCACATGACAGATCACAGTTCCTGACCTCTGAGAACAGTAGATCCCTGTCACGTCACCTGTCAGAACGAGGAAATGCCTTGTTTAAATAGGCATTTCCCCGTTCTGCCTGTGTAAAAAGCAATCGCGGGCCGTCAGGGGACATCGAGTCCTCCTGGCCCGCTCCCGCAGCGGGCGCGCAGGAGAGTCATTGTGCCGGTCTTAAAGCGGTTAAACAGTTGCCAGTTTTTAAACAATTCAAGCACTATTGGAGTCTTTTTTTCTGTATTTTTGTTGCTGACAAACTGAGGAGGCGGCCGCGGGAGAAGTATAGGAGCCAGCTGATCTAAATTATCTCACATTGAGTCCTGGGGTGGCTCGTAGGCGCTTTTGACCCAACTTAGCTGGGGGGGTCGCACTTCTAGAGCCTATACCCATGGGGGGGGGGGGACGCCATGAGTGAGGTGACCTGACGGTGGATGGATTTGTTTTACAATTTCCATTATGTGATTAAGATATTCACCAATCACTTGTGGGACATTTGATCTGCACATTTACATGGACTTTATTTGCATTATATTGTTGTATGCACATTTTATTTGTTATTTTTTATGAATTAGTTCCATCTGATGCCTTTTTGTTTATGGCCTGGTGCTACACTTTGTTAGCTTATGTGCAAATAAAATGTTATCTATGTGCTCAGTGTTGTCAGCTGGTCTGGTTCATTTATACACATTTATTTCACACATTTTTTTTTCTTTTGGTGAACGTTGGGTAGCTCGCAAGATTTCTCTTTTGTATTATAGAGTGATTTCAAAGCTGCACCGGTGTGAACGGGGGCTTAAGGTGTTTGTTGAATTTTAGGTCCAGGATAGAATGAATACCCCCAGTTAGGTTTTGGTTTCAATAATATGGTTTGAACAGACACCTTTCAACCGATCCTATAGGGGTACTGGTGCCCTATTTCTTGGGACAAGGGATGGTTTAGGGCAGTTTGCAAATATCACTTTCCTTGAGCTGATTTTGGTTGATCTGAGAGAGAAAGAGTGGTGAGCGGGGAGGGTTTTAAAATCTATTTTGTAACTCTTTGGGTGCAGTCGGTTTCAGAGGTCTGGGAAGTCTTTACAAACTATAACGGCTCTTAGGAAGGAACCCCTTTATTGGGGTAAAGGCACCCCTTCATTGGCCAGAGGGCTTTAGGGAAGACTTGGTTTGTTTTATGGCCCAGGTCTCATGCAAAAAGGAAGTGCTGTACTTAGGTTTTGAGGCTGAAGGTTTGGTAAAGTGTTGAGGTGCTGTGTTTTTTTTTTGTCACTGTGGAATAAAAATGTTTTCTCCTCTGACAACTTTGATGAATTTATAAAGTGCCGAACGAAAGATGTTCTCTTTCAAAGGGCATATGTGTCAGGTGTCTAGAATTAAATGATTCACAGAGCCACACATGTATATTGCCACCATCCCTTGAATAGTATGTAGAATAAACCTCAAATATTGTGGGATTTTTTTAGGCAAAGAGAAATATATTCATTTTATAAAATTGTATATTTATCATATGAAATTATATAAAAAATTCCCACATGGGAAATAGAAAATATTGCAGCAATATAGTATCAATTAAACACAAATCTCTGTTGAACACAAAGTGGTAGTCCCCATCTTCTTGCTGTTCCTTTCATAAGTAGATATGCAGAGGAATACAGTAGAAGGGGATATTCAACTCGTTTTAAAATGTACTGTTATAGACAAATCTTCTTCAGGGATAATACCACTTCTGAAAAAAAGTTTCAATTAATAAACAATTAGTACATAACCATGTATGGAAGTGCATATAAAAAAGATAGAACATCATTCATGTACACTTACAATGTAAAGACTTATTTAGCAGGAGCATTCCTCTAGAAGGGCAAGAAAAAACACACATCAATGTATTAAGAGCTTCCACCACAATAAACACATCCATTGGCTGCAGGTTTGGGACTTCCCAGAAAAAGATGGAAAGATTGCACTGTGGGACAAGGGGAACAAGACAAAAAATGGTGGTAAATCCCAAGGAAGATAATTAGTGTCTATTCCAAGGGATACTGGGACAACCTAATTGATATTCCCTGAAAGGTTGGCCCAGTAGCTGCCTAAATTCAAAAATATGAATTAACTTACTTGTAAAGAAAAGCCCTTGACCAATCTTGCATTGATATGAAATCGATTCCAGTTTAGAATATCAGCTGTAGCATGTGGCAAAGTCCCAAAAACACTGACAGCAGGTGGAAAAGATCTGGCATGGCTCCACATTAATGGAGCCTCCTAGGTGGATGGCAGGGGAATGGCGCTGGTGGAAGGTATTGATGTTCCTCATATAGTGCACATGCACGGGAAAATATATGCAATTGCGTCAAGATGAATATCGCCAACAATTAGAAAAATTGGATAATGATATTGGGACCCTATATGCCAGACTCGCACCACTAAAATTGCATGAGGATTATACAGAACTTGAAAAGAAATTAAAAGAGCATTTAGAGGAATATGGGAAATCTATACTTCAGAAAAAAAGATACTGGAGGGATAAGAATGCATTCGGTGAGGGTAGGGCATATAGATGGAATCAAGAAAAAAAAGGAATTTAAACAATAAAAATAATGATTATCTGTCAGATACACCCTCTTATTGCTCCTCCTCAGCCCCATCCCTCACGGAGCTTCAGTTCCGAAAGAGAAAGGGCCCCTTTCCTAAACAAAATGAAATGAAGGGTCATCTACAAGTTAACAAAAATCGCACTACGCACTATCACAGCAGATAGAATCTTCACGAGGTGATTAAGGCTAGTGGGCACAGCACTACGAGACATAATACACCGATGGGAGGTGCAAAAAATCTAAATACAATTTGAGGCAAATCCACTAAATTGACTAAAGCTCAAGGAGCCATATCCAAAATACCTAAAACACAACTGGATGATTTTTTTAGAGAAAGCGAATGCACAACAATCACAGATCACACAGAAGGGAACAGATTCCCTGACAATCACTGACAAGGAAGATTGATTATTATCAATCTTTCATCTTACACCAATAGAAGAACAGGTATTGTCTTTGGGTCTATCATACCGTCCAAATAAAAGTGCTGACAGGTTTGAAATGACCAAGGACATAAACCAGATTGCTAGGAAATTATTATTCAAAAGTATGAATTTAAGACAAACAAAAAAAAAAAAGGTAGAAGTTGTGCCCAATCTCACAGCAGCTGAGTTTAGAGCCATTTGAGACCTCCACCTACTGTTGCAGGAAAGTGGCGTGTCCTGGGAAGAGGATGTAGATGAGGAGGATAATGAGACAATATTTGATGTAGCTCAACATCAACCAAAAAAATTCAAAAGAAAGTCTAACAAATTTCCACCATTAAGTCAGAGTCCCGTCCTGGCATTATTTGTGAGACAGACAACGAAGGAAATAAAAAATATGAAGAGTAAGAATGCAATAAACTTGAGTCCCGAACAGAATTTGACTCTCAAGTCTTTGGAAAACAATTCTGAAATAACAAAGGCATCAGACAAGGGAGGAAACGTGGTTCTTATGAACAATGAGATGTATGAGAACATGCGTCTTAAAATTTTAAATGATAGAAAGTATTATTGAAAATTGTCTTCATCCCTCGTTGACAGGTTCAATTGAGATTTCTTTCTTTCTCGTACATCACGGGACACAGAGCGACATAGTCATTACTAATGGGTTATATAGATACCTTCAGGTGCTGGCACTGGCAACTTCCAAAACCGGAAGTACTCTCCCCTATATAAGCCCCTCCCATCCGGGAACACCTCAGTTTTTTGCCAGTGTCTAAGGTGTTGGCCAAGAAGAAACATGTGTTTTTCACTGAGCTTGCGTACAGGTTCTTTTGGGCCTCAGTAAGCTATTCCGGATCCGACCAAAAAAGCTTCATAGCTAAACGGTCGGTACCCGGGCCTTGCAGAGAAGAGCAAGGTTTTGCCTGTAATGCTTCTCTTAGGAGAGCTGGACCCTGGGATCCAGATCTCTGGTCATACCCACGACCAAGCTGTTTTCTGTGCAGGGTGCTATACAGGTCCAGGGGAGTGGAATCCTTGGGAACCCGGTCCCTGAAGGTTTGATTACAATGCCTGCCGTGATAGGTGAAGTTTGGGCTTCTGTGGACCAAACAGAGTCCTGCGGCGAGGAAAAGGTAAGTGGGGGCCCTCGGGAACTTGGTTCTATTGAGGGACCCCCAAGCCTGTTTTGTCTTTCTGCCTGTTACCTAAGGTATTCCCGCTAATATTCTGTGTATGCCTGTTACTACTGAGAAAATGTAAAAATTTTAATAGTAGGCAAGAAAAAAAAAAAAAAAAATGTAAGACCGCGGTACCTGTGTTAGACACTAGAGGCCGCTATGGTTCTTTTTCTTGTAATGTGGATTGTTTTCGTCCAGAATCAAATCCAGGCAGTTGGTATGTTCTCTCCTGGGAAGCTGTCTCCTCTGCCCTGTTGCTGCGCTCATCCATCAACGGGCCCTGCGGCAAAGGGACCCTGGCTCCCATCTAGCTCCTTGTTGTTTTCAAAAAAGGCGCCGAAGGCGCACGTGCACGCGCCTCTATTCATAGAGGCGATCTGGAAAAAGGGGCGGAGCGGGTGGATGACGCTCAGGTGTGCGCCGCGGCGCTACTGCGCATGTGCGGGCGTCCAGCATGTTTTAAAGCACATTATAGCTGGCTATTGAAGTGCACAGACAGAGCTAGCAACAGTATAAAGGCACACAGAGGCGGTTGATGCAGGCATCCCCTAGAAAGGCACTTTAGTAGACACCAACTGTGATATAGCAGCAATTGTGCTAGACTATTCTCAGTAAAAGTGGTGTATTACGGCTGGAATACCTCAGCTTTAGGCTTAGGAATATGCCGTCCAGAAGCTCCGGAACTGAATCTTCCAGGAAGCGAAGGGGGTCTCATCGGGCTCTGAGGATCTTGGGCATGCTTCTGCTGCACCAGTCTCCCCTGAAGTTCAGAGGTAAGTGACCGTAGAGACCCCGCAGGGGTACTTGGTACTGTGGCTGTCCTCAGTTCACCTGCTCCTGTGTATGTAACAGAGGAGGTTTTTTCCTCAGCTCTGGGAGGATTAGAGAGAGATTGTCAACATTGATCGCTGCCTCCCTGTCAGGGAAAGCACGCCCCATCTCCGTCTCCTCCTTCAGAGTGCCTGTTAGCAGAGCAACAGTCCCATACAGGGATCGACCTGCCTGAAGGGGATCAGGATGAGGTTGATTCTGTTATAGAGGAATCAACAGTGGGGGAACCTTTTCTCAGCATCTCAAGCTGAAAGATTATGGGTTCAGTCTCTGACTAACATGGTCCGATCAGCATTAAAAATGCACCTTGCGGAACCATCAACCACTACTGTATCCTCGTTGGGGTCGCTAGAAGCCCCCAGACTGTCTGTTCTTTTCCACTTCACCCTTTACTGAAAGGGCTTATTTACCAGGATTGGGAACGTCCTGAGAAAATATTTATTCCCCCAAGAGATTTCCGGTGGTCTATCCCATGGAGGATAAGTTCATCAAAAAAAAAATGGAAGGTCCCTTCAGTGGACGCAGCCATCTCTTGTATGCATAAATCACTGACATGTCCAGTGGATAATGTCCAAATGTTCAAGAACCCAATAGATAAAAGATTGGAGTCCTTATGAAAGTCTGCTTCTTTCTACAGCAAGCTTGGTGACACAACCAGCAGTAGCAGCTATTGGGGTCTGCTAAGCAGTGAAGGATCAGTTGAAACAGGTCTTGAGGGACTTGACAGATCAGCAGGCCTTGCCCTAGCTGATCTACCTAGAGCCTTAGGCTTTGCGGTTGATGCCATAAAGGATTCAGTCCATCAGGCCTCCCGCCTTACGCTGTCTATAGTACATATGCGTAGGCTTCTTTGGCTCAAAAACTGGTCTGCTGAAGCTCCCTGTAAAGAATGGCTGGTTAGCGTCCCATTTCAGGGTGAACGCTTATTCAGGGAAAACCTGGACAAATATATCCAGAAAATTTCCAGCGGTAAAAATACGCTCTTGCCGGTTAAAAACAGAGTTAGAGGTCCCTCTTTAAGAGGCCTGCTTTTCCAGTCCCTGGGGCATCGGCTGTGTAACAGTTCCGACGGCCTCCTCGGTCAATTCCCGGGGGTAAAAAACAGGGACAATAGCAGGGTAATGAGAAACCCTGGGTCAGGGGAGGTACAAAACCTCCCCCAAAGTTAAATTCATTGAAGGGTTGCCCCCACTCAGTCAGGTGGGGGGAGGACTCCAGTTGTTCGCAAGAGACCTGGCGGGACACGATCAAAACAGATAGGTGCTCTCCGCAGTATGTTTGGGATACAGTTTGGAGTTAAAAGACTCTCCTTCTTCCCATTTTTTGAGGTCAAACGTGCCAAGGGATCCCCGGAAGAGAGAGTCCCTCCTGTTGGCACTAGAACAACTATTGCTCCAAGGAGTAATTATGGAGGTTCCCCTGGAAGAATGAGGGTTCGGGTTTTACTCAAACCTCTTTACAGTCCCGAAGCAAACGCGGACGGGAGGCCCATATTAATTCTAAAAGGGCTATACAAATTCCTGTATATCAGGACTTTCCGATGGAGTCGATCCGATCGGTGGCCACTGCCCTACAAGGGGAGGATTGGTTAGCCGCGATCGACATCAAAGATGCTTATTTGCACATTCCCATCTTTCCAGTCCACCAAAAATTTATACGCTTTGCAGTAGAAGGGCGCCATTTTCAGTTCAGAGCCTTACCCTTCGGTTTGGCCACAGCACCACGAGTGTTTACAAAAATTCTGGCCCTTTATTGGCCAATCTAAGAACACAAGGTGTAATGATAATGGCATATCTAGATGACTTGTTGCTGATAGACCACTCAGTGAAAAAACTAGACGTGGTCGTTCACAAGACAATCAAGTATCTGGAATCTCACGGTTGGATTATCAACCGAGACAAGTCAGCCCTAAAAACCAGTCAAAAGTCTGGAATACTTGGGGCTAAGGTTGGATTCAGGCCAGAGAAAAATATTCTTGCCTCAAGGAAAGGTGTTGTCTTTGAAAGATTTGATCCACTTAGTGGGTACAAAAAAGACAGCCGTCCATACGCCTGTGCATGAGGCTGCTGGGGAAAATGGTGGCATCATTCGAAGCAGTACCCTACAGTCAATTCCATTCAAGGAATTTGCAAGGGGCCATACTGTCAGCCTGGAACAAAAAAGTTCAGGCCCTAGACTTACAATGTCCTTGTCCCCTTCCGTTCGCAAGAGCCTCCGTTGGTGGTTGGTTCCCCAAAATCTGGATAAAGGGAAATCCTTCAGTCCGATTTCTTGGAAGGTGGTCACTACAGATGCCAGCCTTATAGGCTGGGGAGCAGTACTGGAGCAATGGTCTCTCCAGGGCAGATGGTCGGATGCAGAAAAGGCCCTGCCCATCAATCTCTTAGAGATACGAGCAGCCCGGTATGCCCTAGTAGCATGGACATCCAAACTCCAAGGGTCCCCTGTCAGAATTCAATCAGACAATGCCACAGCAGTGGCATATATCAATCATCAGGGGGGCACCAGGAGTCGTGCAGCCCAGAGGGAAGTAAATTACATCCTGAAATGGGCAGAAAGATATGTCCCAGCCATA
Source organism: Rana muscosa (assembly GCA_029206835.1). Taxonomy (NCBI): domain Eukaryota; kingdom Metazoa; phylum Chordata; class Amphibia; order Anura; family Ranidae; genus Rana; species Rana muscosa. The sequence goes on along the minus strand of CM055127.1, from coordinate 353,338,922 downwards.
TCTGCGGTATTTATTCCAGGAGTGGAGAATTGGAAGGCGGACTTTCTAAGTCGCCAGCAATTATGCCCAGAGGAATGGTCCCTTCACCCCGAGGTTTTCTGGACAATATGTCAGCGGTGGGGAACATCGGATGTAGATCTTCTAGCATCCAGATTCAACGCAAAGGTGGACAGGTTTGTCTCTCGGACAAGGGATCCCCTAGCTTGCGGCTCGGATGCCCTAGTGTTCCCTTGGGATCAGTTCAAGCTGATATATGCATTCACACCGCCACAATGGTTACCTCGATTACTCCGCAGAATCAGGGTAGAAAAGAAACCAGTGATTCTGGTGGCTCCAGCGTGGCCCCGAAGAGCGTGGTACGCGGAGATTGTAAAATGTCAGTGGGGAGTCCTTGGTCTCTCCCACGTCGTCCGGACCTGCTTTCGCAAGGACCGATATACCACCCTTCCTTACCAGCCCTAGGTTTGACGGCCTGGCTATTGAAGCCCACATTCTAAAAAAGAGAGGACTCTCTAATCCTGTGGTATCTACCATGATCAATGCCAGGAAGCCGGTATCCAGGCAGATCTACTATAGAATCTGGAAGGCGTACATCGCGTGGTGTGAGGCCAAGAAATGGCATCCACATAAGTACGTAATAGGTAGGAGTCTGGACTTCCTACAGTGGGCTGTAGATAGGAAGCTTGCCTTGAGTACTATCAAAGGTCAGTTTTCGGCCTTGTCAATATTTTTTCAAAGGCCCTTGGCTTCGCATTCACTAGTCAAAGCCTTTAGATAAGGAGTGATGCGTATTAGTCCTCCGGTTAATATTCCCATATGTCCATGGGATCTAAACCTGGTTCTGTCGGTTCTACAGAAACAACCATTTGAACCATTACAGCATAGTTCCTTGGTTCTTCTCACCAGGAAATTGTTTTTTCTAGTAGCCATTTGTTCGGCTAAAAGAGTGTCGGAATTAGCAGCTATGTCCTGTAAAGAGCCATATCTGGTTATCCATAAGGACAGAGTAGTGTTACGTCCTCATCCAGCCTTTCTTCCTAAGGTGGTATCAAGGTTTTCATTTGAACCAAGATGTGGTTCTTCCTTCTTTTTTCCCCAAACCTAGTTCAGTAGAGGAAAAGTTATTGCATTCTTTGGATGTAGTAAGAGCAGTTAAAGCTTATGTAAAAGCCACTGCTCAGATTCGCAGAACGGATACTTTGTTTATTCTGCCGGAAGGCCCCAGAAAGGGTCAGGCAGCGTCAAAATCTACTTTAGCCAAGTGGATTCAACAGGTCATTATGCAAGCCTATGGCTTAAGAAGGAGACCGCCTCCGTTCAAAGTTAGAGCGCACTCCACGAGAGCAGTTGGAACTTCATGGGCAGCGCATCACCAGGCCTCCCTGGCTCAAATCTGTAAGGCAGCAACATGGTCTTCAGTACACACGTTTACTAGGTTCTACCAGGTGGACGTTAGAAGTCAGGAGGATGTCGCCTTTGGGCGCAGTGTGTTGCAGGCCGCAAAAGATCCTCATGTCAGATAGCGCTCAGCTTATGTATGGTGTATCCCCCCCCTCGTTGGGCATTGCTTTAGGACATCCCATTAGTAATGACTATGTCGCTCTGTGTCCCGTGATGTACGAGAAAGAAAATAGGATTTTTATAACAGCTTACCTGTAAAATCCTTTTCTTGGAGTACATCACGGGACACAGAGCTCCCACCCCTCTTTTGGGGACACTTATTGCTTTGCTACAAAACTGAGGTGTTCCCGGATGGGAGGGGCTTATATAGGGGAGGGTACTTCCGGTTTTGGAAGTTGCCAGTGCCAGCACCTGAAGGTATCTATATAACCCATTAGTAATGACTATGTCGCTCTGTGTCCCGTGATGTACTCCAAGAAAAGGATTTTACAGGTAAGCTGTTATAAAAATCCTATTATCAGTTGGTGGATGAAGCACATAGCGAGGCAATTATCTCCAGGGATTTGTGGGATTCGTTCACACCTCAAACGCTCAACAAGCTAAATCCCATTTATTTCAATGGCCCCTGTTCACATTTGAGTGTTCTGTTGCTTGAAGCAAAATGTCTGTCGCTCAAAAAAGTACTTATTTTTTTGGCAGATTTGGCCCCATAGACTTCAATGGGAATGGCGGAAAACAAACTGCAACATGAGCTTTGTATGAGCGTTTTGTTGCCTGTTTTCTGCTCAAAGAACAGCTCCCCCACCCCTAATCTCCTTCACCTCTCCTCACCCTAGTGCTTTCTATTGGCTAAACAAAAACCCCTGAAGCTAAAAAACGCTTGTAATAGTTCTGTTCTTTCCATTATGGATGTTGCATCTGAACTTTCTCTAAATGGTCTGTTATATTCCCCATGCCTTTTTTTTTTCCTCAAACAAATTTAAGAAAAACCCTTGTAACACATGCAACAAAATGCTCAAAAACTCTTCAATAAAAACACCTTAAAGTTGCTCTGCTCAGGTGTGAATGCAGCCTTATACATTTTAAAGGGGAAGTCCACCCTAACACTGAAATCGCTACATCTACAGACATCCACGATATAAGCCTAACCAATCTAGCCCTATAAAAGCAGAAATCACTATACGCACCTTGTTTGAAGCCGATCTGATCTCCAGCGGCGGAAGCTCTTCAGAGGACACAGCCGACATGAATGCGAAATGAATGGGAAGTGACGTCACCCATAGATTTACTATGGGGCTTCCGTTGTCAGCTTAGTGTGGGATCGGGTCAGATTAAAAAAAAATATATGTATACTGATTCCTTCTTTACAGGGCTAGATAGGTTAGTGTTAGATTGTGGATGTCTGTTAGTGTTAGGGTGGACTTATCCTTTAACAGCAAAGCTCCTCATAGTAAAAAAATAACTACATGGACATTTTTTAAAACAAAAGGATTATAAATCATAAAAAAAAATCACAAAGCAAAAAACACCAGGGTAAGGATCCTTAGTCTAAACAGAAAAGTGGGTTATTTTCAGCTGAGTCCAATGGGATTTGAAATGGATGGTCACATGGGTGTAAACAAAGATCCCTATTCTTGTGTTAAAGTGATAATAGTCTTTTTTTTTTTTTTAAAACAAAAATGTCATACTTACCTGCTCTGTGTAATGGTTTTGCACAGAGCAGTCCAGATCCTATTCTTCTTGGGTTGACCGCCGAAGATCCTGACCCCTCCAGCAAGCAGCTTGCAATGGGGGCACCCGAGCCGAGGCTCTGTGTCCATTCAGACAGGGAGCTGTGGCTCAGCTCCACCCCCTCTCTCTCCTCATTGGCTCACTGACTTTGATTGACTCTGCCAATAAGGAGGGAGAGTCCTGGACAACTGAGGCTCTCATGCAACTATGCTGGATCGAAATGGGGCTCAGGTATTAGGAGGGCTGCACACAGTTTTTTTTTTTTTTTTATCTTAATGCATAAAATGTATTAAGATAAAAAAAACTTCTGAATTTAGAATCTTTCTTTGTGAATTGAGCCGGTTATATAGAAAAAGGTAACTTGGTGGAAAAAAAAAAGAGGACTCGCCAGTCTCCTCAAACTCACCAATAGAATTTCGGAGAGTAGATGTAGGCTTTTATTTGTGACTTGTCCCGATTACTGCTCTGTATGTTGCACATTAAGGAGTATTGACCATCTCTGTTCCAGAGTAAGACCCTCCAGATCCTAACGCAAAAGACTGGCTAAACAAAATGACAATTCTCAACAGCATTGAGACAACCTATCCAGGACCACCGCTCACTTCCCCATAGGAGCTGGTCTCCCCCATAGTAGCCTGTCTCAGCCTAAGAGCTGCTTTGTGAGTAATTGAGAATTGGCTTGTTTACGTGATGTTTCTCCCCCCCTCCCCCATAGAGAGTATCATATATTAATAGATACAGTGGGTACGGAAAGTATTCAGACCCCCTTAAATTTTTCACTTTTTGTTATATTGCAGCCATTTGCTAAAATCATTTAAGTTCATTTTTTGTCCTCAATGTACACACAGCACCCCATTATGACAGAAAAACACAGAATTAACATATTTGCAGATTTATTAAAAAAGAAAAACTGAAATATCACATGGTCCCAAGTATTCAGACCCTTTGCTCAGTATTTAGTAGAAGCACCCTTTTGATTTAATACAGCCATGAGTCTTTTTGGGATAGATGCAACAAGTTTTTCACACCTGGATTTGGGGATCCTCTGCCATTCCTCCTTGCAGATCCTCTCCAGTTCTGTCAGGTTGGATGATAAATGTTGGTGGACAGCCATTTTTAGGTCTCTCCAGAGATGCTCAATTGGATTTAAAGTCAGGGCTCTGGCTGGGCCATTCAAGAACAGTCACAGAGTTGTTGTGAAGCCGCTCCTTCGTTATTTTAGCTGTGTGCTTAGGGTCATTGTCTTGTTGGAAGGTAAACCTTTGGCCCAGTCTGAGGTCCTGAGCACTCTGGAGAAGGTTTTCATCAAGGATTTCCTTGTACTTGGCCTCATTTGTCTTTCCCTCGATTGCAACCAGTTGTCCTGTCCCTGCAGCTGAAAAACACCCCCACAGCATGATGCTGCCACCACCATGCTTCACTGTTGGGACTGTATTGGACAGGTGATGAGCAGTGCCTGGTTTTCTCCACACAAATCGCTTAGAATTAAGGCCAAAACTTTCTATCTTGGTCTCATCAGACCAGAGAATCTTATTTATCACCATCTTGGAGTCCTTAAGGTGTTTTTTTTTTTTTTTTTAGCAAACTCCATGCAGGCTTTCATGTGTTTTGCACTGAGGAGAGGCTTCCGTCGGGTCACTCTGCCATAAAGCTCGACTGGTGGAGAGCTGCAGTGATGGTTGACTTTCTACAACTTTCTCCCATCTCCCGACTGCATCTCTGGAGCTCAGCCACAGTGATCTTTGGGTTCTTCTTTACCTCTCTCACCAAGGCTCTTCTCCCCCGATAGCTCAGTTTGGCTGGACGGCCAGCTCTAGGAAGGGTTCTGGTCGTCCCAAACGTCTTCCATTTAAGGATTATGGTGGCCACTGTGCTCTTAGGAACCTTAAGTGCAGCAGAATTTTTTTTGTAACCTTGGCCAGATCTGTGCCTTGCCACAATTCTGTCTCTGCGCTCTTTAGGCAGTTCCTTTGACCTCATGATTCTCATTTGCTCTGACATGCACTGTGAGCTGTAAGGTCTTATATAGACAGGTGTGTTGCTTTCCTAATCAAGTCCAATCAGTATAATCAAACACAGCTAGACTCAAATGAATGTGTAGAACCATCTCAAGGATGATCAGAAGAAATGGACAGCACCTGAGTTAAATATATGAGTGTCACAGCAAAGGGTCTGAATACTTTAGGACCATGTGATATTTCAGTTTTTCTTTTTTAATAAATCTGCAAAAATGTCAACAATTCTGTGTTTTTCTGTCAATATGGGGTGCTGTGTGTACATTAATGAGGGAAAAAATTAACTTAAATGATTTTAGCAAATGGCTGCAATATAACAGAGTGAAAAATTTAAGGGGGTCCGAATACTTTCTGTATATTTGTGGTGATGAAAAAGAAAATCATTGGGAAATAAAAACTCTTCTACCAAGAGAAAAAAATAAAAAATAAACTGTGCACACACTGTTGGATTTCACAGAAAATGGAAGTAAAGCTCATGGCCTACACAGTTGTTGCAGACTTACTATTACCCTTATTACTTAGTTGTTGTTAGTAGGTAAAAGCCATGAAAATATATACACACACGGGCACACCCAATTCCTTTTAAAAGGCACCCTGGTGAAGGCCCTAATTTCTTAAAGGCTTCAAATACAATAAATGCAATTCAAGTTATGATCGCATAATGATTATCTATTCTTATATCAAGAATGAACACAAACATTGCAGACTGCACAATATAAATTATTATGCTGCCATCTAGTGGCCCGGTTAACTATTCACAATCTTTTCAGGATGTCCTTCTGGTTAGGTTTAAATCAGAATTATATTGCACATATGAATGTATCTCCAATTATTTTTATATTGTTTCTATAAAATAAAAAACACAATAATAGTAACATTGCAAACTCTTTAATAAACCATTGGGGTGGGGGGATAACCATAGAGTACCATCTAAACATACCAAACAGGTAAGCTGGACCAAATATGTCCAAATATTACAAAATAAACAAACATTTTAACTAATCAAGCACTATTCACAAAAATAAACTTGTGTTGCAAACAAAAAAAAATTGCAGATGATTTTTTCTTTTTCTTGTAGCAATTAGAAAAACAAAATGTAGTGAGCAGCTTATTAAAGGTGATATTGGAAATTGCAAGCATTGTTTGTAATTATCAGTCCTGCTAACTAAGATTAGAGTGAGTAGTGAGTTTTTGAGCAAATTTAGTTCTATGGGGTTAAGAAACAAGCATGTTCTTAACCCCATAAACAATGCTTGCGATTTTGAACATCACCTTTAACAGGCTGCTTCTCCCTGGTGATTAAAGGTGATAACTTGTCACAAAATCAGGCAAGCAGATCCAATTCTTCACTCTATGTGGCAGAGGGTAGCAAAAAAAAAAAAAGAAAATATCACAGTGGTATGTTTTGGTATTCAAAGACCAACTTGAACACAGACTATTTCTGTACTTATGGTTCTTTAGAGGCTATTTGCAGCTCCATGACCAAAACTTAAATTCTAAAACGGTTAAACTACACTTGTACATAAGAGAAACATTTTCAATAAATAATGCCACAGTATAGTATGCATCAAAAAGAGGTAAATAAATATATCTGCAGCATTACAATAAAGTTCTTCAAACAAAACACTTCAGCCACTGTAATTGTATGTACACACCAACTTTCTGAAAATTGCATGTATATAGAATTCCAATACCGCATGAAACAGCTTTTGTGCCTGACCAAATGCATTCGGGCTACTTAGCGAGCCTTCTCCTTTTCTCCCCCACAATGCAGCTCTACTGACCTATAACCCTAAAGATAGCATTTTGAAGTTTGAAGCAATGCTACAATAGAACCTGCCCTTTGTTAATGCAGGGCAAAGCAGCAGGTTCACTTTAATGTTGGCCCCTGCAGCTGCTTATACTAGTTTTCCACTTTGCCTGCAGAATTAAGAAAACAACCCATGTGTAGAGCGCAAGATTGCCCAGACCATATGACGCATGCTTTAGTCTCATGATACGCTGATGAAGTCCTGCCATTGGACGATACGCGTGCGTGTGGACGGGACCACCATGTGGCGTCAGTTGCTTTTACCCACCTAGGACGTGTAGAGGGTTGCTGTACATCTAAACCAGAGGCTTTTATCCATATCGGAGGCTTTTAAACCTAGCACTGGGACCAGTGCTTTTTATGCAAGTGTTTTCTTTATACCAATAAATGTGATGATCACATTTAAAACAGAGAGCACTATGTCTGTTCAAATTGATTTTTTGCATGATTGCTGATTGCCAAACATTTGGGAAGGAATGAGTGACCATCTGATGATAATACAGAAGTCAGTTGGTGATCACATCTATTTCTTGAAACTGCCCCAGAGGGGAATGCGTATTTGGTCTTCTGTTGGTTCAGAGACCCATACATTGAGGTGAGCGGCCTGCATATCTGGTGATGGAAACACTTTAAGGATTCACTATCGGTTGCATATACAAGCACTCTGAATCACCTTTGAGAAATCTTCTCTGTATTGCAATTTTTTCTTTTTTCTGCCATCTGGCTGTGATTAGGAATCACGTTTATGAACTCTCTACACGTTGCAATTTATTTGATTGGACATCTACTATTGGATTTCATCAAGTTTAGTTTCTTTATGAGCGCTGCACTATTTATTTCTGTATGTCTTTTTAGGAGTGTGTTATATTGACCCTAAGTGTTCAGCTGCTTTAGTTAGTATTTAGTTCTTGTTCTCGCGCTGACTGAACCCCGTTTATTTTTATGTTCTTTATGGGCAAAGCACAGGCTTATGTTAAAGGGGTTTACAATAAATCGTAGGTGTGCTTTTGAATCCTCCTCATTTGAGGATTCATTCACATGGCCGTAATATATGCAATTTTTGGGATTTTGTGTTACAGATCTGAATGCAGTGCAATATTCACACACCTGTGTAAAGTCTCTATTGAAAACAATGCAGCTGTGTTCAGATCTGTAAATAAACTGTTGTAAATTAAGTTTTTTTTTTTTTTTTTTTTTACAGCTATGTGAATGAGACCTTAAGCTGCTTTAACAGTTTCACTCTTGCCAAGTATTAATCACAGTTTTCCTTTAAATCAAAATGTAATAATACAAAAACTTAACATAGCACCTAATGAAAGCACACAAGGCAGAAAACGACTGAATTGTTATAAATTCAGTTTGAGTTAAGATTTTATATTCAATGCACCCTATGTGCATATGCAGGGACTGTTTTTGGAGATATATTGCTCTTCTGCCTTATCAACCACAATACACCAGGATGATCAAATGCAGTATGTGGTCTAACACCTGAAAGTGCATTCTGGGTGTCAGTGATTACAAACTATAGTGCTTTGTTACAGCAATCTAACTTGCTGCCATAGGATACAACTACTTTACTTTTGAAAAAGCATGACAGTATTCAATGGTTTACGTATCCTCCAGAAGAATTTACAAAGAAAATCTCCAACATATAATATTCTTATCACTTTAAAGAAGACCTTGCACCTAAACCAAGGTTTACTTATTAGCCCGTAAACTGACATCCTTGCTGCCAAAAGACAGCATTAAGTGTTGGAAAAAAACAAACACTTTTTGGTGAGATCTTTGGAATGCTAAGCACCCCAAATTTCACAAGATGATGCTTCAGCACCCAATAGCAGTATCTTCTGATTAGATCCTCAGGATCTTGCTAGGAGATCTGTGATGTCACCAAGGCACTGCAAGTGGCAGATGGGTGTAAGGTTTTTTGTTTACCCTTTCCCCACTTCTGTGTGTGATCTGATGTGAGGTTGCACGGTTTAAGAAGACCTTGCATTTGGGTACAAGCAACAAAAGGTATCCAAAGGGCCCTTTCACACAGGCTTGTTCGTTTGACGGACTCCACATGCTGCTCAGCAGGGGGATCGATCCGCTGATCCCCACTTAGCAGGCAGAGGACAGGTCTGTCTCCATTCACTGTGCTTAGACAGACCTGTCAGAGTCCCGCTCTTCTCTACGGGGAGATCGGATAAAAATGGACCACCTGTCTGTTTTCATCCAATTTGCAAGACGGATGGAAAATAGGGTCACCATCCATCTGGATATAGCAGAGAGAATCAGATAGCAGCCGGTGTCAGCAGGCATGTCACCACTTACATCCGCTGCCCCATAGGGTTGAATGGAGTGTCTGATCAAGTCTGCCCAAAAAAAAACTGACAGGCGGACCTGATCGGAAAGCCTGTGTGAAAGGGCCCAAAGATTCTTTTTTTTTTGTTTGCAATGGTAAGTATAACAGGTTTATTATTTTAAAAGAGCAGCCCCAATCCCCTTCACAGGTCACCCGCCCATGCTCCTGTCCCCACCAAGGAATGCAGTGAGGTAAAAAACCTGCCTTTACAACCACTTTAACATATGACATTGGCAATCCAAAAAACAAAAACATGTTGATAAATGCAAATTAGAAAACCCAAATGACCTACATGTGGTGTCAGCAACAGTTTGTAACATATATTTTAAACATGTTTCCCCTAAACATTGTAACCGAACTTGACTTCAGTCAACTACAATGGTAACACAGGCGATTGGGTCACCATGTGCTGGGCTACTGAGGATTTCAGAGCGAAAAACTTTTACAGCACTTTGTAGTTAGTTCCTAATGCTTTTAAGGTTTCTCTGAGGCTGGAGCGTTCCTAAGGCAAACTAAAAACAAACATGCTCAAAGGACTCCAGCATTTGATTTTTGACAGTTATAAAGCAGATGACTGCCAAGTATTTCAGTTAGGTGATCTTTGCTTTCACCATTCCTTCAAGTGGAAAATTTCTTTAAGATTCACAAATATTTTAAAGAAAGGTGGAATTTAGTGTCCCAGTTTTGTAGTACTGTTTTTGACTTAAAGTAGGATAATATATACAACATCCAGGTTATGGTGACCTGTGAAAAAAAAAAAAAAAAATCAAACTTGTAGGTAATACATAAAGCTGTTAGATGAACTTTAACATCCTTTACAATGGACTACAAACATTTGCCAGCTTGCTAAAAGCAGTTAACTGACGTCAATCACATAACCACAGATTAAGCCCAGGTTCACACTGAGCTGCGGGAATAAAGCCGTGCGAGTTCAGCTGAACTTGCACAATCTCACTCACGCATGTCAGTCCCGATTTTGGATGCAATTTCAGGTTTCTGCACAGATGTCAATGTAAGTTGCAGCCCGAAATTGCAAAAAGTAGTACAGAAACTACTTTTTGAAATCAGTGCGGCGCCGATTAGGACGGTGTCATTGCCGCCGATTTGACATGTCAAATCGTACCAATGTGAACCAGGCCTGAATAAAATAAGCTTTTAATACATGCATACCCTTCTCCAGGGTTAAATTACAAATTTGTGAATTTTCTAGGGAAAAACAATATTCAACAAAGAACAAATCTGACACTGTACTACACAACTGTTCTTTATTGTTACACTTCCAATTTTTAATTTTATTTATTAATGAAGCTAAACCCCACAATACTTGCGTCACCCCAAACAGCACAATGTCCCTCACTGGCTCCAGCTTCTTCTGGGTGCCGGGCTTCGGCCACTCAAATTGGCTGGTGCAGGATGACGTCACTCAAGTCATCCCGGCAGACAGACGCTGTGCTGGAAAGTACACTGAGCTGCGCTTGTACTGCCCACTGTACACTCCACATAAGACTAATGCCGTGTTCACACGACCGTTATTCATGTCATGGAAAAAAAAAATGCTCGAGCAAAGCGCGGTGACGTACAACATGTACAACGGCACTATAAAAGGGGAAGTTCCATTCGAACGGCGCCACCCTTTGGGATGCTTTTGCTGACCCTCGTGTTAATAAAGTTTGGTAAGAGACGATTCGCGCTTTTCAGTCTTCGTGCTTTTCAGTCCGTTACAGCGTGACGAATGTGCCATCTCCATTACGAACACTAGTTTTACCAGAACGAGCGCTCCTGTCTCATACTTGATTCTGAGCATGCGTGCATCCTCGTAAAAGCATACACATGTCCGTTTTTCATGACGTTAAAAAGAACGACGTGAAAAATGAAAGAAAAAATAGAGCAGGTTCTAATTTTTTTTTCGGGCATTTTTATCATGGATAAAAATGCTCTGGAGCATACACACGACCGTTTTTTACGTCCATTTTTAAAAATGGCATTTTTCTCGTCGCGAAAAACGGTTGTGTGTACGCGGCATATGAGCAGACAGGTAGGACTCATTGTATAAAAGGACAGTGCATATCTCTTCTGCAATAAAGAGCCCGTCTGCTCGCAGTTTTCAAAAGTGGGACCTTGGTTCTGCTTTAACCACTTCCATACAGGGCACTTATACAGCTTCCTGCCCAGACCAATTTTCAGCTTTCGGCGCTGTTGCACTTTGAATGACAATTGCGTGGTTGTACTACACTGTACCCAAACAAAATTTTTATCATTTTGTTCCCACACATAGAGCTTTCTTTTGGTGGTATTTGATCACCTCTGCGATTTTTATTTTCTGCTAAAATAATTTAAAAAAGACCGAAAATTTTGAATAAAAAACATATTGTTTTTGTTTCAGTTACAAAACTTTGTAAATAAGTACGTTTTCTCCTTCACTGATGGGTACTGATGGGGCTGCACTGACTGGCACCGATGAGGCGACGCGGATGGGCACCGATAGGAGGCGCAGATGGGCACAGATAGGCGGCGCGAATGGGCACAGATAGGCGGCGCGGATGGGCACAGATAGGCGGCGCGGATGGGCACAGATAGGCGGCGCGGATGGGCACAGATAGGCGGCGCGGATGGGCACAGATAGGCGGCGCGGATGGGCACAGATAGGCGGCGCGGATGGGCACAGATAGGCGGCGCGGATGGGCACAGATAGGCGGCGCGGATGGGCACAGATAGGCGGCGCGGATGGGCATAGATAGGCGGCACGGATGGGCACAGATAGGCGGCACGGATGGGCACAGATAGGTGGCACGGATGGGCACCGATAAGCGACACGGATGGGCACTGATAGATGGCATGGATGGGCACTGATAGGTGGCACGGATGGGCACTGATAGGTGGCACTGTAATGTGTTAATGGATGTCAATCAGTGCCAAACAATAATGCCTGCCAATCAGTGATGCCCATTGTGGGCACTGATTGGCATCCATTAGGGGCACTGACTGGCATCCCTGGTGGTCTAGGGAGGCATACCTGGTAATGGACATCCCTGGTGGTCCAGTGTGGCCATCCTCGGGGGGGGGGGGGCTGTGCTGATAATTGATCAGCACAAACCCCCCCTGTCAGAGGAGCAGCCGATCGGCTCTCCTCTACTCGCGTCTGACGAGTGAGGAAAAGCCGATTACTGGCTTTTCCTGTTTACATGTGATCAGCCGTGATTGGACACGGCTGATCACGTGGTAAAGAGTCTCCGATTTGTACAGGCGGCTACAGCATCACCTGCTAGGTAAAACAGAGATGAAATACTCAGAAGTTACAGTACTGTGCAAAAGTTTTGGGCAGGTGTGAAGAAATGCTGTAAAGATATATATTTCAGTTTGCAAAATGCAAAGTGAATGAACAAAAGAAAAACCTCAATCCAATCAATATTTGGTGCGACTATCCTTTGGCTTCAAAAGCGCATCAAGTCATCTAGATAAATGTAAATGCAATATTTGAAGGAACTCGGCAAGTAGGTTGTTCCAAACATCTTGGAAAAGTACCACAGATCTGTGGATGCAGGCTGCCTCAAATCCTTCTCTCTCTTTTTCAAGACAGAATTGATGTTGAGATCAGGGCTCTGTGTGGGCCAAACCATCACTTCCAGGACTATGTTCTGCTTTATGCTGAAGATAGTTCTTAACCACTTGACCTCCAGAAGATTTACCCTCTTTATGAACAGAGCATTTTTTGCTATATAGCACTGCGTTGCTTTAACTGACAATTACGCAGTCATGCAACGCTGTACATGAATGGTTTATGTAATTTTTATCCGCACAAATATAGCTTTATTTTGGTGGTATTTGATCTCCTTTCTGCAGTTTTTTTTTTTGCGCTGAAAAAAAAAAAAAAAAAGACTGAAAATTTAGAAAAAAAAAACCACTTAAAAATATTTTTTTAGTTTCTGCTATAAAACATATCCAATAAATAAAATGTAAAAAAAACCAAATAAATAAATTTAGGTCATGTATTCTGCTACATATTTTTGGTAAAAACATCCCAATAAGCGTATATTGATTGGTTTGCGTAAAAGTTATAGTGTCTACAAATTATGGCATATTTAGTGATTTTTTTATTTTTTTATTATACTAGTAATGGTGGAGATCAACAACTTGTTGAGTGCAAAATCAGGCTCACTTCTGCATAGAAACCAATCAGCTTCCATGTTTTATTGCCAAAGCTTAATTGAACAAGCTGGGGTTAGAAGCCAAATGGTTTCTATGCAGAAGTGAGCCTGATTTTGCACGCTCCATTTTTAGTAAATAAACTAATTGACACTTTGTGGGAACCAGTGACACGAATACAGTGATCAGTGCTAAGAGTATACACTAGCACTGTACTAATGACACTGACTGGGAATGGGTTAAACATCTGGGGCGATCAAAGGGTTAAATGTGTGCCTAACCAGTGTTTTTGTGTTTACTAAGTGGTGCTTTTACTAAGGGATGTGATGTGCATCCTTTACTGACAGGACAGAGCTCTGCTTTGTTTACATAGGCAGAGCTCTGCTTTGTCTTTCTCCTCGCCGATCAGCAGGTGTCGGTGGTCATCCATTGGACGGCAACAGATGACCAGCTTCTGCTGTGACTAATCACAGCACAAGCGGCACCGCGCCCCCTATCCAGAAGTGCCGGATCACTTACTAGGTCCATGATCCGACACAGGACAGCTACTTTGCCGCCGGTCAGCGGCATTATATGGTCGGCAAGCGGTTAATGACATTGGCTGTATGTTTGGCGTCATTGTCCTGCTGCAGAATAAATGTATGGCCAATCACGTGCCTCCCTGATGGTATGACATGATGGATAAGTATAGTGGATATAAAAAGTCTACACACCCCTGTTAAAATGTCAGGTTTCTGTGGTGTAAACAAATGAGTCAAAGATAAATCTTTTCAGAACTTTTTCTGCCTTTAATGTGACCTAGATTGTACAACTCAGTTGAACAACAAACTGAAATCCTTAACCACTTCAGTCCCGTAAGAATTTTTCCTCCTTCCTGACCAGAGCATATTTTGCGATTCGGCACTGCAATGTTTTAACTGACAATTGCGTGCTCATGCGACGTGGTACCCAAACAAAATTGATGTCCTTTTTCCCCACAAATAGAGCTTTCTTTTGGTGGTATTCAATCACCTCTGCGGTTTTTATTTTTTGCGCTATAAACAAAAAGAGTAAACATTTTGAAGAAAAAAAAAGCAATATTTTTAAAATTTTTCTATAATAAATATCCCCAAAAAATATATAAAAAAACACACATTTCTTTCTCAGTTTAGGCCGATATGTATGCGTCTACATATTTTTGGTAAAAAAAAAATAAAAAATCGCAATAAGCGTATATTGATTGGTTTGCGCAAAAGTTATAGCGTCTACAAAATAGGGGATAGTTTTATGGCATTTTTTATAAAAAATTTGTTTTTTTACTAGTAATGGCGGCGATCTGCGATTTTTATCGTGACTGCGACATTATGGCGGACACTTGACGCTATTTTGGGACCTTTGTCATTTATACAGTGATATAAAAATGCACTGATTATTGTGTAAATGACACTGGCAGGGAAGGGGTTAGCCACTAGTGGGCGAGGATGGGGTTCAGTGTGTCCTAGGGAGTGATTCTAACTCTGAGGGGGCTGGGCTACCAGCGACATGACATTGATCACTGCTCCTGATCACAGGGAGCAGTAGATCAGTGTCCTCTCACAAGGCAGAACAGGGAAATGCCTTGTTTACACAGGCATTCCCCTGTTGTGCAGCTCCGTAAAAAGATCGCGGGACACCGACGGACATGGAGTCCGCGGGTCCCGCAGGCACGGAGCTTGCGACGGGAAATGCAAAGCGACGTACGGGTACGTTACTTTGCCCAGCCAAACCATTCTGCCAACGTATAAGTGCGTGAAGTGGTCGGCAAGTGGTTAAGGTGGAGGGAAAATTTTTTTAAAAATAAAATAATGTGGTTGCATAAGTGTGCACACCCTCTTAGAAATAGGGATGTAGCTGTGTTCAGAATTAAGCAATCACATTAAAACTCATGTTAAAGTGCCTGCGATTAAAGAAAAAGAAAAAAATCTGGGAACCTGATGTGATATTAGATGGGTGGAGCCGCCCAAGATCTGTTAACACAGCAGATTACCATCAGAAAAAAACAAAACAAAAATTATGTACACCCAAAAGGCTACCTCCTACAAGTTTATTAAGCATAAAAATGTATGAAACAGCACATGATCAAAATACAAAAAGTTCCCAGTCCTAACAGCCTCCCCCCTAAAACTATAAACCCCCCCAGCCACTAATTCCCCTACCCCCTAAACCTATGGATCATCTCGTCGGGACCTCCCAGAGGAGCTGACACTATGCGGCTGTACGGCTGAGCCCCTGGTGACTACACCTACAAAGATTTTGTGTGTTGAACGGTGGGGACCCAAGCATCCACACAGGAACCTAAATGGAAAAGCACTAAACCTTAAAACTGATATGGGTGAATGCAGTGTGGTCTAACAGGTGAACCTAGGGGAAGAATGCACAATCTGATGAATGTATTAAAGCCCCGCTAATTAGCCCTGTATTCAACCACAATGAGTCCGTATCCAATCCCAAATCTCAGGTAAAGGTAAATGCCTGTAGGACCAGATCACAGAGATAGATGGTGCTGAGAGATAATGTCCAGCAATCTGCTAAAGGTAGGTGTATAATTGAACACCACATAAGGGGATAATAAATTGACCCACTGCTTGCTCCGCTAAATTGGAAAATAAATATAGCGGTAACATGTATACTTCAGTCACCACTTGGTCATAACTGCAAAGAACATGAGCTGTAACGAATCTGGAAACACAATAGACATCTGATCCGGCCAGTAATAATACACTGTGTCACATGGATTCTGGGTACCTGATAAATATTGCTGATACTACTGATCAAGGCATTAGATATACCATGGCACACATTGAAAGACTGTCATCAAGTGGAGAAAACATGGCACAACAGTGACATTACCAAGAACTTGGACGCCCCTCCAAAATTGATGAAAAGACAAGAAGAAAACTGGTTAGATAGGCTGCCAAGAGGCCTACAGCAACAATAAATGAGCTGCAGGAATATCAGGAAATTACTGGCTGTGTTGTACATGTGACAAAAATCTACTATATTCTTCATATGTCTCGGCTATGGGGGAGAGTGGCAAGACGGAAGCCTCTTCTTACCAAGAAAAACATCCAAGCCCGGCCAAAGTTTGCAAAAACACATCTGAAGTCTCCCAAATGCATGTGGGAAAATGTGTTATGGTCAGATGAAACCAAGGTTGAACTTTTGGCCATAATTCCAAAACACTGCACATCACCAAAAGAACACCACACCCAATGTGAAGCATGGTGGTGGCAGCATCATGCTTTGGGGCTTTTTTTCTTCAGCTGGAACAGGGACCTCAGTCAGGGTCCATGGAATTATGAACAGATCCAAATACCAGTCAATATTGGCACAAAACCTTCAGGCTTCTGCTAGAAAGCTGAACATGAAGGGGAACTTCAGCATGACAACGACCCAAAGCATACATCCAAATCAAAAATAGAATTGCTTCACCAGAAGATTAAAGTTTTGGAATGGCCCAGCCAGAGCCCAGACCTGAATCCGATTGAAAATTTGTGGGGTGTTCTGAAGAGAACTGTGCACAGGAGATGCCCTCACAATCTGACAGATTTGGAGTGTTTTTGCAAAGAGTGGGCAAATATTGCCAAGTCAAGATGTGCCATGCTGATAGACTCATACCTGAAAAGACTGAGTGCTGTAATAAAATCAAAAGGTGCTTTCAACAAAGTATTAGTTTAAGGGTGTGCACACTTATGCAACCATATTATTTTATTTTTACTTCCCTCCACCTAAAAGATTTCAGTTTGTCTTTCAATTGAGTTGTACAGTTTATAGGTCACATTAAAGGTGGAAAAAGTTCTGTAATTATTTATCTGTCTCATTTTTTCACACATCACAAATCACAGAAACCTGACATTTTAACATCCACTTTTTTTTTTCATAAATATAAAGTGTATTAAATATATATTATGAGCAAGTAAAACATAGAATGTATTGAAAAATAAAATATACAGAACTAAATAAAATAAATTAAACAAGGTAATCTAAATATCTCATGTGATAATGTAGTATATATTAAACTAAATAAAAGGGAATAAGGTCAGATAAAGGGAAGAGTGGATAATCGTTACAAAGAATAAAATATTAATTATATTAAGATTACTATTAGTGTAAACATCCCCAAGTCAAGGAATAAAAGAGGTTAGGGTACGATATTCTGAAGAATTAGTAAATTGTATCGTTAGCCCAAGTTTTATTGAATTTAAATGGTGTGTCATTGGCCTGTTGTATTAAATCTTCCATTTCAGCAATAGTTTGGACTTTTTTTTAACCATTCAGATACATATGGGGTTGAAACATCCCTCCAATGAATAGGTATACACAGCTTTGCCGCATTAATAAGATGCATAACAAGAGATTTTTTGTAAAGTGAAATAGGTAAGGATGTGTGGTGTAACAAGTATAGAGCAGGAGTAAAATCAAGTTTATATGGTATGTAGAATATAAGGCAATGTATTTCCTTCCAAAAGGGTTGTATTCGAGGGCAACATCCACTTTTTATATCCACTGTACATGCATGTATTTCTCAGCATTGAGGACAATCGATCAGACAACGCTGAGGACCGTAGACGCAGTGGTCGACCAAGAAAACGAAACCGGTAGTAAACCAGCACTGAAATAAAAAAAAATAAGTGGACCCCCCTGCAGGGTTAAAGTGGAAGTAAACCCTTCCATAGTTTTTTAGCCAAGGAAGCCGCCATCTCTACCTCTGTTTGATCTTCAACTGCCATGATGCTGCACATGTGATCAGTTATAACACCAGCCATTGGATGGTTTGACAGTTTGGTTTAGAGTACAGCCAATGTGACAGTTACATACCCACCATGTGCCAGAAATGTAACAGTTTTTTTTAAACTGTTAAATCTATGGGTTTATTTTCACTTTAAGACTTAATGTACTAGTATGTGTCGCATACTAGCACACAACAGAATTACCTGTAAAACGAATCCCTCCCGCGCAGCACTGTCATGAATCCCTGGCACTGCTACCTTCACCTGGTCTTCCTTCCAGGTTTGCGGGCTCCGGCTGTATGAATGGCAGTGGTGACATCACTCACACAAGTGCGTGTGGGGGCCTTCGGCTCTGGCAACTCTAAAGGGATGGCACGCTTATGCCGTCCCTTCAGAGTGAATGCGCTGGTGACGTCACCGGGAGCATCACTTATGAATATCTCTCAAGCCTCATACACACGATCGGACTTCAAACAAACTTTTCCGTGGATCTTTGTCTGAAGCGCGTTGGCCGTGAACTTGGTATGCATACACACGGCAGGACTTTTTCAGCAAACTTTCCCAAAAACACATGGTTTTTCTGCTCTTTACCACCACCCTTTGGACAACTTCTGCTACTGTTGGTTGATTTTAACATTGGTTCTGAGCATGAGTGTTTGTACTTTGGACTAAAGTCCGATGGATTTCTGTACACACGGCAGGACTTTGCACCATAGGACTTATGTTGCCGAAAAGTATGTTTGTTTGCAGAGCGAACATTTGTCTGATGAAAACCGAAAAAAAGTTTGTCCGATGGAGCGTAGACACTGTCGGATTTTTTAAAAAACCTGGAAATTTAGAAGTTTGTTGTCAAAAAGTCTGACCGTGTGTATGGGGCTTTATACAGTGCAGGTTTAGGAGATAGTAACTATATCTACAGGTAAGCCTTACCTGTAGGTACAAGTTCAAAAGTGGAGTTTATCTCCACTTTAATGCAGCAGATGAAAAACACATCATGCTTGCTTCCCTTCAACATCGGAAGATGTCCAACAGGACCATCTGCACAGAACTGGCAGAAACCAGTGGGACCTAGGTACACCCATCTTTTGTCCATAGAAGTCAGGCCAGAAGTGATCTTCATGGAAGAATTGCAGCAAAATACCTCCGACGTGGAAACAAGGCTAAGCGATTCAACTATGCATAAAAACATAGGAACTGGTGTGCAGAAAAATGGCAGCAAGGTATCCGGACTAGGGAGTCAAAATTTTGAAATATTTGGCTGAAGCAAAGGGCAGTTCTCGTTCACGGAAGGGCTGGAGAGTGTTACAATGAAGGTTTGCAGGCAACAGTGAAGCATGCTGGATGTTCCTTGAAAGTTTAGGGCTGCATTTCTGCACACAGAGTTGGAGATTTGGTCAGGATCAATGATGTCAATGCTGAGAAATACAGGCAGATTCCATATCATCAGGGAGGCGGTGTAATTGGCCCAAAATGTATTCTGCAGCAGGACAACGATCCAAAACATAAAGCCAATGTCATTAAAAACTTCAGCATGAAGAACAAGTAGTCCTGGAAGTGATCATTGAGTCGGTCTGGGATTACATGAAGAGACAGAAGGATTTAAGGCAGCCTACATTCACAGAATATCTGTGGTTAGTTCGAGGATGTTTGGAACAACCTAACTGCTGAGTTATTTTAAAAACTGTGAAAGTATACCTAAGGCCCCTTTCACACTGGGGCGGTTTTCAGGCGCTATTTTGCTAAAAAATCCACCCGAAAGCTACTTACAAAGAGTGCCGACAGGGGAATCTCTCTATGTACTTTAAAAAAGGGGGTTTCTGAAAACACCCAGGGTACCAGATTCAATCCCACAAAGACAGCAGTGATTGAACCGGAGGGGCCACACATGGAACCCCTTGGACAAACGTACCCACCAGTGAATGAGCCGCCAAGGGTCACGAAAGAAACCAGCCAAGGCTGATATCCGCCCCTCAATGGAGCGAAAAGCAAGTCTTTTAACCACTCCACGCTGTCAAAAACAGCAGGATCCTGGAAGCCGAATATGTACGTGAACGCCACTCCATCTCCACACCTAGAGATGTAGGCCCTTCAAGTGCGATGGTAATTCATCCGAAAAGATGACTTACGTGCCCTCAGCATGGTGGAAGCACCGAACCGACGGGCTACAGTCACTTAGTATCCGACTGTCAACAGCCATGTCGTGAAGGCCAGCGACTGCAAGCAGGATGAAATGTATGACCTTGCGATAAAGGCCCGATCGCATTGGCAGCCACCAAGGAACATCCGCCACCAGTCGCACTAAAGCGGCGTACCAGGGACGCCGGAATCAATCTGGGGCAAGTAGACTACTTGGATCCCCTCGACCACTACTCTGAGCAAAAGATTATTTTCAGGAGGAAGGCATACATAGCCAAGACTGTCCCCACAGGACCACAAACGCGTCTGACGTGTCCTCCCAGTAATCTTCGATCCTGGCCACAACCTCAAAACCTTCCGATTGGGTCGAGAAGCCAGGAGATCCCCAGCAGGCGATCCCCATCTCCAGTAGAGGTGTCGAAACCATAGTCCATGGCCCAGCAACTGCCGACTAAGGGAGTTCGTCCAGACTGTATGCGGGCGATAGAGCCAGCACATCCTTGCCCCAGCTCCCGCAGGACGTCAGCGACAGCATCCGAGCGTCTTGTTCCTCCTCGATGGGTGACATATGCCACCGACGTGGCATTGTCCAACTGGATCCTGACTGGACGTTCCTGCAGCCTCCGTGACCAAGTGGAGGGGCACCGCCTGAACACCGGAAGGAGCACCCTGATCAGCAGGCGGGGTTATTTCTGCGTCCAGCGACCCTGTGTCGTCCAACAAAAAGGAAACTACTTCCCGGACTGAAAGGCCGGAGACCTCAGCCACCGGATCAGGGAATCCCTGACTAGCTGGCTCACACGGATTTGACAATCCAGGGACAATGGAGATGTGTCCCAAGTCGACAGGATTTCTGTTTTGCAAGACTCAAGTGTGGAATTAAACACACGGGACCGCTTCAAAAAGGTGGCTACCATGAAAAAACAGGACACGCATGTAAAAGCGCAGAGAAAAAGACCTTCGCCTGTGAGGAGTCCAGATCGAACCCAGATATTCCAGGCGTGAAGTCGGCACAAACACCGACTTCTGGGGGTTCAGTACCCAACCAAAACTCCCGAAGAGTCAGACAGGCGATCGCCACATCTACCCTGAATTCTGAGGCGGAATCTGCGCTCAGACGGAGATCGACCAAATAGCCCATGATTGTGATCCTTCGTTGCCTCAGCAAGGCCAGGATCGAGGCGAGCACCCTGAAGAAACTCCTGGTGCCGACACCAGGCCAAAAAGGGAGAGCCACCATTTAGTAGTGCTCATCCCAGACTGCAAACCACAGAAACCTCTAATGCCTGACGCATATGGGTGCTGCAATAAAATGCGTCCTTGATGTCCAGCAAAAAAATTCCCCAGACGTAGTGCAGCGACCACAAAGTGACAAGCTGCCATCCTGAACCTTTGTGCTATCAAAGCTGTTGAGGGTCTTGAGATCCAGGACCGGACCGACCCCTCCCTTCTCTGGGACTACAGATTGTAGATTCCTTGAAAAACCTTTTCGGCGCCGGCACAGGTACTATCCCCTGCGCATGAGCAGGTCCTGCACTGCCCCAAACAAGGCAGCCCGGCAAGCCAGAAGGGGATGAAGGTTGGAGGAAAAAAAAAACAGTTTTTGGTGGATAAGAGAAGAAAAACTCCATCTTGTACCCAGATGAAACTACGTCACAGACCACTGGTCGGAAGTAGGGAGGTCCACCGAGCTGCAAGCTCACGAGGGCGACCCCACCACCCAATAGTCGGGCGGGGGCAAAAACCTCCATGTCACCGCAGATTTGCTCAAAGGAATGTTTTGATTGCGAGAAACAGGGATACCTTTTTTAGTCCCTTAGCGGGAGCCCTGTCGGCCTGGGAACGCTTACCTGCAGGCCCAGCGGAAGGAAAAAACGCTTGTGAGCGAAAAAAAGGAGGGCCCTGGCCTACGGCGTGTCTCCTTACCTTTTCTGAGTTTGTGAGAGCACAGTGCTCTCAGCCCAAACAACAATTTTAATAATGTCATCCAGCAAGGTTCCAAAAACCTCTAACCCCGGCAGAGTAATTCGTCAGAGCCTTCCTGGACGTCTGGCCTGCAGACCAGCATCCCAGTCAAATCATGCAGCGTAGCCCCACCGCAGATACTGATGGTACTTGAAAGCCAGGAAGCTGTATCTAAGGCCGCATTGCAGACATACTTAATGCCATGCACCACCTGGTCCGCTATCATGCAGACAAGGGAAGAAATTTGCTATCCAAATCAAGGTGCAGCAAATCTTGTCCATTAAGTACGTATCAGTGACCCCAGGGTCATGGCCGCAATGCTCTGAACAAGGGCCGGGCCCTGGATACCAGGGGGCCCCATTGGTGGAGATGTCCCTTATCAGGAAACATTCCACAAAAGGGACAATGGACAGTGATGCGATTTTTTTGAAACGCTGCGACCGTTCCCATTTTTAGCATGTAAACTTATCGAATAAGCTTGTAGGGAAAACCTCCCAGCGGTGCGGGCCAGCTTGTAGGACCCAGAAGGGATCGACACCATAATAGATGCACTCCCCGTAAACTCCATTTTATTGGGGAGCCCGCACGCGGTGATAAGTGCTCCAACGAGCGCCTTCCAGCGCTGACCCGGACATGAAAGCAAGCGAGAACGCAGGTCCTGGGTTGCATCCTCTGACAGGTCAGAGCAGGGCACATCTGCCACAGCAAGGCCCAAGTCTGAATCAGAACTTTACCCCGAAGATGGCGTTTTTACCCTCCTTGCGCCCGCACACCGCTTCTACCCTGGTAATAAGGGACTCCAGGACCACCGACAAGGCATCCATACGCACCCCAGGTACAGGGCACCGGTTGCCACCACAGGGATATCAGGGAAAGAAAATGCCAGCTTCTGACGCCATGCAACCCACACTTGCCTGACACCCATAGGGACCAAGGGAAGGCAGCAAAAACAAAATCCACCCCCCTAGCTGCTCAGAGTGAGGGACCCCAGGGGACTCACCGCTCTGATCCAGGTGCTGCCAGCGCCGCCGTCAGCTCTCCCCATATGCCTCCTAACAGGCATGGCTGCGGTGTATTCTTGTGCCTGAGGTGATCTGCGCCGTTCAGAAGGGACGTTTTCACCGCTAAAGGCAAAAACTGAGCCGGGATTACAAGAAAATGGCAGCCAGCCGCCCCTGTATAAAGCGCGCGGACTACTAGGAAATGGCGCCGGGCGCTGCCAAATTTCCGCCGAGCGCTTCTGAGGTAAAAAGAGAACACGCTAGGCCTCAGCGCGGAGGCCCCCCATGGCACCAAACAACACCCCCCACGGAGAGCGGACCCTAGGCACCCCGCACAGCCCCCAGCCAGGACACGGAGCCCCCCCCGGTCAGTACAGCAGGCCCAGCCTCACAGAGCATGGGAAGGGGGGAAAGGACAGGGTGAGAGGAAAGGGAGGGTGGGACCCCCTAATTGACCTCCCCGGGAATGCCCAGCCGTGCCACCCTGCCGGGGCAGGGGGACTGCTACTTACCCGTCCTGCGTGGACCAGCTGAAAGCATTCCTGACAGACCCAACGTCCTCGATGTTACGGCATGGCTGTCGGCACAACACACCGACAGACATTATAGCCCGGTCATATGTGTGCCCCGGAGCATATAGCTTTACCGGCCAGTCCTGGAGCAACGTGGCATGTCGTGGACGACCCAGCGCGCAGCTAAAGGTCGGCACACGTTCGATGGCCGAAACTGGGGGGACTACAAGGATCTGGGATCCAGCCTGTCACCCAGTCGGCAGTTGATAGTAGATCTCAGGATCAAAAAGAAGAAGAAGAAGAAGAAGAAAAAAAAAAAATCCACAGGATCAGGGGCTCACCGGGAGCCAGGTTCTTCTCGTATGCTAGGCAGAAAAAAAACTGAGCTGCATGATGCAGGGAGAGGGGTTGTACCTAGTGGGACCGCCCCCAGGGTGGTACTGTACAGTTTTGATGTATAACACTTGACATGCTTTTCTGGCTAGTCCTCTCCTGATAGAAGGCTAATACCCTAATGTCAAGAATAAGATGCTGTGTCCGTCCATGAACGAAAGATAAAATCCTATTTTCTCTTTCGTCCATGGACGGACACAGCTCCTTTATTCTTGACAGTAGGGACGTCCCCAAGCAGTGTCAAAAAACGAGGGGTGGGAACAGCAATCAAAACAAACTTCACCCCAAAAACAACCAGAGCTCCTCAACGGAGGAGTTGCAACCTTAAACAGCCGCCTGCAAAACTTTGCGGCCGAAGCAAGCATCCGCAGATGCATGCACATCAACCTTGTAAAACTTAGTGAAAGTGTGAACGGACGACCAGGTCGCCGCCTTACACACCTGGGAGACCGACGCTGGATATCGGAAGGCCCAGGAGGCACCGATTGCCCTGGTCGAATGCGCCGTGACAGGAAAGGGAAGGGCCCGCCCTTTTAGGGCAAAAGCCTGAATCACGATCTGTCTGATCCACCCAGAAAGGGTGGCCGACGAGACCGCCAGGTCTTTCTTTGGACCAGTCACCAACACAAACAGGGAGTCTGACCTCCGAAACGGAGCCAGACAGACACACCCGCAGAGCTCGGACCACGTCCAAGGAATGCAAAGCAACCTCTTTGGGATGCGACAGCCGAGGACACAAGGATGGAAGCACAACGTCCTTGTTTAGATGAAAAGCCGAAACAACCTTTGGAAGAAACGAAGGCTGTGGGCGTAGCACCACTTTATCCGTGTGGAGGATGAAGTAGGGAGACTTGCAAGACAAGGCCGCCAACTCAGAAACCCTCCTGACTGATGTAATAGTCACCAGAAAGGCAACTTTCTGAGAGAGTGTCAAAAGGGGAATCTCTGATGTTCTCAAACGGCGGTTTCTGAAGTACCGAGCACCAGATTCAAATCCCACGGAGGAAGTGGTGGTCGAACCGGAGGGGCCACATGTCGAACCCCTTGCACAAACGTACTCACCAGTGAATGAGCCGCCAAGGGTCGTTGAAAGACGACAGCCAAGGTTGATATCTGCCCCTTAACCACTTAACGACCGCCCACTGTAATTATACGTCGGCAGAATGGCACCGACAGGCAGAATCACGTATATGTACGTGATCGCCTTTGTATAGTTGGGGGGTCCGATCGGACCCCCCTTCTGTACAGTGAGCGGTGGTTAAGTGTTCGGGAGCGATCCGGCATGAGGGGACGGCCGTTCGATTCCGGCCACCCCCTCTCGATCGCTCCCGGCGAATGAGAGAGCTTCCCCTCCCTGTAATGTAAACAAAGGCAGGAGGAAGTGATGTCATCTCTCCTCGTGTCGGTCTTTTCGATCCAGCGCGAGGAGAGAAGACATCACATAGTAAGTGCACCAACAGCCCACTGATACCAGTACACGTAGGCACACAAATCACCCCCCAGTCACAGTGCACCGTTTGCAGTGATCATTTTTTTTACTGATCACTGCAATCAGTGTCATTTGTGACTGTAAAAAGTTGCAGGGCAGTTAGGATTAGGCCCCTTTAGGTCCAAGATAGCCCCCTAACCCCCCTAATAAAGGTTTAACCCCTTGATCGCCCCCAGGTAACCCTTTCACCCCCTAACGCCAGTGTCACTAAGCGATCGTTTTTCCGATCGCTTTTTTCTTGTCGCTGGTGTCCTAGATAGCCAGTTAATTATTTTTTAGGTTCGCCGCAGGTTTTTATTAGCGTCAGGTACCCCCATATATTATTTTAACCCCCTGATTGCCCCTAGAGTTAACCCTTTCACCAGTGATCACCGTATAAGCGTCACTGGTGACACTGGTTACCCAGTGAGTTATTTCGTTATTTAGGTAACCCGTCAGGTTTTTATATAGCGTTGGGTACCCCCATATTTAACCTAATAAAGGTTTTAACCCCGATTGCCCCTAGTTAACCCTTTCACCAGTGATCACCATATAAAGGTTACAGGTGACGCTGGTTGGTTAGTTTGCTTTTTATAGCATCAGGGCACCCGCCGTATATAACCCAATAAAGGTTTAACCCCCTGATCGCCCGGCGGGTGATATCAATTAGGTTTTAGCGCCAGAGAGGGTCTGCGTCGCCCCAGGCAGCTTTAGGTTAGTGCCAGTAACGCTAACACCCACGCGCAAAGCATACACCTCCCTTAGTGGTATAGTATCTGATCAGATCTATACTAGCTTCCCCAGTGGTTTAGGGTTCCCAAAAACGCAGTGTTAGCGGGATCAGCCCAGATACCTGCTAGTACCTGCGTTTAGCCCCTCCGCCCAGCCCACCCAAGTGCAGTATCGATCGATCACTGTCACTTACCAAACACAACACACATAACTGCAGCGTTCGCAGAGACAGTCCTGATCCCTGCGATCGCTAACAGTTTTTTTGGTAGCGTTTGATACATTTGGCGACAGTCAGGTGCTTTTTTTACCTGTGAATCTTACTAGTGTACCCCTAAATTTAGAGCCCAAAATGGCAAGTCGAAGGTACACTAGCAAAGAGGCCTACGAGATTCTGAGCATGACAGATAGTGAAGAGGAGGTCACGTATCTGTCAGATTCAGGCTCAGAATATCTTCCCATAGAAGACAGTGACGTCAGCGGCCCCACGTCAGATAGCTCTGACGACGAAGTTGAGGTCCCTGCTAAGGTCAGGCGTACCCGATCCCGATCTTCTGAGGTTGTTGAGGAGCAAGAACTGCAGGGCTCTCGTATCATGGAGCAGAGTAGTACAAGCGCCGCTATTCCTTCTGGTGAATTGGCAAGCACCAGCGGCCTAGTACAGCCTGGGCATACATCCAGCACTGCAGTATCACGTGGTGACGTGGCAAGTCCCATAAGTGCAGTTCAAGCTGGCGAGGTGGCAAGCACAAGTAGTGTCCCGCTGCCACCAAGAAGACAAAGGCAGGCCCGTCGTGCCCATAGTGCCCTTCCTGCAGAATTCGCCTATCCTGATTGGGTCCCCACCACTTCTGCAGAACCCGTACTTCCCCCATTCACTGCCCAACCCGGTATTCAGGTGGAAACAGCTGATTTTATGCCAATCGATTATTATTCGCTGTTTTTCACAGAAGATCTCTATAGATCTATTGTGGACCAGAGTAATTTGTATGCTGGTCAATTCATCGCCGCTAACCCCCAGTTGCCTAAAATTGCCAAAGATTGGAAACCAATTACGGTTTCCGAATTTAAGACCTTTCTGGGCCTTTCCCTCAACATGGGCACACATAAATTCCCGTCATTGCGTGCTTATTGGTCCACGCACCCAATTGACCACATGCCCGTGTTCTCTGCCTCCATGCCCAGGACACGATACGAGCAGATTTTGCGGTTCATGCACTTCAACGACAATGAACTTTGTCGTCCACGTGGGGACCCTGAGTACGACCGGCTCTATAAAATTCGGCCCCTCATAAACCACTTCAACGAACGTTTTGCAGCCTTGTTTATTCCCGATCAAGTTGTCTGCGTTGATGAGTCCCTGATTAAATTTTCTGGCCGCTTGGCTTTCAAGCAGTACCTTCCCAGCAAGCGTGCCAGATACGGGGTCAAGCTCTATAAGTGCTGTGACAGGGCAACAGGCTATGTATGGAGCTTTATGGTTTATGAGGGAAAAGATAGTCAGGTTGAGCCGGTCAACTGCCCGGATTACATAGGGAGCACTGGCAAGATAGTGTGGAAATTGGTGTCACCCTTATTCGGAAAGGGGTACCACTTGTATGTGGACAATTATTACACGAGCGTGCCACTGTTTAGTCACTTGTTTGATCATCAGATTGGAGCATGTGGCACCGTGCGACCTAATCGCCGGGGCTTTCCCCAGCGGCTTGTAGATGCCCGTCTTAGGCTAGGGGAGAGAGCCTGCGTGAAGTGTAATAACTTGCTCGCTATGAAGTGGAGGGACAATAAGAATGTTTTCCTTCTTACCTCCCTTCATGCAGACACGACAGTCCAAATTCGTACGGCGACTGGTGTTGTGGAGAAACCCCTCTGTGTCCACGAATATAACAAAAATATGGGAGGGGTGGACCTCAACGACCAGTTGATGGTGCCGCATCTAATTGACCGTAAGGCGAGACGCTGGTACAAAAAAGTGTCTCTATCCTTATTCCAATTGGCTTTGCTGAATGCTCATGTGCTATACAGAGCTTCAGGCGGGACGTTATCTCTTCTAAAATTCCAGAATGAGATAGTCACAGAACTCCTGTATCCAGGCGGTTCTGCACCTCACCATCCCCTACCAAATGCAGTAAGCCGGCTGCATGAGAGGCATTATCCGTATGCCCTCCCGAGTACCCCTACCCAACGAACCCCCCCAAAAAGATGTCGTGTCTGTAGCAAGCGCGGATTTAGGCGTGACACCCGTGTTTTTTGTCCACTCTGTCCTGACAAACCTGGTCTTTGCCTTGGTGAATGTTTTGATCGCTACCACTCAAAAGTGAAGTTTTAGCGTAGGGTACAGCATTTCACAGACTAGGACACACTTACACAGGGTCTCCCAAGATGCCATTACATTTTGAGAGACCCGAACCATTACAGTTGTTAAAGTTACAAAAAAAAGTGTAAAAAAGAAAAAAAAAAATACGTAAAAAACAAAACAAAAAAAATATAAAATAAAAAAACCAAAAATAGTTGTCGTTTTATTGTTCTCTCTCTCTCTCTATTTTCTCTCTATTGTTCTGCTCTTTTTTACTGTATTCTATTCTGCAATGTTTTATCATGCTTGCTTTTCAGGTATGTAATTTTTTGTTTTCAGGTACGCCATTCAGTTGCAGCGCGGATCTATTTATCTTGACAGCAACAGCGTTTGCTCCCACGATACATAAAGCCGTGACTCCAACGCTGTAGGAGGTGATTTCACCACCACAGTTTAAAAAAAGAGCATATATGCCGAAGCATGGGGGCAGCAGGGGCGGAGGAGCGATTTTGCTCCTAATGCCGCGTATATACGGTCGAAATTCCGACGGAGGCTTGCCCGTGGAAAAGTCCGACCGTGTGTACGCGGCATAACTTTTTTGCGGGAGGATGCCCCCATGCTTCGGCATATATATATTTTAGGCACAGGTTGCGTTAAAAAAAATGTTTTATTTTTTACTAAGTTTTGTTTTGGTATTTGCTTTGCAGGTATGGTATGGTCTTACTGTTGTACTGTAATGTTACTTTGTTTTAATGTTAACCATCATTTGCTTAGCAGGTACGCCATTCAGTTGCATCGCGGATTTATTTATCTTGACAGCAACAGCGTTTGCTCCCACAATACATAAAGCCGTGACTCCAATGCTGTAGGAGGTGATTTCACCACCACAGTTAAAAAAAGAGCATATATGCCGAAGCATGGGGGCAGCAGGGACGGAGGAGCGATTTTGCTCCTAATGCCGCGTATATACGGTCGAAATTCCGACGGAGGCTTGCCCGTGGAAAAGTTCGACCGTGTGTACGCGGCATAACCTTTTATGCCGCGTACATACGGTCGAAATTCCGGCGAAGGCTTGCCCGTGGAAAAGTCCGACCGTGTGTACGCGGAATAACTTTTTTGCGGGAGGATGCCCCCATGCTTCGGCATATATGCCCATCATTAGAAGTGGGTGGATGAAGGGAGGTATTCTAATGGTGGGCATACCCACCGATCAATCTCTTTTTTTCGTTCAGCCAACAGGCTGCATGAAAAAAAAGATTACAATACATGTCCAACAAGGACCAGCAACGTACTGGTATGTTGCTGGACTTTGAATGGTTATACCAGATTGATGCCTGCAGGTATCATTCTTTTCAGCCAGCGGCCGGCTTTCATGTAAAAGCAATCCTAGTGGCTAATTAGCCTCTGGACTGCTTTTACAAGCAGTGGGAGGCAATGCCCCCCCCGGATATAAACAGCGCCATTGGGAAATTGGGAAAGCATTTTATCACACCGATCTTGGTGTGGTCAGATGCTTTGAGGGCAGAGGAAAGATCTAGGGTCTAACCCCCCATTTTTTTTCAAAAAAAGAGTACCTGTCACTACTTATTGCTATCATAGGGGATATTTACATTCCCTGAGATAACAATAAAAATTATAAAAATAAATAAATATGGAAGGAACAATTTAAAAATAAAATAAAAAAGCAAAATAAATAATAAAAATAAAAAAAAGCACCGCTGTCCCCCCCCTGCTCTTGCGCAAAGGCGAACGCAAGCGTCGGTCTAGCGTCATATGTAAATAGCAATTGCATCATGCATGTGAGGTATCACCGCGAAGGTCAGATCGAGGGCAGTAATTTTAGCAGTAAATCTAACGTGGTAACCTGTAAAGGCTTTTAAATGCTTTTAAAAATGAATGTAGTTTCTCGCCGCTGCGTGTTTGTGCGCAATTTTAAAGCATGTCGTGTTTGGTATCCATGTACTCGGCCTAAGATCATCTTTTTTATTTCATCAAACATTTGGGCAATGTAGTGCTTTTTAGTGCATTAAAAATAAAAAAAGTGTGTTTTGCCCCCAAAAAATGCGTTTGAAAAATCGCTGCGCAAATACTGTGTGGAAAAAAAAATGCAACACCCACTATTTTAATCTGTAGGGCCTTTGCTTTAAAAATATATATAATGTTTGGGGGTTCAACATAATTTTCTTGCAAAAAAAAAAAAATGTTTTCATGTAAACAAAAAGTGTCAGAAAGGGCTTTGTCTTCAAGTGGTTAGAAGAGTGGATGATGTGTGACATAAGCTTCCTAATGTTGTGCATAAAATGCCAGGACAGTTCAAACCCCCCCCCCAAATGACCCCATTTTGGAAAGTAGACACCTCAAGCTATTTGCTGAGAGGCATGTTGAGCCCATTGAATATTTTTTTTTTTTTTTGTCCCAAGTGATTGAATAATGACAAAAAGAAAAATTACAAAAAGTTGTCACTAAATTATATATTGCTCAAACATGCCATGGTTATATGTGGAATTGCACCCCAAAATACATTCTGTTGCTTCTCCTGAGTACGGGGATACCACATGTGTGAGACATTTTGGGAGCCTAGCCGCGTACAGGACCCCGAAAACCAAGCACCGCCTTCAGGATTTCTATGGGTGTAAATTTTTGATTTCACTCCTCACTGCCTATCACAGTTTCGGAGGCCATGGAATGCCCAGATGGCACAAAACCCCCCCAAATGACCCCATTTTGGAAAGTAGACACCCCAAGCTATTTGCTGAGAGGTATGTTGAGTATTTTGCAGATCTCGCTTTTTGTCACAAAGTTTTAAAAATTGAAAAAAGAAAAAAAAAAAAATGTCTTTCTTCATTTTCAAAAACAAATGAGAGCTGTAAAATACTCACCATGCCTCTCGGCAAATAGCTTGGGGTGTCTACTTTCCAAAATGGGGTCATTTGTGGGGGTTTTGGGCTATCTTGGCATTTTATGGCCTTCAAAACTGATAGGTAGTGAGGAGTGAAATCAAAAATTTGTGCCCTTAGAAATCCTGAAGGCGGTGCTTGGTTTTCGGGGGCCCGTACGCGGCTAGGCTCTCAAAAAGTCCCACACATGTGGTATCCCCGTACTCAGGAGAAGCAACCAAATGTATTTTGGGGTGCAATTCCGCATATAACCATGGCATGTTTGAGCAATATATCATTTAGTGACAACTTTTTGTACATTTTTTTTTTCTTTTTGTCATTATTCAATCACTTGGGACAAAAAAAAACAATATTCAATGGGCTCAACATGCCTCTCAGCAATTTCCTTGGGTTGTCTACTTTCCAAAATGGGGTCATTTTGGGGGGTTTTGTGCTATCTTGGCATTTTATGGCCTTCAAAACTGTGATAGGTAGTGAGGAGTGAAATCAAAAATGTATGCCCTTAGAAACCTTGAAGGCTGTGCTTGGTTTTTGGGGTCCCGTACGCGGCTAGGCTCCCAAAAAGTCCCACACATGTGGTATCCCCGTACTCAGGAGAAGCAGCAGAATGTATTTTGGGGTGTAATTTCACATATGCCCATGGCATGTGTGAGCAATATATCATTTAGTGACAACTTTGTGCAAAAAAAAACAAAGTTTGTCATATTCCCGCAACTTGTGGCAAAATATAAAATATTCCATGGACTGAACATGCCTCTCAGTAAATAGCTTGGGGTGTCTACTTTCCAAAATGGGGTAATTTGGGGGGATTTTGTGCTATTTTGGCATTTTATAGCCTTCGAAACTGTGATAGGTAGTGAGGAGTGAAATCAAAAATTTACGCCCTTAGAAATCCTGAAGGCGGTGCTTGGTTTTCGGGGTCCTGTACGCGGCTAGGCTCCCAAAAAGTCCCACACATGTGGTATCCCCGTACTCAGGAGAAGCAGCAGAATGTATTTTGGGGTGCAATTCCACATATAACCATGGCATGTGTGAGCAATAACTCATTTAGTGACAACTTTTTGTACATTTTTTTTTCTTTTTGTCATTATTCAATCATTTGGGACAAAAAAAAAATATTCAATGGGCTCAACATGCCTCTCAGCAAATAGCTTGGGGTGTCTACTTTCCAAAATGGGGTCATTTGGGGGGGGGGGGTTTGTGCCATCTTGGCATTTTATGGCCTTCAAAACTGTGATAGGTATTGATAGGTAGTGAGGAGTGAAATCAAAAATTTATGCCCTTAGAAACCTTGAAGGCGGTGCTTTGTTTTTGGGGTCCCGTACGCGGCTAGGCTCCCAAAAAGTCCCACACATGTGGTATCCCCATACTCAGGAGAAGCAGCAGAATGTATTTTGGGGTGTAATTTCACATATGCCCATGGCATGTGTGAGCAATATATCATTTAGTGACAACTTTGTGCAAAAAAAAATAAAGTTTGTCATATTCCCGCAACTTGTGGCAAAATATAAAATATTCCATGGACTAATCATGCCTCTCAGTAAATAGCTTGGGGTGTCTACTTTCCAAAATGGGGTCATTTGGGGGGGTTTTGTGCTATTTTGGCATTTTATGGCCTTCGAAACTGTGATAGGTAGTGAGGAGTGAAATCAAAAATTTGCGCCCTTAGAAATCCTGAAGGCGGTGCTTGGTTTCCGGGGTCCCGTACGTGGCTAGGCTCCTAAAAAGTCCCACACATGTGGTATCCCCGTACTCAGGAGAAGCAGCAGAATGTATTTTGGGGTGCAATTCCACATATAACCATGGCATGTGTGAGCAATATATCATTTAGTGACAACTTTTTGTAATTTTTTTTTTTTGTCATTATTCAATCACTTGGGACAAAAAAAAAATATTCAATGGGCTCAACATGCCTCTCAGCAATTTCCCTGGGGTGTCTACTTTCCAAAATGGGGTCATTTGGGGGGGTTTTGTACTGCCCTGCCATTTTAGCACCTCAAGAAATGAGATAGGCAGTCATAAATTAAAAGCTGTGTAAATTCCAGAAAATGTACCCTAGTTTGTAGACGCTATAACTTTTGCGCAAACCAATAAATATACGCTTATTGACATTTTTTTTACTAAAGACATGTGGCTGAATACATTTTGGCCTAAATGTATGACTACAATTGAGTTTATTCGATTTTTCTTATAACAAAAAGTAGAAAATATCATTTTTTTCAAAATTTTCGGTCTTTTTCCGTTTATATCGCAAAAAATAAAAATCGCAGAGGCAATCAAATACCATTAAAAGAAAGCTCTATTTGTGGGAAGAAAAGGACGCAAATTTCGTTTCAGTACAACATTGCATGTCCGCACAATTTACAGTTAAAGCAGCGCAGTGCAAAATTCTGAATTCACCTCTGGTCCTTTAGCTACCAAATGGTCCGGGGCTTAAGTGGTTAATGGTGCAGAAGGCAAGTTTTTGATCCACTCCACTCTGTAAAAACAGCAGTATCCGGGAAACTGAATAAGTCCGTGGACGCCACTCCATCTCCTCACACATAGAGATGTAAGCCTTTCATGTGCGATGATAGATCTTCTGAGAAGATGACTTCCCTGCCCTCAGCATGGTGGAAATTACTGAATCCGATAGGCCTCGGTCCCTTAGTACCTGACTTTCAACAGCCATGCCGTTAAAACCAGCGACTGTAAAGCCGGATGAAGTATAGGACCTTGCGACAGAAGGTTCTCTCGCATCGGCAGTCGCCAAGAAACACCCACCACCAGGCGTACTAGGTCGGCGTACCAAGGATGCCGAGGCCATTCTGGGGCAATTAGAATCACCGGAATCCCCTCGGTCTCCACTCTGCGCAGCAGACGAGGAAGAAGTATTAGCGGGGGAAAGGCATAAATTAGCCGATACTGTCCCCACGGAGCCACCAACGCGTCAGTCGCGTCCGCCCAGGGATCTCTGGACCTGGCCACAAACCTCAATACCTTCCGATTGAGTCGAGAAGCCAGGAGGTCCCCGTCTGGCATGCCCCATCTCAGGCAAAGGAGTGGAAACACTTCCCGGTGTAGCGACCATTCTCCTTGGTCCAGCATCTGACGACTTAGGTAGTCCGCCTGCCAGTTTTCTACACCCGGAATGTATACGGCCGATAGAGCCGGCACGCTCCGCTCTGCCCACCTCAGGATGTGAGCGACCTCCAATGCTGCAGCCGAGCTTCTTGTTCCTCGATGTTTTTTTTTAAAGGTAAATTTTTATTAAGTTTTTTTTTCAAAACAAGACATACAATAGACAACAGACACACATGGAGCGAACATCGCCCAATCCAGTACAGTGCAAAAAATGTTTTTTAGAAAGCTGGTAAACAATTGGCATATATCAGGAAGACAATATTCAGTCACATTTTTAAGGAGCAGGAGAGACCGTGCTCTCAGAATCAACCCAGTAGCCCTAAACCTTCCTGAATTTTTTCAGACACCCTCTAGCCTCATATTTCAGTTTGTATAATGATACAGCATGGTTAATATTTGTGAGCCAGAAGGCAATAGTGGGCAAGGAAGGAGACTTCCAATGGAAGGTTATTGCTTTCTTAGCATAAAACAATACTATTCTCAGAAATGTTTGTGTATTCTCGGATATACTATCATCATCAATATAGCCCAGTAAACACCTTAGAGGATTACATACATTAGGTAATTGTGTCAATGAACTAATGAAGGTCGTGACCTCCGACCAGAACTGCCTGATCGGAGCACACTCCCACATTAAATGAAAGAACGTGCCATCAGCCATGCCGCAATGAGAGCATAATGCAGAGGGCAATCTATTCAGTTTAGATAGTAAGCATGGAGTAAAGTAGGATCTGTATAACAATTTAGTTTGTATTACCTTGTCACGGGAAGAGATGACAGAGGGAACCTGGAGGGGCAAAAGCTCCTGCCAGATTTCCTCCGTCAGCTCAGGGATATCAGCTCTCCAGCTGGCAGCCGTCTTGCTCAGCCTTTGAGTCGTGGAATGCAGAAGGGACCTATAATATGTAGAAACTAGCTTGGTGTGAGAGGAGTCGGTCAACATACGTTCCAGTGGGGAGAGCTGAATAGATATGTTGCGAAGACCAAACTGCGTTGCTGCAGTGTGGCGTTTCTGTAGGTAGAGGAAGTAAGCTGTGCATAGTAGATTGTAATCTCTATGAAATTCATCAAAAGAACGAAACACATTGTCTGAGAATAAATGCAAAATAATTTTTACCCCCCTTTTCGATCAGAATCCCCCGTCAGATCTGCGTTAGAACTCTGGTAGAGTCGGGTTCCCCCAGAGTGGAGTGTTCGGCGAGTAAGTATTACTGTCAGCGAACGACTGTAGTTTTGTTAGCTTAATAAGCCTTATAGTCATTGCCAGGACACTCGTACCCTCCCGTCCTCTAAGGGACATACGATAAATCAGGTTCTGCATGGATTCATAGGAGGTGAGGATAGCAGCCTCCAAAGCAGTGGCTGCGTTGTTGGCTTCAGGAAAAAAACACCAATGTGCATGAGCTAATTGTGAGGCAATATAATAGGTGTGGAGGCAGGGTAAGGCCAATCCGCCCTCCAGTACCGGTAACTGGAGGGTGGTCTTGGCAATCCTGACTACTCCCCCCCCCACCCCCCACAAAAAGGAAGTAAGGATGGAGTCCATTTCTTTAAATTTAAGCTTAGTGACATATACTGGCGAATTACCCAATACATACAGAAATCGTGGCAGGAATATCATTTAAAAAATATTAATCCTGCCCAATAAGGTAAGTGGGACATTTGCCCAGGTTTTGAATGTAGTCTTCATTCTCCCTATAAGGGGGTCTATATTGAGTTTAGCATAAGAGGTAATAGGGAGCTGTACCAGAACTCCTAAATATCGGAAGGAGGTGACTATTTGTAGTGGGCAAGAGGAAGGTAGCCTGGGTGGGGTTGCCTGGTCAATCTGAAATAGGATGGACTTGTCCCAGTTAACCCGGAACCCGGAGAAATGCCCAAACTTGCCAATAATCTCCAGCAGGACTGGGGGTCCGACAATTATATTAATATGTCGTCAGCATAAAGACACACCTTCTCCTCCAGACCCCCAATCGTCAGTCCCGCAACCTCCCTGCAAGATCTTATCAGTGCTGCCAAGGGCCCTATCGCCAGTGCAAAGAGCAACGGCGACAGAGGGAACCCCTGTCTGATGCCTCTCTTTATCGGAAGGGGATCAGACACGGCTGCGTTCACCCTCAGTCGAGCAGTGGGCTCTGAATATAACAAGTGGACTCATCTGACGAAGGTACCGCCAAAACCTCCAGCAGATAAGGCCACTCGACTGAATCAAATGCCTTGTGTGCAGTGGCGGCTGGTGCTCAAATTTTTTTGGGGGGCGCAAACAAACTGAAAAAAAAAAAAAACAATTGCCGCCACTGTGCCCATTAAACACAGCCACTGTGCCCAAACGCCACTAGTTTGTCCCCAAATGCAGCCAGTTTTTCCCCCATATACAGCCAGTTTGTCCCCCAATATACAGCCAGTTTGTCCCCAATATACAGCCAGTTTGTCCCCCATATACAGCCAGTTTGTCCCCAATATACAGCCAGTTTGTCCCCCAAATGCAGCCAGTTTGTCCCCCAAATGCAGCCAGTTTTGTCCCCCATAATACAGCCAGTTTGTCCCCAATATACAGCCAGTTTGTCCCCCAAATGCAGCCAGTTTGTCCCCCAATATACAGCCAGTTTGTCCCCCATAATACAGCCAGTTTGTCCCCCATAATACAGCCAGTTTGTCCCCAATATACAGCCAGTTTGTCCCCCATAATACAGCCAGTTTGTCCCCAATATACAGCCAGTTTTTCCCCCAAATGCAGCCAGTTTGTCCCCAATATACAGCCAGTTTGTCCCCCAATATACAGCCAGTTTGTCCCCCAATATACAGCCAGTTTGTCCTCCATAATACAACCAGTTTGTCCCCCAAATGCAGCCAGTTTGTCCCCCAATATGCAGCCGGTTTGTCCCCCAATATTCAGCCGGTTTGTCCCCCTATATGCAGCCGGTTTGTCCCCCAATATACAGCCAGTTTGTCCCCCAATATACAGCCAGTTTGTCCCCCAATATACAGCCAGTTTGTCCCCATATACAGCCAGTTTGTCCCCCAATATACAGCCAGTTTGTCCCCCAATATACAGCCAGTTTGTCCCCCAAATGCAGCCAGTTTGTCCCCCAAATGCAGCCAGTTTGTCCCCCAAATGCAGCCAGTTTGTCCCCCAATATACAGCCAGTTTGTCCCCCAAATGCAGCCAGTTTGTCCCCCAAATGAAGCCAGTTTGTCCCCCAAATGCAGCCAGTTTGTCCCCCAAATGCAGCCAGTTTGTCCCCCAAATGCAGCCAGTTTGTCCCCCATAATACAGCTAGTTTGTCCCCCATAATACAGCCAGTTTGTCCCCCATAATACAGCCAGTTTGTCCCCCATAATACAGCCAGTTTGTCCCCCATAATACAGCCAGTTTGTCCCCATATACAGCCAGTTTGTCCCCAATATACAGCCAGTTTGTCCCCAATATACAGCCAGTTTGTCCCCCAATATACAGCCAGTTTGTCCCCCAATATACAGCCAGTTTGACCCCCAATATACAGCCAGTTTGTCCCCCAATATACAGCCAGTTTGTCCCCCAATATACAGCCAGTTTGTCCCCCATAATACAGCCAGTTTGTCCCCCAAATGCAGCCAGTTTGTCCCCCAAATGCAGCCAGTTTGTCCCCCAAATGCAGCCAGTTTGTCCCCCAATATGCAGCCAGTTTGTCCCCCAATATGCAGCCAGTTTGTCCCCCAATATGCAGCAAGTTTGTCCCCCAATATACAGCCAGTTTGTCCCCCAATATACAGCCAGTTTGTCCCCCAATATACAGCCAGTTTGTCCCCCAATATACAGCCAGTTGTCCCCCATAATACAGCCAGTTTGTCCCCCAAATGCAGCCAGTTTGTCCCCCAAATGCAGCCAGTTTGTCCCCCCCCAGCCCTGCACTTACCTTCCTCGAGTCAGCGCCGGCCTTAATGTCTTCTCCCGCCCTCGATGTCGCTTCAGCCAATCAGGTTACCTGTAACCAGACCCGGTGAACCTGATTGGCCAGGGAACGCACCCCCGTGCGTCCTCTCATTAGATATTTAAAAGCCGATTACAGCCCTCAGGCTGTAGTCGGGAAGCCTATCAGAGCCTGCTGGCTCTGATAGGCACTTCTAAAGACCAACCAGACGCTGTGATTCAGATGGCCGGCCATCTGAATAGTGGGCGGCAGCAATACATAGGTTCATGCAATGCATGAACCTATGTATTGTTGTGGTGAGTGACGGCCGGGCGCAGTAGCGAGCGGTAGCAGCGCTTCTGCGCCCACTATGGTCGCGTCGCCATGTGTGAAAAAAAATAGGATTTTTATAACAGCTTACCTGTAAAATCCTTTTCTTGGAGTACACCACGGGACACAGAGCTAGTCATTACATAATGGGTTAAGGGTCACCAGCGGTGATTGGACACTGGCACAACCAATGGAAGACAGTTCCCCTCCATATAACCCCTCCCATCAGGGAAGTACCTCAGTTTTGTAGCAAAGCAGTAAGGTTCCCATAAGAAGGGGGGGACCTCTGTGTCCCGTGGTGTACTCCAAGAAAAGGATTTTACAGGTAAGCTGTTATAAAAATCCTATTTTCTTTATCGTACACCACGGGACACAGAGCTAGTCATTACATAATGGGACGTCCCAGAGCAATGCTCATATGAAGGGGGGGAGACACAGATCAAAACAGGCCGCTTGCGGACCAGAAGCCCTATACTGCTGCCTGCAGCACACTTCGCCCAAAGGCGGAATCCTCATGTCCTTTCACATCTATTTGATAGAATTTGGAAAATGTATGGACTGAAGACCAAGTTGCAGCTTTACAGATCTGAGCCATCGAAGCCTGGTGGTGCACTGCCCATGAAGCACCTATCGCCCTGGTAGAGTGCGCCTTAACAGGAAAAGGAGGAGTCCTGTTCTTTAAACCATAAGCTTGAATAATTACTTGTCTAATCCACCTGGAAATGGTGGATTTTGATACCGCTTGGCCCTTCTTGGGCCCATCTGGTAAAATAAACAAAACATCTGTTTTACGTATCTGAGCGGTTGCTTGCAGATACACCTTTACCGCTCTCACTGGATCTAGAGAGTGTAATAATTTTTCCCCCCGCCGTCCGCGGGTTTGGAAAAAAGGAAGGCAGAACAATGTCTTGATTCAAGTGAAAAGCCGACACCACCTTAGGTAGAAAAGCCGGATGGGGTCGTAGTACGATTTTGTCCTTGTGACAAATTAGATAAGGCTCTTTACAAGAAAGAGCTGCTAGCTCTGATACTCTCCTAGCAGAAGCTATAGCAATCAGAAAGGCCAACTTCCTACTTAATATAATTAAAGGAATATGGCGAATAGGTTCAAAAGGTTGCTTTTGCAACACTGACAATACCAAATTCAAATCCCATGGACACAAGGGAGTCCTAACTGGAGGATTTATCCTCAGTACCCCCTTAATGAATGTCCGAACTAGGGAGTGAGATGCCAATGGTCTCTGAAAGAAGACTGATAGAGCCGATATTTGCCCTTTGATGGTGCTAAGGGCTAAATTCATATCCACTCCTAACTGGCAAAAAGCAAGAATCCTACTTATTTCATACTTCTGAGGATTCCAACATCTGGATTCACACCAGGAAACGTATGCTCTCCAGACTCTCTGATAGATGAGTCTGGAGGCTGGCTTTCTAGCATTAATGAGCGTAGAAAGAGCCGGACCAGAGACCCCTCTCTTTTTAAAAATGTGGGTCTCAGCAGCCAGGCCGTCAACTTTAGCCTTTGTAAGGAAGGGTGGAATACTGGACCCTGTGACAGCAGGTCATGTCGGAGTGGAAACTTCCAGGGCCTTCCTATCGCCGTTTTTACAATCTCGGCGTACCAAGGCCTCCTGGGCCAGTTTGGGGCCACTAGGATTACTGGTATTCCCTCCTCCTTGATCCTGCGAAGCAGTCTTTGTAGAAGAGGGATCGGAGGGAATGCCTAGATCAGTGAGAACTGATTCCATGGAGTTATTAGAGCGTCTGTATTATTAGAGCGTCTGTCCCGTAGGCTAGAGGATCTCTCGTTCTGGACACAAAGTTGTCCAATTTCTTGTTGAACCTGGCAGCTAGCAGGTCTACATCTGGGTTTCCCCATCTCAGACATATGGCCTGAAAGATCTCGGGGTGAAGAGACCACTCCCTGGTAGCAGCTGCTGACGACTCAGGTAGTCTGCTTGCCAATTTTCCATCCCTGGAATGAAGATTGCAGAAAGGCAAGGTACATGCTCTTCTGCCCATGCCAGGATCCGGTTCACCTCTCTTTGGGCTGCCCGACTGCGGGTGCCTCCTTGGTGATTGATGTAAGCTACTGCAGTAGCATTGTCGGATTGAACCCGAACTGGGTAGCCCTGTAACCTGTATGTCCAGGTTTTGAGGGCTAGATATACCGCCCGGATCTCTAGCACATTGATGGGCAGGATCCCCTGAGTCTTGGCCCAGGTTCCCTGGGTAGAAGCCTCCTCGAATACTGCACCCCAGTCCGATAGGCTGGCATCCCTAGATACCACCTTCCAGGCCACTGGGAGGAAGGACTTTCCCTTCCGTAAATTCCTGGCTTCTAGCCACCAATCGAAGCTGTGGCGTACTTGTGAGGACAGGCGCATGGGTATATCCAGAGCTTGGCTCTTCCTGTTCCAGGAAGCTAAAATATTGCCTTGAAGTAGTCTCGAATGAAACTGGGCATAAGGGACCGCCTCGAAGGAGGCTACCATCTTTCCCAATAGTCTCATGCAAAGGCGAATAGACGGCCTCTTGTTTGCTTTGACCTTGTGGATCAGGTCTTTCAGAGACTGTATCTTCGGTTCTGGCAGGTATACCCCGTTTTGGGCTGTATCTATGATCATGCCCAGGTACCCTATCCTTCTTTGGGCCTGGAGAGAGGATTTTTGTAAATTTATAATCCATCCTAAATGCTCCAGGTATCCTACTGTAGTGTGTACAGCGTGACCCAATCCGTCCTTTGACTGATCTATTACTAGTAGATCGTCCAGATAGGCTGTTACCGCAATGCCCCGTGTTCTTAGGTTTGCTAACAGAGGAGCTAGCACCTTTGTGAATACTATGGGCGCGGTGGCTACACCAAACGGCAGAGCCACAAATTGAAAGTGGCGATCTTCTACCGCAAACCTTAGGAATCTTTGGTGAGCGGGGAGGATGGGTATGTGTAAATGTGCGTCCTTGATATCTATGGGCGCCATGAATTTTCCGCCCTTTAAAGTGGCGGCCACGGATCGGATCGTTTCCATTCGAAAATGGCGATCGTTCAGGAACCGATTTAGGGATTTTAGATCCAGGATGGGTCTGACATCTCCATTTGGCTTTGGAATCACAAAGAGGTTTGAGTAAAAACCTGAACCTCGCTCTTTTTGGGGTACGTCTGTAACTACCCCTTGAGCCATTAAGTGATTCAAACCTTTGAAGAAGGATTCTCTTTTTTGTGGATCCTTGGAGAGTCTTGAACCTCGGAATTGAGAAGATGGGATCTCTCGAAATTCCAGTTTGTACCCTGAGGATATTGTGGATACTACCCAATTGTCCTGGATTTCTGACCACCAAGTTGCTCAGAACTGACAAAGCCTTCCTCCCACTCGGCCGAGCGGGGGCGCCCCTTCACTGAGAGGCTTTGGGGGCTTGCTTATTAGCTCTTGCACCCCACGGCTTCTTGTTCTTCTGAGCTTGCCCCTTGGCTTTTGTGGGCGGCTAAAACAGGCCGCCGCCACTGGTTGGAGTCAGATTTCCCGGGAGCTGGAGAGAGAGCGTTTAAAACAAGATCTCTTGTTTTTCTTTCTCTCAGGTAAAAGTCGTTTTACCACTTGATCTTCTGTATCTATTTTTCTAAATCTTCCCCAAATAGGCGTTCGCCATGGAACGGGAACTTGCCAACAGCTTTTTGCATGGGGTCTCCGCTGACCAATGCTTAAGCCAAAGTACTCTGCGCATCTGTACCAGCTGGAGTGTAAGGCGTGATGCCTGTATGATAGAATCTCTCATGGCATCCACTGTGAAGCATAAGGCTTTAGGCAAATTTTCCCAATTTCTAGCCTGCTCTGAAGGCAGTTCCTTCAGCCCCTGCTTTACCTGTTGGCTGATGACCTGACACATACTGACTGCTGCTACTGCAGGTTGGGTAATTGAGCCGGCCAAAAGGAAGGAGGATTTCAACTTCCTCTCAGAAGGATCTTTTAAACCCTTGTACATTATCCACCGGACATGTCAGGTTTTTATTTACACAAGAAATAGCCGCAACTACCGCAGGCAGGCTCCATTTCTTAAAAAAAAAATAATAAAAAAAAAATTTCCCCCATAGGATAAAGAATGTTAAACCTTTTTGGAGGTGAGAAACGCTTATCTGGATGTTGCCAGTTTGCGTATATTAGATCCTCTAGTAACGGATGAACCGGGAAGGAGCATGCACCTTGCAGGGATCTTAATGACCCTAGGGAGGAGACAGGTAATTCCGTTACCTCCGCAGAGGTTAACTTAAATGCACTGCTATAGCATTGTACCTGTGACCTTAAAATCTGGCTCCTCATCCTCTGCTGATGTAGCCTCCTCCTCCTCATCCTCCTCCCTCAGGTACTTCTGAAGGGAGGTCCAATACTGGAAGAGACCTGCTTCGCTTATTGTCCCTTTTTAGAGGACTTAGCGATTAAGGTAGCAATTTTTTCCTCCAGATTATTTAGGGCAGCTGATAAAGTGTCCTCAGTGACATATACAGGCCCAGGCTTCACTGGGGAAGCCGCCATACCTGACAGAGGTAATGGCTCATCCTGAACAGGTGCATTTAGCAACACAGGAGAGAAAGGTACCGAGTCAGCACAGTTAGAGCCTCCTCTCAGGCGGTGGTGCTTTCTTATCTCTTTTTGTCCGTATTACTTCCCCTGGAAGGCTTACCGTTTAGACAAAATACAAGGTACCTAAATGCATATACTACCGTGTTCAGTTTAGCAAATACATTAAGTATGCAACTTTTAACACATAACTATGCATAACATGGATGTCTTCTAGGAAGTACCCAATCCAACCACATGGAGTCTTACGTCCCTGTATAGCTGCTGTGTTTCTCTGCCAGGAATAAGAGAACTAACGAGCTTGCTTGCTGCTGCAGTGCTTCTCACACTGACAGTCTTTTAAATTTGGCGCCGTTTCTGTGCCTGCGCGCGCCACGTGCCCGCGCACGCCCCCCCTCCGATAAAGCGCGCTCCCGCGCGCGGCCCTTAGCGCTATGGCGGTGGCCATAGTGAGAGAGGACTCTCATCAGCCCTTGTTCCCACTTACCTGCATCTGCAGGTGTCTGGTCGGCCACCGAAAGGAGGATCGGGGTGCCCCAGCAAGCTCAGCAGCGGAGGTGACGAGCAGTGTACTTCGCCGAAGCCGACACTGAACAGAGTGAGGTGAGTATATTCAGCTCTTTACTCCCCCCAGTGGTGGAAAAAAAGAAGACATCCACTTTTTGAAAAAGGTCCCAACCTAGTTATGGACCTTCTAATCTCACCTTATCCACGCCGCAGGTTTTTCTGCTGAAAGATTTCAGACAGATACCAAACTTCACCCTTCACGGTGGGCTATGTGTGCCAACCTTCAGGGATATGGGTTCCTATTTAAAGGATACCTCTCCCCTGGGCCTTGTACAAGACTCTTACCAGGACTTTATAGCGAAATTGCTGGATCTTAGAGCCCAGTCCTCCGAAGAGAGACATTACAGGCGACGCCTCATGGATGAGGCCCGGATCCCATCCAGATTCAGCTCATTTGTAGGCGTCTTGGATGGATCCGAAAGCATAGCTCTTTTACCCCCAGAGGGTCTCTTTGGTAGAGCTTTCCTTTAGCACCTCCTAACGCGTCCAACACCTTTCGACACTGGCGAAAAAACTGAGGTACTTCCCTGATGGGAGGGATTATATGGAGGGGAACTGTCTTCCATTGGTTGTGCCAGTGTCCAATCACCGCTGGTGACCCTTAACCCATTATGTAATGACTAGCTCTGTGTCCCGTGGTGTACGATAAAGAAAG
Organism: Rana muscosa; assembly: GCA_029206835.1. Lineage (NCBI taxonomy): Eukaryota > Metazoa > Chordata > Amphibia > Anura > Ranidae > Rana > Rana muscosa. The sequence continues at coordinate 353,294,191 of CM055127.1, read as the reverse complement.
ACATTTATAAAAAAAATAAAAAAACTCTTAAAGGGCCCGTTTTTTTTTTTGGTGACCACAGGAGGGGGGGGGGGGGCCCTATGGACGGGCCGCCACTGCTTGTGTGCGTCTAAGGCCAGAACAGCCCTGGAACCCATCTCCGCATGAGTGGCCTGAAGATTGGTGAACAATCTCCGCAGGTTGATCGCCCAGGGATGAACCCAGTTTGCTCCGCACCAATAATGGTAGTAATAACTGTGTTCAATCGCCGGACGAGCACCTTGGCCAAAATCTTAACATCCGAGTTGATGAGTGATATTGGTCTGCAAGATTCGCATAGGAGGTGATCCTTATGTGGTTTAGGAATGAGGACAATCAATGCCTCCGACATAGAGGGGGGTAGCTGTCCTGTTTTCATAGCAAAATCATACACCCTGCTTAGATGGGGTATAAGCAAATCTTTGTATTGCAGATACCACTCGATGGGGAACCCATCCAGTCCCGGCGTTTTATTTCTGGCAAAGGATTAGATAGCCTCCCCAATTTGCTCAGTCGTCAGAGGAGCGTCAAGGTCCGACGCTTGTTGGGTCTGAAGTCTGGGCAACGAAATATCAGCAAGATAGTCATCCAATTCCACAATCGTGTAGTGAGCTCTAGTAGCATATAGGGAGGAGTAAAAGGAGATAAAGGCTTCCATGATCTCATTGTTCTGTTCTACCACTATGCCCTCTGCGCTCTTAATTATGGGTATGCTGCATGGCTGATAGTCAGGTTTAGAAAGATATGCCAACAAACGGCTGTTCTTGTCACCAAACTCAAAGATTTGCTGATTCTGGTATAACAGCTTCTTCTGGGTGCGTTCCAAAAGCACTAGGTCCAATTCTCTGGACCCATGCTTCCAGGCAGCACGTGTCTCAGGAGAGGGAGTCACGGTATAAACGACTTCTGCCTCCCTGAGAGCCCCCTCTGCATCCATTAACTTGGACATAGAGGCTTTGCGTGTCTGACCAACCGCCGCAGCAAAACAGCCACGTGTAGTGGCCTTAAAGGCATCCCATACCACTGGAACGGTTGCACTCTGTTTATTAAGTAGCCAGTATGATTTTATCTCTGTCATACATTGGTTCACCACGATCTCATCCGCCAACCACAGTGGGCTTAGTCGCCACACCCGATAGGAGGAGGAGGGGCCCAGGGCGAGGTCCACCATCAAAAGAGGATGGTCAGACACCGCCCTAGGGAGGTATTTAACCTCTGATACCATGGAAAGCAGATCCGACGAGACCAGACACAAATCTATACGAGACAGAGTACCGTGTGACACGAATACTCCCTCCTGTACGCATGCTTCCACCTCCAGGCCTCCACTAAGTCAAATTGATTTAAGAAGGAACCCAGGGGAGTGGGGGGTAATGAAGAACAACGTAACCTGTCTATGGAATTATCCAGTACTGTATTACAGTCACCCGCTATTAGTAAAGGACCATCTGCTATCGTCAGAATGGAGGTCATAACCCTTTCAAAGAACAATTTAGTGAAGGGGGAGGGGCATACAGGCTAGGCACAGTATATGGTCTACCCATAAGTTCAAGTACAACCACTACAAAACACTAGGGGTGCAACGGATCGGTGGTGATCCGTGATCCGAACGGGCCACCCTGTTCGGATCGGATCACCACGCGATCCGCAGAGCGCTCCGGAGCCTCGGCCGTAGGGGGAAAAGGGATATTTTTCCCTTCTCTCACAATAGTAGACTTGTAGGGGAAACCTTCTTGATTTAGTAGACTCTTAACACATCACCAGATTTTTAGTTCAGTTTATTCACATTTAAAATAATTATCAAAAGTTTTTTTTTTTTTCCCTTGAAATCACTATAGGGATATTTTAATATGATAGACACACGTCACAATGCATTTGCACTTTAGATTTATTCTAATTCTAATGAGATGGAGTACAAGGGGGACAGAGTCCCTTACATCTCCTCCTATTCCCCCCCCTTTTTTTTCTTTTGCTCTTTCCCTTTGTCTCCCCTTCTCTTGCCTCTCTGACTTGTTCGCCCTCTCTCTCTCCCCTTTGCTTGATCTCTTTATCTGGGGGACTAGGAGTACATGGGCCATGGAGATGGATATACTTTATATGGGATAAGGAGATTTTTTTAGTATAAACATTTTTTGGTTCATCTCATCAAAGGGGTATATAATGAGACCATAAATGTGTGTTATGTTTATAGGGTTTCAATACCTTTGTATTGTTATTTGAATGTTTTGTAATGTGAAAACGTTTTTTTTTTTTTTTTATTAAAAAGGATGGAGGTCCCCCTGGCATAAGTGGAGTATGTAGAATGGAGGGCGTAGGCAATTTTTTCCCGTTTGAGGGCCATGACTCTAGAGCCCTGGGAGGTGGGTTTCCTGAAGTAGGATTACATGCGGATTGTGGCGTGCCAAGTAGTCAAACATCAGAGATCAATTCAGCCCCCGTACATTCCAAGACACTAAACGTAGCTTAGACATAAGGGGGCGTAAAGCACATGACTAACCTTACCCACTTCCTATGGCCCGCCGGACACAAGCAAGGCCCGAAGTCCCGCAAACCAGGGGAAGTGCGCAAGGTATAAAACAGGTCAAAAAGATAAGGCAAGAGCATAGGAAATATAGTGATCAGATGCATATCATAAGGGTCCGTTATACCAGCCTGTAAATGGACATGCACTGCAAAACAAAACACATAAAAATAAAAACTTCAAACAAAAATCCCCAAATTTTCCTACCCACCCTAACCCTCCCGGCTCCCAAACCCAAACATATGAGAGCTTTAATCCCAAAACCAAAACTGCAAAGCAGGGGGGTCATGACAGACCCCAAACTAACCAACCCTGAGGAGCGTTAAAGTCCCTTAGACGCGGGCCACCATCCATGTACGCACAGGATAAGTATGCTAGTTAACCCTGAGTCTGAAGGAAAAAAGGCAGCAGTCATCCAGATCAAACAAGTAAGAAACAGAGTTAGTAGAATGTAGTTCGCCACTTTCATATAACTGGAAAGAGGGGAGTGAGATGATCACAGGGGTAAGGATATTCGGGCCCACTCCTACCCCCCCACAGCTGTCCTTTGCTGGAAAGGGGTAATGTAGGCCACATAAGGCACAAGGTGTAGCTATCAAAAAGTGCAGGTTAGGTGCGATGTCAGCGTGGAGGAGATCTTTGATTCTGATTCCGGCGTTCAGGATGTCCCAGGGTATCCACCCAGTGAGATGCCTCCTTAGGATCTGTGAAGAAGTAGGCCTTGCCCTGGTAAACAATCCTCAATCGAGCAGGATATAGCATGCCATAGGGGAGATGAAGTTTACGGAGCCTGCGTTTAATAGCCAGGAAAGTGGCCCTCTGCTTTTGTGTAGCTACAGAGAAGTCAGGGAAAATAATAATTCCACTCCCATTAAAGGACACCCTTCCCTTTTCTTTGGCAGCACCAAGAATTGCATCCCTGTCCCTGAAGTGAAGCAGTTTGATAATCATGGCATGTGGCTAGGCCCCAGGTGGGAGGGGGCGCATGGGGACCCTATGTGCCCGTTCAATGGCGAATAACGGTGAAAAGGTTGAAGCGCCGAATGTGGTGATTAGCCATCTTTCCATAAAGACCTCCGGGGTTCTACCCTCAGCCCCCTCTGGGAACTCCAGGAAACGTAAATTGCTCCTCCGTAAACGGCCCTCCATTTCAGTGAGCTTATCTGCTGTGTAATCCTGGGCCTGGCGTAGCTCCCTAACAGAGCCCTGTAATCGACGGGTCTCATCCTCCAGCGTGCTAATGCGCTGCTCAGCATTAGACACCCTGTGGCGGAGGTTATGGACATCCTGTTTTAGGAAGGATAAGTCAGTTTTTATGGAGTCCATTTGGGTGGTCAGAGAAGCATGGCTGTGCTGGATGGCCTCCATGATCTGGGACAGAGATGGCTCCGCATGGCCTGCATCAGCAGTGTCCTTGCTGAGGGTATCATGGGCAATGTCCTCAGCCGGAGAGAGTAGGAAAGGATCTTCCGGGCTTAGAACGGGGGGGGGGGGGGGGAACAGTGTGACTCACCCTTCCCTGCATGCTTCAGTTTCAGCGCTGAGGAGTACGAGGCTGGCTGGCTGCGTGTCTGCAGCATGGTGACCGGTGCCATCTTGCCTCTGTTTGCATGGCGGGGGTGGCGGGACAGATCCTGAGGCTTCCTCCATCGGTGGGCCGTATTTGACCATCTCCCGGTGGGCACAAGGTTCCCTGGATGCTGTGGGGACAAACAGGATCCCTGGATGGCGAACAGGTCAGTAGGATTGAGTCAGGATGTGTGCGGCATGGACGGAGCTCATGCTAAGCACGTCCTCACATCACGGTCGTTGGCCACGCCCCCTTGATGGTTGACATATGCCACCGCCGTGGTGTTGTCCGACTGGATCCTGACTGGACGTCCCTGCAGCCTCTGTGACCATGTGGAGAGGCACTGCCTGATCGCCTGAAGTTCCAGCACATTGATCGGCAGGCGGGATTCTTCCTGCGTCCAGCGACCTTGTGTCGACTGTACGCCCCAAACTCCCCCCAACGGGTCAGGCTGGCGTCTGTTGTGATCACCGTCCAGTGAAAGGGAAGGAACGAATTCCCGGACTGAAGGGCTGGAGATCTCAGCCACCATACCAGGGAAGCCCTGACTAGCTGGTTCACCCAGATTTGCCAATCCAGGGACAACAGCGTTTTGTCCCATTTGGACGGGATCTCCTTTTGTAAGACTCGAGTGTGGAATTGAGCATACGGTACCGCCTCGAAGGTGGCTACCATGAGACCTAGGACTCGCATGCAAATGCGCAGCGACGACCAACTGCGGGATGCCAACAGCTTCACTGAAGTCTGAAGAGTCTGCAACTTTTCCAAAGGGAGAAAAATCCTCGCCTCTGAGGATTCCAGGCGCTGAGTCGGCACCAACACCGACTTCTGGAGGTTAAGTACCCAACCAAATTCTTGAAGGGTCTGACTGGCAATCGCCACATCCTCCTCTAATTCAGAGTCTGACGCTGCTCTCAGAAAAAGGTCGTCCAGGTAGCCCACGATAGAGATTCCTCGCCGTCTCAGCAGAGCCAGAATCAGGGCGAGCACTAATTGGTAGTGATTGTCCCCGACTGCAAAGCGCAGAAATTTCTGATGACTGACATATATGGGGACATGTAAGTATGCGTCCTTGATGTCCAAGGACGCCAGAAAATCCCCCAGATGGAGTGCAGCGACCACAGAGCGAACTGATCCCATCCTGAACCTTTGTATTTTTACAAAGGAGTTGAGGGCCTTGAGGTCCAGGATTGGATGGACCCCATCCTTTTTTGGGACTACAAACAGATTGGAGTAGAATCCCTGAAACCTTTCCGGCAGCGGCACAGGTACTATTACCCCGCGCATCAGCAGGTCCTGCACTGCCCCAAACAGGGCGTTCCGACGAGCCGGATGAAGGTTTGAGGGAAAAAAATCTGTTTGGTGGACAAGAAAGAAACTAAATTGTACCCTGATGAAACCACTTCGCAAACCCACTGGTCGGAAAGCAGGGAGGCCCACCGAGCTGCAAACTCACGAAGGCGACCCCCCACCCGAGAGTCGGACGGGGGCAAACCTTCATGCTGTCGCAGATTTGTTCGGCTTGCGAAACCAGGGACTCTTTTGTCCCTCAGCTGGCCCCTCCACAATTGGGGGAGATGTCCATTTTTTCAGGAGACTCTCCTCAAAGGGGTAACGGACCGCCATGCGGTTTGGGACCGAAAAGGCCCTCTGCATTCCTTGTATATAAACTTATCAAAATAAGTTTAGATAGGGAAACACCATAGCAGTGTGGGCCAGCTTGTGGGACCCAAAAGGGACCGACACCTAAGTTGATGCCCCCGCCGCATCTTCCAATTTTAGGGTCTCTCGCACTGCGGTGATAAGTGCTCCAACAAGCGCCTTTTCCTGCGCTGACCCGGACACAGTCTTCCACACTGTCCGAATGGTCCGCATCCTCTGACACGTCAGTACAGGGGGCCGTGTGCCACAGCCAGGCCCGAGTCTGAATCAGAGCTTTACCCAGAAGATGGTGGGGGAGTTTTTTACGCCCACACACCGCCTCCACCCTGGCAACAAATGATTCCAGGACCGCCGACAAAGCGTCCACAGGTACCGCAGGTGCAGGGGCACCGGTTGCTACCACAGGGATGTCTGGGAAAGAAGCGGCAGCTTCTGACGCCATGCTGACCCACACTCGCCACACAGCCACTTAGGGACTAAGGCAAGGTACACCAAAGGTCCACCCTCCTGCTACGGACCGAGGGGCCCCCCCAGAAGACTCACCAACCTGAACCAGGTACTGCAAAGCGCTGCGGTCTGATCTCTATCCTGCACAGCCTGTGCCTGAGGTGTTCTGTGCTGTTCGCACCGTTCAGAGAGATATTTCCAGCGCTAGAGGCCAAAACTAAGCTAGAACCATGGCCGCCTCAGGAAAAAAGAGCGCAAGCTACAGGAAAATTTCCGCCAGCTGTATTAGCATTAGAACAGCGCGGCTACAAGAAAATGGTGCCGGCTCACCCAAAATGGCCACCGGATCTTTTCCTGAGGTAAAAGAAAAGGCCGCGTGGAGGCCCCCCACATGGCAGACAGACAACACCCCACCACAGAGAGTGGACCCAGGACACCCAGCGCAGCTCCCAGAGCCCCCCCGTCAGGTACACAGAAGGCCCAGCCAGATGCATGAGGAGGAGGGAAGGGATAGGGAGAGAAGAAAGGGAGAGTGAGAGACCCCCCTAGTGGACCTCCCCAGGAATGCCCAGCTGTTCCATTCTGCCGAAACAGGTGGAACCCTATTTACCCGTCCTGCAGGGACTGATGGACGCATTCCGGACAGACCCATCACCCGAGCAGTACGGAGTGGCTGTCGGCCACGGCCCACTGTGACTCGGACAGCAGTAGCCCGGTCATATAGCTCACCGGCCACCCCCGGAGCAAACGGGGTATGCCGTGGCCGACGCAGCACGTAGCTAAAGGTCTGCTCACGCTCGATGGCCGGACTGGGGAGACTGCAAGGATCTATATTATCCAGCCCGTCACCCAGCCGGAAGTTGATAGTAGATCTCAGGATCAAAAAAGAAGAGAAATAAATAAAAAATCTCCAGGACCAATGGTCCCAACAGGGAGCCAGGTCCTTCTCATATGCTAGGCAGAAAAAAACTGAGCTGCTAGATGCAGGGTGAGGGGTTATGACCAGAGGGACCGCTCCCTGGGCGGTACTGTTCAGCTTTGCTGTTGTTACATGTTTTTAGCTGTTAACATGTCTGCCTAGTCCTCTCCTGATAGGCGGCATATAAACCCTACTGTCAAGAATAAAGGAGCTGTGTCCGTCCATTGACGAAAGAGAAATCACATTTTCTCATGTTCATTGATGGACACAGCTTTTCTTCTTTAGTCTTTACCAAACAGGGATGTCCCAAAGCAGTACCACAACAACGGGTGGGCAAAAGAAGTCGGGGAACAACCAGGCAAACGCTCCAACACTCTGAATGACCCCAAAAACCTTTAACTGCAGCCTTCCAAACTTTTCGGCCAAAATTGGCATCCATGAATGACAAAACATCAACCTTATAAAATTTTATAAAAAATAGTGCGTAGACGAGCAGGTCGCCGCCTTCCAAACCTGAGAAAACAGACGCCTGATGTTGGAATGCCCAGGTGGCACCAACCACACATGTGGAGTGTGCCATACTGAGGAGGAGTCTCCTGCCCATTAGCAGCATATGCCTGAATAACCATCTGCCGAAGCCAAGGGGAAATTGTGGCAGAGAACGCCACCATGCCTTTCCTCGGACAGTCCATAAGCACAAAGAGAGCCAGTCCAAGGAAGGGATGACAATGTCCTCCTTCAGATGGAAACCTGACACCACCTTCAGAATGAAAGAAGGGGGCGGATAAAGAAGCACCTTAGCCTTGTGCAAAATCAGACATGGAGGCTTAAAGTGGTTGTATAGTGTTTTTTTTTTTTACTTTTACCTACAGGTAAGCCTATACTAAGGCTTACCTGTAGGTAAAATAAATATCTCCTTTACGGTTTTAGGAGATATTCCTCTTGCACTGCGCCGCTGACTGCAGCGGTGCATGCGCACAGGGGATTCTCGGCTGAAGGCCCGGCGGACGCCGGACCTTGCCGGAAAGAAGTCTCCCGCGCGTATGCGCGGGAGTGACGAATCGCGGCTCCAGCCACTCACAGCGCTGGAGCCGCGATACCCGGAAGACACGCCGAGGCATAATGTCAGCTGCCTCGGCGTGGACCGGGAGGGACACTGACGCCTCGTTCTAAGGTAAGTATTTCATAATGAGCTTGTATGCTGTGCATACAAGCTCATTATGCCTTTTCCTTTACAGGTGTAAAAAAAAAAAAAAAAAAGCGGGTATACAACCGCTTTAAGACAGAGCTGCCATTCAGACACCAGTAAACAACCATCTCTAGGATTTACAGAAAAATAGTCAAAGAGAAAATATCCAGTAAGTGGCAGTTGTGTGGACGAAAATGCCTTGTTGATGTTGGAGGTCAGAGAAGAATGGGCAGACTGGTTTGAGATGAAAGAAAGGCAACATTACCGCAAATAACCACTCTTTACAACTAAGCTATACAGAATACCATCCCTGAACGCACACATCAAACCTTGAAGCAGATGGACTACAGCAGCAGAAGACTGCACTGGGAAAATTAGGTAAATATGGGCCTTGCCCTTTAAAAGGGTTTTGCTTCCATGCAAACTTTCATCTGTCTTTCTCCACATATGAACACCTATCCTCCAAAAGTAGCTAAAAGAACAAAAAGAACCTCATTGTGCAATATATCATCTTATTAGATTAATTTATTTAAACAAAGGGTTAAAATCCCACCCACAAAATGAGTGCACTTCATCCAGTGCACATTGAAGAACGATTGCCTCTTTAACCCCTTGATGCCCACGCTATCCCTAAATTTCCAGGAGGGCATCCCTGTATGTCCTCCCATGCATGAGCTGCCTGTGGGGCACGCTCTGTGATCAGTGAGTCTACGAGACTCAGCTGAACATAGATAGGAGTAAGGGGCGATCCCGACCCCTTAACACGTTATCTACTGTCGGACAATGACAGGTGATGACGTAAACAGAGCCGGTAATCGGCTATTTTTCTTACACTAGCAATGTGGAGAAAAAAAACACCGATCACCTTCTGTTAGAGGGAGTTCAGTCCCAAAGACAGAGAGCCGCCGCTTCATCTGTGCCCACCAGTGCCACCTACCAGTTCTGCCTATCAGTGTCACCCACCAGTGCAGCCTTATCAGTAGTGTCCATCAGTTCAGCATATCAGTGTCCATCAGTGCAGCCTCATCAAAGGATAAAAATTACCTGTATGCAAAATTTTATATGGGCTTGCAACCCACCCCACTGTGTACCAGATGTAAGAGACCATGGAGACTTTATCCACCTACTGTGGAGATGCCCGAAACTCCACCCATATTGGAAGGGGGTGGTGGACACCAAAAACAGGGTGTTTCAGGTCTCGTTGCCTAGAAATCCATAACACTGCCAACTTAATATACTGGATAAGCTAGAATGGGAGAAATGCACTAGGATAGCGGTTATTAGATCTCTGTTTCTGGCACGCAAGCTTATAATGAACCACTGGATATCGGAGGATCCTCCTGCTTTCAAAGAGTGGATCAATACAATGGGGGATATGCTCCGAAAAGAAAAAAGAATTTACCAACATAGGGGTAGCACCCAGAAATTCGAGAAATTATGGGGACCGTGGTTGAATGTACCGGGGCTTGCCGGCTTTGACTCCTTCATAACGGTTCCGGGTGTCGGTGACCTACGATCGGGAGAAAGAGAGGGGTTGTGTGCTGGTAGCGGATCCTGGTCTAATTCATTCCATTAAAGGCCGTGGCTGGGTTATAGCCGACTGTGCATCGTGGGCTCACCTCTGGTGTCGGTGACCTATGATCGGGAGAAAGAGGGGTTGTGTGCTGGTAGCGGATCCTGGTCTAATTCATTCCATTAAAGGCCGTGGCTGGGTTATAGCCGACTGTGCATCGTGGGCTCACCTCTGGTAAGCCGCCAATCCGTGTGGTGGAGGGCACTGTCAGTCTGTGTTATCACGTGGTGTTGCTGGATTTTCCATCTGTGTACTTCAATTGCATTTTTGGAGACCCACCAGCGGGCTATAGGACTGCCAGTTCAATCTGAACTACAATATTAATAAGACTGCAACCTTTCATTTGTGACCTGTAAAGGCTGGGAATAGGTGTATAGTGTGGGTGCTTTACACATATTAGCCCCTGGACACCTTATTGGTCTACCACTCCTAGATCAGTGGTGATACATATTTTGTTTATATCCCAACCAGTATTATTATTACCTTAATCTGATAAGGTTCAGTCCTTTACAGGTTCTATGCATTTTTTGTATGGTTTAATTATTTAAATATTTTTTTATATATTTTTTTCAAACATTGGTTTATTATTTGGGTAAGGTGATAATATCTAAATATGTACTCTTTTCCATGCCTTATCCAATATATGGGCTGTGAAATGGTTTAGTGTGATTGCTTTACACAACCCAGTCCCTGGACATAATTTTTCTTATTTGTCCATTATTCATTATTGGCGCAATTTTTCCTTGCCTATGTTTTCACACCTGCCTAAAACATTTGCACAGTACTATATATTTCATATTTACCTGGCTATAACAAAAACGGAATTTTGACTTACCTGTAAATTGTGCATCTTGGAGTACAGTACAGGATACAGGCTTGATATTTATAGACCCTGGGTTATAGGCGAATACAAAACAGGAAAATTGGACAGGAGTGCAATATCCAGTTAAAAGGCTGTATTGCTTTATTCCATATGTGAGGGGGTTAGCTCGGCAGCGGGTGTGTGTGACCCCCGAGATGGGCTCCCCACACAAAAACAGGCCCAGCAAACGGTGGTTGTGGTTTTCAAAATCAAAAAGGTGTGGTTTATTTTCTATTTACAGTGACAAAACACAGCAAAGCAAAAGAAACATAAACAAAATAAATCCTGGTCAACTTGACCTCTGACTAAACATACAGGTTTCCTAACTAACAACTGGGATCAGCCTAGTGCTGTCCTAGTCCCTAAGTCCCTGGTTTTAAATGTCCAAGCAAATAGCCACACAGGCTTTGTCTCACCGCACAGGGGTTCACTCTCCCTAGACAGTCCACACAGGTCTGGTTCCAGGCATGAGCAAACACCTAATGAATCTGGGAGTTCTTATAGAGGCCTAAATGAGCTGACAAGCTTCAGCTGGTCTCATCAACTCCCTGTCTGTACGACGCCCCACACTCTCCCTAGAGGTATGAGTCATCCATGAGCCCACTAGCCTTATACAACTCTCCACCTAGTTGTATAAGTCGGCGTAAAGCCTGAATCTGGGCGAAATATATCTACCCCCCTGGATGCAACCAGGTGACTTTACCTTCCTGCTGTCACATACCCCCCCCTCTTGTTTTAACCTCGGGGTTGGAACACCAGCAATCAGGCATTCATGTACTCGAGACAAAGCATCCACATTCCCCATTTGAACGCCAGGGCGATGCTTTACTGTGAAGTTGAATTCCTGGAGGGCCAGGAACCACCTATTCACTCTTCTATTTGTTTCTTTGTTTTGAGCCATCCACTTTAACGGAGCGTGATCCGTAACCATGTCAAAGTGCCTACCTAGCAGGTAGTACCGAAGGGAATCTAGAGCCCACTTCACCGCTAAACACTCCTTTTCAACGGTGGCGTAATTTACCTCATGGGACTTCAACTTCCTGCTGAGGTAAATGACTGGGTGCTCTTCCCCGTTCCAGACCTGGGACAATACTGCTCCTAACCCCACATCTGACGCATCACTTTGTACGACAAAGTCTTTAGAGAAGTCGGGTGAGTACAACACTGGCTGGCTACATAAGGCTTGTTTCAAGAATTGGAATGCTGCCTCAGCCTCGGGGGTCCATTTAATCATGACCGACCCTTTCCCCTTCGTCAGGTTGGTTAGGGGCACAGCCTTAGAAGCAAAGTGGGGAATGAATCGCCGATAATACCCAGCGATTCCCAGAAAGGCTCGTACCTGCTTCTTGCTGTTGGGACGTGGCCAACTCTGGATGGCCTCGACTTTGTTGAGTTGGGGTTTTATTACTCCCCTCCCAATGGTGTACCCAAGATATTTGGCCTCCTCCTGCCCAATGGTACACTTCTTGGGGTTAGCCGTAAACCCCGCTTCCCGAACAGAGTCCAGGACTGCTTGCACTTTTGGCAGATGTGAGGCCCAATCTGTGCTATGGACAATTATGTCATCCAGGTAAGCCGCAGCATACTTCCGATGGGGCCTCAGCATCTGGTCCATTTTCCGCTGGAATGTGGCCGGCGCATTCTGTAACCCGAACGGCATTCTTTTATATTGGAACGCCCCGTCTGGGGTTACAAATGCGGTTTTCTCTTTGGCCGACTTGGCCAGGGGGATTTGCCAATACCCTTTTGTGAGGTCAAGAGTCGTCATGTATCGGGCTGTTCCCAGACGGTCGATCAACTCATCTATATGTGGCATGGGGTAGGTGTCAAATTTTGTAACTTTGTTCAACTGTCGAAAATCGTTACAAAATCGCCAGCTCCCATCCGGTTTAGGCACCAACACAATGGGACTAGACCAATCACTTTGGGACTCCTCTATCACCCCTAAGTTCAGCATTTTCTGTACTTCCTCCCGTATTGCCTCCCGTCGGGCCTCTGGGATCCGATAGGGTTTTAACTTCACCCTTTCACCGGGCGGGGTAATGATGTCATGCTCTACCCCAGATGTTTGTCCCGGCAGCTCAGAGAATACCTCCTTGTTGCGAAGCACAAACTCCTTAACCTCCTGTTGTTGGGGTTGTGACAAGGTGGCTGCTATTCCAACCTCCGGAATCACGCAACCAGTTTGAGCTGGTGACCAAGTGTCTGCGACTAGGGACTCTCTATCCCTCCAGGCTTTCAACAGATTAACGTGATAGATCTGTTCGGGCTTTCGCCTTCCTGGTTGTCTGACCTTGTAATTCACTTCGCTCACTTTTTCCATTATCTCGTAGGGGCCTTGCCATTTGGCAAGGAATTTACTTTCAACCGTAGGGACAAGTACCAGTATCCTATCCCCCGGGGAAAAGGTACGGGTCTTGGCTCCACGGTTGTACACTCTCTGCTGTGCTAACTGCGCTTGGGCCAAATGTTCCTTCACGATGGGCATTACCTGTGCAATTCGGTCTTGCATCAGGGCGACATGCTCAATCACACTCCTGTGGGGAGAACTCTCACTTTCCCAAGTTTCCTTGGCAATATCCAACAGCCCTCTTGGGTGTCTCCCATACAGTAACTCAAAGGGGGAGAATCCCGTAGAGGATTGGGGGCACCTCCCTAATAGCAAACATCAGATAAGGAAGTAGACAGCCCCAATCCTTTCCATCTCTATCCACCACTTTCTTCAACATTTGTTTTAGGGTTTTGTTGAACCTTTCAACCAGCCCATCGGTTTGGGGGTGATACACAGATGTACGTAATTGCGTCACTTTGAACAATTTACACAGCTCCTTCATAACCCGGGACATAAAGGGTGTACCTTGGTCCGTAAGCAGTTCTTTACAAATACCCACCCGGCTAAACACAAGAGATAGCTCTTTGGCTATGGTTTTGGCCGAGGTATTTCGGAGAGGGATCGCTTCTGGATAACGGGTGGCATAGTCCATTATAACTAATATGTACTGGTGCCCCCTAGCGGACTTGATTATAGGACCTACCAAATCCATGGCGATCCTCTCAAACGGGACCTCAATGATGGGTAGAGGGACCAGCGGGCTACGGAAATGTGGCATCGGGGCCGACCTCTGACACACAGGGCAGGAGGAACAATAATTTTCTATGTCCTTCATCACCCCCGGCCAATAGAATCTCTGTAATACCCTCTCTCGGGTTTTCTCTGTCCCCAGATGACCTCCAAGAATGTGCCCATGGGCCAACTCCAACACCAACTTCCTGTAAGGTTTGGGCACCACAAGCTGCTCAACGGTTTCTTCTGCCCTTTTTGCCACCCGATACAGTAGGTCCTTCTCTACGCTGAAGTATGGGTAAGTGCAGGTATTATCTGGGTTCACTAACTCGCCATCTATTTTCACTACGTTTTCCCGTGCCTTTATTAGGGCGGGGTCTTTCAACTGTTCTGTGGCAAAGTTTTCCCTGTGAACCTCAAGATCAGAAAACTCCACAGACGGTAGGTTTTCGTCTGAGGAGGTGGGCTCCTCTCCAGTTTCTTGAGTCTCCCCTGCCAATACTGATAAGGGAAATTCTGGAGAGTCCTCACCACTCTCAGGGGAGTTCTGGCTATCACATTCCTGGTACATAGGGGCACCAGTGGGGGGCTCAGGATCATCCCACAGTTCCCAGAACTTCGGAAAATCCCTTCCCACAATGGCGTCATGCGGTAACTGAGATACTAAGCCCACTGGATGAGAGAGGGTACCTTTGGGGGTCTCGAAACACACTGTAGTCACTGGATACTCTCGGGTGTCCCCATGCACACAAATAACAGCTACCTTGCTATTCCCAGAGACCTCTGTTTTAACTAACTCAGCCTTTATCAGGGTCACAAGGCTACCTGAATCCAGCAATACCACAACATTTCTACCATTAACACACATTTTGCATAAATGTTTCTCAGTTCCTCGAATGGCAGTGCATGCGACTGTCGCACACAGCGACTGACGTCTGCCCATCAGAAAGTCACACTGCATGGGTTCCTCCACAACCGGGCAATTGGCTGCAATATGTCCCGCTTGCCGGCAGCGGTAGCAAACGATCCTTCTTGCGGCCTCTTGAGCCGCTGATTTCCCAGGCTGTTCTCGCCAAACTTGGGGTAGAGCTCCCACCCTCTCACTCTCTCCACCCTCACCCCTTGGAATCCTCTTATCCGCCCCTGGGGATGGTCTGGTCTTAGGGTGGAAAGTCCGAGTGTCTCTGGAAGAGGCCGTCAGGTTCTCTGTAGCCAAGTATTTCTCCACACGATCCACAAGACCATCGGCCGTCTCTGGGTCTCCATGGCTTACCCACTTTTGGATGGCAGTAGGAAGAGCTCTCAAAAACCGATCCATTACAACACGTTCCACAATCTTTGGTGCGGACAAAGTCTCTGGCTGTAGCCACTTTCTGCTCAGGTGAATGAGATCATACATTTGAGACCTGGGGGGTTTTCCAAGCTGGAAAGTCCAGTTATGCACACGCTGAGCCCGGACAGCCTGGGTGACACCCAGCCTTGCCAATATTTCAGCTTTTAGCATCGCATAGTCTTTTGCTTGGTTAGGCTCTAGGTCATAGTAAGCTTTCTGCGATTCACCAGTTAACAGAGGAGCCACCAGTCCAGCCCACTGCTCCTCAGGCCACTTTTCTCTTTCAGCGGTCCTTTCAAATGTGGTCAAAAATACCTCTGGATCATCCTCTCCAGTCATTTTTGTCAATAAACGACTCACCCCAAAGGACGCGGTATTAGTGGGACGGCTTTCCTCACTGGTCTGCGGACGTTGCTGCATTGCTGCTTCCATCTGTTGTTGTAGTCTCTGCTCTTGCTTCTGTAACAGGTCTATGAAGCGGGCCTCAGATTGCTGCTGGGCTTGTTGCTGAGCCTCCAGACTCTGTTGCAAAGTTGCGTTTGTCTGCTGCTGGGCTGCAAGGCTCTGTTGATGAGCTTGCTGCTGGGCTGCAAGGCTCTGTTGATGAGCTTGCTGCTGGGCTGCGAAGTTCTGTTGTTGAGCTGCAAGGCTCTTTTGCAAACCTGCATTTGTCTGCTGTTGATTGGCATTTGCTAGAGCCAGCTGCTTCAGTATCTCCTCCATGCTGGCTTAAAAAAAAACTGCCACTGGTTCTCCACCAACTGTGAGGGGGTTAGCTCGGCAGCGGGTGTGTGTGACCCCCGAGATGGGCTCCCCACACAAAAACAGGCCCAGCAAACGGTGGTTGTGGTTTTCAAAATCAAAAAGGTGTGGTTTATTTTCTATTTACAGTGACAAAACACAGCAAAGCAAAAGAAACATAAACAAAATAAATCCTGGTCAACTTGACCTCTGACTAAACATACAGGTTTCCTAACTAACAACTGGGATCAGCCTAGTGCTGTCCTAGTCCCTAAGTCCCTGGTTTTAAATGTCCAAGCAAATAGCCACACAGGCTTTGTCTCACCGCACAGGGGTTCACTCTCCCTAGACAGTCCACACAGGTCTGGTTCCAGGCATGAGCAAACACCTAATGAATCTGGGAGTTCTTATAGAGGCCTAAATGAGCTGACAAGCTTCAGCTGGTCTCATCAACTCCCTGTCTGTACGACGCCCCACACTCTCCCTAGAGGTATGAGTCATCCATGAGCCCACTAGCCTTATACAACTCTCCACCTAGTTGTATAAGTCGGCGTAAAGCCTGAATCTGGGCGAAATATATCTACCCCCCTGGATGCAACCAGGTGACTTTACCTTCCTGCTGTCACACATAGAAAATATAGCACACTTACAATTGGGCTGCTCTTTACCAATGTGGATCACAGTGGACTATCCGTGTACAGAATTATTTTTATGTGGTTGGTTTACATGAGAATTCTTGTAAGATTTACTACTGATTTCTTTTGTTTTTTATTGTCTTATGCCGGATAGTAGTGAGTGGGGATTTTGCTTCCGATCAATACATGTGTTGTGGTATCTTAATTTCATCTCCTGTAGCAGTGCTATAGTTGTCTGTTAGGTATTGGCAGATCTCTGATGTAACAGTGGTGGGTTGTAATAGTTGGTAACTGCATTGAGTGGTCGCTTCTTTCTCTGAGTTAATAAATAGCCATGGTTACCGCGTGAGACAGGCTTGACAAAGAGGGAAAAACCTCAAAATGCGCTGTTGTCCCCTCCCTTGACATGAGGCTCTGCCACAAGGATTAACGGCGACAGATGCCACTCAAAGAGTGTATAGTGAGTGGGTCTCTACAAGCAGCTGGAACCGGGACTCTTCACCACTAATTAACAACCCCTACCGATGATGCTCAAAGGATAGTCCACGTTGGCAAAGATCAGCTTAACTTTAAGTTGGCTATATTTTATATGGAATAAAACAATACAGCCTTTTAATTGTATCTCACGCTCCTGTCCAATTTTTGTCTTTGTATTAACATCGATCTACCCAGATCAGAAAAGGGAACTGCAAGAACCAGATAGCTCATGCCATATGGACCTTTAAAAAAAAGTACTTTCCCCATGCCTTCCTTTCTTGTTTTACCTGCCCTTGAACCACATGCAAAGTATTCACTTGGCACCCCAGATGTTTTGGAACTACATTTCCCATGATGCTCAACTACATTGCAGAGTGCATGAGCATCATGGGAAATGTAGTTCCAAAACATCTGGGGTGCCAAGGTTCGCCAACACTGGTGTAGGTTTTAGGCTGGTACCTTCAGTTATCTGGACACTGGTAATACTAGTAATACTAGTAGACATAGCCCCCTTGGGCATACCCCTATAATCCTACCTTACTCTGAAAAATCCCCTTTAAAAAAAAAAAAAAAAAGCAATGCAGGCTAACACAAAGGAACATGGGGGGAGGGTGGCATGGGCCCTGTACGGTAAGATATGGAATTTACAAGCAAGTTAAAAAAAAAAAAAAGATCATGGGATGTTCCCAAGCAATGAAATGGTAAGTGTGGGCAGATTATCTAAAAGGGACCCATTGGGGTCTTTCCTTAAGGCGAGAGGCTAGCATTACTGGGGGAGGATCCATAGAAGAATATTTTGCACGTCCTACCTTCCATTTGTAATTTGGACTCCCTTACCTCTTTCTTTCCCCCTCATCTCCGTTTGCTTGCTTTGGAGGTGAACCTTTTTTGGATTAAGAACTTTATTGGTCAGAACTCCAGTTCATTGTTGGATGCACTTTACAAATGGACTATATCATTGTTTACCATCTATAACGTTTATAGATTCAAGATTGATATTGTTATTTTTATATCTTTTTTTTAAATATTTCATTACCAGTTTACTTTGGATGCACCTTACATATGGACTTTAGCACTGTCACATTGCACTTGTTACACTGCGATTCATAACTATATATTTTTTTATTGTTATATTTATGAGTTTATTTTCCTAGATTTTTGCTCATTAGCACTTTAATAGTTATTGTGCACTGTTTGTGTCACATTATTTATTTAGTAGGTTTACTTTATTAGGCTTACTGTACTACATATGCAACACACATATAGAGCAATTAGCGCTACTTCATTATCTTACACAATTTATGGGTATTGGCAATACTACAGAAGTTGGGCTGCTGTTTGCACCTTTCACTCTAGCACTTTATATATTATTAATCACTGTTGAACACGTTGGTAGCGCATTAGTACTTTACTGTTTATTTATCCACATTCAGAGTCTCCCATCTCCGACTCATAAGGTTGAGGATGTCAGGGCGAAGGGCCCACCCCCCTTGGTCTAGGCGATGACAGCTGGGGTAATCCACCTTCCAATTGTCCTCTCTTTGAATGTGGACAGCAGAGCTTGCCGGACAGTGTCTGTTCACCCCTGAGATGAACAGGCTTGCTTCCTTCCATGCTGGATTGATGTATGCCACAAATGTGGTGTTATCCTTATGTACCAATTGGGTGTCCCTGCAGAAAGGGGTCCAGTGGTGCAGAGCTATTCTTATCACTCTGAGCTCCAGGATATTGATGGGCAGGCTTGGCTTCTGCTGGTGACCATGTTCCTGGAACTGAGGAATTGTAACACTCTTACCTTAGCTGAATAAATAGCATCTTTCACCACCTTCCAACGATATGGCAGAAACTACTTTCCAATTGTCAAGGCTAGGTAAGAAATTACAATCTAGTTAATTCATTGCTTAGCCAAGCAGATTGAGAGAAGAATCCAGCTGGTCAATGAGGTGTTTGGTCTCGAATGAAAGTGGGACAGCCTTAAATAAGGCCACCATGAAAACCAGAATTCCCATTAATTGTGGGTCTTAGAGGGGGCGTCTGCTTGATCCCCCTTGAAGTCCCAAGTGTGAGTTTTGATAGACAGCAGAGCGGACCATTTTTTTTTTTTGGGTGAACTTATTTTCCCTCCTTGATATACAGTGCATTTATAAAGTAATCAGACCCCCTTTTGTTATGTTGAAGCCTGATACTAATGTTTTTTCTGATTAATCTAAAGCCAGTACCCCTAACAACAAAGTGAAAAACTGAATTTTAAAAATGTCTGAATTTATTAAAAAGAAAAAAACTGAAATATCACATGTACTTAAGTATTCAGACCCTTTACTCTGTACTTTGTTGGAAGCACCTTTGGCAGCACTTACAGCCTCGAGTTTATTTTGCTATGACGCAACAAGCTTTGCACACCTGGATTGGGGGATTTTCTGTTATTCTTTGCAAATCCTCTCAAGCTCAGTCAGGTTGGATGAAAATCCTCGGAGGACATTTTCAGGTCTCTCCAGAGATGTTCAATAGGGTTCTAGCTAAGGCTTTGGCTGGGCCACTCCTGGGTTGTCTCGGCTGTGTGCTTAGGATCGTTGTCCTGTTGTACGGTGAACCTTCAGCTCAGTCTGAGGTTCTGAGTGCTGTGGAACAGGTTTTTATTGAGGATATCTCTGTATTTTGTTCCATTAAGCTTTCCCTCAACCCTGACCAGTTTCCCAATCCCTGCTGCTGAAAAACATCCTTACAGCATGATGCTGTCTTGTTGTGCCCAAATGGGCATGGCGAGATGGAACAGATTCAAGTACAATACAGAGGCTTTTGCACACAACAGAAGTGAGCGTATCAACACTGGCAAGCATATTGTGGGACGCTGTAACATAGGATGCATAGAAGCCTGGTGGTGAGAAATCCTGTTACGCAAAGTGGCATAGCAAGCACCCATGCAGGATCCAGTGCCCGAAACATTAAATGCTGCCCCCATGATTTGGGGTCTAGGTACAGCTTCCAAGGTTTTACTGAGTTTGCACTATGCTGCATGCACTGCTCCTATTGTTGTATTAGAAGATGGTGTAGTGTTGATTGAGGAATCTAAAGTAATAAACTAGACTAAGTGATTTCTCTGTGCAGGAGAATAGGTTCATCACCGTAGGACACTAGTAAACACCTGAGAAATCACAGAGCAGAGTAAGAACAGGTTATGGGGGGGGGGGGGGGGGACGGACACTCAGTGAGCATATCCGCAAAAGCTTGCCAGTGCCCAATCACCTGAAAGTACCCAGTGTTTTGCGATTAGGATAAAACACTTTCATCAGTGTGTAGATCAGGCATGTCCAAAGTCCAGCCTGCGGGCCAATCGCGGCCCGGTTTCGAAAGGCCCACCTGGTTATCTAAACATCTATCTCTTTTGTGGCCCCCAACAATCTCCCAGTGCCAAGGGCCACAAAAGATATATAGGCGGGCTGCCTCGGAGGGAGGAGGCGGCACGAGTGCCGTGCACATAGTATTTCCTATTTACACGGCAGCCTCTGTAATAGGAAGTCCCGTCTCCGGCGCTGCCATTGGACGACTGTTCTGTCCATCAAAAGAGGCAGGACTTTCTCTTAAAGAGGCCGCTGTGTAAAACAGGAGATTCTCCTGTAGGATATCTTTGGCGCTCGTCCTGCCCCCCCCCAAGGCTGCACTGATGGCAATGGTGAGTGCATTCCTGGCAACGGTGGGTGCTGCATTCCTGGCAACGGTGGGTGCTGCATTCCTGGCAACGGTGGGTGCTGCATTCCTGGCAACGGTGGGTGCTGCATTCCTGGCAACGGTGGGAGTGCGATCCTGGCAACGGTGGGGCTGCGATCCTGGCAACGGTGGGGCTGCGATCCTGGCAACGGTGGGGCTGCGATCCTGGCAACGGTGGGGCTGCGATCCTGGCAACGGTGGGGCTGCGATCCTGGCAATGGTGGGGCTGCGATCCTGGCAATGATGGGTGAGTGCATTCCTGGCAATGGTGGGTGCTGCATTCCTGGCAATGGTGGGTGCTGCCTTCCTGGCAATGGTGGGTGCTGCCTTCCTGGCAATGGTGGGTGCTGCCTTCCTGGCAATGGTGGGTGCTGCCTTCCTGGCAATTGGGGGTCTGTAGATGTGCACTGACCCTTATTTTACTTCACAGTTCTTTATTAAATTTTTTTTAGCTTTTTTCCTGAAACTTCCCTCTTAACCACTTGTCCACCGCCCACTGTCAATTGACGGCGGGCGGAGGACACTCTCGTTCTGGGAGGACGTCATATGACGTCCTCCCTTTAAAACGAGCTAGAAGGCGCGCGCTCGCCGCGTTCACAAGGCCCCGGTGCGCGTGCCCGCGATTGCCGCCGGGCACCCGCGATTGCCCGGGAAACGAGCAGGAAAGTGGGTCTCTGTGTGTAAACACAGAGATCCACGTCCTGTGAGGGAGAGGAGGCTGATGGTGTGTCCCTTGTACATAGGGACAACCATCAGTCACCTCCCCCAGTCAGTCCCCTCCCCCCACAGTAAGAAAACATTGAGGGAACATATTTAACCCCTTCCCGCCCCCTAGTGGTTAACCCCTTCCCTGCCAATCACATTTATACAGTAATCAATGCATTTTTATAGCAGGGATCGCTGTATAAACGTGAATGGTCCCAAAAATGTGTCAAAAGTGTCCGATGTGTCCGCCGCAATATCGCAGTCACAATAAAAAAAAAATCGCAGATCGCCGCCATTACTAATAAAAATAAATAAAAATAAAAAATGCTATAAATCTATCCCCTATTTTGTACACGCTATAACTTTTGCGCAAACCAATCAATACGCGCTTATTGCGATTTTTTTTTTTTACCAAAAATATGTAGAAGAATACGTATCGGCCTAAACTGAAGAAAATTTTATTTTTTTAAAAAAAAAATGGGTATTTATTATAGCAAAAAGTAAAAAATTGTGTTTTTTTCCCCAAACTGGACGCTCTTCTTTTGTTTATAGCGCAAAAAATAAAAACCGCAGAGGTGATCAAATACGACCAAAAGAAAGCTCTATTTGTGGGAAAGAAAGGACACAAATTTTGTTTGGGAGCCACGTCGCACGACCGCGCAATTGTCATTCAAAGTGTGACAGCGCTGAAAGCTGAAAAATGGCTTGGGCAGGAAGGGGGTTTTCGTGCACAGTAGGGAGGTGGTTAAAGTGAAGGTGCGTGTTATACGCCAATAAATACGGTATATCCAAATAATACGCCTGAGCTCATCTCTTTACTCACAGCCACAGGTGCAAAAGAATATTTGTTGGGCAGGGAATTAGTGCTCGAACGTACACACTTAGACAGAATTTTAATGGTTCAAATTATGTCAGGCAAAATGGTTGGCCCTCGCGCATGTTCACTTCATCATATCTGGCCCTCTTTGAAAAAAGTTTGGACACCCCTGGTGTAGATGCAGCCTTTGGGGATTATGGAAAACAGCGACTGTCAGATGTTGAATGACAGAATTTAGGTATTTGGACACCTATAGCCACAATCTCTGAGGGATTACTCTGGTTGAGAACACCGATAATCTAGCACCGCACAGACCTAGTGAATGAAGTAGTTATACATGTCAGTGAAGAAAAAAAAAGAAAAGCAGAAAAATTAAAGAAAACTAGCCCTGCGAAATGCCCTCGGTGCAAAAGTATTTCTCTGACAGATTTTTACGTACAGAGTTGTTACAAGTCTAACTATAGATAAGACAAATAGTGGTGACAGGGGGAAACTGGTGGAAGCCTGACTACCAAAACAATCCTACCATTGCATCTTGGGCCATGTGGTATGAAAACCTTTAAAAAGGACAGGAGTTCCTATGTAGTGGATGGTCCTGAAATCTTCCATGAGTAGAAAAGGAGTCGAAGACTTTGTAATGATACGTGAGACTGGAGTTCAGGAATCTTTCTCTTTTTCCAAGTAGAAATGCAGAAGAAGTAGAGAGGTAAGGAGAAGACCAGAAATAAAATTACATTTATGTGTCCTGGAAAGGTAAGGAGAGAAGATGTTTTTTTTTTTTTACATTTATTTTTTAAGTTGGAGTGACGAGTTAGTAGACTACCCCGCTGCCTTCAAAAGGGGGGTCTCTTGTTGGTGTCAGGAGGGCTTTTTAACAGCTCTGGTGGGCTTAGAGAGGGCAGGTTTGCCAAGAACAGAAGAAGTCACAGCAGATGATTGCTTTTAGGAGGGGTACATGGATGAGGACCACACCCTTTGAAGGGCATTGCACAGCCATCTTTTTTGTACTAGATCAATTTCCCAGGATTTAAAATGGAGTTCCACCTAAAAGTGGAACTTCCATTTTAAGTATTTGTGACCCCCTGACATGCCACATTTAGCATGTCATTTTTTTTGGGGGGGGGGGGGGGTACCCAGTTTCCACAAGTTCACCTCCCCTTCCTGCAATCTTCCAGGACCTGTGGTGTGTCTTCTGGGACACGCCACAGGTCCTGGAAGATTGCCTGGCCATTCAAGAGTGCGCGCCCGGCTGTGAAGCCGCAAGCTGCCACAGCCGGGCTTCCACACTTGGAATGTCGGCGCCGCAGAGAGGAGGGGGAGAGGAGCAAGGCTTCAGGCGGCCACATCGCTGGACCGCGGGACATGTGAGTGTCTATTAAAAGCCAGCAGCTATACTTTTTGTAGCTCCTGACTTTTAAATGGATGGAACTCCGCTTTAAGCCAAAGGATTCTGTGCATACGCACAGTGATAAAGACATTTTGGGGATCTAATTAATCAGGTTCTCAATGGCCTCCACATAGAATATTAGTACAAAGGTTAAAGCTGAAACTGTGAGAAAAAGGCTTGAGTTGTGCATCGTGAATTTCTCCGGCCCAGCTGGCTATAGTTTCAGCATCGCTAAGTTGACAGAAGCTGGCCCTGCTAGTGCAAAGATAGTTTTTAGAAGAGTCTCTAAGCACCTTATCCACTGAAGGAATGTACTGTCAGCGTTAAGTGTAAGAATGCTTGGGTCCACTTTAAGGATGGACAATTTTTTGGTAAATTATGTATTCATAAGATACAAGTACTTAAAATATTTAGGATCATGTAATCTCTCTGAATTTGGTCAATTGTATGAAGCCCAATCTGCCCGTTCCAGGGTGGGAAAGAAGTGTGAAAAAGTCCTTATGCCGCGTACGCACGACCGTTTTTCATGCCGAGAAAAATGCAATTTTTTTAATAGGTCATTAAAAGCGATCGTGTGTAGGCTCCAGATCATTTTTCTAGACGAGAAAAATGGGCATTAAAAATTTAGAACATGCTCTATTTTTTCTCGTCGTTTTTCACAGCGTCGTGAAAAACGGCCGTGTGTACGCTTTAATGACGGGAAAAAAAACGCGCATGCTCAGAAGCAAGTTATGAGACGGGAGCGCTCTGGTAAAACTAGCGTTCTGAATGGAGATCGCACATTCGTCACGCTGTAACGAACTGAAGAGCACGAGGCTGAAAAGTGCGAATCGTCTCTCACCAAACTTTACTAACACGAGGATGAGCAAATGCAGCCCAAAGGGTGGCGCCATCCGAATGGAACTTCCCCTTTATAGTGCCGTCGAACATGTTGTACGTCACCGCGCTTTGCTCAAGCATTTTTTTTCACGATAGTGTGTAGGCAAGGTAGGCTTGAGAAGAATCACGTTGAGAAAAACTTCGTTTTTTTCAATGACATTAAAAACGGCTGTGTGTACGCGGGATTACCCTCCAGCAAAACTTCAGTGCCAGCCAGCGATCACAATTCCAGGCTGGAATTTAGTAGAAACCCCTGCAGTGAATTTTACGGTCTGGCATGACAATCTGATTTGCTGTGTCCAAATCTTCTGTAAGTGGAAGTATACCCACTTGTTGATGCAGGGAAAAGTGGGAGAAACTACATTTTACAACAGTCCTAGATATAGGAGTCTAAAGCCTCATACACATGATCGGACTTCAAAACAAACTTTTCCGTGGATTTTTGTTTGAAGGGCGTTGGCCGTGAACGCCCATAGCATTCACAAGGCAGGACTTTTTCTGCAAACCTTCCCAAAATCACGGGGTTTTTCTTCTCTTTACCGCCAGCCTTTGGTCGACTTCTGCTATTGTTGGTTGATTTTAACATTGGTTCTGGGCATTCGTTTGTACTTTGGACTAAAGTCTGATGGATTTCTGTACACACGATAGGACTTTGCACCGTAGGACTTTGGTTGTCGAAAAGTTTGTCCGTTTGCAGAGCGAACTTTTGTCCGATGAAAACCTAAAAAGTTTGTCCGTCATTTTTTGATTTGCTGTCAAAAAGTCCTACCGTGTGTATGGGGCTTTAGAGGGGTAAACGAGAACAAGCTGAAAGGGGGACATATTACTGAAGTCCACCTCCAAGTAGTGTTGCACGGATATCACTTTTTTTATTATACTTTTATTTCCAAGTACTCGCCAAAATGATTACCGATAAAAAAATGTATGTCATGTGACAGTGGCACACGAGGGGGGGGGGGGGGGTTGTGAGTGGACAGTGTCAGTGTTTTTTTATTTTTATTTACAACACTGAAATATTTATTAAAATTTTTTTCTTTTTTATATTATTATTTTTTATTAGAGGAGGCAGGGGGACCCAGAGGACGACCCGGAGGACCAAACGGACCGGAACAGCTGGGGGTGATTGGTGTGGCGGTGGGTGAACTTACAAGCAACGATCTACCTAAAAGATGTGTGAGGGAGAGGAGAAACTGCTGTCAGAAAAGCTATACAGGGAGATCAGTGCTTGTAACTGCCCCGATCTACCCTGAGGCTGCCCTAGTACCGGGTCAAGCATTTGCACGAGTACAAGTCATGCAAATGCCCGGTATTGGCATGGATACCGATACAAGTGCAACACCATACAGAACAGAGTGCAACCCAATACAGAACAAAGATAGCTTTACCATATATACATCACAGGTTCATGCTCATGGCATATTCTTTGCTGTCAGTTTAGAGGATGCTTGTCTCACAATCTGTGGAATGGTCAGGCCCCCAAGGAAGCCTTCTCTGCCAATTCTAATTTCCTCCAAAGCATTAGTAATATCATCTCTGAAAGACAAAAAAAAGAAGAAATATGAAAACTTTAAAGTGATACTAAAGTCTTGTTTTGTTTTAGTTAAAAATAACAAACACGTCTATACTTACCTGCTCTGTGCAGTGGATTTGCACAGAGCAGCCCAGATCCTCCTCTTCTCGTGTCCCTTTTTGGTGCTAATGGCCCCTCCCTTTTGTTGAGTGCCCCACAGCAAGCACTTTGCTATGGGGGCACCCAAGCCGACCTACAGCTTACTGTGTCCATTCAGACACAGAGCCGCGGCCTGCCCCACCCCCTTTCTCTCCTCATTGGATGACTGACTTTGATTGACAGCAGTGGGAGCCAATGGCCAATGGATATTTATTATAGCAAAAATCCTTTTCTTTAAATCGTTCAACAAGGACAGTATTCTTTTCTTTCCATCCCTGTGACTCCCTGCACCCCCCTCTTTTTACCTTACCCCTCCCCTCCTTAGCCTTTGTCTTCTTTCTTCCCACCTTTACATGACACCCATCTATCAATCTTTTTTGATTTTGAAACATACAAACAAAAAGCGCCAATCCAAGTGTAGCAATTAAGAAAGCAAGGTTTATTCACAAATTGTTGCACTCACTAGACATTAGTGGTTTATAGGCACATCGGTATTAGCAACCAAAGGGTTCCAGGAGTCTGGGGCGGCCTCAGTGCAGCGCGGTCTCATCACACTCAGTGGCGCTGGTGTCCCGGACTGGATGTAAAGGGTGCAGGAGGAAGTCGTCAGCAGGACGTCTCTGGTGTCAGGTAGTTGCTGGTGGTAGGCTACAGGATCATGCACGCATTCGGAGCATGCGTGCTCCTTCCTCAGACAATGTCTGGACGATGTCTTCTTAAATGAAACGCGCGTCGGGTCGTATCTACAGCCAGGGCCGGCCCTACCTTGAGATCCGATGGTACCTCGGTCCCAGGCGGCACTTTCAAGGGGGCGGCAAATTGCCGCCCACCAGCCAGCTAGCCTGTTCCCCTGCTTATCCCATTACGAGCAGGGCCAGTGTTCTGTCGAGAAAGGTCCCGGCATTTTTTAAATGCATGCCTTATGGCGCCAGCCTAGGGGCCGGTTGTGGCTGTGAAGACATCCTGGACAGACCACTCTATCCCCAGCCTGCAGTGCCGCCCTAGCAGCTGCAGTGAGAAGATGAGGGGAGAGAGCCGGGACGAGGAGCAGCTGGCCGGAAATGCTGCATGTTTAGTGGAACCGGCTGGGGTAGATGATATGGAAGCCCTGCATCATGTAACTACGGGCTTGCCGCGATATCTGCTCCCGACTCCCCCCCTCCTCCTGGTCGCTCGGGGATCAGTTGTGGGAGGACCGACAGGCAGCAGCGTCACTCTCCAGTCCTGGAGTAAAGTTTACCACCACCTTCGCTGGCTCAGGTATAGTGGAAGCTCAGTGCTGCAGCCTGCACCCATTCACAAGAAACAACAATTGTACTCTGCTGTCAGTTTATAGTGCATTGCACTGTGTACAGAGGGAACTGATATGTGTGTGGGGGAGGGGATACAGATATGTGTGTGTGGGGGGGGGGGGTAGGTGTGCAGGGGGGTACAGATGTGTGTGTGTGGGGACGGACAGGTGTGCAGGGGGTACAGATATGTGTGTGTGGGGAGGGGGACAGGTGTGCAGGGGGTACAGATATGTGTGTGGGGAGGGGGACAGGTGTGCAGGGGGTACAGATATGTGTGTGTGTGTGTGGGGGGGGGACAGGTGTGCAGGGGGTACAGATATGTGTGGGAGGGGGGAGTTCAGGTGTGCAGGGGGTACAGATATGTGGGGGGGGGGCAAGGGGTACAGAGGGGGAACAGATATGTATGTGTGTGGGGAGGGGGGGAAACGCATGTGCAGGGGGGTAAAGAGGGGGAACAGATATGTGTGTGTGGGGGGAGGGGGGAAACGGATGTGCAGGGGGGTACAGATATGTGTGGGGGAACAGATGTGCAGGGGGAACAGAGGGTGAACAGATTGTGTGCGTGTGTGTGGGGAGGGGGGAAACTGATGTGCAGGGGGGTACAGATATGTGTGGGGGGTGGGAAAGGGGGTACAGATATGTGTGTGGGGGGAACAGATGTGCAGGTGGAACAGATATGTGTGTAGGGGGTACAGAGGGTGAACAGATGTGTGTGTGTGTGTGGGGGGAAGAGGTAAACGGATGTGCAGGGGGGTACAGAGGGGGAACAGATATGTGTGGGGGGTACAGAGGGGGAACAGATATGTGTGTAGGGGTGGGAAAGGGGGAACAGATGTGTTTGTGGGGAGGGGGGAACGGATGTGCAGGGGGGGTACAGAGGGGGAACAGATATGTGTGGGGGGTACAGAGGGGGAACAGATGTGTGTGTGGGGGGAATAGATGTGCAGGGGGAACAGATGTGTGTGTAGGGGGTACAGAGGGTGAACAGATATGTGTGTGTGTGTGTGTGTGGGGGGAGGGGGGAAATGGATGTGCAGGGGGGTGTTTTTACACTTGCATATTGATTTACACACACATATAGTGCCACGACCAGTTCTCTTTATATTCCTACATACATGTATTGAGCCATGACACGTGCTTTTATACTCCTATATACATATGTATAGAGCCCTGACGGGTCCTTTTATACTCCTACATACATGTATAGAGCCATGACAGGTCCTCTTTATATTCCTACATACATGTATTGAGCCATGACATGTCCTTTTACACTCCTATACACACGTATAGTGCCATGACCGCTCCTCTTTATACTTCTATACATGAATAGAGCCATAACAGGTCCTTTTTATAGAGCCATGACAAGTCCTCTTTATACTGCTACATACATGTCAAGAGCGATGACAGGTCCTCTTTACACTCCTACATACATATATAGAGCCATGACAGGTCCTCTTTATACTTCTATATACATGTATAGAGCCGTGACAGGTCCTCTTTATTCTCCTATATACATGTATAGAGCCATAACAGGTCCTCTTAATTTATCATGATATAAAATTATGAATGTGGGGGCCTTTTGGTGGGCGACTGGGCGTGTTTTTTTGGAGGGGGGGGGGGGGGGCAGCATTTCATTCTTGGTACCAGGCAGCACAATGTCTTAGACTAGCACTGTCTACAGCTACTACTGCATGGAATCTACTCATTATATACAAGCGCTTGTTTTATCCTCTCAAATGTGAGTGTAAATTTTTAACGTTTTAAAAAAAAAAAAAAATCCTGTTAAACGGATTTACACTATGTGCATACCTTTTCCTTATTTTTGGTGAACCTGAATATCTCTGCCACGGAACCCATCGTTAATATTGTGGTTATGCTACTTATTGCTGAGATGAAAGTGTGTCTCTCTTACTCTGATGTTCGCCAGTTCCAGTGCTGAGGTCTTCGTGTTTTTGGTGTTGTGTCACCACACAGCCCTTTTAGACTCATTTGGCGTATGCCTTGCTGAGTTCGTTCAATCTGGTAAGCCTCATTCCTATCAGGCTTTTCTTCTATCATCACGTTTGTGTTAACTGGAGATCAACTTTCACCCGTTTGGATTATTACTTCACTTATGCTATTACAGTCATCACAAATGGACTTGAGCAAAGTTTATTTATCATAACTTTCATAAATTTTTTGCATTCAATTCATATGTATATTTATTTATAGAGTGAATATTATTACTCATTTATATAATTTTTTATGTGTTTAAGACCATAAACAAATGTTATACTTTTTCCTTCATTGTCCTTGTTTAGGGCCCCTGCAGGGCTCCAATGAGGAAACCTGCAGGGTCTGCATTGCTTTAGATGTGATTTCCTTTTGGGAGTATCTCACCAAAAATGCCAATTTTGTAGCAGGAGATGCCAAAAATCTGACTTGTATTTTATAGTGCCGACTTTTGGCAAAATCAGTAAGCCAATCACACAAGCAGGAAATTACATATTTTAGGGGCATTCTGTAAACCATCTTTGTACAGAACACCTCCAGGTAGCCATACTGCATTGCATTTTACAGAAAATTTAAGAGCTGCAGATTTTTTAAATAACATTTAATTACAATGTGACTTGTGTCACAATTGTATACGCTATATATTTTTTTATTTGCAATTTTGTTCCCCACAAAAAATAGGATTTTTGTACTCACCGTAAAATCCATTTCTCCGACGTCCATGGACTGACACAGCTGGATACTGTAAACGTGTGGGTATATGTCCCTTCTCGCAGCAGAAGATCTAGGCAGAGTGTTAGATGTTAAAACATTCTAGAACAAACCAGAGCTGAACAGCCCCGCCCAGGGGGGCGGTCCCTCCGGACATTACCCTCCCACCTGCAGCTAGCAGACCTCAGTTCGTAACAAAGCAGTACAAACCTTAAAAGGAAGGGTGGGTGCTGTGTCAGTCCATGGACGTCAGAGAAATGGATTTTACGGTGAGTACAAAAATCCTATTTTCTCTTATCGTCCATGGACTGACACAGCTGGATACTGTAAACGTGTGGGACGTCCCAAAGCAGTATCAGAAGGGTGGGAGCGGTAGCAAAGGAACAACCAAAACTTCACTCCAAACAAGCAGAGCTCCTCAACGGAGGAGTTGCGACATTAAACAGCGGCCTGCAATGCTTTGCGGCCGAAGGGAGCATCCGAAGATGCAGCCACATCAACCTTATAAAATCTTGAAAAGGTATGAACGGACGACCAGGTCGTCGCCTTGCACACTTGTGCAACCGACGCTTTATGTCGGAAGGCCCGGGAAGCACCAATTGCCTTGGTGGAATGTGCCGCAACCGGAAAGGGAGGCGACTGCCCCTTAAGGGCATAGGCCTGTATGACGGTCTGCCTGATCCACCTAAAGACGGTGGCAGACGACACCGCTCGGCCCTGTTTTGGACCAGACACAGATTTCCGAATGGAAACAGTAGCAAACAGGTACACTCGTAAGGCTTGTACCCATCTTAATGTATGAAGCGCAAACTCTCAGGGATGCGATGGGTGAGGACACAAGGACGGAAGAACAATGTCCTTCTTAAGGTGAAAGGCCAAGACCATCCTTAGAAAAGAAGGATGGTCGTGGGCGCAACACCAACATATCCTTATGGAGGACCAAGCAAGGCGACTTGCCGGACAAGGCCAGAAACTCAGACACCCGTCTAACCAAAGCAATGGCCACTAAGGCCAACTTCCGGGACACGGTCAAGAGAGGAATCTCTCTGATATTCTCAAAGGGATGTTCTTAGAGAACCGAGATGCATCAAAATCAGATCCCAAGTAGGGAGAGGAGGCTTGACAGGGGGATCACATGGCGAACCCCCTGCACAAAAGGTGCTAATCAAGGAATGGCCCGGTAGCGGTCGTTGAAAAAGACAGCCCGGGCCGAAATCCGACCCTCAAAAAAAGGTATGCAAGGCCAGCTTTTGGGTCACACCACGCTGTAAGAACAGCAAAATCCTGGGAACGGAATACATCCGAGGATGCCACTCAAGTTCCTCGCACATAGCGATGTAAGCCTTCCAGGTACGGTGAGATATCTTTCTGGAGGAAGATTCCCGTGTCAACAACATAGAAGAGATGACTGAATACGAGAGAACTCGGTCCTTTAGCACCTGGCTTTAACAGCCATGCCATTAAAGCCAAGGACTGTAAAGCAGGATGAAGTATGGGATCATGAGACAGAAGGTCCACCCCAATAGGCCGTCGCCAGGAATGTCTGCGACTAGCCGAAGTAGATCGGCGTATCAATGTCGCCGTTCCAGAGCACTGGAATGGCCTCAGCCCCTACTCTGCGAAGCCGGCGAGGCAACAACAGTAGCGGAGGGTAAGCATATATCAGGTGATACTGCCCCCACGGGCTTCCAACGCGTCTGACGCGTCCGCCCAGGGGTCCCTGGACCTGACCACGATCTTGCCACCTTGCGAGTGAGTCGAGAGGCCACAAGGTCCACTTCCGGTGCCCCACCTCCGGTAAAGAAGGTGGAAAGGACCCTTTGCCTGCAATGCACACGGCCGACAGGACCGTCTTGCAGCGAGATGTATGAAAATCCCAAAGAGACTCCGCAATGTATCGGAGAATGTATCGGAGAAGGGAGGCCCCAGTGTACAGGGTGCCTCAAACGTTGGCCAATAAAGGCAACTTGACGGAACTTCCCTAGAAACTCGGTCAGAGGACTAGTACCTCAGCCTCCACAGGTGGCGCAAACCCACCCCGGGCACAGAGACCCTAAAGGCTAAAGCAGTTGTAGTGCACCTGCTAGACGACTGATGGATGAAGCAGAGGCCTTTGCCCAGTCATTGAGCTACAAAAAATGCCAGAGACGCAGCCACTAACGGGCGTAACGCTAACCCCAACCTGGCGAACACAGTCCAAGCCAGCGCTTCTGATCACCACTAAAAGCAGGTGGAAAGTGATACCCCTGAAACCAGGGATCCTTGTGACAATGCTCCATCCAGCAGCTACCCATGGATAGGTGCCGATTGTGCAAACACATAGTTTATACTATGTATTGCGTCAAACGCACAAATGGAGAGTGTGGGAGGAAACCCACCCAGCCACAAAGAGCATAATACCACCACATACGGCGTATGTAGTTTAGTATTTGTGGATAAACCTATTAAACACGTATATACCGTGCCAGCGACGAAGGCGCGCACATCATCGGGGCCTGGACGTAAACCAGCCACGCAGATTGCGTACACAACCGTGTAGGTATGTTAGCCTGCGAATAAACAAATTGCACATGTTTATACTGTGCATAGCGCTGAGAATGCGCACACCATTGGAACACAGGGGAGAAACCTGAGCACCCGGATGAAACCCATGCAGACTGCATGCGCATACCGTGTACGGTATTATAGTATGTGTGCTAAACATTTTGCACAAGCCCATGTGTGCATAGCACCGAAGGCGCGCACACTGTTGGCGCGTGGGAGGAACCGAAGTACCCCACGCATACTCAGAGAATGCAATACCTACAGCTACTGTAAATGTATTTAGTGTAGTGTATAGACATAATGTGCATGTTTACACCGTGGTATTGCACCAAAGGCATGCATGTCATGTAGCGTGGGCGGAAACCCACGCAGACTGCATACGCATACGGTGTAGGTATTATAGTGTGAATGTATTTAGTGTAGTGTATAAACATAATGTGTATGTTTACATTGTGTATTGCACCAAAGGCATGCATGTCATGTAGCGTGGGCGGAAACCCACGCAGGGTGCAAAGACATACCGGGTAGGTATGTTAGTATGTGGATATCCAATTGCACAAATTTAGACTGTGCATAGCGCCGAAGCGCCCATACCAATGGAGTGTGGGAGGAAACCGGAGTACCCAAAGGAAAACCACACAGACTGCCTACACATACCGTGTAGGTATTATAGCATGCGTGATAAACATTGAACATGTTTAACTATGCAGAAGGCCAAAGGCGCACATACCGTCAGCGCGTGGGAGGAAACCGGAACACTCGGAAGAACTCCACGCAGACAGCACACAGATACCGTGTAGGAATGATAGCATGTGAATCAACATATTGCACATGTTTATGCTGTGCATTTCCATTGGAGCGTGGGGGGAAACCGGAGTACCCGGAGGAACCCCACGCAAACAGTATACCCATACTGTAAACATGTATAATATGTGCAATAAACATATTGAACATGTCTATACTGTGCAGAGAGCTGAAGCGCACATACCATGAGAGTGCGGGAGGACACCGGAGCCCCCGCCAACCCAGAGAGTATAATACATACATATACTGTGAATGTATCTGGAGTCGTGCATAAACATATTTTGTACGTTTATATCATGTATGGCACTGAAAGACAGCATTGGAACGTGGGGACAGCCACGCAGACACAGAGACCAATAACACATACATACACTGTGAATGTATGCAGTGTAGAGGTATAGGATGAGTTAAATTATGGCGCAGAGGCGCATAATCTTCTCTGTATCATTCCAACCTGCTTGACTGTGCTGCTGAAGCAGCATGCAGGTAACCTCTGATCCTCAGACCGTGTGTCTGTCAGAGCTCAAATCATTCCCCAGGAAATGGCGGGAAATGTTACCTCAGGTATCACACATAAGGCTCACAGGGACTACAGACATAAATGAATAAAGTCCTCCCTCATCCATGCTGCTCTTGAGGCAGTGTGAGGAAAACAGTGAGGAAACTGTGTAAAAGAAAAGCTTGTCACAGCAATTCCAGCCTGAGAGTGTTCCTCACATCAATGAGATCACTTACAAGCACCCTGTCATTCACTGACACAGAACTGGAGTCTTCCTCACAAGGGAATGTCCTGTTCATAAACATTAAATATTCAGAGGTCGGGTCCTGAGCATAGTAGCTAGGCCCATATCTGACTCAGAGCACCCCTTCAGTAAAGATTTTTGTGGGGGGAGGGGGCTTATAGCTCCTTTTGCTCGCACACCGCTTCCATTCTGACAGGAATTATTCCAGGACTGCTAACAACTGGTCCATAAGGACCGCAGGTGCAGGAAACATATGAACATGTTTAACTGTGCAGCACTGCCAGTTGCCCCAGGCAAGTGTGGAGAGCAGGTGTATCAGACTCCATAACGCCACCCTCTGAGACCTTATACACTATACAGTGAATATACAGTCCACCCACTGGCTACGCTGAGGAGGGGATACCCGGGAGGACCCACCAACCCTTAAGGACCGCTCAGTCTGTGAGGAGATTGTGAGGGGATTCGCGCCGCCGCCAGAAATAAATGCGCGGCGGTCACAAGAAAATGGCCGCAGCTATAACTGCGCCACTGAACGCCAAGATGGCCACCGAGCGCGAAATTCAAAGCTCTAATGCGCGCCACTGGCGCACGCAATAATCACCTCACACACCAGAAAAAAATGCAGACATGAGCGCCCAGCCAGGCCAGAGTGACCCCCAAGCACGGCACCAGTACAGGGTGCAGAGAGCAGCATAACAGGGGGGAGACAGGGAGAAACCCCCACACACAGAAACACAGCCAGCATGTACTCACCTGCAGTAGGAGAGACTACTTACCCGTCCCTTTCAGGGACCCACTGGCTTGTTTCAGACAGACCTATCACAGAGTCGTACTGCGTAGCTGTCGGCCCGGTCCACCGCGAGAGATACAGTCAGTCAAGTACTGTTCAATCTTGAGAGGACCGCGGGAGCATGAAAGCAACCCGGCCACCCCTGGAGTCATGGGGTATGTCGTGAACTGAGTCTCACGCACACAAGGCGAGGATCAGCACGCTCGATGGTCGGACAGGGAAGACTACGAGGATACCAGTGTACCCAACCTGTTGCCCAGCCCACAGTTGATTGAAGGTCTCAAAAATAAAATAATAAAATTCCCAAATGAATAAAATTTAAAAGTAAAATCTTCCAGGAGACTGGCTCCTGAGAGAGCCACGTCTTCTCCTTCTGCTAGGCAGAAAAAAACTGGGGTCTGCTAGCTGCAGGTGGGAGGGTAATGTCCGGAGGGACCACCCCCTGGGCGGGGCTGTTCAGCTCTGGTTTGTTCTAGAATGTTTTAACATCTAACATTCTGCCTAGATATTCTCCTGCGAGCAGGGACATATACCCACACGTTTACAGTATCCAGCTGTGTCAGTCCATGGACGATAAGAGAAAAGTGGAGTTACCCATTTAAAAATGTATTTGTAAACTAAGAATTTTACATAAATAATTTAGAAAAATAGTTTCCTTTTAACCCCTTTGATAAGGTAAAAACAAATCTTAATGCCTGAATACAGTTTAGCAACTTTGACATGCATTAGTAAAACTGTACATATCATCCTCGTAATGCTTGGTGTATCACGGTGGATTATACCTTTATTTTCAGGACAAAATGGGCTTTCATTTAGTGATGAATGGTAAAAGATATCTCCTGGCACAAAATAGTGAAAAAACATTTAAAATGTAGCTATTTCTTACTATTACTGTAACCTACCTTTAACAAATTCCATACCGGGCCATTGTCATATGACGTCTGCAGGAACACTCTGTCCCTATGGGCGGGTGTCATATGACGTCCTGGGCTTCTCACCGCTCCTGCAGGTTCCCGGGGGCACGCAGTGTGGCGATCAGGGATGAGCCGCCATAGTAACACATTACGGCGGACTTCTGTCCTCAGAATCTCACCCAAAATGGCCGCCGCGTCCACGTGACCGCGATGTTCTATAAATAGGAAGTGAGGCGAGTGTTGTGCACGATCCAGATGACGTCAGTACGACTAAACCGGTAGGGCGGGGCTAGCACAGATCGCATAACTTCCGGTCGGACCACACAAGTGTCAGCATTGCATGCCTTTTTAAATTTGATGAAAAGTGAGTACTTTTCCACTCATTTACCTAATAAACAGTGTTCCAAACGGTATCACACTATTGGCATTTGCCTTTCTTCTTCTTCCATGGGTCACAATTGCAAGCCATTGTAGCATTGTTAAGTGAAACGCCAGAGTGCCCCACAGTGGCAGACACTGTGAATGCTTCATATCCCCAGTAGGGGTGAGATATCTGGTGAGTGCAATTCAATTAAGAGCACGGACAGCCACGTTTGCTGTGATCACCATAAGAATACAATGGTTTTTCACAAGACACGTATGACGCTTGTTCAGCGTTCAAATAATAGTGACTTTTTCCAACGTATTTCAAAATGAACTTTGTATCATTCACCTAATTCATTTACTTGTATATTTTTCTATTCTTTATATTATATTTTTACGATACTCCTTCACTTTTATTTATGCACATTGAACAATATACCGTATATACTCGAGTAAAAGCCGACCCGAGTATAAGCCGAGGTACCCAATTTTACCACAAAAAACTGGGAAAACTTACTGACTCGAGTATAAGCCGAGGGTGAGAATGCAGCAGCTACTGTAAGTGGAAGAGGGTCAACAATGCCCATTTGCACGCCTCACTGTGCGCATTGCAACCTCACTAAGCCAATTGTCACTGTGCCCAACCTCACTGTGCCCATTGCCACCTTACTGTGCCCATCCTCACTGTGCCCCTGAAATTGAGAGGCTGCGGGCGTCCATTCATTGTTTAAAACTCGCGGTCTCTTCCTGGTCCCTTCCGTGATAGGCGTTTCTAAGCAGACACAGCTGCGCCTATCACGAACGTTCTCTCATCCTCAGTTTCCCAGCAGACACTGTGTTCAGTGTTCCGCCAATCACGGGCGTCCTCTTGTCCGAGGATGAAAAGGCGTCCGTGATTGGCGGAACACTGAACACAGTGTCTGCTGGGATGGGTGAGGATGAGAGAACGTTCGTGATAGGCGATTCTCAGCAGACACAGTTCCGCCTATCACAGAAGGGACCAGGAAGAGACCACGAGATTTAAACGATAGACGCCCGCAGCCTCTCAATATTTTCAGGTAAACTGACTCGAGTATAAGCCGAGGGGGGCACTTTCAGCCCCAAAAAAGGGCTGAAAATCTCGGCTTATACTCGAGTATATACGGTATGTGGAATTTTTTGTATTTTTTTGCCTGTTTGCACTTATTCCAAAGTCGCACACTGTGGAATTTAAGTAATATTATTATTATTTATTATTTGCACAATATTATTGTTGTTTGCTTATAGGAATACAGTTTTTATGTATGCACAGGCGCACCTTACACACATTTAATTACAGAACAGCACCACATCTCCTTTTCTTTTATTCAGATCAGGGATGAGGCGTGTCCCGAGGGACGCAGCCCATCCCAGATCAGTGTAAAGAGCCAATAAAAATTGGCTCTTTACCACGTGACCGGCTGTGTCCAATCACAGCTAGTCATGTGCATTGTCCTAGTGCACGGCGCTAGTGCGTGCGAGCAGCGATCGGGGACGAGGCTTGTCACACAGACACAGCCCATCCTCGATCGCAGTAAAGAGTCAATGAAATTGGCTCTTTACCACGTGACCGGCTGTGTCCAATTACAGCCGGTCACAAAATGTCAACAAACCGCGGTAACCGGGCTCTCCTTCTTACACACTGATCGTGTGTGAGGAGGAGATTGCGGTAACAGCTCGTTACCGCCTACAGCAGGGGTGCCCAACCGCTGGCCCAACCCGCGGCGCCTTCTGATGTGGCCCACCAGGTCTTGCTCTGAGATGGCGGGTCGGAAAGCCCAGATTCGGGGTTCCCGACCCGCCATCTCCGAGCATTAGTGCGAAGAACGGAGCCGCCGCTAGCGGAAGCAGAGCCGATGCTTCCTGTATAGCGCCGGCTCCTTCACAGCCGGAGTGATACCAAATGTACTCCACCTGTGCTCTCTACTGCAGCCGCATGCTTGTCACAATTATGCTCGGGGATGACGGGTCGGGACACGGGAATCCGCGATCTGGGACAGCAGCCATCAGTACCAATACCAGCCACCAGTACCAGTCAGCAGTACCAGCCAGCAATACCAGTACCAGCCAGCAGTATCAGTACCAGTACCGGCCAGAAGTATCCGCTAGCAGTACCAGTCAGCAGTATTTACAGCAACGCGTCAGCCGTAGCTGTCAAAATATAGATCATCTTGATTCTTTGATCACCTGCTCATTCGGTTCCAGGAATAGGTTACCTTTCTGGATGGAATGTTATGTGCTTTCCATTTGCCTTCGTAAGTGAGTATTCATGATCTTTTAATTATACTTTCAATAAACCAGCCATTGGTAATGCACGAGGTTGGTGCGCCCTCTCTTTTCTCTTTTACTTTCCAGTCCTAAAGAATACCAAATATTCTGAGGAGGGCAGCAAGATCTTTGGACATTTTCCTTTTAAACGGAACACTCTGGTTGTGTCACCAAGAGATCAGACTTCTGAGCGCAGGAGACTGTCTTTTCTTGTTTCTGTAAACCAGCAGTACCAGTACCCACCAACAGTACCAGTAAATCAGTACCAGAACCGGCCAGAAGTACCCACGAGCAGTATAAACCAGCAGTACCCGCCATCAATACCAGTACCAGCCAGTAGTATCAGTCATCAGTGCCAGCCAGTAGGGCTGTTCGGATCGGATCACCACTCGATCCGCAGAGCGACCCCGCGGCCTCAGTCTTAGGAAAGGCCGCAGCTTCGGCCTAGCTCCGGAGCCGCGGCCATCTTGGTACACCCGGCGGCGGCTGCCTTGTGCGCGCTGACGTCATCACCCCTCGCTTCTCGTGGATCTGAACTGGCCGGCGGGAGAGACTAAAGTAAAAGGGGAGATGCCCATTACAGTGGGGAGATTGTGGATATTACTGGGGGAGATTGTGGATATTACTGGGGGAGATTGTGGATATTACTGGGGGAGATTGTGGATATTACAGGGGGAGATTGTGGATATTACAGGGGGAGATTGTGGATATTACAGGGGGAGATTGTGGATATTACAGGGGGAGATGACCTGGATATTACTGGGGGAGATGACGTGGATATTACTGGGGGAGATGACGTGGATATTACTGGGGGAGATGACGTGGATATTACAGTGGGGGGGATGACGTGGATATTAGTAATTTTTTTTTTTGCCGATCCGAAAGTGATCCGATCCGTGGCTCT
Organism: Rana muscosa; assembly: GCA_029206835.1. Taxonomy (NCBI): domain Eukaryota; kingdom Metazoa; phylum Chordata; class Amphibia; order Anura; family Ranidae; genus Rana; species Rana muscosa. The sequence goes on along the minus strand of CM055127.1, from coordinate 353,254,675 downwards.
GATCAGAGGATCGATCCGATCCGTGAGTTTTTTGATCCGTTGCACCCCTACCAGCCAGCAGTACCATAACCCACCAGTAGTACCAGTACCCGCCAGCAGTACCAGCACCTGTCAGCAGTACCCACCGGCAGTACTAGCCAGCAGTACCCACCGGCAGTACTAGCCAGCAGTACCAGCCAGCTGCAGGAATCCTGAGGAAGAAGTGAAGATTGAGGTCAGTTGAGTAGCAGGTTGTGACAGGAGGGTCACTTTGGACACAGGGTGAGCCAGGAAACCATGGACATTAAGAAATATATCTTGGACTACCTAAAATGTAATATTTATCCACCATATTCCCAAGGATATCTGTAAAGGACTATTTGCTGATTCTGAGCTCAACAGGTTAATTGAGAGATACTGATGTGTTCAGCCTCGGTCACCTGTCTGCCTAGTGTAGTGCTAATGAGTCGCAGCTTCTAAGGGACCTGTTCATTGTTTGTGGTGATGTGGATTGGGGAAATTGAGTCTGTCCTTGTGTGTATTGTAGAGTAACAGACAGTCTGGTGAATATAAAGGTCATGCATAGTTATTTAAACATAAGGGGATTAGAACCTGTTGTCTCCTAACAGGTGTCAAAATAATGTGTATTGGGTCTGGTTGTGTTGTGGGTGGAGCTGGATCATTGTTCGTTTTAGATTAATGCAGTATTGGATGTGTATAAAAGTTACAATGTTTTTGGCAATAAAGTCAGTCTATTTTTGGAAAGATCCAGAGCGTGTTGTCTCGTTCTTCCAGAAGGATTAATTCCTATGGGAAGGGGTCGTCTGACTGTGGAGGATCGACAGCGAATGTGTGTCCAGGAGGGGGAAGATATCTAAACGGCGTTACCCCCTTTCATATTTGGAGTGTCGTTACATTGGTTGGCAGCGGTGGGATTTTCCCTCCAGTTCCTGGGACACTCCAAGCCACCACAGTGAATGACCAGCTATGCAGCCTGCAGGAAAGCCACGCTGAAAGACCTACTTGAGAGCCGTGGAGGGACCAGTGGGACAAAGAACAAGGTCACCTTGATCAGGGAGCTAGCCGAGATGGACCAGAGGGATGGTGATGCAGGACCCCGGTCAGTTGAAGACTTGTTTCAGCAACGAGTTCGACAGCGCTTGGCATTATATGGTGCTAACCCATCAGAGACCGCCATACAGGAAGCCATTAGAGGCATCCAGCTGCAGGATGCGCGACAAAAGAGAGAACGAGAGCGACAAGAGAAAGAACGAGAGCGACAAGAGAAAGAACGAGAGCGACAAGAGAAAGAACGAGAGCGACAAGAGAAAGAACGAGAGCGGCAACATGAGCAGAGAACGGCAGAAATACGAAAATCGGAGACAACACCTAAAGATTCAGCGCCTTTCCGTAAGTTGCCCTTTCGGGCGTTCAAACTATTTAAGGAAGGAGAGGAGGAAATTGAAGCGTTCCTGCAGGACTTTGAGAGACTATGCCAGATACATGAAGTACTGCCCCAAGATTGGGTCGCCTTACTGGCAAGTAATTAAACGGGCAGAGCGGCGGATGCGTATCGGGCCCTGGAGGATGAGGACGCTAAAGACTATGACCGGGTAAAAGAAGCTCTGCGAGCCCGATTTGCCATTACACCCGAAGCCAGCCGGATTAAGTTTCGAGAATCCCGGAAACAAACCCACATAACATACGTGGAGTGGGCACATCGTCTGCAGCGAAACCTTAGGGGCTGGTTCCAGGGAAGCCACGCTCATACCATAGAGGACATCACTCAGCTAGTACTCTTGGAACAGTTCTTTAACCACACCCCTCCGGTACTACGGGATTGGGTGCGAGATAAGCAACCACGGACTGTACAGCAAGTGGCTACTTTTGCCGATGAATATCTGGACTCTCGAAGGTCAGGCGGAAGCGAGCGCTATCCACTATCTCGGTCCAGTTTATCAGCCTCTAACCCAGCTTCAGCACCAACCCCAGCGGCCACTTATCCTCAGCAGCCCAGGTTCAACTCCCAGGATTACGCACAACCCATCAGGTGTTTCGGATGTAAACAGCTAGGGCACAAAAAGCCAGACTGTCCGTTGAATCCAGCCATCCAGTCCCAGTCATGGAGACAACCAGCAAGGGGGAGCCCCCGCACACCCATGCCTGCGGCCCACTGCGTTGAGGAGGAAGAACATTGGGGCGTCCTGCACGAGGCTGATCCAATACAAGCAGCTAACCGGGACAACAGGCAACAACACAGGCAGACAGTCTGGGTTAATGGAACGGTAGCCAATGGCTTACGTGATAGCGGCGCTACCATGACCCTACTACAGAAGAACCTCATCCCAGTGAGCCAACACACCGGAGACACTGTAGCCGTAAGAGTAGCGGGAGGTACCATCTTGCGGCTACCCGTTGCCCGTGTTCACCTGGATTGGGGGGTTGGTTCGGGACACGTGAATGTGGGGGTGATGAAGGACTTGCCCGCGGATGTACTACTGGGGAATGATTTGGCCCCCCTCCTTTCTGCTTACGCCCCGATGAAGTCAACCCTGTGACTACCCGTGCCCAGACACATACTGCTGGAACTGGCCCGCTTGCTGCTGAGACCCAGGTGAGACTATCCTCCCCGACACGTACCTTAGATCAGGCGCGCCTAGGCTGGGATACCCCAGAAGCATTCGGGAGGGAAACTCGGGAGGACCCGACCTTACACAAGTACACGGCTAAGGCAGATACTCAGGAAAAGGGAATAGATGGGGAGCTTTTTGAATGGGTGGGGGATAGACTGTATAGGATCCCTAAGCCACCTCAGAGAAGAAAGGCCCCTTCGCAGAAACGACAGCTGGTGGTACCTAAGAAATACCAGCTGGAGATTCTGCGAATCGGGCATGATGTGCCGCTAGCAGGACATCTAGGGTTCCGTCGCACGGCCCATAGGATTACACAGAATTTCTTCTGGCCCAATTTTAGCCAGGATGTGTGACAATACTGCAAAACGTGTGACATTGTGGGTCCCCTGGCCAGGCCTAGTCCATCCGGGAAGAAGTATATTCTCACCGTGGTGGATTACGCCACCCGTTACCCAGAGGCAGTAGCTATGTCTAACATTGAAGCCGAGACAGTGGCTGATGCCCTGGTTAAGATTTTTACCAGAGTGGGGTTCCCTAAGGAGATTCTCTCTGACCATGGAACCCAGTTTACCGCGGTGCTCACCCAGCAGTTGTGGAAGGTGTGCAATATTAAACCCTTGCTGAGCTCACCTTACCACCACCAGACTAATGGTCTCTGCGAACGCTTTAACGGGACCCTCAAGCAAATGCTGAGGACCTTTTCGGACGCTTGCAGAGACTGAGAGAGATTCCTGCCTCACCTGTTATTTGCGTACAGAGAGGTACCCCAGGAATCTACTGGGTTCTCGCCCTTCGAGTTGCTCTATGGCAGAAGGGTCCGCGGACCCCTCGATCTCATCAGAGGACACTGGGAGGGAGAGACAGAGCAAGAAGGGACCCCCATAGTGCCCTACGTTCTGGAACTCAGGGACCGCATGGAGCAACTGTCTCTGATGGTAAGGGAGAATCTCCAGGCAGCCCAGGGAAGACAGAAGAGATGGTACGATCGGGGGGCCCGACAGCGTATCTTCCAGGTGGGGCAGAAGGTCTTAGTGCTCAAGCCTGTGAAGACCGACAAGATGCAGGCATCTTGGCAGGGCCCGTATAAAGTAGTAGCCCAGGTATGTGATACTACCTATGTTATTGCCAGCTGTGCAGATGAAAGAATCCAGCGAACCTTTCATGTGAACATGCTAAAGGAGTATCAGGAACGGCAGGAGGATGTTGCTGCAGTATGTGCCCCTGCTGCGGACGACCCAGAAGGTTTACCCCTCCCTGACTTACTAGAGAGAGAGCCCCAGACTGACCTCATTAGCCTTGTACAGCTAGGGGACCGGTTAAGCCCCACAAAGAAGGAACAGGCTAAGCGGCTTCTGTGGGAGAAACAGGCGACGTTCTCCCAAAAAACGGGCTATACGACCCTGGCTGTGCATAAGGTAGAGACCCCTGGACAAGCACCCCTTCGACAGCCCCCCTACCGTATCCCTGAAGCAGTCCGAGAAGAAATGCGGAAGGAGATACAGGAGATGATTCAGTTAGAAGTCATTGAGCCGTCTGACAGCCCTTGGGCCTCGCCTGTAGTCCTGGTGCCTAAGAAAGATGGGACTACCCGGTTCTGCGTGGACTACAGGCGACTCAATGAGAAGACCACCACCGATGCCTACCCGATGCCCAGGGTAGACGAACTGCTAGATCGTATAGCCAGGGGACGTTATTTAACTACAATAGACCTGTGTAAAGGTTATTGGCAGATCCCCCTGACCGAGGATGCTATCCCCAAGTCGGCATTTGTTACCCCATTTGGCCTGTACCAGTCTAAGGTCATGCCATTTGGGATGAAAAATGCCCCGGCCACCTTCCAACGTATGGTGGATAGGCTCCTCGATGGCTTCCAGGATTTTGCATGTGCATACCTGGATGACATTGCGATCTACAGTGGGTCTTGGGAGGAGCACCTGGTTCACGTAGGGGTGGTTCTGGACAAAATTTGGGCCGCAGGCCTGACCTTGAAACCAGACAAGTGCCATCTAGGTATGGCGGAGGTGCAGTACCTGGGACACCGAGTGGGGTGTGGGAACCAGAGACCAGAGCTAGCCAAGGTAGAGGCAGTAGCTAACTGGCCCACGCCCCGTACTAAGACCCAGGTATTAGCCTTCTTGGGGACTGCAGGGTACTACCGACGTTTTGTCCCTAATTATAGTGCTATCGCCAAACCCGACTGACCTGACGAAAAAGAATTTACCTAGGCAGGTCCTGTGGTCTCCAGCTTGTGAAACCGCGTTTCTAGCCCTCAAGCAAGGACTTGTAAATGCCCCTGTCTTGGCTGCCCCAGTACCTAACAAACGTTTTCTTGTCCACACGGATGCTTCCATGTTTGGACTGGGGGCTGTACTGAGCCAAGTTGGGGAGGATGGAGGAGAACACCCTGTCGCATACCTGAGTAGAAAGCTATTACCCCGGGAAGTGAGCTATGCGGCAGTGGAGAAGGAGTGTTTGGCCCTGGTCTGGGCCCTTAAAAAGTTGAACCCTTACTTATACGGACAGGAATTTTCACTGGTCACCGACCACAACCTATTGGTCTGGCTTAACCGGGTCTCCGGGGACAATGGCAGGTTGCTGCAGTGGAGCTTAGCTATACAACTTCACCATCAGCTACCGACCCGGTAAGCAAAATGGCAATGCTGATGGGTTGTCCCGGCAAACAGACGTCCTCCCGGGCTCCTAGTGCAATGTTGATGGGTTATCCAGACATTAGAAGAATGGACCTATGGACCAACTTCGGAGTCAACCCGTCTGGGGTCACCCCCTGTGTTAGTCTCCTGTCGAAAGGGGAGATGTGTGACAGGAGGGTCACTTTGGACACAGGGTGAGCCAAGAAACCATGGACATTAAGAAATATATCTTGGACTACCTAAAATGTAATATTTATCCACCATATTCCCAAGGATATCTGTAAAGGGCTATTTGCTGATTCTGAGCTCAACAGGTTAATTGAGAGATACTGATGTGTTCAGCCTTGGTCACCTGTCTGCCTAGTGTAGTGCTAATGAGTCGCAGCTTCTAAGGGACCTGTTCATTGTTTGTGGTGATGTGGATTGGGGAAATTGAGTCTGTCCTTGTGTGTATTGTAGAGTAACAGATCGTCTAGTGAATATAAAGGTCATGCATAGTTATTTAAACATAAGGGGATTAGAACCTGTTGTCTCCTAACAGGTGTCAAAATAATGTGTATTTGGTCTGGTTGTGTTGTGGGTGGAGCTGGACCATTGTTCGTTTTAGATTAATGCAGTATTGGAGGTGTATAAAAGTTACAATGTTTTTGGCAATAAAGTCAGTCTATTTTTGGAAAGATCCAGAGCGTGTTGTCTCGTTCTTCCAGAAGGATTAATTCCTATGGGAAGGGGTCGTCTGACTGTGGAGGATCGACAGCGAATGTGTGTCCAGGAGGGGGAAGATATCTAAACGGCGTTACCCCCTTTCATATTTGGGGTGTCGTTACACAGGTAAACCGCTGTGCATCAGTGTGAAAGCAGCTTTAGGCCCCGTTCACATGATCGATCCGATCGGGTCCGCCTGTCTGTTTTTCAGGTGGACTCAAACGGACTCCCTATTCACCACTATAAAGCGGCAGATGTAAACGGACTTGTGTCCGTTTACACTCGCCTATCTGCAATCCGATCTGCTTAAAAAAAAAAAAAAGGGATCTGTCCCCTTCTGTTTGGGTGGATCTGAGGGCCCTTAGGGTAGAGCGGGTTGTGTCCGTGTCTGCTCTATATATGCAGAGTGGACACAGACCTGCCATCCCCCCTTTACGCTCATTGTTGCCCGCGACCGGTTACCAGGTCGCTAAAGTAGCCCTCGCTCCTCAAAAGGTTGGGCGCACCCCTGGCCTACAGTATACACCAAACACACAGATCCCCCCCCAATAAAGAGGACCTGTCACCACCCATCAAAGCACCTGTCACAGCCCATCTGAGTACCAGAGTACCTGTCACCAGCCCATCAGAGTACCAGAGTACCTGTCACCAGCCCATCAGAGTACCAGAGTACCTGTCACCAGCCCATCAGAGTACCTGAGTGCCAGTCACCAGCCCACCAGAGTGCCAGTCACCAGCCCACCAGAGTGCCAGTCACCAGCCCACCAGAGTGCCAGTCACCAGCCCACCAGAGTGCCAGTCACCAGCCCACCAGAGTGCCAGTCACCAGCCCACCAGAGTGCCAGTCACCAGCCCATCAGAGTGCCAGTCACCAGCCCATCAGAGTGCCAGTCACCAGCCCATCAGAGTGCCAGTCACCAGCCCATCAGAGTGCCAGTCACCAGCCCATCAGAGTGCCAGTCACCAGCCCATCAGAGTGCCAGTCACCAGCCCATCAGAGTGCCAGTCACCAGCCCATCAGAGTGCCAGTCACCAGCCCATCAGAGTGCCAGTCACCATCCCATCAGAGTACCTGTCACCATCCCATCAGAGTACCTGTCACCATCCCATCAGAGTACCTGTCACCATCCCATCAGAGTACCTGTCACCGGGGCGTGACCAGGATGTGAGAGAGTGGTAGGCGGACGTCTCTCCCCCTCCGCTCGTATCTCATGGCCATCATGCCGGAAAATGCAGCGTGCGATGTGTAACGCGGGTAGAGAAACTGCCCATGCCTGCTGGATGTGACGAGACTCCCCTGCCTACATCTCCCAGAACCTCCAGCGTGGAACACATGACGTTCTAACCAGGAAGTGAAGGCGGCCCGAGACGCGGAAGAGCTGAGGCGCTGGAGCGGTGTTCGTGCACCAGCGAGGGGGCGAGTGAAGTCGGGGCTGAGCTGCAATATTTTACCACCTCATACCGAGGAGTCCATTGGTAGTCGGGGGGCGGACGCCGGTGAGAGAGGTCCCCCCCCCGCAGGAAAGCAGCCCAGAGGAACTCCCTGCCGGAGGAAGAGCGTGCAGCTCCCTTAGCAGGCAGGGGGGGCAATTGTGATCCCGACCCCCCCACCCAGCACATCAAGGGTCCACCACTGCTTCGCTGTGCCGGCTCTGTGGGGGCTTCAAGCAATCCTCCCCCACACACCACCTCCAGAGGCCAGAGAGATCTCCTGCTTTCTTTTTTTTTTCACAATTGCCACCTCAACATCCCGGGAGAATAATCCGTCGGATGGGTGAGAGACTTCCAACATGTTATTATTGTATATTCTCATATTGACATTTAATCCTATTAAGGGGGATATAGCCTTTGGCTAGAGAACTGCAGAGCTTTCTTAAAGGAAAGGAAAGGGGAAGACTCCCCCCCCCCCTCCTCTACAATCTAGCTGTGATATAGCGGTTGAGAGAGAAGTAGGGTAAAAACAGCAGGAAAATATAAAACCCTTGGTAGTAATCCAGGCCTCATAATGGCATCACAAAGAACCACAAAAGCAAGTATAGCAGCAAGCTAGGCGGCAGCTAAGCTAGGAAGATATTCTCATAATCCAGACCAACCCTTAGTACAGACTCCCCCAAAAAATAATCAGCAACCACAGCCTAAGCTACAACCTGGAGCCACGGGGATAAGGAAAAGCCAGGGACAAGCACAGACACTCTTAGAGGCAAGTGAGATGGAGAGGAGACTCTCGGGGACCAATGAGAAAAAAGGGACACTCGGACTCCAAGAAGGTGTTGGCAGCAATTAACTTTTGCAAAACCTCTCTAAGCGCAGTAACTATCCAGCTTAGCTCCATACAGGAAGAATTGTCTTTGGCTAGACATGACTTGCAAAAAGCAAATGAAAGAACAACAGCCTTGGAGGTGAGGGTCAGCCTCGTGGAGGATGAACTAGCCCCCCTTAGAAGAGAAATGAGAGAGATGAGGGAACAAATGGTCAAACAAGAGTTGAAGATGGATGAAATCGAAAATAGAATGAGGAGGAAGAATGTTAGAATTGTGGGTCTTCCGGAGCAGAGCGAAGGAGCAGACCCAGTAGCATTTGTGGAAAAATGGCTTAAAGAAACATTTGGCCAGGAAGTCTTTTCCCCGTTTCTAGCGATTGAAAGAGCGCATAGGGTTCCCGCTAGACCTCTCAGATCGGGTGGCCCCCCTCGCCCACTTCTAGTTAAAATGTTCTACTATAAAGACAAAATGTTAATCATCCAGAAATCTAGAGAACTGGGCAACATTCTACATAATGGATTCAGGATATCTATATATCCAGACTTCTCACCGGAATTACAAAAGAAAAGAGCCAGTTTCGGAGAAATAAAGCGCAAACTACAACAGATAAAAACGACATATGCACTATTATACCCTGCAAGACTAAGGGTGAATGCAACAGAAGGGACAAAGTTCTTTGATACGCCTGAGGAGGCGACGGAGTGGATACAATCTTATAAAGAATCCACATAGAAGACAGGACATGGATAGTTGATTGTTACATTTTCTCAAAAAAAAAATTTTGTGTTTCATATTTTTTACACAGGTTTTTTCTTTTTTTTAATTCTTGAACAATTTTTCCTCTTTTTTTTTTTTTTTTGCCTTCTCTTCCCCTCTCCCACTCTGGGGTAACCCCAGTGGCTGTAGGGGAAGTGAAGGGGAAGAGATGAGTAGACACGTATAGAAGTAATTGGGAATATGTAGCACAATTTAAAATGCATTGACATTTTTTCACTTTTTTTTTTGGGGACGGCATGAGGGAGATACGGGGGGGTGTGGGGGGTGGGGGAGAGGGGGGTAAGGGGTGAGATCAAACTGAAGGGAGGGAGACGCATATTGCCCCCCTCTATAAGGGGGAAATGCGTGGAACTCCTTAAGTTAAAGGGTAAGCACTGTATTTAATTAAGTATTGGGTGTATGAGTCATGGGGGTATGAGAAACCCCCATAGGGGTATAGATGTATTTTGTTCTGGAGGGGAGGGAGGGTGGGAGAGGGAGTGAGAGAGATTTCAAACACTGGCAGGGTGAATGGTTGTTGAAAGGTGTTAGAGAGGGTCACAATAGGAAGCCCCAACCCAAGCCACGGAAGGCGGTGAGAAGGGTATTTGAGAGAGGGTGCGGGTATGTATGGGGGATACGGAGTGGTAGAACTGCGATGACACTTACACAAAGAAATCACATAAAGAAAATATTAAAAGAAGAAAAATATAGGCACGTTTTAGAAACTAAAGGATCCACTATAAAATTTTGGTATTCTTCACTGCATATTAATGAATAGTAGAGCACAAGTGAAAAATTTAACAATATGTTCATGGAATGTCCGGGGGTTGGGAGACCCAGGGAAAAGAGCAGCAGTAATCTCACTGATGAGAACATACGGTTCTTCAATAATATGTCTCCAGGAGACCCATCTCTCGAGTATATCTATACCCCAATTGGGGTAGCGAGATTATCAAAACACAATTTCACTCGGTCCATACCTCATATTCTAGAGGGGTAGGCATATTCATTAAAACTGGTATAATGTTTAATTGCATTCAGAGTAGGTGCGACGAACTAGGGCGCTATGTCTTTTTACATTGTAAGGTAGAAGATAGAACCTGTATTTTGGTTAATTTGTATATTCCTCCCCCCTTTAACACCTCGGTACTGGGCAGTCTGATGGAATTTGTTCTGGAGAGGCCGGGCATACCGGTGCTCGTAATGGGCGATTTTAATATGGTCCTAGATTGGGGTAAAGACAGATTTCCTAGTCAGCTGCTTCAGGATAAAACAAGAGATGTTAGACTAGTCAAATTCTTGGAAGAAATAGGGTTGAGGGCTATATGGAGATTACATAACCCTGCAGCCCGGCAATATTCCTGCCTCTCCAGGACACACTCCACGCTCTCAAGAATAGATTTAGTATTGGGCAATGAGGAAGCGATACCAATAATAAAAAAGGTGAACTATATGCAGAGAAGCCTCTCTGACCACTCCCCAATGTTGGTTGTTCTTGATACGGGAGTAGCAAGGTACCAGAGAGAGGGGAGAATTAACCCGCATTGGATGGAATTAATGAATGACACAAAAGAGATATCGGGGGAGATTAGGGAATTTATAGAAATAAATCAAGGTACTGCCTCAGAAGAAGTGGTATGGGACACACTGAAAGCCTTTTTTCAGGGGCATAATGATACAAAAAATATCTAGTTTAAAAAGACAATCCAGTCAGGAAGAGAGAACCGCTAGCGAATTAGTAAGCGAAAAAGAAGCGAAATACATTAAAGACCCAACACCTAATAATTCCAGAGTATGGATGCAAGCACAACAGAACTACCGTTTAATAAAGTTGAAGAAAGTAGAAAATAAGCAAATTTTTCAAAGACAAGTAGCGTTTGCGGAAGGGGAAAGTGCAGGCAGGATGCTAGCTCATTTAATTAAAACTAACACACCTAGCTCAGGGGTGCCAGCAATAAGGGTAAACGAAGATAGGGTGGCCCACCAAACATCAGAAATAGCACATAGATTCCGTGATTTCTATGCAGACTTGTATAGCTCAAGTCAAGAGGAAAGGAGAGAAGAATTGGACAAATTTTTTGGAAGTCTAGTGATGCCTTTGCTCTCTGAGCTGGATAGAGAGGAATTAGACAAACCCCTGACCTTAGAAGAAATACAGCTGACCGTACAGGGAATGGCGGGGCATAAAACCCCAGGACTGGACGGCCTCCCAGCAGAGACCTACCGGTATTTCGGGAAGGAGTTACTCCCGGAACTCACCAGGGTTTTAAACTGCTCATTAGCTAAAGGAGAACTCCCCACGTCTATGATGGACTCCACAATAATAGTTATCCACAAAGAGGGTAAGGATCCACTTGAAACCTCTTCGTATAGACCTATTTCTTTACTCAACACTGACATAAAAATGCTGTCGAAGCTCTTGGTAGCTAGATTAAACAAAATAGTTGAGAAACTGGTACATCCCGATCAATCGGGTTTTATACCAGGTAGGGCCACTTCCACAAATATAAGAAGAGTTTTTCTGAACCTCCAGATTCCAACAGAGGAAGATGGAAAAAGAGCGATTGTTTCGTTGGATGCTGCCAAGGCCTTCGACAGTATAGAGTGGCAATATCTATGGAGAGTCTTAAGGGAGTTTGGGGTCGGCCCTATTTTTATGAAATGGATCAAGATGCTGTACAGCACCCCAGAGGCCAGAGTGAAAGTGAACAATGTGTATTCTGAGAGGTTCAGATTGCAGAGGGGAACGAGACAGGGGTGCCCTTTGTCCCCCCTTCTCTTCGCCCTCGCAATCGAGCCCCTTGCGATTGCACTTAGGTCGGACTCTGAGATAAGAGGATTTATAAGAGGTGAGATAGAGGAGAAAGTGGTATTATACGCGGACGATCTCCTTTTGTTACTGGGAGACACACAGCACTCCCTTGGTAAGGCCATGAAACAAATAGAGATTTTTGGACGCTTTTCAGGCCTTAATATAAACTGGGGAAAATCCATGCTGCTACCGGTGGACCCTCTGTCAAACCTACTCCTGCAAGAGGCTTCACAAATTCAAATAACAACACAAATTAAATATCTGGGGGTGTATATATCTAGAGACCCTAACCATTATATTCTAGATAATCTGATTCCTCTGCTTAAAAAATACAAAGGGAAAATCAAGGTGTGGAAATGCCTCCCATTGTCAGTAGCAGGCCGCTGCAATTTAATAAAAATGGTGTGGATGCCACAGCTCCTATATGTCTTACAAAATTCACCAGTTTGGATATACAATAAATGGTTTCAGAAAATAGACACTATCTTTAGGGAGTTGATTTGGAATGGAGGTGCAGCAAGAATAAAATTAAATACCCTACAGAGGACAAAACAAGAGGGGGGAGTGGCACTCCCACACCCATTTAGTTACTTTTTGGCGGCACAGATCCAATTCATGAAGGGTAGTAACATGCAAGGAGAAGAAATAAGGAAGAGAATATTATTACAACATTCTACACATGACTCTATGGTAGAAGCCATGGAAGCAGGATCTCTCCCACGGAAATTACCTACCCTTGATCTCATGATTAGAATATGGAAAGCAGTGAAGATAGCGTTGGGATATGATGGTATCACGGAGTATACCCCCCTATGGGAGAATGATAATTTAAAGGAGATACAGAAGATGGGAAAAGTTAAGGAATGGGAAAGACAGGGGATTAAATATATCTCCCAGCTGTACCAAGATGGCATATTAAAAACTTTTCAGACATTAAAAGAACAATATAATCTTCCAAATAAATCCTTTTATAAATATTTGCAGATCAGACATGCCTTAACAAAACAATATAAAGGAATAGTAATGACCTGGAGTAAGACTCCCCTGTTAAAAGAAATTATCAACACTAAAACATCTAAGGGCTCAATAACAAAAATATACTTAAATTTACATAAGGGGAGCCTAAGGGGAACCCAGGGCCAGGTACACAAGAGGAAGTGGGAAAGAGATATTGGTAACTTATCTAACGAACAGTGGAAAAGAATTTTGGAACTTGCTTCGTCAGTCTCACTGTCTCCCTCGCAGAGGATGTCTCACCTGTTTTTGCTAAATAGAGCATATTATACTCCGTATAAACTTTTCCGCTTTGGCCGTAGAACAGATGCCAGTTGTCCCAGATGTGGTGGAGTAAACGGTGATATAATCCATATGTTCTGGCGATGCCCGAAGTTATTCCGGTATTGGAGGGAGGTAGTGAGAACAATTGAGCAAGTCTTTGAGGTTGACATAGAGCTGGAACCCCTACAATGTGTATTGGGCTGGGTAAAGGGCGAGGGGTCAAATGCCTACACTCAGTTAGCAATAACAAGATGCTTATTTCAAGCAAGGAGGCTGATTGCACAAAGATGGCAATCAATCTCCCCCCCCCCCCCCCTAGTAAGGACTGGGAGCAAAACATGAACATAACTATCCTAAAGGAAAGGACAACCTATGTTAGACAAGGAGCCCTAAAAAAATTTGATAAGATTTGGAAATCGTGGCAAGAAAAAAAAAAAAAAAAAAAAAGAAAATTGTAATTTAATATAAGTAAAGCAGTCGCAGAAGGGAATGGATGTTTTGGAGGAAGGAAGTGTGAGTGTGGTCTAGGTCAATTAGTGGTCGGCTGAGAGATGTAGAATGGAGGGTGAGATAAGAAGTATCGGGTAGAGGAGTTTTGGATTGTAATGGTTTTAATGTGAAACAATGTTTTGGATAATTATTTTTTTTGTATGGGAGATAGGGGGGGAGGGAATGTATGTATTGTTGGAAAATGGAAAAGGTTTAATAAAGATATGAAAATTAAAAAAAAGAGTACCTGTCACCATCCCATCAGAGTACCTGTCACCATCCCATCAGAGTACCTAGCTGCAGCCCATGCCTCGTAGAATATACCTCGGGGTGTTGGCTTTCCAAAATGGAGTCATTTTGTGGGTAATTCCACTGTCCTGATGCTCTAGGACCTTCAAAAGTGTGATAGGTAGGAATAAAATTATATGTGTAATTTATGCTCCTAGAACGCCTGAAGGTACTACTTCAATGGTGGACCTCACTATGTGGCCAGGCTGTGTAAAAGTCTCACACATGTGGTATTGCCATACTCGGGAGGAGTAGCAGAATGTATTTCTTTATCGTACACCACGGGACACAGAGCTAGTCATTACATAATGGGTTAAGGGTCACCAGCGGTGATTGGACACTGGCACAACCAATGGAAGACAGTTCCCCTCCATATAACCCCTCCCATCAGGGAAGTACCTCAGTTTTTTCGCCAGTGTCGAAAGGTGTTGGACGCGTTAGGAGGTGCTAAAGGAAAGCTCTACCAAAGAGACCCTCTGGGGGTAAAAGAGCTATGCTTTCGGATCCATCCAAGACGCCTACAAATGAGCTGAATCTGGATGGGATCCGGGCCTCATCCATGAGGCGTCGCCTGTAATGTCTCTCTTCGGAGGACTGGGCTCTAAGATCCAGCACTTTCGCTATAAAGTCCTGGTAAGAGTCTTGTACAAGGCCCAGGGGAGAGGTATCCTTTAAATAGGAACCCATATCCCTGAAGGTTGGCACACATAGCCCACCGTGAAGGGTGAAGTTTGGTATCTGTCTGAAATCTTTCAGCAGAAAAACCTGCGGCGTGGATAAGGTGAGATTAGAAGGTCCATAACTAGGTTGGGACCTTTTTTCAAAAAGTGGATGTCTTTTTTTTTTCCACCACTGGGGGGAGTAAAGAGCTGAATATACTCACCTCACTCTGTTCAGTGTCGGCTTCGGCGAAGTACACTGCTCGTCACCTCCGCTGCTGAGCTTGCTGGGGCACCCCGATCCTCCTTTCGGTGGCCGACCAGACACCTGCAGATGCAGGTAAGTGGGAACAAAGGCTGATGAGAGTCCTCTCTCACTATGGCCACCGCCATAGCGCTAAGGGCCGCGCGCGTGCGCGGGAGCACGCTTTATCGGAGGGGGCGAAGGCGTGCGCGGGCACGTGGCGCGCGCAGGCACAGAAACGGCGCCAAATTTAAAAGACTGTCAGTGTGAGAAGCACTGCAGCAGCAAGCAAGCTCGTTAGTTCTCTTATTCCTGGCAGAGAAACACAGCAGCTATACAGGGACGTAAGACTCCATGTGGTTGGATTGGGTACTTCCTAGAAGACATCCATGTTATGCATAGTTATGTGTTAAAAGTTGCATACTTAATGTATTTGCTAAACTAAACACGGTAGTATATGCATTTAGGTACCTTGTATTTTGTCTAAACAGTAAGCCTTCCAGGGGAAGTAATACGGACAAACAGAGATAAGAAAGCACCACCGCCTGAGAGGAGGCTCTAACTGTGCTGACTCGGTACCTTTCTCTCCTGTGTTGCTAAATGCACCTGTTCAGGATGAGCCATTACCTCTGTCAGGTATGGCGGCTTCCCCAGTGAAGCCTGGGCCTGTATATGTCACTGAGGACACTTTATCAGCTGCCCTAAATAATCTGGAGGAAAAAATTGCTACCTTAATCGCTAAGTCCTCTAAAAAGGGACAATAAGCGAAGCAGGTCTCTTCCAGTATTGGACCTCCCTTCAGAAGTACCTGAGGGAGGAGGATGAGGAGGAGGAGGCTACATCAGCAGAGGATGAGGAGCCGGATTTTAAGGTCACAGGTACAATGCTATAGCAGTGCATTTAAGTTAACCTCTGCGGAGGTAACGGAATTACCTGTCTCCTCCCTAGGGTCATTAAGATCCCTGCAAGGTGCATGCTCCTTCCCGGTTCATCCGTTACTAGAGGATCTAATATACGCAAACTGGCAACATCCAGATAAGCGTTTCTCACCTCCAAAAAGGTTTAACATTCTTTATCCTATGGGGGAATTTTTTTTTTTTTTAAAAGAAATGGAGCCTGCCTGCGGTAGTTGCGGCTATTTCTTGTGTAAATAAAAACCTGACATGTCCGGTGGATGAGGGTTTAAAAGATCCTTCTGAGAGGAAGTTGAAATCCTCCTTCCTTTTGGCCGGCTCAATTACCCAACCTGCAGTAGCAGCAGTCGGTATGGGTCAGGTCATCAGCCAACAGGTAAAGCAGGGGCTGAAGGAACTGCCTTCAGAGCAGGCTAGAAATTGGGAAAATTTGCCTAAAGCCTTATGCTTCACAGTGGATGCCATGAGAGATTCTATCATACAGGCATCACGCCTTACACTCCAGCTGGTACAGATGCGCAGAGTACTTTGGCTTAAGCATTGGTCAGCGGAGACCCCATGCAAAAAGCTGTTGGCAAGTTCCCGTTCCATGGCGAACGCCTATTTGGGGAAAATTTAGAAAAATATATACAGAAGATCAAGTGGTAAAACGACTTTTACCTGAGAGAAAGAAAAACAAGAGATCTTGTTTTAAACGCTCTCTCCCCAGCTCCCGGGAAATCTGACTCCAACCAGTGGCGGCGGCCTGTTTTAGCCGCCCACAGGCAAAAAAGCTCAGAAGAACAAGAAGCCGTGGGGTGCAAGAGCTAATAAGCAAGCCCCCAAAGCCTCTCAGTGAAGGGGCGCCCCCGCTCGGCCGAGTGGGAGGAAGGCTTTGTCAGTTCTGAGCAACTTGGTGGTCAGAAATCCAGGACAATTGGGTAGTATCCACAATATCCTCAGGGTACAAACTGGAATTTCGAGAGATCCCATCTTCTCAATTCCGAGGTTCAAGACTCTCCAAGGATCCACAAAAAAAGGGATTTTTATAACAGCTTACCTGTAAAATCTTTTTCTTGGAGTACATCACGGGACACAGAGCGACTTAGTCATTACTAATGGGTTATATAGTTTACCTTCAGGTGTTGGCACTGGCCAATTCCAAACCGGAAGTACCCTCCCCTATATAAGCCCCTCCCACCCGGGAGCACCTCAGTTTTGTAGCCAAGCAATAAGTGTCCCAAAAAGAGGGGTGGGAGCTCTGTGTCCCGTGATGTACTCCAAGAAAAAGATTTTACAGGTAAGCTGTTATAAAAATCCCTTTTTCTTTTTCGTACATCACGGGACACAGAGCGACTTAGTCATTACTAATGGGACGTCCCAAAGCAATGCCAAATGAGGGGGGGGGTACATAAGCTGGGCGCCATCAGGCATGAGGATCTTTTGCGGCCTGCAACACACTGCGCCCAAAGGCGACATCCTCCTGACTTCTAACGTCTACCTGATAGAATCTAGTAAACGTGTGTACCGAAGACCATGTTGCGGCCTTACATACTTGAGCCAGGGAGGCCTGGTGATGCACTGCCCATGAAGTTCCAACCGCTCTTGTGGAGTGCGCCCTAACTTTGAACGGAGGCGGTCTCTTTCTCAAGCCATAGGCTTGTATTATGACCTGTCGAATCCACTTGGCTAAAGTAGATTTTGATGCTGCCTGACCCCTTCTGGGGCCTTCCGGCAGAACAAACAAAGAATCCGTTCTGCGAATCTGAGCAGTGGCTTTTAGATAAGCTTTAACTGCTCTTACCACATCCAAAGAATGTAATAACTTTTCCTCTACTGAGCTAGGTTTGGGGAAAAAAGAAGGAAGAACCACATCTTGGTTCAAATGAAACCTCGATACCACCTTAGGAAGAAAGGCTGGATGAGGACGTAATACTACTCTGTCCTTATGGATAACCAGATATGGCTCCTTACAGGACATAGCTGCTAATTCCGACACTCTTTTAGCCGAACAAATGGCTACTAAGAAAACCAATTTCCTGGTGAGAAGAACCAAGGAAATGTGTTGTAATGGTTCAAACGGTTGTTTCTGTAGAACCGACAGAACCAGGTTTAAGTCCCAAGGACATATGGGAATACTAACCGGAGGGCTAATACGCATCACTCCTTGTATAAAGGCTTTGACTAGTGAATGCGAAGCCAAGGGCCTTTGAAAAAATATTGACAAGGCCGAAATCTGACCCTTGATAGTACTCAAGGCCAGCTTCCTATCTACAGCCCACTGTAGGAAGTCCAGAATCCTCCCTATCATGTACTTACGTGGATGCCATTTCTTGGTCTCACACCACGTAATGTACGCTTTCCAGATCCTATAATAGATCTGCCTGGATACCGGTTTCCTGGCATTGATCATGGTAGATACCACAGAATTAGAGAGCCCTCTCTTTTTCAGAATGTGGGCTTCAATAGCCAGGCCGTCAAACCTAGGGCTGGTAAGGAAGGGTGGTATATCGGTCCTTGCGACAGCAGGTCCGGACGAAGTGGGAGGGTCCACGGACTCCTCACTGACATTTTTACAATCTCCGCGTACCATGCCCTTCGGGGCCACGCTGGAGCCACCAGAATCACTGGTTTCTTTTCTACCCTGATTCTGCGGAGTAATCGCGGTAACAATTGTGGCGGTGGGAATGCATATATCAGCTTGAACCGATCCCAAGGGAACACTAGGGCATCCGAGCCGCAAGCTAGGGGATCCCTTGTGCGAGACACAAACCTGTCCACCTTTGCGTTGAATCTGGATGCTAGCAGATCTACATCCGGTGTTCCCCACCGCTGGCATATTGCCTGGAAAACCTCGGGGTGAAGAGACCATTCCCCCGGGCATAATTGTTGGCGACTTAGAAAGTCCGCTCTCCAATTTTCCACTCCTGGGATGAAAACCGCGGATATGGCTGGGACATATCTTTCTGCCCACTCCAGGATGCAATTTGCTTCCTTCTGGGCTGCACGACTTTTGGTGCCACCCTGATGATTGATATATGCCACTGCCGTGGCATTGTCTGATTGAATTCTGACAGGGGACCCCTGGAGTTTGGATGTCCATGCTACTAGGGCATACCGGGCTGCTCGTATCTCTAAGAGATTGATGGGCAGGGCCTTTTCTGCTTCTGACCACCTGCCCTGGAGAGACCATTGCTCCAGCACTGCCCCCCAGCCGATGAGGCTGGCATCTGTAGTGACCACCTTCCAAGAAACCGGACTGAAGGGTTTCCCTCTTTCCAGATTCTGGGGCACCAACCACCAATGGAGGCTCTTGCGAACGGAAGGGGACAGGGACATTGGTAAGTCTAAAGCCTGAACTTTTTTGTTCCAGGCTGACAGTATGGCCCTTTGCAAATTCCTTGAATGGAATTGACCGTAGGGTACCGCTTCGAATGAAGCCACCATCTTTCCCAGCAGCCTCATGCAGAGACGTATGGATGGTTTTCTTTTTGTACCCACTAAGTGGGTCAAATTTCTTAAAGACGACACCTTCTCTGGAGGTAAGAAAATCTTTCTCTGATTTGAATCCAGCCTTAGCCCTAAGTATTCCAGACTTTTGACTGGTCTTAGAGCTGACTTGTCCCGGTTGATAATCCAACCGTGATATTCCAGATACTCGATTGTCTTGTGAATAGCTACTTCCAGCTTTTCCACTGAGTGGTCTATTAGTAGCAGGTCGTCTAGATATGCCATTATCGTTACACCCTGTGTTCTTAGATTGGCCAATAATGGGGCCAGAATTTTTGTGAACACTCGTGGTGCTGTGGCCAGACCGAAAGGTAAGGCTCTGAACTGAAAATGGCGCCCTTCTACTGCAAAGCGTAGAAATTTCTGATGGGCCGGAAAGATGGGAATATGCAGATAAGCATCCCTTATGTCGATCGAGGCTAGCCATTCCTGCCCTTGTAGGGCGGTGGCCACTGATCGGATCGACTCCATCCGAAAAGTCCTGATATTTAGGAACTTGTTTAGCCCTTTTAGATTTAATATGGGCCTCACGTCCCCATTTGGTTTGGGGACTGTGAAAAGGTTTGAGTAAAACCCGAATCCGCTTTCTTCCAGGGGAACCTTCATGATTACCCCTTGGAGCAATAGTTGTTCTAGTGCCAGAAGGAGGGATCCTCTCTTTTGGGGATCTCTTGGCACGTTTGACCTCATAAATTGGGCAGGAGGAGTGCCTTTTAACTCCAGCTTGTATCCCAGACTTACTGCGGAGAGCACCCATCTGTCTCTGATGGTGTCCCGCCAGGTCTCTGTGAACAACTGAAGTCTTCCCCCCCACCCGATTGAGCGGGGGCAATACTTCATGCCTTAGGGGGAGGTTTTGTACCTCTCTTGATCCAGGGCTTCTTGTTACCCTGTGATTGCCCCTGATTTCTGCCCCCTGAATTTGACCGCGGAGGCCGTCGGAACTGCTTCACAGCCGATGTGCCCGGGACTGGAGAGGTAGGCCTCTTAAAAGAAGGACTTCTACCCTTGTTCTTAACCGGTAAGAGTGAACTTTTACCGGCAGAAATTTTCTGGATATATTTGTCCAGATCTTCTCCAAATAAGCGTTCTCCATGAAATGGGAAGCTAACCAGCAGTTTTTTACAGGGAGCTTCAGCAGACCAGTTTTTGAGCCACAGAAGCCTACGCATATGTACTATAGACAGCGTAAAGCGGGAGGCCTGTTGGATTGTATCCTTTATGGCGTCCACCGCAAAACACAAGGCTCTAGGCAGGTCAGCTAGGGCATGAGCCTGCTGATCTGGTAAGTCCCTTAAGACTTGTTTCAACTGATCTTTCACTGCTTGGCAGACTCCAATCGCTGCTACCGCAGGTTGTGTCACCATACTTGCTGTAGAGAAAGCAGATTTTAGTAAAGACTCCAATTTTTTATCTATTGGGTCTTTGAACATTGGAACATTATCTACTGGACATGTCAGTGATTTGTTAACAGAAGAGATGGCTGCGTCCACTATAGGGACCCTCCATTTTCTTATGAACTTATCCTCCATGGGATAGATCACCGGAAATCTCTTGGGGGGAGCAAATATTTTATCAGGATGCTCCCAATCCTGGTAAATAAGCCCTTCTAATAAAGGGTGGATTGGGAAGGAACAGACCGCCTGGGGAGCTTTTAGCGACCCCAGCGAGGAAACCGTAGTGGATGGTGGTTCCGCCAGAGGCATTTTAAATGCTGATCGGACCATGTTAGTCAGAGACTGAACCCATAATCTTTCAGCCTGAGAAGCTGAGAAAGGTTCTTCCACTGTTGATTCCTCTATAAGTGAATCAACCTCATCCTGATCCCCTTCAGGTAGGTCGATCTCTGTGTGGGGCTGTTCCTCCACTAACAGGCACTCTGAAGGAGGAGACGGAGATCGGACGCGCTTTCCCTGAGATAGGGAAGCAGCGATCAATGCTGTTAATCTCTCTTCTAATCCTCCCAGAGTTGAGGATAAAACCTCCTCTGTTATATATACAGGAGCAGGTGGACTGGGGACAGCCGCAGCACCAGGCATTCCTGCGGGGTTTCTACGGCTACTGACCTCTGCATTCTCAGGGGAGATTGGTGCAGTGCAAGCATGCCCAATATCCTCAGAGCCCGATGGAGACCCCTTTGGCTTCCTGGAAGATCTATTTCCGGAGCGTCTGGACGACATATCCTTTAAGCACAAAGCTGAGGTATTCCCGTCGTCATACACCAATTTTTGCTGGTAATAGTCTAACACAGGTGCTGCAATATACCAGCTGGTGTCCACTAAAGTGCCTTTCTATGGGGATGCCTGCATCAACCGCCTCTGTGTGCCACTGTTTGTTGCTAGCTCTGTTTGCATGCAGCTGACACTTGTACTGTGTCTTTTAACCATGCTGGGACGCCCGCACATGCGCAGAAGCGCCGCGGCGCGCATCGAGCGTCATCCACCCGCCCCGCCCCTTTTTTTTCATAGGAGGCGCGTGCACGCGCCCGCGCGCGCGCCCGTGCACCAATGGCGCCCTTTTCGAAAACCAACAGAGGACTAGGAGCCAGGGCCCTTTTTGCCGGAGGGCCTGTGCGGTGGATGAACGCAGCAACAGGGCAGAGGAAGTGGATTCCCTCAGAGAAACTTACCAGCTGCCTGGACCTTTTGAGTTGAGAAAACCAAAGATCCACATTACAAGAAAAATGGACTACAGCGGCCTCTAGTGGTTTAACACAGGTACCGCGGTCCCTGTTTTTTTTTTTTTTTTTTCTTGACTACTATTAAAATTTTACATTTTCAGTAGTTATAGGCAAACACAGATATTTAGCGGGAATACCGTTAGGTAACAGACAGAAAGACAAATTAGGCTTGGGGGTCCCCCAATAGAACCAAGTTCCTGGGGGCCCCCACTTACCTGATCCCCGCCGCAGGACTTTGTTTGGTCCACAAAAGTCCAAACTTCACCTATCACGGCAGGCATTGTAATTAAACCTTCAGGGACCGGGTTCCCAAGGATTCCACTCCCCTGGACCTGTATAGCACCCTGCACAGACAGCGTCTTGGTCGTGGGTATGACCAGAGCTCTGGATCCCAGGGTCCAGCCCTCCTAAGAGAAGCATTACAGGCAAAACCTTGCTCTTCTGCTGCAAGGCCCGGGTACCGACCGTTTAGCTATGAAGCTTTTTTGGTGGGATCCGGAACAGCTTACTAAGGCCCAAAAGAACCTGTACGCAAGCCCAGTGAAAACACATGTTACTCTTTGGCCAACACCTTAAACACTGGCAAAAAACTGAGGTGCTCCCGGGTGGGAGGGGCTTATATAGGGGAGGGTACTTCCGGTTTGGAATTGGCCAGTGCCAACACCTGAAGGTAAACTATATAACCCATTAGTAATGACTAAGTCGCTCTGTGTCCCGTGATGTACGAAAAATAAAAGAGAATCCTTCTTCAAAGGTTTGAATCATTTAATGGCTCAAGGGGTAGTTACAGACGTACCCCAAAAAGAGCGAGGTTCAGGTTTTTACTCAAACCTCTTTGTGATTCCAAAGCCAAATGGAGATGTCAGACCCATCCTGGATCTAAAATCCCTAAATCGGTTCCTGAACGATCGCCATTTTCGAATGGAAACGATCCGATCCGTGGCCGCCACTTTAAAGGGCGGAAAATTCATGGCGCCCATAGATATCAAGGACGCACATTTACACATACCCATCCTCCCCGCTCACCAAAGATTCCTAAGGTTTGTGGTAGAAGATCGCCACTTTCAATTTGTGGCTCTGCCGTTTGGTGTAGCCACCGCGCCCATAGTATTCACAAAGGTGCTAGCTCCTCTGTTAGCAAACCTAAGAACACGGGGCATTGCGGTAACAGCCTATCTGGACGATCTACTAGTAATAGATCAGTCAAAGGACGGATTGGGTCACGCTGTACACACTACAGTAGGATACCTGGAGCATTTAGGATGGATTATAAATTTACAAAAATCCTCTCTCCAGGCCCAAAGAAGGATAGGGTACCTGGGCATGATCATAGATACAGCCCAAAACGGGGTATACCTGCCAGAACCGAAGATACAGTCTCTGAAAGACCTGATCCACAAGGTCAAAGCAAACAAGAGGCCGTCTATTCGCCTTTGCATGAGACTATTGGGAAAGATGGTAGCCTCCTTCGAGGCGGTCCCTTACGCCCAGTTTCATTCGAGACTACTTCAAGGCAATATTTTAGCTTCCTGGAACAGGAAGAGCCAAGCTCTGGATATACCCATGCGCCTGTCCTCACAAGTACGCCACAGCTTCGATTGGTGGCTAGAAGCCAGGAATTTACGGAAGGGAAAGTCCTTCCTCCCAGTGGCCTGGAAGGTGGTATCTAGGGATGCCAGCCTATCGGACTGGGGTGCAGTATTCGAGGAGGCTTCTACCCAGGGAACTTGGGCCAAGACTCAGGGGATCCTGCCCATCAATGTGCTAGAGATCCGGGCGGTATATCTAGCCCTCAAAACCTGGACATACAGGTTACAGGGCTACCCAGTTCGGGTTCAATCCGACAATGCTACTGCAGTAGCTTACATCAATCACCAAGGAGGCACCCGCAGTCGGGCAGCCCAAAGAGAGGTGAACCGGATCCTGGCATGGGCAGAAGAGCATGTACCTTGCCTTTCTGCAATCTTCATTCCAGGGATGGAAAATTGGCAAGCAGACTACCTGAGTCGTCAGCAGCTGCTACCAGGGAGTGGTCTCTTCACCCCGAGATCTTTCAGGCCATATGTCTGAGATGGGGAAACCCAGATGTAGACCTGCTAGCTGCCAGGTTCAACAAGAAATTGGACAACTTTGTGTCCAGAACGAGAGATCCTCTAGCCTACGGGACAGACGCTCTAATAATACAGACGCTCTAATAACTCCATGGAATCAGTTCTCACTGATCTAGGCATTCCCTCCGATCCCTCTTCTACAAAGACTGCTTCGCAGGATCAAGGAGGAGGGAATACCAGTAATCCTAGTGGCCCCAAACTGGCCCAGGAGGCCTTGGTACGCCGAGATTGTAAAAACGGCGATAGGAAGGCCCTGGAAGTTTCCACTCCGACACGACCTGCTGTCACAGGGTCCAGTATTCCACCCTTCCTTACAAAGGCTAAAGTTGACGGCCTGGCTGCTGAGACCCACATTTTTAAAAAGAGAGGGGTCTCTGGTCCGGCTCTTTCTACGCTCATTAATGCTAGAAAGCCAGCCTCCAGACTCATCTATCAGAGAGTCTGGAGAGCATACGTTTCCTGGTGTGAATCCAGATGTTGGAATCCTCAGAAGTATGAAATAAGTAGGATTCTTGCTTTTTGCCAGTTAGGAGTGGATATGAATTTAGCCCTTAGCACCATCAAAGGGCAAATATCGGCTCTATCAGTCTTCTTTCAGAGACCATTGGCATCTCACTCCCTAGTTCGGACATTCATTAAGGGGGTACTGAGGATAAATCCTCCAGTTAGGACTCCCTTGTGTCCATGGGATTTGAATTTGGTATTGTCAGTGTTGCAAAAGCAACCTTTTGAACCTATTCGCCATATTCCTTTAATTATATTAAGTAGGAAGTTGGCCTTTCTGATTGCTATAGCTTCTGCTAGGAGAGTATCAGAGCTAGCAGCTCTTTCTTGTAAAGAGCCTTATCTAATTTGTCACAAGGACAAAATCGTACTACGACCCCATCCGGCTTTTCTACCTAAGGTGGTGTCGGCTTTTCACTTGAATCAAGACATTGTTCTGCCTTCCTTTTTTCCAAACCCGCGGATGGCGGGGGAAAAATTATTACACTCTCTAGATCCAGTGAGAGCGGTAAAGGTGTATCTGCAAGCAACCGCTCAGATACGTAAAACAGATGTTTTGTTTATTTTACCAGATGGGCCCAAGAAGGGCCAAGCGGTATCAAAATCCACCATTTCCAGGTGGATTAGACAAGTAATTATTCAAGCTTATGGTTTAAAGAACAGGACTCCTCCTTTTCCTGTTAAAGCGCACTCTACCAGGGCGATAGGTGCTTCATGGGCAGTGCACCACCAGGCTTCGATGGCTCAGATCTGTAAAGCTGCAACTTGGTCTTCAGTCCATACATTTTCCAAATTCTATCAAATAGATGTGAAAGGACATGAGGATTCCGTCTTTGGGCGAAGTGTGCTGCAGGCAGCAGTATAGGGCTTCTGGTCCGCAAGCGGCCTGTTTTGATCTGTGTCTCCCCCCCTTCATATGAGCATTGCTCTGGGACGTCCCATTATGTAATGACTAGCTCTGTGTCCCGTGGTGTACGATAAAGAAAATAGGATTTTTATAACAGCTTACCTGTAAAATCCTTTTCTTGGAGTACACCACGGGACACAGAGGTCCCCCCCTTCTTATGGGAACCTTACTGCTTTGCTACAAAACTGAGGTACTTCCCTGATGGGAGGGGTTATATGGAGGGGAACTGTCTTCCATTGGTTGTGCCAGTGTCCAATCACCGCTGGTGACCCTTAACCCATTATGTAATGACTAGCTCTGTGTCCCGTGGTGTACTCCAAGAAAAGGATTTTACAGGTAAGCTGTTATAAAAATCCTATTTTTGGGGTGTCATTTTTGCTACGTACATGCTGTGTGTTACAAATATCTTATAAATTTACCGCTTTCTGTAAAAAAAAGAAAACTAGTTTTAATTTTCTTTCCACGTTTTCCGAAGACTTGTGGGAAAAATAATGAACCTTTCAAAAGACTAATTTGGCCTCATAGAATATACCTTGGGGTGTTAGCTTTCCAAAATAGGGTCATTTTGTGGGTAATTCCAATGTCCTTGTGCTCCAGGGCCTTCAAAAGTGTGATAGGTTGTCATTAAATGAAATGTGCAATTTATGCTTGTAGAATGCCTGACGGTGCTACTTGGATGTTAGACCTCTATATGTGGTCAGGCTGTGTAAAAGTCTCACACATGTGGCACATCACTATACTCAGGAGGAGTAGCAGAATGTATTTTGGTGTGTCATTGCAAGTATCGGTCGTTAGGAAATTTGATGTGCAATTTATGCTCCTAGAACGCCTGATGGCGCTCCCTGCATGTTGGACCTCTCTATGTGGCCAGGCTGTGAAAAAGTCCTACATATGTGGTATCACCATACTCGGGAGGAGTAGCAGAATGTATTTTGGGGTATAATTGAAAGCATGCATATGCTGCGTGTGAGAAATAACTTATTATGAAAATTGTGTTAAAAAAAAAAGGAAATCTTTATTTCCCAAAAATTGTGGGGAAAAAATTACAACTTCAAAAAACTCACTATGCCTCTTACTAAATACTTTGGACTGTCTACTTTCCAAAAAAGGGGTCATTTGGGGGGTATTTGTGCTTTCCTGACATTTCAGGGCCTCAAGAGATGAGATAGGCCAGGGCTCAAAATTTCAAAATGTTTTAAGCAGAATTAAAGCATATCAGTGCAGCCTCACTATGCCCATCAAACGCAGCTTTACGGTGCCCGGGTGCGCAGCCTCACTGTGCCCGGGTGCGCAGCCTCACTGTGCCCAGGAGCGCAGCCTCACTGTGCCCGGGAGCGCAGCCTCACTGTGCCCTGGAGCGCAGCCTCACTGTGCTCCTAAATGCAGCCTCACTGTGCCCCATTAAATGAAGCTTTACTGTGCCCTATCATCAATACTTACCTGGATGATGGATCCTACACACACAGCACTTCTCCCTTCTATCTCCTCTTGCATCACACACACAGCGGGCATCTCCCGCTGTGTGTCACGCAACTGGGTCTGTGTTCGGCGGCGCGGTGTAACAAGGTCCCGACCCCCTAGACCGGCTTGTTTCATAGGCGGAACACGGATTCAATCTAATATCACACGAGACGGTCTGGGGGCGGGATCTTGTTACACCGTGCCGCCGAACACAGACCCAGCTCCGCGACACACATCGGGAGATGCCCGCTGTGTGTGTGTGATACAGGAGGAGGAGGAGAGGAGAGAGGAGGAGGAGAGAGAGGGGTTTAAAGCAACAGGCAATCCGGTCCTGCCGCTCTGTGTCCTCCGGGTGACAGTTTCCTGTCTGATCGCTTCAGCCAGGAAATGGTCAGCCTGGTCCAACCCTGCTCCTCACTAAATTCCACTCGCAAAATGCGAGCAGGCGAGTGGAATTTTTGAGGGCTAAGATAGGCCATCAGTGCATCAGGTGTGAGCAATTTTTAATAATTTGCACCATAACTTGTAGGCTAACTTTCACAAAGACCAAATAATACACTTACTTGGGTTGTTTTTACCAAAGATATGTAGCAGTATAAATTTTGGCCCAAATTTTTTGAACAAAAATTACTAATTGGCAAAATTTTATTCTAGAAACTTTAAAAAAGTGTTTTTTTCCCTAAATTTTTGTACTTTTTTCACTTATGTCGCAAAAAATTAAAAACCCAATAGTGATTAAATACCACCAAATAAAAGCTCTATTTGTGTGAAAAGAATAGTAATTTTTAGAGTAATTGGCACTCAAAGTGCGAGAGCGCTGAAAATTGGTCTGGGCGGGAAGGTTGTATAAATGCCCTGTATTGAAGTGGTTAAAGAACAACTGAAAATATAGTCTCCTGCTTTTGAGGATTGCAGCAACACCACATTTGTATGTTATAAGTTGTTTGTGCCTTTAGTAAGGCCCAGAAACAATAGTGCACATTTTGTTTTTTATCCTACGTAAAATATACGGATACTAGTTTTAAAAGATGTTTATCTTTTTTCTTTTAATTCTATGTAAAATACACTAACCTTTGACCTTGACCCTAACCTAGAGCAAGCCCTGATCTAACAATGTTTTATTTACACTCATTTGTGTGTTCCACTAGCAGGAGAAAACAGGGTGTTTTTGTTACAGTAAAACCCCAGTTAACTGACAGACACAGTTTCCTAATCTCAACCATAGCGTCACCTACAGGAGCAAGACACTGGGCTGAAAAAGAACAGAGCACTGCCTATGGGCAGTCCTAGTGGCATAAATACCCTCTCTGCTATAGTTAGGTTGGTTAGTCACAAAGCAGAACAAGTAATCAACTACAAATAGAAGGTGGGTTTTGTGCCCATCAATGAAAAGGAGAAAGGGATTTTACGGCGAAAAAATTACATTCATTGACAGACACAGCTTTTTATTCTCAACCATAGGGAAGTCGTAAAGCAGTGCCTCAATGATGGGTGGGGAAAAGGAGCAACAGACAAACATGATGCAACCACCCGAGACACCCCCTTAAGGGAAACAACAAGGGACCTCAAACAGCAGCCTGCAAAACTTAGCAGCCAAATAGGCATCAGGCAATATATGCAAACACCTCAAGCCACAAAAACCTGGTAAAGGTACGCACAAACAAGCAGCCACCTTTCAAACGTGAGACACAGATGCCTGATGCCTCTGGAAGCAAGCTGTAGCAGACAGGTACACATAAACCACTTGAACATCTGAGGAATGCAATGCAACCCCTTTAGGATGGCACTGCTGGGCACTGATTCGCAGCACTGGTCGAACTATGTTGGGACAGATGTCCCTTTAACAGAAGCCGGTCAATGGCTTCTGTTAAAAAAAAAAAAAAAGAGTTGATAACCAGCTTCTGTTTACCACATGATCAGCTGTCAGCCAATGACAGCTGATCGTGGAAGTAAAGGGCCGCTGTGATTGGCCATTTACCCAGATCTGTGATCAGCTGAGTTTGAAGGTCAGCGCAAGCACGGGAGGACATCCATGGACCTTCCAGGATTATAAGCCTGCGCTGTAGCCGAAAGGGTTAATGGTAGCCAAGCTTTGATCAACGCCCTTTTGAAGAAAGAACAAAACCAAAGCCACCGTGAAGGAGTGTGCATGCACAACCCCAGCCCCGCACCTGAGATGCGAGCCTTCCTCGAGTGATGAAACAAATCTTCCGAGAGGTAGATTTACAGTATCTCACAAAAGTGAGTACACCCCCCACAGTTTTGTAAATATTTCATTATATCTTTTCATGCGACAACACTGAAGAAATTACACTTTGCTACAATGTAAAGTAGTGAGTGTACAGCTTGTTTAACCAGTGTAAATTTGCTGTCCCCTCAAAATAACTCAACACAGCCATTAATAGAAAAAAGAAAACCAGGGGTGAATAAAAAAAAAAATGTAAAGGAGTTATAATAAGTATGCGAAAGATTAGTGAAAAAAAGCAGCTCGCACATAAGTTCAATACAAAAACTTAAAATACAATCAAAATCTACAAAAGTGCAGCGCTAAAGTGATAAAATAAATTAATACATGTATAAGCAAATTAATATATGAAACAGGTGAGGTTTGCCCTCAACACCAGGTGAGTAATGGATAAATCAAGTGATAATAAATCCTTAATATAAAACACTCAAAAAAGAGAAAAGAAAAAAAATTCAAAAAAGAAAAAAGTGTTGAAGGGGAAAACTAAAGCAGAGTCCCATCCAAGTTTAATTAGAAAAGGTCCATGTAAAATTGTCTTCCAAAGTAAATCAAAGTGGTTCCAGAAAACCAGTGAGTGACACCAATCTTCCCAAAAAGCAAACGTGTCTTCAAAACACCCAATTGTGTAGGTAGCCTGCTTACCAAAAAGCTGTGACTGCAGATAACAGTCTCACCAAGCTCAGGGACATGGGTCTCCCCAGAACCAATCAAGGGCAGCAGCTATTAATCCAAGGATAACTCAGTAATAAAAACAAAAACTTCCATAGTGCAGTATGTAGGTTTAATTAGTTTAATAAAAGAAAGTAATGCACTTATAAGAGCGATGTTGGTATTCAGCATTCATGTCATGAGAGCCGCGGCGTCTCCATCTGCTTCTCCTTACTTATTGTATAATTGTAACACCACCGTCTCGATAGGCAAAAACGTGCTGACGTCACCGACACCCTACGCACGTTTCGTCACAAAGGGCAAACCTCACCTGTTTCATATATTAATTTGCTTATACATGTGTTAATTTAATTTTATCACTTACACAGCCATTAATGTCTAAACTGCTGACAACAAAAGTGAGTGCAATCCTAAGTGAAAATGTCCAAATTGGGCCCAAAGTGTCAATATTTTGTGTGGCCACCATTATTTTCCAGCACTGCCTTAACCCTCTTGGGCATGGAGTTCACCAGAGCTTCATGGGTTGCCACTGGAGTCCTCTTCCACTCCTTCATGGCGACATCACGGAGCTGGTGGATGTTAGGGACCTTGCGCTCCTCCACCTTCCGTTTGAGGATGCCCCACAGATGCTCAATAGGGTTTAGGTCTGGAGACTGGGAAAGAGCCAGGGAGGCCGGTCCAGGGCTGAAAAATCCCAACAAGTACGCCCTGTTGCGTGTTATTGTGGAAACCAGTCAGGGACCAGCACTGAAGGAGCGGGCGCTCGGGTTCGGCACATCACAAATATGGTGGACAGATTACTGGGAGGGCATGGGGAAGACCCAGCTGTCGTGGTGTACGTTGGCATCAATGACAAAGTCGGAGGATGACGAGTGTCCTAAAAAACGATTTCAGGGACTTGGGAGCTAAATTGAGGAATAGGACCTCCAAGGCAGTATTCTCAGAAATACTACCGGTACCTCGAGCAACACCAGAAAGGCAGCAAGAGATTAGAGAAGTAAACAAGTGGCTGAGGAGCTAGTATAAAAAGGAGGGGTTTGAGTTCCTGGAGAACTGGGCCGATTTCTCTGGGATGTAGAGGATCCAGACATAGAAATAGCCAGCGTGGAACAAATTTCAGAGGGTAGAATTGCGGGCATTAGTGGTAGGTTGACTAAAGCACCTAAACCCGAGGTAAGTAAATTAACAAGTCCAAATTGCAACCTCAGAACAACCAACAAGGAGATCGTATGCGACCGGACAAAACTATGGGCCTTGCCATGAGTCTGGCTGACAAGATGGGAGAACTAGAACTGCTGTTGTATAAGGAGGATTAAGATTTTTGTGGGAATTTCATAAACTTGGTTCAACAATAGTCATGATTGGCTGGCAACAATTCAAGGGTATTCCCTATATTGCAGAGATAGTGGGGAGGGGTATGCCTGTATATCA
Organism: Rana muscosa; assembly: GCA_029206835.1. Lineage (NCBI taxonomy): Eukaryota > Metazoa > Chordata > Amphibia > Anura > Ranidae > Rana > Rana muscosa. Next base: position 353,223,506 of record CM055127.1, on the reverse strand, counting down.
AGAATGATGTACAAGTGAATGTGAGGGATGACATCACTAATGGAGCAAGGGAGGAGGTGGAAACCGTATGGGTAGAGCAGTGTTTCTCAACTCCAGTCCTCAAGGCGCACCAACAGGTCATGTTTTTGGGATCTCCATTGATTTGCACAGGTGATTTGAGCAGTTTCACTGCCTTAGTAATTACCACAGCTGTTTCATCTGCAGGAAATCCCAAAACCATTACCTGTTGGTGCGCCTTGAGGACTGGAGTTGAGAAACACTGGGGTAGAGCTTCAAAAGGGAGGAAACCAAGGGGAAAGTAATACTGGGAGTATGCTATAGGCCCCCTAACCAGAGGGAGGAGGGGGAGGCGGACCTCCTATCGCAGTTAGGAATGGTGGCAAGGATGGGAAGTATCATTATAATGTGGGTTTTAATTATCCAGACAGACTGGGCGGAAGGAACCGTGCATTCAGCTAAGGCTCACCATTTCCTAAATGTCTTGCAGGACAATTTCATGGGTCAGATGGTAAATGCACCAACAAGAAACAAAGTTATCAGACCTACTGATTACTAACAATACAGACCTGATCATGGAGGTGGAAATACGGGGCAATTTAGGAAACAGCGATCAGAGGTCAATTAGTTTCGGCATAAATCACTCAAATAGGAAACACAAGGGTAATACTAAGACACTGAATTTCAAAAGAGCCAACTTCCCTAAACTGCGCCCCCTGCTAGAAGACATTAAATGGGATATCATCCTAGGAACAGATCACTGAGGAAACATGGGAGTGCTTTAAGAACACATTAAATAAAAAGGTATTGGCCAGTGCATCCCAATGGGAAATAAATCTATAAATTTAAAAGAGTCAATAAAAGTCCTGGGTGGCTTAACTCCAACCTAAAAATGCATATAAATGCAAACGAGAAGGCCTTCAAACAATACAAGGCTTACAAAGAATCTAATAAGAAAAGTAAAGGTGTAATTAGGGCGGCTAAGATAGAACACAAAATTCTTTAAGTATATAAATAGTAAAAAAGGGTGGCCAGAACATTTTGGCCCTATAAAGAATGATGAAGGGAATCTGGTTACAAAAGATGGAGAGATAGCGAAAGTTTAGAATTTATTCTTCTCCTCGGTCTTCACAAGGGAAACGGGGGGGGATTCAGTAACCAAGACTGCAATGTTTATCCTCAGGACACGTCACAGGAAGCACCCCCATGGCTAACAGAGGATAGAATTAGAAATAGATTTGAAAAACTTTTCTCTTGTTAAAAAAAAGATTTGAAAAAAATTAACATTAATAAGTCACCGGGACCAGATGGCTTACACCCGAGGGTCCTTAAGGAACTCAGTCAAGTGATTGCCAGACCACTGTTCCTAATTTTTACAAACAGTCTACTGACTGGAATGGTAACAGCTGATTGGAGAAAAGCCAATGTAGCACCAATATTTAAAAAAGGGCCAAGATAAATCCATAGGAACTACAGAACAGTTAGCCTAACATCAATAGTTTGCAAGCTCCTGAAAGGGATGACAAGGGACTATATACAAGATTTTTTGTAATAAAAACAGTATTAGCAGAAATCAGCATGGATTCATGAAGAATCGTTCTTGCCAAACCAACCAATTAACCTTCTATGAGGAGGTGAGCTGCCATCTAGATAAAAGGAAGACCTATAGACATGGTGTATCTGGATTTTGCAAAGGCATTTGATACAGTTCCCTATAAACGTTTACTGTACAAACTAAGGTCTGTCGACATGGACCAAAGGGTGAGTACATGGATTGAAAACTGGCTACGGGGGTGAGTCCAGAGGGTGGTGATAAATGGGGAGTACTCGGAATGGTCTGGAGTGGAAAGCGGGGTCCCCCAGGGTTCTGTCCTGGGACCAATACTATTTAATTTATTCATAAACGATTTGGAGGATGGGGTAAACAGCTCAATCTCAGTATTTGCAGACGATACTAAGCTAAGCAGGGCAATAACGTGTACGCAGGATGTGGAAACCTTGGAAGAAGATCTTAAACAAATTAATGGAGTGGGCAACTACAGGGCAAATGAGGTTTAATGTTGAAAATTTTAAAATAATGCATTTGGGTGCCAAAAATATGAATGCAATTTACTCGCTAGGGGGAGAACCTCTGGGGGAATCTAGGATGGAAAAGGACCTGGGGGTCTTAGTAGATGACAGACTCAGCAATGGCATGCAATGCCAAGCTGCTGCCAGCAAAGACAACAGAATATTGGCATGCATTAAAAGGGGGATTCATTCCAGAGATGAAATGAGAATTCTCACACTCTACAAGATTCTGTTCGGGCCGCACCTGGAGTATGCAAGCATTGAACTTATTTTCTTTGGAGAGGAGACACTTGAGAGGGGATATCATTTCAATGTACAAATACTGTACTGGTGACCCCACAATACAGATAAAACTTTTCCACGCAAGGGAATTTAAAAAAAGACACACGGCAATTCAAAATTAGAAGAGAAGCGGTTTAACCTTAATCTGCGTAGAGGGTTCATTACTGTTAAGAGCGGTAAGGATGTGGAATTCTCTTCCACAGTGGTTTCAGCGGGGAGCATCGATCATTTAAAAAAAAAAAAAACAACATTAAATAGGAACCTAAACGACCACAACATACAGGGATATACAATGTAATATTAACATAAAAGCACACACAAAGGTTGGACTTGATGGACTTGTGTCTTTTTTCAACCTCATCAACTATGCAAGGAAGATCGGCCCCCTTTGGACAGAAGATCATCCCGTAGAGACCGCTGTCAAGGAAAGTCTGTGACCAACCATCCCATGTGGTGTAGCAGGATTGCCAAGGTCAAGCGGTAGCCATCAGAATGACCAGAATCCCTTCTGTCTTTATCCCGCACAGCAGGCAAGGGAGTAGCTTGAGAGAAGGAAAAGAACAAATAAGATGATACAGGCTCCACCAGCCGTCAAATCTGACAGGATCCTTCACTCTAGTCACATCCCTTGACTCCTTCCTGTCGAGATGGGAGACCAGAAGATCCAAGTCCAGGCTCCCCCGTAGACATAATTCACACCTGGAAAGTACACTGCAGCAAGAGCTGGCACATGAAGTTCCGCCTACCGAAAAATGTGCGGAGTGTCCAGCGCGGCTGCCCATCCTCTCAAACCACACCGCTTGGCATAGGCCAGTACTGTGGTGATATCCAACTAAAGGAGCTTTATCCACCACTCCTGACATTGCCTGGTCATCTCAAGCTCCAGGACTTTGATCAGCATTCGAGACCCCTCTGACGTCCAGCAGCCCTGAGCCCACCCAGAATTCCCCTCCTCCAGATAGACAGAGGGAGATAACCGACATCCTGGCCTGAAGATTTGGAGTCCTGAGCAACCAGGGGAGAGAGATCCTGGTCAATGGACCTACGTTGATCTGGTTGTCCGAAGACACAGAAGACTAGTCCCACTCAGACAAGTATTACGTTTGCAGAACCCTCGTATGGAACTGCACATACATGATCACCTCAAAACGTTGATACCATGAGGCCCAGAGCTCGCATGCAAAAAACGCAGGTAAGACCATCACAGTCCAGAATTTCTTAAGCTTTTAGTTTGGTAGAAACGCCTTACTCTTTGCCAAGAATTAGACCCAAAAACTCCAGCCGCCTGGTCGGGGGTCAGATTCGATTTTTTGAGGTTCAGAACCCATCACAACTCCTGCAGGGTGTGCATCAAAATATCCACTTTGCCCACCAGTGCAGAACAAGCCTCCACTCACAGGTCACCCAGATAGCAAACTTGGCAGTTTCCAGGAGTCCAGCAGTGCCTGGAACGGAGCCAGCACCTTGGCCGAGGAGCAGAGGCCAGGCCAAAGGTAAATGCTACAAACCTAAAAAGCATGCCCCCACCACAGGGGTAAGAAGTGGGCATTTGAGGCAGGATTTTGTGCCACCCACTGGAGCCTAGAAGGGCTTAGATCTCTTGATGGAGGAGCCAGGGTAACAGAAAAAGACTGAATGCAGCAAAGGAATGGCCGTGCTTGCGGCGTAGTTCCTTCCTTTTCTTAGACTGTGAGGGAAAGGTGCACTGGCCACTACCAAGATTCCAGATGATGCCATCCAGGGTAGCACCAAAGAGATGTCAGCGGACAGCCCAACAGCATAAATTATGCACTCGTGGTAGCCTGATCGTTGATTGAAGAACTCCGCAGGAAACAAATCCCATGAAAAAAGAAAAAAAGGTTATGGAACCACAGGCCCAGTAGGGAACTAGGTCCTCACTCCTCAAAACACTAGGCAGAAATAACTGACCCGCCTATAAGTAGAGGGGGTTTATATCAGCTAAGACTGCCCATAGGCAATGCTGTGCTCTTTATCTGTCTAGTGTCCTACTCGGTGCTATAAACGCTATGGTTAGAATAGGAAGAAGCTGTGTCTTTCAATGAACTAAGAGAAACATACAATGCATCTTTTTCTTCATTCAAGAGAAGAAGAAGAAGAAGAAAAAAAAAAAACACAGGGGGACTGCACAGTGACTGCCCAATAAGAGGCTATGACAGAAATTAGGTGATTGGGGCTTCCTGATTGTTCGTACAGGAGCCAGGGCTTTCAAGTGAGAGTGTGCACAGCGCACACTCCTAGCACAAACATGTGTATGCATATATGCAGCCCCACGGAAGAACAACCACTTCACCGAAGCCACATACAGTAGGTGCCGCCGACATTGTATATTCATCGCGATCCCATCGCGGAGATTCTCGCCGACAGGGTGCCGACATCTCGGCGACACATCTCGCGCTCGCTGCAATAGCGAGAAGGAGACGCGGCACTGTATTGAACGGGATCCGACGTGGATTCCCGCCAATACCAGGCACTGTGTTTGGTATGAATCCTGAGCGGGAACTCCACGCCAATTTTTAAATAAAAAAACGGCATGGGTTCCCCCTCCAGGAGCATACCAGGCCCTTCAGTCTGGTATGGATTTGAAGGGGAATCCCCTAAGCCGAAAAAACGGCGTGGGGGTCCCCCTTAAAATCCAAACCAGACCCTTATCCGAGGACGCAACCTGGCAGGCCGCAGAGGTGGAGGGGGGGGGGGGATGAGAGAGCGGCCCCCTCCCTCCTGAACAGCACCAGGCCGCATGCCCTCAACATGGGTGGTTTGGTGCTCTGGGGCAGGGGGGCGACCTGCGGCCCCCCCACCCCAAAGCACACTGTCCCCATGTTGATGGGGACAAGGGCCTCTTCCCGACAACCCTGGCCGTTGGTTGTCGGGGTCTGCGGGCGGGGGGCTTATTGGAATCCGGGAGCCCCCTTTAAAAAGGGGGCCCCCAGATGCCGGCCCCCCACCCTATGTGAACGAGTATGGGGTACATCGTACCCCTACCCATTCACCTGGTGGGGAAAAAATGTCAATAAAAAAAACACACACAGCTGTTTAAAGTAATTTATTACACAGCTCCGGGGGTCTCTTCCAACTCCGGGGGTCTCCGGTGTCGTCTCCGCGCTCTCCGGTTCTTTCTTCCTTCTGCCGGGCCTCCGCTATCTTCTTCCAGCTATTTTGCTAGCGGAGAGACCCGGTCTTCCCGTCCGGCTCTCCGTTGTCCTTCTGCCGGCCCCTCCACCATCTTCTTCCAGCTCTTTTGCTAGTGGAGGGGCCGGTCTTCCCATCGCCATCTTCTTCTCTCTTCTCCTCCTCGATGTTGACTCGTCGCTTCCTCCCGTTGTAATGCTGGCTGTTCGCTCTGCAACGATTTACTGTATATAGGCTTCTCATGACGTCGCAGTCACATGCTCCGGGTGGCCCCGGAGCATGTGACTGACGTCATGGGAGAATGTGACGTCATGAGAAGCCTATATAAATCGCTGCGGACCGAACAGCCAGAATTACAGTGGGAGGAAGCGACGAGTCAACATCGAGGAGGAGAAGAGAGAAGAAGACGGCGACGGCAAGACCGGCCCCTCCACTAGCAAAAGAGCTGGAAGAAGATAGTGGAGGGGCCGGCAGAAGGACAACGGAGAGCCGGACGAGACGACAGGATGACCGGGCCTCTCTGCTAGCAAAAGAGCTGGAAGAAGATAGCGGAGGCCCGGCAGAAGGAAGAAAGAACCGGAGAGCGAGAGAAGAACCGGAGAGCGTGGAGACGACACCGGGGACCCCCGAAGTCGGAAGAGACCCCCGGAGTCGGAAGAAGACCCCCGGAGCTGTGTAATAAATTACTTTAAAAAGCTGTGTGTGTTTTTTTTATTGACATTTTTTCCCCACCAGGTGAATGGATAGGGGTACGATGTACCCCATACTCATTCACATAGGGTGGGGGGCCGGCATCTGGGGGCCCCCGGATTCCGATAAGCCCACCGCCCGCAGACCCCGACAACCAACGTTCAGGGTTGTCGGGAAGAGGGCCTTGTCCCCATCAACATGGGGACAGGGTGCTTTGGGGTGGGGGGGCCGCAGGTCGCCCCCCCTGCCCCAGAGCACCAAACCCCCCATGTTGAGGGCATGCGGCCTAGTACGGTTCAGGAGGGAGGGGGGGGCGCTCTCTCGTCCCCCCTCTTCCCCTGAGGCCTGCCAGGTTGCGTGCTCGGATAAGGGTCTGGTTTGGATTTTGAGGGGGACCCCCACGCCGTTTTTTCGGCTTAGGGGATTCCCCTTCAAATCCATACCAGACCGAAGGGCCTGGTATGCTCCTGAAGGGGGAACCCATGCCGGTTTTTTATTTAAAAATTGGCGTGGAGTTCCTGCTCAGGATTCATACCAAACACAGTGCCTGGTATTGGCAGGAATCCACGTCGGATCTCCGTCTACCGGCAACGCGTGTCGCTTATTGCGAAAGGAAAAAACAACATTTTTCCTATCTCGATAACTAGACAGCTCGGCGCTGGCTCTCGCGACGGGGCTCGTAGGGTGTCAATCTCGCCGCTAGAAGAGGCGAGATTGACACAATATCGGCGGCACCTACTGTATATGTTTACATATGGTGGGAAGATGTTGAAGACTGTTGAGAGGGTGGAGCTACAAAGTCCAGAATGGAAGTTATTTAGAAAAATATTTTTGACAGTAATGTTTTGTATTTTTTGTTATGGACATAATAACACATACATTACAGTGATAGTTGAGATTTACAGAAATATCTTAGTTCTCTAGAGCAGTTCTTTTGTATAGGTGAGACTCACAAGCCATTCTAGAACCCTGTTCACATCTGTGCAGTAACACTTTAGGTGAATTGAACCCTATATAACGTGCATTTTGATGAAAACGCATCAAAGATACAGTAAGCAGAATTTCTTTTAAGGTGTCGCACCGAAAGCGTGCAAGAGAACATTGGTGCGAACACTTACCTGGTAACATCTGTATGATGCTCCAACAGGTACTCAGTAACTATTTCAAATTGGCTCAGATTCAACCGGTTGGGGATGAAGACTGGGAGCTCAGACGATCGTTGAAGTTTTGGATACACACCATATTCCTATGTGCACATAAACAAGAAACCACATAATTCAAAGTACATTTGCTTTAAGTTTTCACTGACCAAACAGTACATTAGGCTGCTAGTTGCAATAAGAGTTACTTTGGTACTGTAGTTAATACTGCAACATTAAAATTCTAATTCATACTGTACATTACACTAAACATTTTAAAGGAGAACTGAACTCTGGACTTTGTGCCTCCAAAAAGGCTTATTTAGACTAGCATCACTCTCTGAAGAGTGATTTCTGAGGATTGCCTTTCAGGCGGCGTTTGACAGGTAGCAAGGAGTTCGCTTCTTGTTTTATCCCATAAAGTTCTGCACCATTGTGCAATGCCACAACCACATTGCAAGTGAATTAGGATAATTTTTGCCACGTGTACACACATCTACTGCCCTTGCAGGTAGAGGGTAATAACAGTATTTGATCTAGTGATCTCTCTGCAGCTGTTCCGTTTCTCTGTGTGGAGGTGGCCATCTTGGTAGAGGCAGGGCTTTGCTTCCTCATATCAGAGCCTCCAGCAAGGAAAGCAGTGAGAAGCACAATATTGACACCAATTCTCAGCAGTCAGAGGTAGAAGTGCTTTAACCACTTCCCGCCCAGGCCTATAGCAGAATGACGGCCGGGAAGTGATTCTGTTATCCTGACTGGGCGTCATATGACGTCCAGCAGGATAACATGCTGGCGTGCGCCCGCAGCGTGGGGATCACGAGTGCGGCGTGTAAGTCTGACACGCTGCATCTCCGATCGTGGTAAGAAGCCTCTGACAGAGGCTTCTTACCATGTGATCAGCTGTGACCAATCACAGCATGAACCAGGAAGTGCCGGTAAAAAGGCATTCCACGGTTCGCGCTGACCGTCAGCTCTCCCCGTCAGAGAGGGGGGTCGGTGCTGATAATCAGCACATTGATTATGAGCACAGCCCCCATTAAATGTACCCATCAGCTGCCAGTCAGTGCTCCATCATAACCTCCTGTCAGTGCCCTATGAAGTGCAAATCAGTGCCCACCATAGTGTCAATCAGTGCCCAGCATTAACACCTGTCAGTACCTGCCCAATCAGTGCCATCTATTAGTGTCCATCAGTGCCGCCTGTCAGTGCTGCATATCAGTGCCAACTCATCAATGGCCATCGGTGCCGTCTCATCAGTGCCCGTCAGTGAAGGAGAAAACTCAATTTTATAACAGAATCGAAAAACATTTTTTTTTCAAAAATTTCTGACTTAGTTTGTTTGGCAAAAAAAAAAACACCCCTAGAGGTGATCAAATACCACCAAAAGAAAGCTCTATTTGTGGGAAGAAAATCATAAAAATTTAGTTTGGGTGCAGTGTTGCATGACCGTGCAATGGTCATTCAAAGCGCGACAGCCCTGAAAGTTGAAAATTGTCCTGGGCAGGAAGGGGCGAAAGTGCCTGGTATTGAAGTGGTTAAATCTCACATTGTAGATATTCAGCTACGAGGCTGCAATAACAGGTGCGCCCAGACGACCTCACATAGCAAAAAGCGCACTGCTATTTTTTAGGAGGAATTCAAGACAAAGTAAATGTCAGGGCACTGCATATTCACAATTAACATTTCCAAATGGTCCCTATACCACAACAAATCTTCACTCTGAGTTCAGGTCTACTTTAAAGATCTTGCATTAAAATCTTGCGTCAGAAACACACTCTTCCAAGTCAATCAACACTGGCCTCTGTTCCTGTTATCCTGGACAGCTCTATGTTCAGTCAGTTCTGACGATGTTTGAAGCTCTACTCCAGAGTGTTTGAACTCATTTACATGCTTTAGTTTCTAGGGTTTGAAAGAAATGAAGTGTCTATATTTTTTATTATGGGTGTATTTTAAATGATAGAGACAGAATATCAACCAAAAATCCAGAAAAAAACACATGATTCAAATGTTATAAATTGAGTTGCAGTTCAGTGAGAAAAATAGGATTTTTATAACAGCTTACCTGTAAAATCCTTTTCTTGGAGTACATCGCGGGACACAGAGCGGCATAGTAATTACTATGTGGGTTATAGAGCCTACCTTCAGGTGATGGACACTGGCACACCCAAGACAGGAAGTCCCCTCCCCTATATAACCCCTCCCATACCGGGAGTACCTTTTGTAGCAAAGCAATAAGTGTCCCAAAAAGAGGGGTGGGAGCTCTGTGTCCCGTGATGTACTCCAAGAAAAGGATTTTACAGGTAAGCTGTTATAAAAATCCTATTTTCTTTCTCGTACATCGCGGGACACAGAGCGGCATAGTAATTACTATGTGCAACGTCCTAAAGCAATGCCAAATGAGGGGAGGGAGACACCATAAATAAGCTGGGCGCCATCAGACATCCTGCAGCACACTGCGCCCAAAGGCGATATCCTCATGACCTCTTACATCCAACTGGTAAAATGTTGTAAATGTGTGGACTAAAGACCAAGTAACGGCCTTACAGATTTGAGCCATGGAGGCCTGGTGATGCACTGCCCAAGAAGCACCGACTGCTCTAGTAGAGTGCGCTTTAACCTTAAACGGAGGCATCATCCTTTTCAAACCATAGGCTTGAATAATGACTTGTCTAATCCACTTAGAAATAGTAGATTTTGACGCTGCCTGACCCTTTCTGGGGCCTTCTGCCAGAATAAACAAAACATCAATTTTTCGAATCTGAGCAGTGGCCTTAAGATAGACTTTAACTGCTCTCACTACATCCAAAGAATGTAATGATTTTTCCTCCGCAGAACTAGGTTTGGGAAAAAAAGAAGGGAGAACCACATCTTGGTTCAAATGAAAACTTGACACGACCTTGGGAAGAAAAGCCTGATCAGGGCGTAAAATGACTCTATCCTTATGGATAATCAAGTATGGCTCCTTACAAGACAGAGCCGCCAATTCCGATACCCTCCTGGCTGAGGATGTGGCTACCAAGAAAACCAAGTTTCTGGTGAGAAGGACTAAGGGAATGTGGAGCAAAAGTTCAAAGGGCTGTCTTTGCAGCACTGATAGAACCAAGTTTAAGTCCCATGGACACAAGGGGGACTTAACCCTGCAACCTTTGAAAGAATATTGACAAGGCCGAGACCTGACCCTTGATGGTACTTAAAAGGGGTTGTAAAGGTTCGTTTTTTATTTTCTAAATAGGTTCCTTTAAGCTAGTGTATTGTTGCTTCATTTACCTTTTCCTTTGATTTACCTTCTAAATGTTTGTTTTCTTTGCCTGCATTTCTCACTTCCTGTTTCTCCTCACTAAACTTCACACCATCATCCGAGTGGTGTGGAGTCAGCCAGAACAGCTTACTGAGGAGAAACAGGAAGTGAGAAATTCAGACAAAGAAAAAAAATATTTAGAAGGGAAATCTAAGGAAAAGGTAAGTGAACCAACAATGCACTAGCTTAAAGGAACCTATTTGGAAAATAAAAAACAAACTTTACAACAGCTTTAAGGCTAACTTCATGTCTACAGCCAACTGTAAAAAGTCAAGAATCCTGCCTATGACATACTTCTGAGGATGCCAGTTCCTGGTCCCACACCAGGACCCATACACTTTCCAAACCCTATAGTATATAAGTCTGGATGCTGGCTTTCTTGCATTAATCATCGAAGACACCACAGAGTTAGAGAGTCCTCTCTTCTTTAGGATGTGGGACTCAATAGCCAGACCATTAAATTTAGAGTTTGTAAGGAAGGGTGGAATATAGGACCTTGTGAGAGCAGGTCTGGATGAAGCATAAGGATCCATGGATCCCCCACGGACATTCTTACAATCTCTGCATACCAGGACCTTCGAGGCCATGCCGGAGCTACCAGAATCACTGGCTTTCTTTCTAACCTGACTCTGCGGAGTAGTCGAGGCAATAACTGCAACAGGGGGAACGCGTAAATCAGTGGAAACTGATCCCACGGACACACTAGCGCATCCGTCCCGCAAGCAAGCGGGTCCCTTGTCCGGGACACAAAGCTGTCCACCTTCGCGTTGAACCTGGATGCCAACAGATCTACGTCTGGAGTCCCCCATCTCTGACATATTGCCAGGAATATGTCAGGGTGAAGAGACCATTCTCCTGGGAACAACTGCTGGCGACTTAGGAAGTCCGCCTGCCAATTCTCTATTCCCGGAATAAAGATTGCGGATATGCATGGAACATGACTTTCTACCCACACCAGGATATGATTTACCTCTCTCTGGGCCGCACGACTTTTGGTGCCCCCCCTGGTGATTGATGTATGCCACAGCTGTGGCATTGTCTGATTGTATCCTGACAGGAGAACCTTGTAATTCGGATGTCCATGTCTCTAGGGCCAAGCGTGCCGCTTGAATTTCCAAGAAGTTGATGGGCAGGGATCTTTCGGTAGCCGACCACCTTCCCTGGAGCGACAAATTCTCTAGGACTGCCCTCCAGCCAAGAAGACTGGCGTCTGTTACCACTCTCCAAGAGTTTGGAATGAAAGACTTCCCTCTCTGCAGATTTTGGGGTACTAACCACCAACAGAGACTCTGACGTACTGCCGAGGTCAGGGACATTGGAAAGTCTAAGGCTTGAACCTTCTTGTTCCAGGTAGACAGCATGGCGCGCTGCAACTTCCTTGAATGGAAATGGGCGTATGGAACCGGCTTCGAATGAGGCCACCATCTTCCCCAACAACCGCATGCAAAGACGAATGGATGGTTGTCTTTTTGCACTGATCATCTGGATTAGAGATTTTTGTCCGAGGCAAAAAAATCTTTCTTTGGTCTGTGTCTATGAGCAGCCCCAAATATTCCAGTCTTTTTACTGGTTGTAAGGTTGAGGATCCAACCCATATACTCCAGGTATTTGACCGTGTTGTGCACAGCTATCTTTAGGCTGGCAACCGAGTGATCTATTATCAGAAGATCGTCCAAGTAGGCCATTATCGATACACCTCGAGTTCTTAAGTCGGCCAACAGAGGAGCCAAGATCTTTGTGAACACCCGTGGTGCAGTGGCCAGCCCAAAGGGTACGGCCACAAACTGATAATGGCGCTGCTCTACCACAAAGCGTAGAAGCTTTTGATGTCCGGGAAAAATGGGTATGTGTAGATAAGCGTCCTTGATGTCAATGGATGGCAACCACTCTCCCCCCTGCAGGGTGGAAGCTACTGACCGAATCGACTCCATACGGAACGATCGGATGTGAAGGAATCTGTTTAGACCTTTGAGATCTAGTATAGGTCTTAAATCCCCGTTGGGCTTTGGGACTGTAAAGAGGTTTGAGTAGAAACCCAAACCGTGCTCTTCTACTGGTACCTCCACAATTACCCCTTGGGACAACAGTCGGTCTAACGCTAGAAAGAGAGACTCTTAACTGGATCCTTTGGAACGCCTGATGTTAGAAAACGAGGGGGAGGAAACTCCCGTAACTCCAACTTGTATCCCAGGGACACCATGTAGAGAGCCCAACTGTCCCGAATCCTCTCCCGCCAAGTCCCTGAGAACAGCTGAAGCCTTCCCCCCACCCGAGTGAGTGGAGGCGACCCTTCATAGTGCCGACTTGGGGGCTGCCTTAGTAGCCTTTCGGTTCCAGGGTTTCTTATGCCCCTGTGCAATTCCTCCTGGACCTGACCGGGGAGGCCGTCTGAACTGTTTAAAGGCTGAAGTCCCTGGGACTGGAGAGGAAGGACCCCTGAATTTTCTCTTGACTGGTAAAAGGGTACTCTTCCCACTGGAGATCCTCTGGATATACTTATCCAAGTCTTCCACAAAACAACCGCTCCCCATGGAACGGAAAACCAGCCAGGAGCTTTTTACAAGGTGTCTCGGCTGACCAGTTCTTTAGCCATAGAAGTCTATGCATGTGTACCAAAAGGAGAGTAAGGCGGGAGGCCTGATGAAATGAATCTTTAATGGCATCCACCGCGAAACATAATGCTCTAGGCAAGTCGGCCAAATCTCAAGCTTGCTGAGCAGGAACATCTTTCAAAACCTGTTTCATCTGGTCTTTCAGAGCTTGACCGATGCCTATAGCTGCCACTGCAGGCTGAGCTACTGCACCGGCCGTAGAAAAAGCTGTTTTCAACAAGGTTTGCAACCTTTTATCCGTTGGATCCTTGAACATCTTAACATTGTCCACCGGACATGTCAGGGTCTTGTTCAACAGGAGATGGCAGCGTCCACTGTAGGAAGACTCCACTTTTTGGTGAACTTTTCCTCCATAGGATACAAAATAGTAAACTTCTTAGGAGGAAGAAGTTTATCAGGATGTTCCCAATCCTGATAAATGAGTCCCTCTAACAATGGATGAGCCGGAAAAATAGGATTTTTGTACTCACCGTAAAATCCGTTTCTCTGGCATCCATGGACTGACACAGCGTGTCTTTACACCTTTACACGTGGGTTATGTCCCTGCCTGCAGGAGAAGACCTAGGCAGAATGTGAGATGTTATATATACATTCTAAACAGCCAGAGCTGAACAGCCCCGCCCAGGGGGGCGGTCCCTCTGGATATAACCCTCCCACTGCAGTCAGCAGACCTCAGTTCGTAACAAAGCAGTACAAACTTAAAAAGAAGGGTGGGTGCTGTGTCAGTCCATGGATGCCAGAGAAACGGATTTTACGGTGAGTACAAAAATCCTATTTTCTCTTGTCATCCATGGACTGACACAGCGTGTCTTTACACCTTTACACGTGGGATGTCCCAAAGCAGTGTCAAGAGGGATGGGAGCAGTATAAATGGAAAACCCAAAACTTCACTCCAAACAAGGCAGAGCTCCTCAACGGAGGAGTTGCAACTTCAAACAGCGGCCTGCAGCACCTTGCGGCCGAAGGAAGCATCCGAAGATGCAGCCACATCAACCTTATATAACTTATAAAAGGTATGAACAGACGACCAGGTCGCCGCCTTGCACACTTGTGCAACTGACGCTTGATGTCGGAAAGCCCAGGAAGCACCAATTGCCCTGGTGGAATGCGCTGTAACCGGACGGGAGGACAATGTCCTCATTCAAGTGGAAGGCCGAGACCACCTTTGGCAGAAAAGAAGGTCGCGGACATAACACCGCCTTATCCTTATGGATGACCAAAAAGGGCGACTTGCAGGACAAGGCCGCCAACTCAGACACTCGTCTAACGGAAGTAATGGCCACCAAGAAGGCCACCTTCTGAGACAGTCAGGAGGGGAATAGCTCTAATATTTTCAAAGGGGGGTTCCTGGAGCACCAAATTCAATTCCCATGGGGGGAGAGGAGGCTTGACAGGGGGGAGCACATGGCGAACCCCCTGCACAAAGGTGCTAACCAAGGGATGACCCACCAGCGGTCGCTGGAAGAAGATGGCCAAGGCCGAAATCTGACCCTTAATGGTACTCAAAGCGAGCTTTTGGGTCACGCCACGCTGCAGAAACTGCAGGATTCTGGGAACGGAATACGTTCGTGGGCGCCAGTCCAGCTCTTCGCACATGGCGATGTAAGCTCTCCAAATACGGTGATAGATCTTTCTGGAGGAAGACTTCCGTGCCCTTAACATGGTCGAAATGACCGAATCCGAGAGACCTCGGTCTCTCAGCACCTGGCTTTCAATAACCATGCCGTTAAAGCCAGAGACTGTAAAGCAGGATGAAATATAGGACCTTGAGACAGAAGGTCCCCCCGCATTGGTAACCGCCAGTGAACGTCCGCGACGAGACGTACCAGATCGGCGTACCAGTGACGCCGAGGCCAATCCGGAGCAATGAGGATCACCGGAATTCCCTTGGGCGCAACCCTGCGCAGCAGGCGAGGGAGAAACTGCAGCGGAGGATAAACGTATATCAGGTGATACTGACCCCATGGGGCCACCAACGCACTTGAGGCATCCGCCCAGGGATCCCTGGATCTGGCCACAAACCTCGACACTTTGCGATTGAGTCGAGAGGCCATCAGGTCCACATCCGGCGTGCCCCACCGTCTGCAAAGGAGTTGAAAGACCTCCGGCTGCAAGGACCACTCGCCCTGATCCAGCGTCTGGCGACTTAGATAGTCCGCCTGCCAATTGTCTACGCCCGGAATGTAGACGGCCGACAGAGCCGGCACGCTTCTTTCGGCCCACCTCAGGATGCGGGCGACCTCGGAAGCCGCAGCTGAGCTCCGAGTCCCCCCTTGATGGTTGACATATGCCACCGCTGTGGCGTTGTCCGATTGGATCCTGATGGAGTGACCCTGTAATTTCTCCGACCATGAGGAGAGGCACAGTCTGATTGCCCGTATCTCCAGCACATTGATCGTAAGAGGGCTTTGTCCGGAGTCCAAAGCCCTTGGGCCGACAGGACTCCCCAGACTCCCCCCCAGCCCGTCATGCTGGCGTCCATCGTGATCACCGTCCATTGGATGGGGAGGAACGACTTCCCGGACCGAAGAGCCGGGGACCTCAACCACCACGTCAGGGACGCCCAGACCAGGTGACTCACCTGGATCTGAAGATCCAAGGACAAAGGGGATTTGTCCCAAGTGGACAAGATCTCTCTCTGTAAAGCCCTGGTGTGCGATTGGGCATAAGGAACGGCCTCGAAGGAGGCCACCATGAGTCCCAGGACTCTCATGCAAAAGCGGATTGACGACCATTTTCGGGACGTCAGCACCCGTACTGCAGACTGAAGTGTCAGTAGTTTCTCTGGAGGTAGGAATACTTTTGCCTCCAAGGAGTCCAGAATCAGACCTAGATACTCCAGACGCTGAGTCGGGACCAGAACCGACTTCTGAACGTTCAGGAGCCACCCGAAGTCCCTGAGGGTCTGACTGACGATAGTCACACTTTCTTCTAATTCTGAGCCACTGTCTGCTCTTATAAGAAGATCGTCCAGATAGCCCACGATAGCAATGCCTCGCTGTCTCAGCAAAGCTAGGACCGGTGCAAGCACCTTGGTGAACACCCTTGGTGCCGAGGCTAGGCCGAAGGGAAGAGCCACAAATTGATAGTGGACTTCGCCGACCGCAAAGCGCAGAAACTTCTGGTGGCTTGCGCAGATCGGAACATGCAAGTAGGCATCCTTGATATCCAAGGACGCTAGAAAATCCCCTTGATGGAGTGTAGCGATCACCGTGCGAATGAATTCCATGCGGAATTTTTGCACCTTCACAAAGGCATTCAGGGCCTTGAGGTCCAGGATAGGCCGAACCCCGTCCAATTTTGGAACAACAAACAGATTCGAGTAGAACCCCTGAAACCTCTCCTGGGACGGAACCGGCACAATCACTCCGGACCCGATCAAATCCTGTACAGCCCCCAAGAGGGCTGCCCGACGGGCAGGAAGGAGAGGGAGATTTGAGGGAAAGAATCTGTCTGGGGGCCAGACTCTATTCTGTATCCTGAGGTGACCACCTCGCACACCCACCGGTCGGAGATCTGGGAGGTCCACCGATCCGTGAACCTGCAAAGTCGTCCCCCCACCCCAGAGATGGGCGGGGGCAAGACTTCACGCGGAGGTGGGCTTGGGAGCCGGCTTGTTTGGCTTACGCACCCAGGGGCGCTTGTGCCCACCAGCCGCACTGTTGTCAGTCTGGGATGGCTTACCCGTGGACTCTGACGGACGAAAAAAAAACCTTTTTTGCTGGAAAGGAAGGACCCGGTTTACGTCGGGCCTCCTTACCCTTGATAGTTTGAGGAAGGAGAGTGCTTTTACCTCCCGTGACATCCTTGATGATGTCATCCAGAGCAGCACCAAAAAGTCTACCACCCTTAAAAGGTAGATCCGTCAGGAGCTTCTTAGAGGCTAGGTCAGCAGACCAGCATTTCAATCAGATAAGACAACGCAATACCACCGCCGAGACAGAGGCCCTGGATATTAAAGGGGCCGCGTCCAACGTGGCGTCGCACACCTATAACAGACCCTGCACCATCTGGTGGGCCAGAGCAATAGTGTCTGGAGGAAGGTTATGCTCCTGCACAGTTTGGTGCAAAATTTTTGCCCATTCCGTGAGTGTCTGAGACACAAGGGTCGCCGCTACTACTGGCCGTAGGGCGGATCCCAACAAGGCGAACATGGCTCTACTCACCACTTCTGACCTCCTGTCAGTGGGGTCCTTAAACGCAGGAGTCCCCTCCATCGGGAGAGTGGTGGCCTTGTTTAAACGGGCGACTGGAGGGTCAACCACCGGGGGAGAAGCCCACTTTTTAAGCAAGGCGTCTTCAAAGGGGTATCTAATAGAAAAACGCCGCGGGACCATGAAAGTCTTCTGCGGCTTTTCCCAGACCTGGTCAATGAGCTGGTCAAAGAAAGGTACATATGGAAAAACCTTTTTGGAAGGCTTTGCCTTAAAAGAACCAAAGGAGACTGCCTCCGCCAGAACCAAAGGAGACTGCCTCCGCCTGAGGTTCTGCATCCGCAGCATTCAGCCTGAGAGTGTCCCTCACAGCATCAATGAGTTCACTAACAAGCGCCCTGTCATTTACTGACTCAGAACTGGAGTCTTCCTCACCAGGAATGTCCTGTTCAAAACCATCCAAATATTCAGAGCTAGGGTCCTGAGCAGCAACAGCTAGGCCCATATCTGAATCAGAGCACTCCCCTTGTGGAGATAAAGTGGGGAGAGGGCGCTTTTTTGCTCCCTTGTGCTCACACACAGCTTCCATCCTGGTCAGAAATGATTCCAGGACTGCCGACAACTGGTCCATAGGGACCGCAGGTGCTGGAGCACTGCCTGCTGCCTCTGGCATGTGAGGGGAAGCTGGTGACTCTGACTCCATAATGTCCCTCTCTGAGACCACCCACAGGCCGTGCTGACTGAGTAGGTGAAATGCCCAGGGGACCCACCAACCTGACCAGGACCGCTCGGTTCCGCTGCCCTGTCTCTCTGCGCTGCGCTGCTCAGCGTGAGTGAGCTGATTGGAGGGTGTGAGGAGAGAGTGTGAGGAGATTCGCGCCGTTCCCAGCGGCGATAGAGGCCAAACTAGTGCTTAAAAAACGTGCGGCTACAAGAAAATGGCCGCTGCAGTGTGCTCCGGCGGACCACGGCAAGATGGCCGCCAATGTAAAAAACAGCACACACACCAAACATGGCGCCCAGGCCCCTCACATTCAAAAAAAAAAACAGCCCCAGCGAAATGCAGAACAGCATGAGCCCCCCCCCCCCAGGACAGTATGGCCCCCAGGCACCCCACACAGCACAGCGCCAGCAATGGTGAACAGAGAGTGACATTAAAAACACAGGGGGAGACAGGGAAATCCCCCACACAAGAAACACACCGCATGTACTCACCTGCAGCCAGGAGAGACTACTTACCTGTCCCCTGAGGGACCCACTGGTGTGTTTCTGACAGAACTATCACAGTGCGGTACTGAGTAGCTGTCGGCCCGGTCCACCGCAAAAGATACAGCCGGACTGTTCAATCTTGAGAGGACCGCGGAGCTGGAAGCCCACCGGCCCCCCCTGGAGTCGTGGGACATGTCGTGAACTGAGTCTCACGCACACAAGGTGAGGATCAGCACGCTCAATGGTCGGACAGGGAAGACTACGAGGATATCTTGTACCCAACCTGTTGCCCAGCCGACAGTTGATAGAAGATCTCAAAAAATAAGAAAAAATTATAAAAGGAATAAAAATAGGTCAGGAGACTGGCTCCTGAGAGAGCCATGTCTTCTCCTTCTGCTAGGCAGAAAAAAACTAAGGTCTGCTGACTGCAGTGGGAGTGTTATGTCCGGAGGGACCGCCCCCCTGGGCGGGGCTGTTCAGCTCTGGCTGTTTAGAATGTATGTATAACATCTCACATTCTGCCTAGGTCTTCTCCTGCAGGCAGGGACATAACCCACGTGTAAAGGTGTAAAGACACGCTGTGTCAGTCCATGGATGACAAGAGAAAGAACAGTTAGTTTGCAGGGCTTTCAAAGAGCCCAACGAAGAAACAGAGGTAGCTGCTGGTTCTGAAAGGGGCAACTTAAAAGCTGACTGAACCATCTCTGTCAGGGATTGAACTAACAATTTTTCAGTCTGTGAGGCTGAAAATGGTTCTTCTAAAGTAGACTCCTCAGAGGCAGAATCATCCAAATTCCCCTCAGTCTGATCCCCTGCAGGCAAGTCAATATCATCCTGGGACAATTGTTCTGCTGTTAAGAACTCTAAAGGGGGAGATGGAGATCTGGCGCGCTTCCTCTCTGGCAGGGAGGATGCGATCAATGCTGCCAATCTTTGTTCCAATCCCCCCAGGGCTGAGGCAAAAACCTCTTCCGTCACATATACAGGAGCAGGTGGGCTGAGGGCAGCCGCAGCACTCAACACAGCCCCCGATGGCTCACCCTGGGCGACTACCTCCGATTTATCAGGGGAGGCTGGAACAGCTGAAGCATGACCCAGATCCTCAGAGTCCAATGGTGAACCCCTTTGCTTTTTAGGATTTTTAGTACCAGAGCCCTTAGAAGGCATAGTCCCAAGCTCAAGCCGAGGTACTCACAGCCAAATTGCACCCACTACTGAGCTATAGTCCAGCGTACAAGCTGCTATAAAAGTCAGTCAGGTGTAAGCTAATGTGCCTTGGGGTTGCCTGCATCACTGCCTGATGTATGCCAAATCACATTAATAGTTTAGTACAGGGCTTGACAAATTTGCTTGGAATCTAGGAGCCAGCTAAAAAAGTTAGGAGCCAGGAACGCGCCCTGTCCCGCCGAGCTCGCGCGCAGAAGCGAACGCATAAGTGAGTAGCGCCCGCATATGAAAGCGGTGTTCAAACCACACGTGAGGTATCGCCGCGATCGGTAGAGCGAGAGCAATAATTCTAGCACTAGACCTCCTCTGTAACTCAAAACATGCAACCTGTAGAATTTTTTAAACGTCGCCTATGGAGATTTTAAAGGGTAAAAGTTAGTCGCCATTCCACGAGCGAACGCAATTTTGAAGCGTGACATGTTGGGTATCAATTTACTCAGCGTAACATTATCTTTCACAATATAAAAAAAAATTGGGCTAACTTTACTGTTGTCTTATTTTTTTATTTTAAAAAAAAGTGTATTTTTTCCCAAAAAAGTGCGCTTGTAAGACCGCTGCGCAAATACGGTGTGACAGAAAGTATTGCAACGACCGCCATTTTATTCTCTAGGGCAGTGATGGCGAACCTATGGCACGCGTGCCACAGCTGGCACTCCGAGCCCCCTCTGTGGGCACTCAGCACGCCGCCAGGATAGCAGAGGGAATCCCCCAGCAAGGCAGTCACTTTCACTGGCGGTGCAGGCACGGAGGAGCAGACTCCTCCTATCATGAGTGCGATTGGGCAGTGGGGCGGCAGATGCGAGTAAAGCCCTCCCTGCATGCACTGAGGGCAGCCAATTGGAAAGGACATGGAGTGTCTGCTCTGTAAGCAGCGTGTGATGCCTGTAATGCTGTGTATGGAGGAGAATGACTCCTCCCTTCCTGGACGTGGAGAGCGGCTTCCTGTGCAGGGGCTCGGCGCTGAAGCATGGCAATGTGGAGGACTTTGTACATACACAGGTAGGACAGTGCTATGGGGGAAGGAGGGGACGGCAAGGACACTGCTGTGTATGTGGGGGGGATGTGAAGGGGCAGAGGACACTGCTTTTGGAAGGGCCTTCACATCATCCCACTGATCCTATGCATCCATCTCTGATCCCAGTACATGCATCCATCCCTGATCCCAGTACATGCATCCATCCCTGATCCCAGTACATGCATCCATTCCTGATCCCAGTACATGCCTCCATCCCTGATCCCAGTACATGCATCCATCCTTGATCCCAGTACATGCATCCATCCCTGATCCCAGTACATACATCCATCCCTGATCCCAGTATTCTGAGCACATGCATCCATCCCTGATCTCAGAATTCTGAGCACATGCATCCATCCCTGATCCCAGAATTCTGAGCACATGCATCCATCCCTGATCCCAGAATTCTGAGCATATGCATCCATCTCTGATCCCAATACTCTGAGCACATGCATCCATCTCTGATCCCAGAATTCTGAGCACATGCATCCATCTCTGATCCCAGAATTCTGAGCACATGCATCCATCCCTGATCCCAGAATTCTGAGCACATGCATCCATCTCTGATCCCAATACTCTGAGCACATGCATCCATCCCTGATCCCAGGATTCTGAGCGTAACACACTCCTTTGAAAAAGCACAAAATTGATTTTCTGGGCAGAATTGTATGTTTTTGGCCCCTTAGGAATCATTCAGAGGGATGATCAGTCCCTTCCTCTGTACAGAGCCACTGGTAGGTTTAATTTCATGTTGGCACTTTGAAATAAATAAGTTGGTTTTGTGGCGCTGTTTGGGCACTCGGGCTCAAAAAGGTTCGCTATCACTGCTCTAGGGTGTTAGAATAAAAAATATATATATAATGTTTGGGGGTTCTAATTAGAGGGAAGGAGATGGCAGGGAAAACAGACAGGGAAACTCCATTAGCATTGCTGGTTGTCATACCAACTGCCACCACAAGATGGCGCTAGTTCACAGAAGGAAGCATAGGCCTGCAGAAGGCCGCGGCCTCAATTACCGGCTGGCACGATCCCGCGGCGCGGAGGGAGGGGGGGCTTGGCACGGAGACACAGGATACCCCAGCTGTGCTGCCCCAGGCGCCAGGTCGCTAATTCTAGTCGCAATGGCGACCTGGCGCCCGGGGTTTGTCGAGCCCTGGTTTAGTACTGCCAACCAATACTAAGCACCACGCTCCTGTGTTCGTCCTATCACCAGGGTGTCTTATAGAGACTGATTTTAAGGCAGAGAACGCCCCACACATGCGCAGAAGCGAGCCGGGGGGGGGGGGGCACACACGGAGCGTCATCACGCCAAGCCCCGCCCCCTCTGTCCACATAACTCCAGCAATCGCGCACGCTCCAGCGCCGCCACCGGCTTACTGTGTCTGCCTGGGAGAGGAAGGAGAGAGGAGGAGGAGGGAGGCCAAGAACTCTGAGCCGTAGCTGGGCCAGTGAAGTGATACGGGCAGTAGTCTTGTGGCAGCTATAGCAGTTGGAATCCAGGAGCTCTATATTGAAAGAAGCACCTCCACACTGCCCCTGGCATACTCTTGTACCAAGGTAAAGCCATGTTTTTAGACATTTTGGAGGGGCGCGAGCACCCTCAAGTGGCACAATGAGGTCCAAAAATAATAAAACCAAATGAAAAAATACATTTCAGGTTTAAGTAGTCTAGGCATAAGTCTTACAGCAGGAAAGCCAATAGCAAACTACAGGCAAGGCATACATTAGCTTGAAGGTTCCCTGATGAACCAAGTTCGCCAGGGATCTATACTTACCTTTCCACGCCACAGGACTCTGTTAGGAACAGATAGCCTAACCTTTCAAGGATCGGGGTCCCAAAATAGGGATCACCACTCCCCTGGAACTGTACCGCACCTGCCAGAAAACCTTTGGTATTGGGCCTGACCAAAGTACTGGAATTCAGGATCCAGCCCTTCTAAGAGAGGCATTACAGGCAAAACCTTGTTCTTCTTAACCGAGGCCCAGATACCGTCCACTTTGGCTATGAAGCACTTTGGACGGATCCGGAAACAGCTTGCCTAGGCCATAAAAGAAACCATAAGCGAAGCTACTTTAAATACATGTTAACCGTGACCAACACCTTAGACACTGGCAAAAAACTGAGGTACTCCCGGTATGGGAGGGGTTATATAGGGGAGGGGACTTCCTGACTTGGGTGTGCCAGTGTCCATCACCTGAAGGTAGGCTCTATAACCCACATAGTAATTACTATGCCGCTCTGTGTCCCGTGATGTACGAGAAAGAAATAAGTATTTGATCCCCAAGCAAAATATGACTTTGTACTCAGTGGAGAAACCCTTGTTGGCAAGCATAAAGAGAAGACTTTTCTCGTAGTTTGTGACCAGTTAGTGTAGTTAGTGACACATCTCTTGACGGATTTTGGTCCACTTTTTTCTAAATCCTTTAAGTGTTACTAAACTCAGTAATATGAAAATAGCTCATCTGCCGCCCCCCACCCCCCCAGATTATAAATCTTCTTTTTACATAAAAATATTGCCACTATACACCTTTTTGGCTGATCTGTGTACCACGGTCCGTGATAAACTGCAGTTTCTCCAGTGCCGAGAGTTCAGGAAGGGGGAGATTTCCACTTCAGCTTGTATACACGCCCACATGTGTAATGCCAATATCATGTGACCTGGCTAGCTCTGATCAACAAGTAAATATTCTCTCAAGCAAAAAAAACAACGGAGCATGTGCAGGTTGGCTACTCTGCCTAGGTTAGCTGGCTTTCCCCAGATAGACAGTGCAGGAGGGAAGGATCTGTGCATAAAGGGTAAAAACAGCCTTTTTACACAATGCAGAGGATTTAACCCCTTAAGTTCCACAGTGAGTACAACAAGCATGCTATGCTACATATACAGACAGATTTTACGGTTTCTTGGCTGTCTCTTGGCAACTCAAAGTTTCAGCTCCCTTCATACATTTTCTATAGGATCAAGGTCTGGTGACTGGCTAGGCCAATACATGACCTTAATGTGCTTCTTCTTGAGCCACTTCTTTGTTGTCTTGGTGTTATGTTTTAGGTCATTGTCATGCTGAAAGACCCATCCATGACACATCTTCAGTGTACTGGCTGAGAAAAGAAGGTTCTCATCCAAGATTTTACAATACATGGCCCCATCCATTGGCCCCTCAATGCGGCAAAGTCGGTCTGTACCATAAGAAGCATAGTTACTTAAGCCCTAAAAAACTGTGGGTCATACAGAGATATATGGCAACCAAAAAAGTTATGACTTATCCAGAGCCAGTGCAACAGACAAAAAAACATTTGGAAGAATGTAGCATAAACAAAAAGGATACTGGTGGACAGCGCTCTATGGACTGAATGTAGAGGTGGTGAAAAATTAAGCCATATGTAAAGGCAATTTTTTTATTCCATCAATAAACAGAGTCATGGATAAACAATTAAAATAAAAAGAGCCAACGATACCACTGTGGATCTCAAGGGCATTAAAGGGTTAACACCATCCAAAGGGCCAGCTGGTGGAGCATGGAGGGGCGCCAATGTCCATGCTGTGAGAGATGGAAACCTGGTCCAGGAGAAAGACAGCGGATGGTTGAAGACAAAGGCACAAGTGTGTACGGGGGGTTGCAGTGCCGCAGAATGCGGGATGGTGTGTGGCAATTCGGGAACTAAGCTGGAGTATCCAGTGTCACTACCCAGGGATGTCTTGCCGATCGTGAGGGAGAGCCAACCAGGAGGCAGAACCGGAGACCAGGGGAGCCGAGCAGAAGTGGCGGGTGCACCTGGATGGTGTGCCGCACCAAACCAGATGTGTGATGGAAGGATAGAAGCCCCTGAACCAGCGTGGATGCAGGCTCGTCTGTTGCCGTGACGTGCACGTCATCCAGGTGCGCCCGCCACTTTGGCTTGGCTTGGCTCAGCTCCCCTGGTCTCCTTGGAGTTGCCAAGAAATAGCCAAGAAACCTTAAGGATTTCAAGAAGATCTGTAAAGAAGTGGGGACCAAAATCCACCCTGGAGGTGTGTGCAAACCTGGTCACCAATTACAAGAAACGTCTTACCTCTGTGCTTGCCAACAAGGGTTTCTCCATCAAGTACTAAGTCATGTTTTGGGGATCAAAATTATTTTACTTACTGAACTGCAACTTAATTTATAGCATTTGTTTTATGTGTTTTCTTGGATTTTTGGTTGATATTCTGTCTCTATCATTTAAAATACACCCAAGATAAAAAAATATAGACCCTTAATTTCTTTGTAAGTGGGTAAACTTACAAAATCTGCAGGCGATCAAATAATTATTTTCCCCAATGTATATGCCACAAAGTTTTCCCCTCCTACAATTTGTAATCTGTGGAATAACCTTTTCAGACACAGTCCCACGTGCCAAGACAACAATATTCTATGGTCCTCTTCAGAAATAATAGTGCATTAGTGTCCCTGTAAAAGGGACATGTTGTCACCGATAGTTGCTGGTTTACAATAACAATAACGGAACAATCAGTATCGTTCTCACTCATGTGATTACCTTGACAGCCAATTATAATGCAGCCTTAAGTTTTGTTTACAAACAAACCTGCCACCTTCAGTTGCCATGGTGTCTCAACACAAGGTTCCACTCCCTGGGACAAGAGATGGTTCAGGACGTTCTGCAAATCTGACTGACCTGGGGCAAATTTTGGTTGGTTGGAAAGAAGAAAGCTGTGATGGCATAGAGTTTTAAAATCTATTTTGTACCCCTTTGAAACCAATGATTTAAAGCTGGCCCAACCTATGTCCCCCTCACTAACATGTGAGGCCACTGGATGTGCTGTATAACCTGTATGTAGCTGAGGCTACATACATACAGCATATTGCACGGTGTTCTGGGTTTGAGCCGAGACCTTCTTGTCTCATACCGGGAACACAATAGAGTCGATCTAATTGGCGCATGTTCTAGGGAATCAACGCAAAGTGAAGGGTAATGTTTGCAAGTACTCCCCTAAAGTACAGTCCTGGAAGACAGGATTATGTTGGTTGTTCAATGCCCTAGTCCAGTTTCACAAAGTAAAAAAAATAGGATTTTTTTACTCGCTGTAATCCTTTTCTCTGAGTTCATGAACCGACACAGCTTCTCTATTGACAAAGTGGGTATTATCCGTTGTTTAGGAGTGACTAGGCAGAAAAAAAACTTGTAAAAAGTGTTGCATCACACCTTCTACAGTACCGCCCAGGGGGCGGACCCCCCAGGTATATCCCCTCACTCTGCATCCCGCAGATCAGATTGTCAAAAAGCAGTACAAACCTAAAAGGAGGGGTGGGTGCAAGGCGGTCCATGAACTCAGAGAAAAGGATTTTATGGTGAGTAAAAAATCCTATTTACTCTTTCGTTCATGGACCGACACAGCTTCTCTATTGACAAATTGCGACGTCCCAAAGCAGTGTCAAAACGAGGGGTGGTAACAGCATAAAGTAAACTTCACCCCAAACACAAAACAGCACTCTTCCAACGGAGGAGTTGCAACTCTAAACAGCCGCCTGCAAAACTTTGCGGCCGAAAGAGGCATCCGAAGATGCACCTACACCAACCTTGTAGAATTTTGTGAAAGTATGAGCGGATGACCAAGTCGCCGCTTTACATAATTGGGAAAAAGACGCTTGATGTCGGAAAGCCCAAGAGGCACCTATTGCCCTGGTCGAATGCGCCGTGACAGGAAAGGGGGGCGCTTGACCCTTTAAGGCGTAAGCCTGGATTACTATCTGTCGGATCCACCTCGAGATGGTGGCCGATGAGACTGCTAGGCCCTTCTTGGGACCAGCCACCAAAACAAACAGTGAGTCTGACTTCCGGAACAGGGAAGTAGCCGATAGGTATACTCTCAAAGCTTGGACAACGTCCAAGGAATGCAACGCCAACTCTTTAGGATTCGACGGATGAATACACAATAATGGAAGTACAATGTCCTTGTTGAGATGAAAAGCCGAAACGACCTTAGGAAGGAAGGAAGGCTGCGGCCGCAGCATCACCTTATCCTTGTGGAAGATCAGATAGGGAGCCTTGCAGGACAAGGCTGCCAGCTCAGAAACTCCTCTAACTGATGTAACAGCCACAAAAAATACCACCTTCTGAGAAAGTGTCAATAAGGGAATATCCCTAATATTCTCAAACAGTGCCTTATGAAGCACCGAGAGGACCAGGTTCAAGTCCCACGGAGGTAGCGGGGGACGGACCGGAGGGGCCACATGTCAAACCCCCTGCACGAAAGTACTCACGAGAGAGTGAGTCGCTGAAAAAAAGACAGCCATGGCAGATATCTGCCCCTTAATAGTACTTAAGGCAAGCATTTGGTCCACCCCATGCTGTAAAAACAGCAGGATTCTGGAGACCAAATAAGTACGCGGATGCCACTTCATTTCCTCACACATGGAAATGTAGGCCTTCCAAGTGCGATGATAAACCTTCCTAGAGGATGGCTTCCGAGCACTTCTCATAGTAGAGATTACTGAATCTGACAGGCCCCTGTCTCTCAGTACCTGATTCTCAAAAGCCCTGCCATTAAAGCCAGAGACTGTAAAGCAGGACGGAGTAAGGGATCTTGCAATAGCAGGTCCTTCCGTAGAGGTAGATGCCAGGGGACGACTGCTACCAGACGTACTAGGTCGGCGTACCAAGGACGCTGAGGCCAATCTGGGGTGACCAGAATCCTGGGAATTCTCGCTGCCTCTGTTCTGCGAAGCAGAAATACCTCCCGATTTCTGCTCACCTCAGGCTGCGAGCAGACCTCCGATGCTGCAGCTGAGCTTCTTGTTCTTCCCTGATGATTGACATCTGCCACCGCTGTGGCGATGTCTGACTGGATCCTGACTGGACGTCCTTGCAGCCTCTGAAACCATCTGAAGAGGCGCTGCCTGATCGTCCGGAGTTCCAGGACCTTGATCGGCAGGCGGGCTCCTGTAAGGCTGGCGTCCGTCGTGATCACAATCCAATGAACAGGAAGGAATGACCTCCCGGCCAAGAGAGCCGGTGAGGTCAGCCACCCTATCAGGGATCTCCTGACTAGGTGGCTTACCCAAATTAGATAATCCAGAGATGATAGGCATCTGTTCCATCTGGACAGAACCTGATTCTGTAACACTCGAGTGTGATCTTGAGCATATGGGACCGTCTCGAAGGAGGCTACCTCTGAGGAATCCAGAATCAACCCCAGATACACTAGGCGTTGAGTCGGCACCAATACTGACCTTTGCGTGTTTTATACCCAACCACAGTCTCGGAGAGTCTGATAGGTTATGGACACGCTTACCTCCAATTCTGAGCTTGAAGGGGCCTTCAGAAGAAGGTCGCCCTAGTAGCCCATGATCACGATGCCCCTCTCTCTTAGAAGGGGCAGACACAGGTCGAGCTCTGGAACTGGCTTGTAGCCTGAGGAGATCACTTCGCAAACCCACTAATCAGAGATGTCCATTGAGTCGCATTTTTGCGAAGACGTCCCCCCACCCGAGAACTGGGTGCGGGCGGACCTTCATGCAGATGCAGATTTGTCCGCAGGCTTGTTGAGCTTGCGGGACCAAGAACGTCTGTGCCCTTGTGCAGGTGCTTTGTCGGCCTGGGGTCTTTTTTCTGTCGCCCTAGGCGGACGAAAAAAACGCTTGCGTGCAGTAAAGGAGGGCCCTTGCCCTGGTCCCTTACCCTTTATAGTTTGAGGAAGCAACGTGCTTTTACCTCCTTTGGCATACTTGATGTCAACAAGACAGGCTCCAAACAGTTTGTCGCCCTTAAAGGGCAGATCCAACAGGGCTTTCTTGGAAGCCTGGTCTGCAGACCAGCCCTTTAGCCAGATCAGAAGCTTTGGAGAGCAAGGGGATAGTGTCCATCTCTGACTCGCAGACAAACTTAAGGCCTTGTACAAACTGGTTGGCCAAAGTTATATCATTAGGAGGAGCATCTCGCTCTTAACCCCTGGAGCAGCAATTTTGCCCACTCAGTAAGTGTCTGAGACACCAAGGTCCCAGCCAATGCCAGGCGCACCGCTGAGCCTACCACTGTGTATAGATAGTGAGTGAGTGATTCAGCTTTCTTATCCACAGGGTCCTTAAAAACAGGAGCCCCTTCCACTGGAATTGTGGTAGCTTTAATAAGTCTGGACACCGAAGGGTCCACTATCGGGGGAGAGGTCCATTTCTTCAGAAAACTCTCCTCAAAGGGGTACTGTACCGCAAGATTCCTTGGGGGCGTAAAATCCCTTAATGGGTTCTCCCACTCCTTGTATAAGAGCTTATCAAAATAAGACACACAAGGAAACACCTTAGTAGTGCGGGTAGGTTTACGGAACCCAAAGGCGATCGGAGTCTCTGCTGCTTCTGCAGTATTCTCCAACTTTAGTGTATCCCGCACTGCAGTAATAAGGTCAGATACCAAAGCCTTTTCACGTACTGACCTGGACTTGGAGTCATTCTCACTGTCCGCTTGGTCACGGTCTGCAGTCTCTGATGCATCAGAATCCGGGACATGAGCCATAGCTGGGCCTGGTCCTGCATCAGAATTATCCCCAGAAGATTGCAGGGGACGGGAGCGTTTACTACCCCCCGTGTTCCCGTGTGCTGCTTCCACCCTGGCAGCAAAAGCCTCTAGGATTGCCGACATAGCATCCATAGGAACATCAGGGGCACCAGCCACCAAATCAGGCGTTTTAGGGGAAGAAACGTCTGCTTTAGACGCCATACTGACCTACGCGCTGACACCCACAGGGCTCCAGGCAAGGTATCAATAGGCCACCCTCCTAGCTGATACAGAGATGCAGGGTCTCCCGGAGGACTCACCACCCTTGGAACGGTACTGCTATGCTGCACCTGTGATGCTATCCCACCGCTGTCTGTGTCAGTCTGATTCTTATCAGCGTCTTCTGTGAAAATTTGCGCCAGAGAAATGCACCCTAGAGGCCAGAGACTACCGCAAAATGGCCGCCAAGCGGCTGTATATAACAATGTGGGATCTAAGAAAATGGCCGTAGAACCTGAATATAGAGGCATAAAGCGGCCGTGGACCACAACAAAATGGCCGCCGAGCGGCAGTATATACATACAGGCGAGAATCCTAAGAAACATGGCCGCCGAACAGTCGGTAGAGGCCAAAGCGGGCGCGAAATACAAGAAAATGGCCGCCGGACGGCGATTTTAAAGCTACAAGAAAATGGTCACCGGACATTCACTAGAGGCCGAAACAGGCATGGACCATCGCAAAATGGGCGCCGACAGCATGGAGGGAGAAGCACACACACACACAGGTAAGCAAAATTACATTATTTTTAAATGACAAACACAGCGCAGCCCCGCTCCAGGTGGAGCCCCCCCCCCCCCCCATGGTGACCAGCAACCTTAGCTCAGAGCCCAGGGAGGAGGGAAGGCAGGGAGAGAGGAAAGAAAGGGGTCATAACCACTTACTTGATCTCTCCGGGAATGTCCAGCCAATGTCACCCTGCTGAAGCGGGGGGAGCTACTTACCCTTCCTGCGTGTCTCATGCTGGAAGACATTCCGGACAGATCATCATCCGCGCACAGAGGTGACTGTCGGCCAGGCTTGCTGTGATTGAACCCTGGGGAACGATCCTATGCATCGTTAGCTCACCAGACAGGCTGTTGCGACTCAGCCGTAAGGTCAGCCGAAGCTGAGCGGACCGATGCAAGCCTAAGAGCGTAAGCTCACCGGACAGGCTACTGCGATTCGGCCGTAAGGTCAGGCGAAGCTGAGTGGTCCGATGCAGGCCCTGGAGCGTAGGCTCACCGGCCACCCGTACAGCGACGGGTATGTAGTGGAAAACCCAGTAGCTAGGGTCGGCACACACTCGATGGCCGAAACTGGGGGGACTACAAGGATCGAGGACCCAGCCTGTCACCCAGTCGGCAGTTGATCGAAGATCGCAGGAACCAAAAAAGCAAAAAATAAAAAAAAAACTTTTCCCTGGACCAATGGGCCCGAAGGGAGCCATGTCCTACTCCTTGCTAAACAGAAAAAATCTGATCTGCGGGATGCAGAGTGAGGGGATATACCCGGGGGTCCGCCCCCTGGGCGGTACTGTAGAAGGTGTGATGCAACACTTTTTACAAGTTTTTTCTGCCTAGTCACTCCTAAATAAGGGATAATACCCACTTTGTCAATAGAGAAGCCGTGTCGGTCCATGAACGAAAGAGTAAAGTAAATAAATGGCTGGGTGCAGAGCTAGGTCTGCAAGAGTACAGAAAGCCTTTAAGATCTTCTCAAACTTTAAGTCAGCAGAATCCTTAAATGAAGGATCAACTTTAATAAGTACAGTAAGATGTTTACGACTGAGACTGCAGGGGTCCACTAACGGAACAGTCCAACTTTTGTGAACTCTTACCACTGGATAGATCTCAGAAATGTTTCTGGGAGGGGTGAGAACATTTCAAAACTGACCGAATCATAAATTGCCTATTCTATTTTTTCATGAATGGAGAATGTCTCTTAGTACTCAAAGGGGCATTGGCGAGACAAAAGAAGTGAGCATATGAACACTGGCAAGCATATTGCGTGAAGCTGTAACATCAGGTGTATAGGGAGCCTGGGGGGTAAGAAATCTTCTGCGGCCTCCTCTTAGTCCCCTTCTGAGTCCTCTCTTCATTACATTCAGTGTCCAGCTCCTAGAGGATACATTTTCCTTTCAGACTCTAGTAGAGACAGTGGAGGTGGAGAAGGAGCCTGGCACTTTTGAGCCCTGGACAGTGATGGCTGTATTAAAGCCATGCAAGAAATTGTTGTCCAAGAAATTGTGGCATAGATGCAAAAAAGTCTGCCTTAGTCAGGTAGGCCTTTGCAGCTAGAATCTGATGCAGAGACTGGTATTAAAATATTAAATGTTCCGTTTTTTTTTTTTGTTTAAATAAGAAAGATGTCATACTTACCACTGTACAGTTCGTTTTGCAGAGTGGCCCCGATCCAGCTGTTCTGGGGTCCCACGGTGGCTCTCGCGACTCCTCCCCACATTAGATAACCCCCTCTGGGAAGCTCTATCCCAAAGGGGGTTACCTTGCGGGCGCGCTCCAGTGTCATACACTCGGCGTCCATAGACCCCCCCGGCGGCCACGTCATTGGATTTGATTGACAGCAGCGGGAGCCAATGGCTGAGCTGCTATCAATTTATCCAATGAAGAGCCGAGAACCCATGGAGAGAGCGACATGGGATCATGCCCATGGAAATTCGGGGATCAGGTAAGTAAAACGGGGGGATTGGGGGGCCGGACACTGCAAGGTGTTTTTTCACCTTAATGCATAGGATGCATTAGGGTGAAAAAACACAGAGGTTTACAACCCCTTTAAGTAGGATTTTGCAAGAGTGCAAAAGAAGGATGGTCATTCCCAGCAGTTTAAGTGTTTTGAATGCTTTCAGAAGAGCGAATGTTTCTCTGAGCAACTGCAGCGGTTACTTTGCAACTGGTTTCAGCCCTTGGTATTAGCGAGGGTATTCCCCTGTGGGGTACACACAGAGTATGGTGAAAAATGGGGCAAGGGTGTCCTGAGAAGGATAGAAAGCAACCCAGGCGTTGACTGTCCTGTAGCAAAGTCCTTGTAGGGAAAGGGTGAGAGGATGCACCCGAATACGTTATAAAAGGCTCTGGAAGGAAATGGCAGCAATAGTCTGACCTATGGTTTGATGTAGAGCTGCACGATAAATCATTAAGAATCGAGATCGCAATTCTTTCCCCCTTGCGATCTTAAAGCATTTTCCCGATTATATGCAGAGTTCTCTGCTCAAGCCGACAGCTTTCAAAAAAAAAAAAAAAAGACAGGCAGTCTGCCAAGTTTTACAACATTCCTCAGCTGCTGAGCCAACTATAAACAATGTAATATTTTGTTCTTTAGATCAAAGGAATGAACTTCGGTCTGTAAATGAGGGAAGTTTAACCAGACAAAACCTTTTTCTGACACTTGTTGGTTTCAAACAATTAAATTAAACAGTTAAAAATCATTATTTTTTGCTAGAAAATTACTTTGAACCGCCAAACATTATACATACACAGTATATATCTTTTTTAAGCAGTGACCGTAGAGAATAAAATGATGATTGTTGCAAAATTTTATGTCACACGATATTTGCGCAGAGGTCTTTTAAATGCAATATTTTGAAAAAAAAATACACTTTAATGAATTAAAAGAAAACTAAAAAGTAAAGTTAGCCCAATTTTTTTTGTATAATGTGAAAGATGTTTCGCCGTGAGAATTTTGATAGAATCGTGATCTTCATTCTAAGCAAAAAAATTGTGATTCTAATTTTTTCAAAGAATCGTGCAGCTCTAGTGTGATGTAACACCTAGTCATCCACAGGGATGGACCACTTCCCTGGACCTGTATAGCATCCCACAGCCAACTACATGTGCTGTGCCAAATGTGTATCTGAGAGGACCTGTCTAATGATGGTTCAGATTACAGCCATTTACAGGAGCATTGGTCAATCTGTGTGTGTTTTCTGTACTTTTTTTTTAAAAAGGCGCTCCAGAAATAATGTCCACTACTCTGCAACTAGTAAAGTGGGTAAACAGAACCAAGCCTGGAGAGTGCCCCTTGCAGAACTAAGTGTCCAAAGGTCACATCTCCAAGCTTAAAGTGATCAGCACATGCGCACTGAAGCAATGGCATGTCGTGCCGTTGCTTCAGTTAGATGTGCCGTTACCGTCGGCTCCCGTGCGCATGCGCGGGAGTGATGTCATTGCGGCTCTAGCCAATCACAGTGCCGAAGCTGCTATACCCGGGAGAGATGTCCATGGCCGGAGGGGGTCGAGGACGGCTGCGGGGGCTTCGATCTAAGGTAAGCAATACATAATGAGCTAGTATGCTATGCATACTAGCTCATTATGCCTTTGTCTTGCAGGTTTTTTTTTTCTAAGGGTTTACAACTACTTTAACTGCATGTGTTTATCAAGGTCTTCCAACCTGTCCACAGACAGGAAGATGTGGGGACAAAGTTTACGCTTACTTGTATAACTCCCTGAGACTAATCAAGTGTACCCATGGAAACTAATATCCCTGTCATCACTTTACCTGAGTTTGATACTGAGTACTACTTGGTAAATTGAAAGCACTATAAACAGAAACCGGTCTAAGATTCAGATGCATCCACTTAATTTTCCTATAAATTGATACTTTAAAAATCAATGGTGAACTAATCAATATTAAAAATTACTGTTTTATACAATACGACCTATGTGAAGTGATAGTAATTTGTTATTTACTCATATGTATTTATCTTTAGGTTCATTTTTTATCAGTGATTAACCACTTGACGACCGCCTCACGACGATATACGTCGCCAGAATGGCACGGGCAGGCAGCGTAACGTATATATACATGTTACTGCCTACCCGTGGGCAGGGGGCGGAATCGCTGCAGGAGCGATCCGTCCAGAGAGGGAGGCCACTGATTCATGACCCCCCTTCACGATCGCTGCTGATGAATGAGAAGCTTCCCCTGCCTGTTAACTGTAAACACAGACAGGAGGAAGTGAGGTCATCTCTCCTCGCGCTTTCATTTTTGTTGGAAGCCAAGGAGAGAGGACGTCCAACAGTGAGTTGCACAACAGCACACTAACACCAGTACACATAGGCACAAGAATCACCTCCCAGTTAACCGCTGCACCCCCTGTCACAGTGTCACCAATTGCAGTATTAATTTTTTTTTACTGATCACTGAATTTGGTGTCATTTGTGACCGTTATAAGTGTCAGGGCAGTTAGTGGTAGGCCCTGTTAGGTCTAGGGTACCCCCCTAATAAAGGTTTAACCCCTTGATCGCCCCCAGTTAACCCTTTCACCCCCTGTCGCCAGTGTCACTAAGCAACCTTTTTTCTGATCGCCACATTGGTGTCACGGGTGACGCTAGTTAGCCAGTTAATTATTAAGCTTCACAGTCAGGTTTTTATAGCATCAGGTACCCCCATATATTACCTAATAAAGGTTTTAACCCCCTGATTGCCCCTAGTTAACCCTTTCACCAATGACCACTGTATAAGTGTTACGGGTGACGCTGGTTAGTTAGTTTTTTTATAGCGTCAGGGCACCCGCCGTTTATTAGCCAATAAAGGTTTAACCCCCTGATCGCCCCGGCGGGTGATATCAGTTAGGTTTTAGTGTCAGATAGGGTCTGCGTCACCCCAGGTAGCGTCAGATTAGTGCCAGTAGCGCTAACACCCATGCACGCAGCACAGTGGCGTAGCATGGGGGGGGCCGAGGCCCCAGGCGCAACATTTGGGGGGAGGGGCGAAATACCGCACCAGTATGCGTCATCCACGCTCCATAATCGTAATTTTAATTTCCACGATACCGCGTTTCGCCCACTATGTTCAGTCTAAGGCTGGCCCCTGGCGCCCTGTGATTGGGTGAAAGTGGTCATGTGCAGCGGGCGGGGCTGGCCTATCCTCAATCGCGAGGGAGCGGGGCTGACCTTCGCTGAAGCTGTGGACGCTCGCCGTCTTCTTCTCCTCCTCCTCTCCGGAATGGATCCGTGATCATGTCCCCGTCAGGCGGGCAGTGTGAGAGGCGGCGGCGCAAAGGCAGAGCAGGAAGAAAAAAAAAGGTGAGAGACTCCCTCGTGCGTTTTGCTGCTGGCCCGGGGGGAGTAGGTATGGTCTGGGGAGAGGGAGCAGCCAGAAAGTCAGTGTATAGTGTATTGGTCAATGGTTAGAGTATTGTGTAGCGGTCAGCGTGTATTGTGTAGTGGTCAGCGTGGATAGTGTAGTTTGTGTAGTGGTCAGTATAGGAATCAGGTAGGTTAGTGTAGTGGTCAGTGTGGTGTATTGTGTAGTGTGGGTAGAGTATTGTGTAGCGGTCAGTGTGTATTGTGTAGCGGTCAGTGTGTAGTGGATCGTCTAGTTTGAGTATTGTATTATGTAGTGGTCAGTATAGGAATCATGTAGGTTAGTGTAGTGGTCAGTGTGGTGTATTGTGTAGTGTGGTGTGTATTGGTCTGTGGGTAGAGTATTGTGTAGTGGATAGTGTAGTTTGTGTAGTGGTCAGTATAGGAATCAAGTAGGTTAGTGTAGTGGTCAGTGTGGTGAATTGTGTAGTGTGGTGTATAGTGTAGTGGTCAGTATAGAAATCAGGTAGGTCAGTGTGTAGTGTAGTGTTCAGTTTGTAGTGTAGTGTGTAGTGGTTAGTGTAGTGTATAGTGTAGTGGTCTGTATAGGAATCAGGTAGGTTAATGTAGTGGTCAGTGTGTAGTGTAGTGGTCAGTATAGGAATCGGGTAGGTTAGTGTGGTCAGTGTAGTGTAGTGGTCAGTGTGTAGTGTAGTGGTCGATGTAGGAATCAGGTAGGTTAGTGTAAGGGTAGGTATAGGAATGAGATAGTCAGTGTGGTGTGTAGTAGTCAGTCTATTGTATAGTGGTCAGTATAGGAATCGGGTAGGTTAGTGTGTAGTGTAGTGGTCAGTGTGTAGTGGTCAGTATAGGAATCGGGTAGGTTAGTGTGGTGTGTAGTGGTCAGTGGATAGTGTAGTAGTATAGTAAAGGAATCAGGTAGGTCAGTGTGTAGTGTAGTGGTCAGTATAGGAATCAGGTAGGTTAGTGTGGTGTGTAGTGGTCAGTGTGGTGTGTAGTGGTCAGTGTACAGTGTAGTGTAGTGTATTGTATAGTGTAGTTGTCAGTATAGGAATCGGGTAGGTCAGTGTAGTGGTCAGTATAGGAATCAGGTAGGTTAGTGTGGTGTGTAGTATATTGTATAGTGTAATGGTCAGTATAGGAATCAGGTAGGTCAGTGTAGTGTAGTGGTCGATGTAGGAATCAGGTGGGTTAGAGTAAGGGTCAGTATAGGAATGATATATGTCAGGGTGATGTGTAGTTGTCAGTGTAGTGTATTGTGTATTAGTATAGTGTAGTGGTCAGTGTGTAGTATAGTGTAGTGGTCAGCATAGGAATCAGGAAGGTCAGTGTAGTGTAGTGGTTGATGTAGGAATCAGGTAGGTTAGTGTAAAAGCCTCGTACACACGACCGTTTTTCTTGGCCAGAAACGACAAGAAAACTGTTGGGAGAGCTTTCTTGCCGAGAAAACCGTACGTGTGTATGGTTTCTTGTCGAGAAAACTGCCAGGAATCTCGACGAGAAAAATAGAGAACCTGCTCTCTATTTTCTCGTCAGGATTCTCGTTTTTCTCGTCGGCCTGTTTCCCAACGAGAAAACCGGTCGCGAGTATGCTTTTCTGAGTCTTAAAAAAACGCGCAGGCTCAGACTCAAGTATGAGACGGGAGCGCTCCTTCTGGTAAAACTAGCGTTCGTAATGGAGATATCACATTCGTCACGCTGTAACGAACTGAAAGCACGAAGACTGAAAAACGCTAATCGTCTCTCCCCAAACTTTTACTAACACGCGGTAACACGAGATCAGCAAAAGCAGCCCAAGAGGTGGCGCCATTGGAATCAAACTTCTCCTTTATACTGCAGTCGTATGTGTTGTACGTCACCAAGCTTTACAAAGACGAGATTTTTAATGGACAGTGTGTATGCAAGGAAAGCTTGACAAGAATCCCGTCAAGCTTGACAAGAATCTCGTCGAGAAAACAGATTTTTTTTATGACGGGATTCTCGGTCGTGTGTACAAGGCTTTAGGGTCAGTATAGGAATGAGATAGGTCAGTGTATTGTATAGTGCAGTGGTCACTAGTTAGTGTGTAGTGTATAGTGTAGTGGTCAGTATAGGAATCAGGTAGGTCAGTGTAGTGTAGTGGTCGATGTAGGAATCAGGTGGGTTAGTGTAAGGGTCAGTATAGGAATGAGATAGGTCAGTGTGGTGTGTAGTGGTCAGTGTAGTGTATTGTGTAGTGGTCAGTATAGGAATCAGGTAGGTTAGTGTGTAATGTAGTGGTCAGTGTGTAGTGGTCAGTATAAGAATCAGGTAGGTTAGTGGGTAGTGTAGCGGTCAGTATTGGAATCAGGTAGGTCAGTGTAGTGTAGTGGTTGATGTAGGAATCAGGTAGGTTAGTGTAAGGGTCAGTATAGGAATGAGATAGGTCAGTGTATTGTGTAGTGGTTAGTGTGTAGTGTAGTGGTCGATGCAGGAATCAGGTAGGTCTGTGTAGTTGTCAGTATAGGAATCATGTAGGTCAGTGTAGAGGTTAGTGTAGTGGTCAGTATAGGAATCAGGTAGATTAGTGGTCAGGTAGGTCAGTGTAGGAATCAGGTAGGTCAGTACTATTGTAGGAAGGGAAGGGACTCGGGGAGTGCGAAAAGTCTGCAGGTTAGGGGGCGCATATTACTTGCCTTGCCCCGGGCGCTAAACAACCCACGCTACGCCACTGACGCAGCATACACCTCCCTTAGTGGTATAGTATCTGAACGGATCAATATCTGATCTGATCAAATCTATACTAGCGTCCCCAGCAGTTTAGGGTTCCCAAAAATGCAGTGTTAGTGGGATCAACCCAGATACCAGCTAACACCTGCGTTTTGCGTCTTCGCCCAGCCCACCCAAGTGCAGCATCAGTGGATCACTGTCACTTACAAAACACTAAACCCATAACTGCAGCGTTCGCAGAGTCAGGCCTGATCCCTGCGATCGCTAACAGTTTTTTGGTAGCGTTTGATACAGTTGCTGACAGTCTAGAAGCTTTTTTTTTTTCCTGTGAGTCTCACTAGTTGTACCAGTAAATTTAGAGCCCAAAATGCAAATTGAAGGTACAGTAGTGAAGAGGCCTACATGTTTCTGAGCATGACAGATAGTGAAGAGGAAGTCACTCATCTGTCAGATTCAGGCTCAGAATACGATCCTGTAGACGGCAGCGGCTCCATGACAGATAGCTCTGACGACGGAGTTGTGGTCCCTGCCAAGGTCAGGCATACCCGATCCCATTCTTCTTCTGCTGTCATTGAGGTGCAAGAACCGCAGGACTCTCGTATGGAGCAGAGAAGTACTAGTGCCTCATCCTTCTGGTGAACTGGCAAGCACCAGCGGCCTAGTACACCCTGGTCGTACATCCAGCACTGCAGTATCACGTGGTGATGTGGCGAGTCCCATAAGTGCAGTTCAAGCTGGTGAGGTGGCAAGCACAGGTAGTGTCCCGCTGCCACCAAGATGACAAAGACAGGCCCGTCGTGCCCATAGTACCCTGTTTTTTACGAAAGATCTCTATAGATCTATTGCGGACCAAAGAAATGTGTATGCTGTTCAATTCATCGCCGCTAATCCCCAGTTGTCCTCCCTTGCCAGAGAATGGAAACCAATTACGGTTTCCGAATTTAAGACCTTTCTAGGCCTATACTTACTCATGGGCATAAATAAAATGAGTAAGATGCGGTCATATTGGTCCATTGACCCAATTTACCATATGCCCCTGTTCTCTGCCTCCAGGGCACAATACGAGCAGATCTTGCGGTTCATGCACTTCAACGACAATGAACTCTGTCGTCCTCGTGGAGACCCTGGATACGACCGGCTCTACAAAATTTGGCCACTCGTAAACCACTTAAACAAACTTTTACAGCCTTGTTTACTCACGATCAAGTTGTGTGCATTGATGAGTCCCTGATTACATTTTCTGGCCGCTTGTCTTTCAAACAGTATCTTCCCAGCAAGCGTGCCAGATATGGGGTCAAGATGTATAAGCTCTGTGACAGGGCAACAGGCTATATATATAGTTTTATGGTTTACGAGGGAATAGATAGTCACGTAGAGCCAGAGAACTGCCCAGATTTCTATAGGGAGCGCTGGCAATATTGTGTGGAACTTGGTGTCACCCTTATTCGGAAAGGAGAACCATTTGTATGTGGACAATTATTACACGAGCGTGCCCCTTTTTTTTTCACTTGTTGGATCATCAGATTGGCGCATGTGGCACCATTCGATCCAATTGCCGGGGCTTACCCCAGAGGCTTGTAGATTCCCGTCTTAGGCTGGGGGAAAGAGCCTGCTTGAAGTGTAATAATTTGCTCGCTGTGAAGTGGAGGGATAATAAGAATGTTTTCGTTCTGTCCTCCCTTCACGCAGACACAAGGGTCCAAATTTCTACGGCGACTGGTGTTGGAGAAACCCCTCTGTGTCCAGGAATATAACCAAAATATGGGAGGGGTGGACCTCAACCACCAATTGTTGGCGCCGTACCTAGTTGCCAGACGCTGGTACAATAAAGTGTCTGTATACTTATTTCAATTGGCTTTGCTGAACGCTCATGTGCTATACAGAGCTTCAGGCCGGACTGCATCCTTCCTTAAATTCCAGGAAGAGATCGTCAGCCCTTCTGTTTCCAGACGGTGCTTCACCTCACCATCCCAATCCAAATGCAGTAAGCCAGCTGCATGAGAGGCATTTTCGGTATGTCCTCCCTGGTACCCCTACCCAACGAGCCCCCCAAAGAAGATGTCGTGTCTGTAGCAAGCGCAGACATAGGCGTGCCACCCGCTATATTATTGTCCTGACAATCCTGGTCTTTGCATTGGTGAATGTTTTGAACGCTACTATACACTAGTGGAGTTTTAGCGTAGGGAACAGCACTGCACAGAATAGGACACACTTTCACAGGGTCTCCCAAGATGCCATCGCATTTTGAGAGACCCGAACCTGGAACCAAACCGTTACAGTTACAAATAAAAGTGTAAAAAACAAAAACAAAAAAAGTATAAATAAATATATATATATAAAAAAAAAAATAGTTGTCATTTTATTGTTCTCTCGCTCTCTTTATTGTTCTGCTTTTTTTTTTACTGTATTCTATGCCTAACTGCAATGTTTTATTGTTATTATGTTTTATCATGTTTGCTTTTCAGGTATGTAATTTTTTTATACTTTACTGTGTTTTATTGTTAACTATTTTTTTGTTTTCAGGTACGCCATTCAGCTGCAGCGTGGATTTATTTATCTTGACAGCAACAGCGTTTGCTCCCACGATACATAAAGCCATGACCCCAGCGCTGTAGGTGATTTCACCACCAGAGTTAAAAAAAAAGAGCATATATGCCGAAGCATGGGGGCAAGCAGGGGTGGAGGAGCGATTTGCTCCTAACTTTTGGGGCGGATTGCCCCCATACTTCGGCATATGTTTATTTTAGGCACAGATTGCGTTACAAAAAAACGTAGTAAATAAAAAAAAAATTATTTGCTTTGCAGGTATGGTATGTATTACTGTTGTACTGTAATGTTACTTTGTTTTATTGTTAACCATCATTTTCTTAGCAGGTATGCCATTCAGCTGCAGCACTGATTTATTTATCTTGACAGCAACAGCGTTTGCTCCCACAATACGTAAATCAGCGACTCCAGCGATGTCGGAGGTGATTTCACCACCAGAGTTAAAAACAAAATGGTGCATGTATGTCCATCATTAGAAGTGGGTGGATGAAGGGAGGTATTCTAATGGTGGGCATACCCACCGATCAATCTTTTTTTTTTCGTTCAGCCCACAGGGCTGCATGAAAAAAAAAAAAATTACAATATATGCCCAACAACGTACTGGTATGTTGCTGGACTTGGAGTGGTTATAACAGAATGATGCC
This sequence comes from Rana muscosa, assembly GCA_029206835.1. Lineage (NCBI taxonomy): Eukaryota > Metazoa > Chordata > Amphibia > Anura > Ranidae > Rana > Rana muscosa. The sequence continues at coordinate 353,182,219 of CM055127.1, read as the reverse complement.
TACGGGTTTAGGTATCATTCTTTTCAGACAACGTAAAAGCAATCCTAGCAGTTAATTAGCCTCTAGACTGCTTTTACAAGCCATCGTCTTCCATGGTTTCTCTGGCTCTCCTGTCCCAACAGGGAACCTGAGAATGCAGCCAGTGGTTCCGCCAGCCGACCATAGAGCTGATCAGAGACCAGAACGGCTCCAATCATCTCTATGGCCTAAGAAACCGGAAGCTACGAGCATTTCATGACTTCGATTTTGTCGGATATAAACAGCGCCATTGGGAAATAGGGAAAGCATTTTATCACACCGATCTTGGTGTAGTCAGATGCTTTGAGGGCAGAGGAGAGATCTAGGGTCTAATAGACTCCAATTTTTTTCAAAAAAGAGTACCTGTCACTACCTATTGCTATCATAGGAGATATTTACATTCCCTGAGATAACAATAAAAATTATTAAAAAAAATTATAAAATGAAAGGAACAGTTTAAAAATAAAATAAAAAGGCAAAATAAATCAGTCCCCCCTGCTCTCGCGCAAAGTCAAATGTCGGTCTGGCGTCATATGTAAACAGCAATTGCACCATGCATGTGAGGTAGCACCGCAAAGGTCAGATCGAGGGCAGTAATTTTAGCAGTAGACCTCCTCTGTAAATCTAAAGTGGTAACCTGTAAAGGCTTTTAAAAATGTATGTAGTTTGTCGCCACTGCACGTTTGTGCACAATTTTAAAGCATGTCGTGTTTGGAATCCATGTACTCGGCCTAAGATCATCTTTTTTATTTCATCAAACATTTGGGCAATATAGTGTGTTTTAGTGCATTAAAATTAAGTGTGTTCCCCCCCCCCCAAAAAAGCGTTTGAAAAATCGCTGCGCAAATACTGTGTGAAAAAAGAACGCAACATCCACCATTTTAATCTGTAGGGCCTTTGCTTTAAAAAAATATATGTTTGGGGGTTCTAAGTCATTTTCTTGCAACAAAAAAAATATTTTTTCATGTAAACAAAAAGTGTCAGAAGGGCTTTGTCTTGTGGTTAGACGAGTGGTTGATGTGTGACATAAGATTCTAAATGTTGTGCATAAAATACCATAGACAGTTCAAAACCCCACCAAATGACCCAATTTTGGAAAGTAGACACCCCAAGCTATTTGCCGAGAGGCATATCGAGTCCATAGAATATTTTATACTTTGACACAAGTTGCGGGAAAAAGAATTACATTTTTTTTGCACAAAGTTGTCACTAAATTATATATTACATAAACATGCCATGGGCATATGTGGAATTACACCCCAAAATACATTCTGATGCTTCTCCTGAGTACGGGGATACCACATGTGTGAGACTTTTTGGGAGCCTAGCCGTGTACAGGACCCCAAAAACCAATCACCGCCTTCAGGCTTTCTAAGGGTGTAAAATGGTGATTTCACATCCTCACTACCTATCACAGTTACGGAGGCCATGAAACGTCAAGATAGCACAAAACCCCCCCAAATTACCCCATTTTGGAAAGAAGACACTTCAAGCTATTTTCTGAGAGGCATGTTGAGTCCATGGAATGTTTTATCTTTTGCAAAAAGATTCTGGAAAATTATTATTTTTTTACAGAAAGTTGTCACTAAATGATATATTGCTCAAACATGCCATGGGGATATTGGGAATTACACCCCAAAATACATTCTGTTGCTTCTCCTGAGTACGGGGATACCACTTGAGACTTTAAGGGAGCCTAGCCACGTACGGGACCCCGAAAACCAAGCACCGCCTTCAGGCTTTCTAAGGGTGTAAATGTTTGATTTCACTCCTCACTGCCTATCACAGTTTCGGAGGCCATGGAATGCCCAGATGGCACAAAAAATTACCCCATTTTGGAAAGTAGACACCCCAAGCTATTTGCTGAGAGGTATGGTGAGTATTTTGCAGATTTCGCTTTTTGTCACAAAGTTTTGAAAATTTAAATAAGAAAAGCAAAATACATTTTCTTTTCTTTCTTCCTTTTCAAAAACAGATGAGAGCTGCAAAATACTCACCATGCCTCTCAGCAAATAGCTTGGGGTGTCAACTTTCCAAAATTGGGTCATTTGGAGGGGTTTTGTGCTATCTTGGCATTTTATGACCTTCGAAACTGTAATAGGTAGTGAAGAGTGAAATCAAAAGTTTACCCCCTTAGAAATCCTGAAGGCAGTGATTGGTTTTTTGGGGGCCCCGTTCATGGCTAGGCTCCAAAAAAGTCCCACACATGTGATATCCCCATATTCAGGAGAAGCAACAGAATGTATTTTGGGGTGTAATTCCACATATGCCCATGGCAAGTTTGAGCATTATATCATTTAGTGACAACTTTGTGCAAAAAAAAAAGTTTGTCATATTCCCGCAACTTGTGGCAAAATATAAAATATTTGATGGACTCAACATGCCTCTCAGCAAATAGCTTGGGGTGTCTACTTTCAAAAATGGGGTCATTTGGGGGGGTTTTGTGTTATCTTGGCATTTTATGGCCTTCAAAATATGGTATCCCCGTACTCGGGAGAAGCAGCAAAATGTATTTTAGGGTGTAATTACACATATAACCATGGCATGTGTGAGCAATATATCATTAACAACCTTTTTTTTTGGTCATTATTCAATCACTTGGGACAATTTTTTTTTATATTCAATGGGCTCAACATGCCTCTCAGCAGTTTCCTTGGCGTGTCTACTTTCCAAAATGGGGTCATTTGGGGGGAGTTTGTACCGGCCTGCCATTTTAGCACCTCAAGAAATGAGATAAGCAGTCAGAAACTAAAAAAAATAAGAAAATGTACCCTAGTTTGTAGACGCTTTAACTTTTGCGCAAACCAATAAATATATGCTTATTGACATTTTTTTTACCAGACATGTGGCTTAATACATTTTGGCTTAAATGTATTGCTAAAATTGAGTTTATTGGATTTTTTCAGTAGAAAATATTTTTTTTTTCAAAATTTTCTGTCTTTTTCCGTTTATATCGCAAAATAAAAAATCGCAGGGCCTATCAAATACCATCAAAAGAAAGTATGATTTGTGGGAAATAAAGGACGCAAATTTTGTTTGGGTACAACATTGCATGACCGTGAAATTACCAGTTAAAGCAGCGCAGTGCCAAATTGTAAAAAGTCCTTGGGCAGCCAAATGGTCCGGGCTTAAGTGGTTAAGGAATTAAAATGTGGCTATCTAGTGAGAAAATTAACTTAGCCCTTTTCTATTATTTTTGACTGTGTTTGTGGGTACAGTTCTTTGGTTTGAGATGTTACTGTTGCTGCATTTTTTATGATCAGCTGCAGAACCTAATAGTATATAGGTTTTTAAAAAAAGACACCATCATTATGTCCTGAAGGGGCTAAAGTGACAAGAGTCTTATTAGTTAAACTTAAGTCATACTCATTTTAAAGAAGCCCTGTCATTAAGACCACTGGAATTGAATATATGACAGTGGGCGAAATGCCAGTCGCTTTAAAACTCAGAATTTTGAAACTCTTGGCTTTCTATGGATGTTATTTGCCTAAGGATTGTTAAAATCCAATCCTTGAAAGAAATTAGAAACAACTCTTCAGAAACTCTTTAGTACTAAAGCTGCACAAATGTTAACCATAACTCAGACCTTTTGAGAGTTTTTTACTTTTGTATCCTGCGTGTTAAGATTTAAGAATACAACAAAAACCTTACCACTTCTTCCAAAGGAAGGGATCCACTTTGCTGAAAATCAGTGTTTGAAGGCTGGGTCAAGGGATCTTTAGTATTGGTAGCCATTGTGCTATAGCACGTTTCATCGTTTTCTGGTATGGTCACACTGTCTGGGACAAACTTTGGAGATCTCAAAGGAACTGCAGGTGTAAAGCTGGTTCTTCCTGAATTATCTGTTGTCTTGTTTTCAAAAGGCAGCCAATTATCAGATACCACTGGCATTTTAAGAGCAGTTGTTGTGGTCATCTGCGAAATGGATGATGCTACACAAGCTACTTTGGTTCTTGCAGAATCTGAGTTAGCACCTTTGTTTTCATTGGATTTGGTTACAACAGAAGCAGGTTTTTTAACAGGCTGAATATCCATTTCTCTGGTTAGAGGAGTAACAGTACTGGTATCTTTATTTGACATTCTCGTGCTGGAACTTACAGGCACTGTATTGTGAACTGGATATCTTTTAGTTGGTTGTGGTTGAACTCCAATGCCTACATTCTTACCAAAAAGAAACTGGACATTAGAATTCAAGTTCACACTTGGCGTAAACATAGGAGAGTTCACAGGAGCTAGGTAAGAGAACGGTGAGGCAATAGGAATTGTATACAAAGGGCAAGAATTCTGAACATATGCTGGACTTGTTCTGCTGTTGTAGGGCACTCTGTTTTCAAGATGTAAATGCCTGCTGGCCCACTGAGATGGAGGTATGCAACCAAAGACTGTAGTACTGTACATTGAAGCAGATGGAAATGCTTGGTTTGCGTCCAAAGAGGATGCTCTGTTGTATGGAATGTTAGAAAAAACATTCCTATTCTCCCAGTTGGAGCTTTTTTGACTTTCACTGTGTGGGATAGGTTTAGAGAAAGTGCTCACATCTTCTGGTTGTGGTTGAACACTAAAACTTTGAGGTTCACTAGTGCCAAGCTTTGTTTTATCTTTAGGTAAAGTAGCAGAAAATACTTTAATCTCTTGGGAAGCAAACTGAAAATTCTGAGTAGAATTCTTCACAACACGAACTTTTAATTTTTTCCCAAAAAACATCTTTCCATTCATTTCCTTCGCAGCGGCTTGAGCTTTTTCTGAGCAAGTGAAGATGAGGAGAGCATAACTTAGGATGAAAAAAATTAAAACCATTAGCAACTTTTTATACATATACATACATATATATATATATATACACCGTATTTTTCGGACTATAAGACGCACTTTTTCCCCCCAGAAATATGGGGGAAAATGTCCCTGCGTCTTATAGTCCGAATACATGACAGGCCCCGCCGTCGCTGGCACCGCCCCTGCCATCTGCTCTCATTGCCCCTGTAGCCGCTGGAATCCCCTGACCACCGCCACTGGCTCCGCCCCCCGCCCCCGCTGGCACCGCCCGTCATCCGCTCTCATTGCTCCCGTAGCCGCTGGAATCCCCTGACCACCGCCACTGGCTCCGCCCCCCGCCGCCGGTGGCACCGCCCCTTACACATTGCTTGCATTGCGGCAAATCCAATTAGAGCCGCTCTCTCTTTCTTTTCTCCCTTCGGCTTACAGAAAGGGAAGGGGGGCGGCGGGGGATGTACAGACAGCCCGCAGCTCTCCTCTCCCTGTCACAGCGCCGCTGCCAAGTTCTCTGGCAAATAGAGCAGCGGCGCTGTGACAGGGAGAGGAGAGCTGCGGGCTGTCTGTACATCCCCCCCGCCCCCTTCCCTTTCTGTAAGCCGAAGAGAAAGAGAGAGCCGCTCTAATTGGATTTGCTGGCCGCCACCCAGCTTACTGCCCACTGTTTCCCTCCCCATGATTGGCCACAGCAGAGGGCCAATCAGAAGACACTGGGGGCATCATGGGAAATAAAGTCCCTGCAGAGTTCTGGCACCAGTTCCTCCAGCATGCAAACACTCTGCTGGAGGGGGGGGGGAGGGGGTGTTAGAAGAGGAGCAAAAGAGTATACTCTGCTGGGGGACACGCTGTACCCCGCACCGCCAGAGAGCCATGCTGTTCCCGCACCACCAGAGAGGGAGCCACACTGTTCCCGCACCACCAGAGAGGGAGCCACACTGTAACCGCTGTACCCGCACCACCAGAGAGGGAGCCACATTGTACCCGCATCACCAGAGAGGGAGAAAGACCGAGCCGCTGCCAGGATACAGACATGCTACACTACTGACTAGAGTCACCCCGGGCAACCCAGAGTGAGCGAACGTCCAGCTAGAGGGATCACTGTTGCGATTTCGCTGGGTCTGGTAAGAGGGCCTGTTGGCCATTATCCATTACTATTCCCAGGGTCTGAGCCATTAGGAAGTGCCTAACCTGATATCCTCTAGGCCTTATTGACTGCCACAACGTCCCTCTCTGTCCTCTTCCCACGGCGTCCTCTCTCCTCTTCCCACGGCGTCCCCTCTCTCCTCTTCCCACGGCGTCCCCTCTCTCTCCTCTTCCCACGGCGTCCCCTCTCTCTCTCCTCTTCCCACGGCGTCCCCTCTCTCTCCTCTTCCCACGGCGTCCCCTCTCTCTCCTCTTCCCACGGCGTCCCCTCTCTCTCCTCTTCCAACGGCGTCCCCTCTCTCTCCTCTTCCAACGGCGTCCCCTTTCTCCTCTTCCAACGGCGTCCCCCCTCTCCTCTTCCCACGGCGTCCCCTCTGTCCTCTTCCCAGGGTGTCCCACCACTGATGGCATGGTCACTCTACGTTTACTATGACAATGGTCACTCTGCGTTTACTATGGCAATGGTCAGGCTGCATTTCATGGGCACTGGAAAATATTTTAGTACACCATTTGGTTCAGAATATTTTTTTTCTTGTTTTCCTCCTCTAAAACCTAGGTGCGTCTTATGGTCAGGTGCGTCTTATGCTGCGAAAAATACGGTATATATATATACACACACACACACAGTGGGTACGGAAAGTATACAGACCCCCTTAAATTTTTCACTCTTTGTTATATTGCAGCCATTTGCTAAAATCATTTAAGTTCATTTTTTTCCTCATTAATGTACACAAAGCACCCCATATTGACAGAAAAAGACAGAATTGTTGACATTTTTGCAGATTTATTAAAAAAGAAATACTGAAATATCACATGGTCCTAAGTATTCAGACCCTTTGCTCAGTATTTAGTAGAAGCACCCTTTTGCTCTAATACAGCCATGAGTCTTTTTGGGAAAGATGCAACAAGTTTTTCACACCTGGATTTGGGGATCCTCTGCCATTCCTCCTTGCAGATCCTCTCCAGTTCTGTCAGGTTGGATGGTAAACATTGGTGGACAGCTATTTTTAGGTCTCTCCAGAAATGCCCAATTGGGTTTAAGTCAGGGCTCTGGCTGGGCCATTCAAGAACAGTCACGGAGTTGTTGTGAAGCCACTCCTTCATTATTTTAGCTGTGTGCTTAGGGTCATTGTCTTGCAAAACAAAAGATCAAGTCTGCTGGTCAGCTCTAACCAGAATTTTGCGACTTGCTGTGCTGTATTTGGATTTTTGAAGATTTTACATAATAAAAGGCTTTTTATTGGAGTGCTGCTGTCCAGAAGACTTGATCTTTTGTTTTGCCTGAAATTGCATTGCCTGCACCCTTGGCTGTTGGGAGGAGATAGTCACCTGGAGGACGTCTACACCTGAGTAGTTTCTGTTTTTGTAGGGTCATTGTCTTGTTGGAAGGTAAACCTTCGGCTCAGTCTGAGGTCCTGAGCACTCTGGAGAAGGTTTTCATCCAGGATATCCCTGTACTTGGCCGCATTCATCTTTCCCTCGATTGCCACCACCATGCTTCACTGTTGGAACTGTATTGGACAAGTGATGAGCAGTGCCTGGTTTTCTCCACACATACCGCTTAGAATTAAGGCCAAAAAGTACTATCTTGGTCTCATCAGACCACAGAATCGTATTTCTCGCAATCTTGGAGTCCTTCAGCTGTTTTTTAGCAAACTCCATGCGGGCTATCATGTGTCTTGCACTGAGGAGAGGCTTCCGTTGGGGCCACTCTGCCATAAACCCTGACTGGTGGAGGGCTGCAGTGATGGTTGACTTTCTACATTTTTCTCCCATCTCCCGACTGCATCTCTGGAGCTCAGCCACGGTGATCTTTGGGTTCTTCTTTACCTCTCTCACCAAGGCTCTTCTCCCCCGAAAGCTCAGTTTGGCCGGACGGCCAGCTCTAAGAAGGGTTCTGGTCGTCCCAAACGTTTTCCATTTAAGGATTATGGAGGCCACTGTGCTCTTAGGAACCTTAAGTGCAGCAGAAAATTTTTCGTAACCTTGGCCAGATCTGTGCCTTGCCACAATTCTGTCTGAGCTCTTCAGGCAGTTCCTTTGACCTCATGATTCTCATTTGCTCTGACATGCACTGTGAGCTGTAAAGTCTTATATAGACAGGTGTGTGGCTTTCCTAATCAAGTCCAATAAGTATAATCAAACACAGCTGGACTCAGATGAAGGTGTAGAACCATCTCAAGGATGATCAGAAGAAATGGACAGAACCCGAAATAAATATATGGGTGTCACAGCAAAGGGTCTGAATACTTAGGACCATGTGATATTTCAGTTTTTCTTTTTTAACAAATCTGCAAAAATTACAACAATTGTGTTTTTCCTGTCAATATGGGGTGCTGTGTGTGTACATTAATGAGGAAAAAAAATGAACTTAAATCATTTTAGCAAATGGCTGCAATATTACAGAGTGAAAAATTTAAGGGGGTCTGAATACTTTCCGTACCCACTGTGTGTGTGTGTGTACACACATACATATATACACACACACACACACACACATATATATATACACACTGCTCCAAAAAATTAAAGGAACACTTTGAAAACACATCAGATCTCAACGGGCAAAAATCTCATGCTGGATATCTATACTATACTGATATGGACTGGGTAATGTGTTAGGAATGAAAGGATGGCATATCATTTGATGGCAATGAAAATTATCCACCTACAGAGGGCTGAATTCAAAGGGCCCCTCCGCCGCTTACTGGATCCGTCGGTAGTGACGGAGGCGATCGGGTCCTTCTCCCTCTGTGGTATGGATACGAGTGAAGGGGAAGATGGCCCCCACCCGTCTCCATACCATAGCAGGGCGGAAGCAACGTCAAAACGTCACTTTCGCCCATACGTCTTAACCACCGCCCCATGTACATATACGTCGGCAGAATGGCACGGACAGGCACAATCACGTACCTGTACGTTCCTGCCTTCGCGCGGGTGGGGGGTCCAATCGGACCCCCTTCCGGTACATGGGGCGGTCGGTATCGCTTCAGGAGCGATCCGGGATGAGGGGGCGGCCATTGGTTTCTGGCCACCCCGTCGCGATTGCTCCTGGCGAATGAAATGCTTCCCCTGCCTGTGTAATGTATACACAGGCAGGAGGAAGTGATGTCATCTCTCCTCGAGGCAGTGTTTTTCACCGGAGCTCGAGGGGAGAAGACACCAGGTTAGTGCACAAACACCACACTGACACCAGGACACATAGGCACATAAAATCACCCCCCAGATCACCCCCAGTCACAGTGTGACTGATTGCAGTGATCATTTATTTACTGATCACTGCAATCAGTGTCATTTGTGACTGTAAAAAGTGTCAGGGCAGTTAGGTTTAGGCCCCTTTATTGGGGGGGGGGGGGTTAGGAGGCTACCCTGGACCTAAAGGTTTAACCCCTTGATCTCCCCCCAGGTAACCCTTTCACCCCCTATCACCAGTGTCACTAAGCAATCGTTTTTCTGATCGCTGTATTAGTGTCACTTGTGCCGCTAGGTAGCCAGTTATTTTTTTAGGTTCGCCGCCAGGTTTTTATAGCGTCAGGTATCCCCATATATTACCTAATAAAGGTTTAACCCCCTGATTGCCCCTAGAGTTAACCCTTTCACCAGTGATCACCGTATACGTGACACTGGTTAGCCAGTTAGTTATTTCATTATTTAGGTTACCCGTCAGGTTTTTATATAGCGCCAGGTACCCCCATATATTACCTAATAAAGGTTTAACCCATGATCCCCCCCCAGGTAACCCTTTCACCCCCTAATCACCAGTGTCACTAAGCGATCGCTTTTCTGATCGCTGTATTAGTGTCGCTGGTGCCCCTAGGTAGCCAGTTATTTTTTTAGGTTTGCTGCCAGGTTTTTATAGCATCAGGTACCCCCATATACAACCTAATAAAGGTTTTAACCCCGATTGCCCCTAGAGTTAACCCTTTCACCAGTGATCACTGTATAAGTGTCACTGGTGACACTGGTTAGCCAGTTAGTTATTTAGGTTCGTCAGGTTTTTATATAGCGTCAGGTACCCCCCATATATTATCTAATAAAGGTTTTAACTATCTGATTGCCCCTAGTTACCCTTTTCACCAGTGATACGGGTAACGCTGGTTAGTTAGTTTGTTTTTTATAGTGTCAGGGCACCCGCCGTATATAACCCAATTAAGGTTTAATCCCCTGATCGCCCAGCGGGTGTTATCAATTAGGTTTTAGCGTCAGAGAGGCAGCTCTGCGTCGCCCCAGGCAGCTTTAGGTTAGTGGCAGTAACGCTAACACCCACGCGCAAAGCATACACCTCCCTTAGTGGTATAATATCTGAACAGATCAATATCTGATCAGATATATACTAGCGTCCCCAGCAGATTAGGGTTCCCAAAAACGCAGTGTTAGCGGGATCAGCCCAGATACCTGCTAGCACCTGCGTTTTGCACCTCCGTCCACCCAAGTGCAGTATCGATCGATCACTGTCACTTACAAAACACAACTGCAGCATTCACAGAGACAGGCCTGATCCCTGCGACTCCAGTGCTGTAGGAGTTGATTTCACCACCAGTTAAAAAAAAAACAAACATATATGCCGAAGCATGGGGGCAGCAGGGGCGGAGGAGCGATTTTGCTCCCAATGCCGCGTACATACGGTCAAAATTCAGACGGAGGCTTGCCCGTGGAAAAGTCAGACGTGTGTACGCGGCATAACTTTTGCGGGAGGATGCCCCATGCTTCGGCATATATAAATGGTGCATGTATGCCGATCATTAGAAGTGGGTGAATGAAGGGAGGTATTCTAATGGTGGGCATACCCACCGATCAATCTATTTTTCGTTCAACCAACAGGCTGCATGGAAAAAATTACAGTACATGTCCAACAAAGACCAGAAACGTACTGGTATGTTTCTGGACTTTGAATGGTCATACCAGAGTGATGCCTGCGGGTTTAGGTATCATCTTGGTATCATTCTTTTCAGCCAGCGGCCGGCTTTTACAAGCAGTGGGAGGGAATGTCGTCACCCCCCCCCTGGATATAAAAAGCGCCATTGGGAAAGCATTTTATCACACCGATCTTGGCGTGGTCAGATGCTTTGAGGGCAGAGGAAAGATCTACCTATTGCTATCATAGGGGGTATTTACATTCCCTGAGATAACAATAAAAATGATTTAAAAAAAAAAAAGCACCCCTGTCCTGCCCTGCTCTTGCGCAAAGGCGAACGCAAGCGTCGGTCTGGCGTCATATGTAAACAGCAATTGCACCATGCATGTGAGGTATCACCGCGAAGGTCAGATCGAGGGTAGTAATTTTATCAGTAGACCTCCTCTGTAAATCTAATGTGGTTTGTCGCCACTGCGCGTTTGTGCGAAATTTTAAAGCATGTCGTGTTTGGTATCCATGTACTCGGCCTAAGATCATCTTTTTTCTTTCATCAAACATTTGGGCAATATAGTGTGTTTTAGTGCATCAAAATAAAAAAAGTGTATTTTTTAACCCAAAAAAATGCGTTTGAAAAATCGCTGCGCAAATACACCCACCATTTTAATCTGTAGGGTCTTTGCTTTAAAAAAATATATAATGTTTGGGGTTCAACGTTTTCTTTTTTGCAAAAAAAAAAAAAAAAAAAAATAGGATTTTTGTACTCACCGTAAAATCCATTTCTCTGACGTCCATGGACTGACACAGCCTCTCTTACACTTTAAACGTGGGTTATGTCCCTGCTTGCAGTAGAAGACCTAGGCAGAATGTAAAATGTTATACATACATTCTAAAATACCAGAGCTGAACAGCCCCCCGGACATAACCCTCCCACTGCAGTCAGCAGACCTCAGTTCGTAACAAAGCAGTACAAACCTTGAAAAGAAGGGTGGGTGCTGTGTCAGTCCATGGACGTCAGAGAAATGGATTTTACGGTGAGTACAAAAATCCTATTTTCTCTTATCGTCCATGGACTGACACAGCCTCTCTTACACGTGGGATGTCCCAAAGCAGTGTCAAGAGGGATGGGAGCAGTATAAATGGAAAACCAAAAACTTCACTCCGAACAAGGCAGAGCTCCTCAACGGAGGAGTTGCAACATTAAACAGCGGCCTGCAACACCTTGCGGCCGAAGGAAGCATCCGAAGATGCAGCCACATCAACCTCATAGAACTTAGAAGGGGTATGAACGGACGACCAGGTTGCCGCCTTGCACACTTGTTCAACTGACGCTTGATGCCGGAAAACCCAGGAAGCACCAATTGCCCTGGTGGAATGCGCTGTAACCGGAAGGGGAGGCGCCCGCCCCTTGAGGGCATAGGCCTGTATAACGGTCTGTCTGATCCACCTAGAAATGGTGGCAGACGAAACCGCTTGGCCCTGTGTTGGGCCAGAGACAGACACAAACAGTGAGTCATACTTCCGAATAGAAGCAGTAGCAGACAGGTACACCCGCAAGGCATATACCACATCCAATGTGTGAAGCGCAAACCCTCTGGGATGCGATGGGTGAGGACACAAGGACGGGAGGACAATGTCCTCATTTAGGTGAAAGGCTGAGACCACCTTTTTCAAAAAAGAAGGTTGCGGACGCAACACCGCCTTATCCTTATGGATGACCAAATAGGGCGACTTGCAGGACAAGGCCGCAAACTCAGACACCCATCTGACAGAAGTAATGGCCACTAAGAAGGCCACCTTCTGAGACAAGGTCAAGAGGGGAATATCTCTGATATTTTCAAAGGGGGGTTCCTGGAGAACTGAGGACACCAAATTCAGATCCCAAGGAGGGAGAGGCGGTTTAACAGGTGGGAGCACATGGTGAACCCCCTGCACAAAGGTGCTAACCAAGGAATGACCCCGCTAGCGGTCGCTGAAAGAGCCAAGGCCGAAATCTGACCCCTAATGGTACTCAAAGCAAGCTTTTGGCTCACGCCACGCTGCAAGAACCGCATGATTCTGGGGACGGATCACCGGAATCCCCTCTGCCGCCACCCTGCGCAGCAGGCGAGGAAGCAGCTGCAGCGGAGGATAACATATATCAGGTGATAATGACCCCATGGGGCCACCAACGGATCCGAGGCATTCGCCCAAGGATCCCTGGACCTGGCCACAAACCTCGACACCTTGCGATTGAGTCGAGAGGCCATCAGTTCCACATCCGGCATGCCCCACCGCCGGCACAGAATTTGAAAAACCTCCGGGTGCAAGGACCACTCTCCCTGGTCCAGCGTCTGGCGACTCAGATAGTCCGCCTGCCAATTGTCTACGCCCGGAATGTAGACAGCCGACAGAGACCACGAGGAGAGGCACAGTCTAATTGCCTGTATTTCCAGAACATCGATCGGTAAACGGGCTTCGTCCGGAGTCCAAAGCCCTTGGGCTGACAGGACTCCCCAGACTCCACCCCAGCCCGTCAGACTGGCGTCCGTCGTGATCACCGTCCACTGGATGGGGAGGAACGACTTCCCGGACCAAAGAGCCGGGGACCCCAACCACCACGCCAGGGACGCCCCGATTGGACGACTCATCTGGATCTGAAGATCCAAGGACAACGGGGATTTGTCCCAAGTGGACAGGATCTCTTACTGTAATGCCCGTGTGTGATTGGGCATACGGAACGGCCTCGAACTAGTCCCAGGACTCTCATGCAAAAACGGATTGACGACCATTTTCGGGACGTCAGGACCCGCACTGCAGACTGAAATGTCAGTAACTTCTCCAGGGGTAGGAATACCTTTGCCTCCAAGGAGTCCAGGATCAGATCGAGATACTCCAAATGCTGAGTCGGGACCAGGACCGACTTCTGAATGTTCAGGAGCCACCCGAAGTCCCTGAGGTTCTGACTGACGATAGTCACACTTTCTTCTAATTCTGAGCCATTGTCTGCTCTTAGAAGATCGTCCAGATAGCCCACGATAGCAATGCCTTGCTGTCTCAGCAAAGCTAGAACCAGAGCAAGCACCTTGGTAAACACCTTTGGTGCTGAGGCTGGGCCGAAGGGAAGAGACACAAATTGATAGTGGACTTCGCCGATCACAAAGCGCAGACTACTGGTGACTTGTGCAGATCGGGACATGCAAGTAGGCGTCCTTGATGTCCAAGGTTGCTAGAAAATCCCCTTGATGGAGTGTAGCGATCACCGTGCGAATGGATTCCATGCGGAACTTTTGCACCATCACAAAGGCATTTAGGCCTTGAGGCCCAGGATTGGCCGAACCCCGTCATTTTTTGGGACTACAAACAGATTAGAGAAGAACCCCTGAAGCCTCTCCTGTGACGGAACCGGCACAATCACTCCGGACCTGATCAATCCTGTGCGGCCCCTAAGAGGGCCGCCCGACGGGCAGGAAGGAGAGGGAGAGTTGAGGGAAAGAATCTGTCTGGGGGCCAGGAACGGAACTCTATCCTGAGGTGACCACCTCGCACACCCACCGGTCGGAGATCCGGGAGGTCCACCGAACCGTGAACCTGCAAAGACATCCCCCCTCACCCCAGAGTCGGGCAGGGGCAAGACGTCATGCGGCGGCGGGCTTGGGAGCTTGCTTGGTAGACTTACGCACCCAGGGACGCTTATGCCTCCCAGCCGCACTTTTTTCAGTCTGGGCGGGCTTACCCGTGGATTCTGACTGACGAAAAAACGTCGTCTTCTTTGCCGGAAAGGAAGGGCCCGGCCTACGGTGGGGCTCTTTTTCCTTAAACTGAGGAAAGAAGGTGCTCTTACCCCCTGTAACATCCATAATAATGTCATCCAGGGCGGCCCCAAACAGTCTACCGCCCTTCAAGGGCAAGCCAGCCAGGAGCTATTTGGACGCTAGGTCGGCCGACCAGCATTTCAGCCGGATAAGGCGACGCAGCACCACAGCAGAGATAGAGGCCCCAGATATTAAAGGAGCCGCATCCAAAGTGGCATCGCACACAGAGACTAAACCCTGCGCAAGTTGGTGAACCAGGGCAATGGTCTCAGGAGGGAGATTATGCTCCTGTACTGTCTGGTGCAAAATCTTTGCCCATCCTGTGAGTGTCTGAGACACAAGTGTCGGCGCCACTATAGGGCGTAAGGCAGACCCCAATAAGGTAAACATAGTTCTACTCACCACCTCTGACCTCCTGTCAGTGGGATCCTTAAATGCAGGAGTCCCTTTCATTGGGAGCGTGGTAGCCTTATTAAAACGGGCGACCGGGGGGTCGACCACTGGGGGGGAGAGCCCACTTCTTAACCAGGTCCTCATCAAAGGGGTACCTTAAGGCTAGGCGCCGCGGGACCGTCAAAGTCTTCTGCGGATTATCCCAGACTTGGTCAATGAATGTATCAAAAAAAGGCACATATGGAAAGACCTTTTTTGAAGAAACGGCTTTAAAGAAACCAAAGGAAACAGCTTCCACCTGAGGTTCCTCAGCCTCAACATTCAGCTTGAGTGTCCCTCACAGCATCAATGAGTTCACTTACAAGCACCCTCTCAGTTATTCAGAACTGGGGTCTTCCTCACAAGGAATGTCCTGTTCAAAAACATGAAAATCCTCAGAGCTAGGCTCCTGAGCAGCAGTAGCTAGGCCCATATCTGAGACAGAGCACTCCCCTACAGGAGAATGTGTGGGAAGGGAGCACTTTACAGATCCCTTGCGCTCTCACACTGCTTCCATCCTGACAAGGAATGATTCCAGGACTGCCGACAACTGGTCCATAGGCACCGCAGGTGCAGGAGCACTGCCAGTTGCCTCTGACAAGTGTGGAGAAGCAGGTGAACTAGACTCCATACCGCCACCCTCTGAGACCTTTAGACACTATTATAGTGAATAATACAGTCCACCCACTGGCTGCGCTGAGGCTGAGGGGGGGATACCCAGAGGACTCACCAACCCTTAAGGACCGCTCAGTTCCGCTGTAAGAAACCGCGCTGCATCGCGAGTGAAGCCTGAGGAGAGTGTGAGGAGATTCGCGCCGCAGCAGCGCCGATAGAGGCCGAAACCGAAAGTAAATGCGCCGCCGGCCGCATGCATTACTGTGACATTGATCAACGGCAAGATGGCCTAAGAGCGCGTTTTTTAAAATCACCACACAGCACTAATGGCGCACATAATAAAGTCAAACACTCACAGACCAGAGCACTGCTCCTCTCCCAGTCACTACACAGACATGAGCGCCCCCCGCCAGGCCAGAGCGACCCCCAAGTACCCCCACACAGCACAGCACCAGTACAGGGTGCAGAGAGCAGCATAACAGGGGGGAGACAGGGAGAAACCCCCCATATAAAGAAAAACAGCCAGCATGTACTCACCTGCAGCAGGAGAGACTACTTACCAATCCCAGAGGGACCCACTGGCTTGTTTCAGACAGACCTATAACAGAGAAGTACTGAGTAGCTGTCGGCCCGGTCCACCGCGAAAGATACAGACAGGTACTGTTCAATCTTGAGAGGACCGCAGTAGCATAAAAGCAACCCGGCCACCCCTGGAGTCATGGGGCATGTCGTGAACTGAGTCTCACGCACACAAGGTGAGGATTAGCACGCTCGATGGTCGGACAGGGAAGACTACGAGGATACCAGTGTACCCAACCTGTTGCCCAGCCGACAGTTGATTGAAGGTCTTGTGAGGGGGTTGGCTCGGCAGCGGGTGTGTGTGACCCCCGAGATGGGCTCCCCACACAAAAACAGGCCCAGCAAACGGAGGTTGTGGTTTTCAAAATCAAAAAGGTGCGGTTTATTTTCTATTTACAGTGACAAAACACAGCAAAGAAAAAGAAACATAAACAAAATAAATCCTGGTCAACTTGACCTCTGACTAAACATACAGGTTTCCTAACTAACAACTGGGATCAGCCTAGTGCTGTCCTAGTCCCTAAGTCCCTGGTTTTAAATGTCCAAGCAAATAGCCACACAGGCTTTGTCTCACCGCACAGGGGTTCACTCTCCCTAGACAGTCCACACAGGTCTGGGTCCAGGCATGAGCTAACATCTAATGAAGCTGGGAGTTCTTATAGAGGCCTAAATGAGCTGACAAGCTTCAGCTGGTCTCATCAACTCCCTGTCTGCACGACGCCCCACACTCTCCCTAGAGGTATGAGTCATCCATGAGCCCACTAGCCTTATACAACTCTCCACCTAGTTGTATAAGTCGGCGTAAAGCCTGAATCTGGGCGAAATATATCTACCCCCCTGGATGCAACCAGGTGACTTTACCTTCCTGCTGTCACATACCCCCCCCTCTTGTTTTAACCTCGGGGTTGGAACACCAGCAATCAGGCATTCATGTACTCGAGACAAAGCATCCACATTCCCCATTTGAACGCCAGGGCGATGCTTTACTGTGAAGTTGAATTCCTGGAGGGCCAGGAACCACCTATTCACTCTTCTATTTGTTTCCTTGTTTTGAGCCATCCACTTTAACGGAGCGTGATCCGTAACCAAGTCAAAGTGCCTACCTAGCAGGTAGTACCGAAGGGAATCTAGAGCCCACTTCACCGCTAAACACTCCTTTTCAACGGTGGCGTAATTTACCTCATGGGACTTCAACTTCCTGCTGAGGTAAATGACTGGGTGCTCTTCCCCGTTCCAGACCTGGGACAATACTGCTCCTAACCCCACATCTGACGCATCACTTTGTACGACAAAGTCTTTAGAGAAGTCGGGTGAGTACAACACTGGCTGGCTACATAAGGCTTGTTTCAAGAATTGGAATGCTGCCTCAGCCTCGGGGGTCCATTTAATCATGACCGACCCTTTCCCCTTCGTCAGGTTGGTTAGGGGCACAGCCTTAGAAGCAAAGTGGGGAATGAATCGCCGATAATACCCAGCGATTCCCAGAAAGGCTCGTACCTGCTTCTTGCTGTTGGGACGTGGCCAACTCTGGATGGCCTCGACTTTGTTGAGTTGGGGTTTTATTACTCCCCTCCCAATGGTGTACCCAAGATATTTGGCCTCCTCCTGCCCAATGGTACACTTCTTGGGGTTAGCCGTAAACCCCGCTTCCCGAACAGAGTCCAGGACTGCTTGCACTTTTGGCAGATGTGAGGCCCAATCTGTGCTATGGACAATTACGTCATCCAGGTAAGCCGCAGCATACTTCCGATGGGGCCTCAGCATCTGGTCCATTTTCCGCTGGAATGTGGCCGGCGCATTCTGTAACCCGAACGGCATTCTTTTATATTGGAACGCCCCGTCTGGGGTTACAAATGCGGTTTTCTCTTTGGCCGACTTGGCCAGGGGGATTTGCCAATACCCTTTTGTGAGGTCAAGAGTCGTCATGTATCGGGCTGTTCCCAGCCGGTCGATCAACTCATCTATACGTGGCATGGGGTAGGTGTCAAATTTTGTAACTTTGTTCAACTGACGAAAATCGTTACAAAATCGCCAGCTCCCATCCGGTTTAGGCACCAACACAATGGGACTAGACCAATCACTTTGGGACTCCTCTATCACCCCTAAGTTCAGCATTTTCTGTACTTCCTCCCGTATTGCCTCCCGTCGGGCCTCTGGGATCCGATAGGGTTTTAACTTCACCCTTTCACCGGGCGGGGTAATGATGTCATGCTCTACCCCAGATGTTTGTCCCGGCAGCTCAGAGAATACCTCCTTGTTGCGAAGCACAAACTCCTTAACCTCCTGTTGTTGGGGTGGTGACAAGGTGGCTGCTATTCCAACCTCAGGAATCACGCAACCAGTTTGAGCTGGTGACCAAGTGTCTGCGACTAGGGACTCTCTATCCCTCCAGGCTTTCAACAGATTAACGTGATAGATCTGTTCGGGCTTTCGCCTTCCTGGTTGTCTGACCTTGTAATTCACTTCGCTCACTTTTTCCATTATCTCGTAGGGGCCTTGCCATTTGGCAAGGAATTTACTTTCAACCGTAGGGACAAGTACCAGTATCCTATCCCCCGGGGAAAAGGTACGGGTCTTGGCTCCACGGTTGTACACTCTCTGCTGTGCTAACTGCGCTTGGGCCAAATGTTCCTTCACGATGGGCATTACCTGTGCAATTCGGTCTTGCATCAGGGCGACATGCTCAATCACACTCCTGTGGGGAGTTCTGGCTATCACATTCCTGGTACATAGGGGCACCAGTGGGGGGCTCAGGATCATCCCACAGTTCCCAGAACTTCGGAAAATCCCTTCCCACAATGGCGTCATGCGGTAACTGAGATACTAAGCCCACTGGATGAGAGAGGGTACCTTTGGGGGTCTCGAAACACACTGTAGTCACTGGATACTCTCGGGTGTCCCCATGCACACAAATAACAGCTACCTTGCTATTCCCAGAGACCTCTGTTTTAACTAACTCAGCCTTTATCAGGGTCACAAGGCTACCTGAATCCAGCAATACCACAACATTTCTACCATTAACACACATTTTGCATAAATGTTTCTCAGTTCCTCGAATGGCAGTGCATGCGACTGTCGCACACAGCGACTGACGTCTGCCCGTCAGAAAGTCACACTGCATGGGTTCCTCCACAACCGGGCAATTGGCTGCAATATGTCCCGCTTGCCGGCAGCGGTAGCAAACGATCCTTCTTGCGGCCTCTTGAGCCGCTGATTTCCCAGGCTGTTCTCGCCAAACTTGGGGTAGAGCTCCCACCCTCTCACTCTCTCCACCCTCACCCCTTGGAATCCTCTTATCCGCCCCTGGGGATGGTCTGGTCTTAGGGTGGAAAGTCCGAGTGTCTCTGGAAGAGGCCGTCAGGTTCTCTGTAGCCAAGTATTTCTCCACACGATCCACAAGACCATCGGCCGTCTCTGGGTCTCCATGGCTTACCCACTTTTGGATGGCAGTAGGAAGAGCTCTCAAAAACCGATCCATTACAACACGTTCCACAATCTTTGGTGCGGACAAAGTCTCTGGCTGTAGCCACTTTCTGCTCAGGTGAATGAGATCATACATTTGAGACCTGGGGGGTTTTCCAAGCTGGAAAGTCCAGTTATGCACACGCTAAGAACGGACAGCCTGGGTGACACCCAGCCTTGCCAATATTTCAGCTTTTAGCACCACATAGTCTTTTGCTTGGTTAGGCTCTAGGTCATAGTAAGCTTTCTGCGATTCACCAGTTAACAGAGGAGCCACCAGTCCAGCCCACTGCTCCTCAGGCCACTTTTCTCTTTCAGCGGTCCTTTCAAATGTGGTCAAAAATACCTCTGGATCATCCTCTCCAGTCATTTTTGTCAATAAACGACTCACCCCAAAGGACGCGGTATTAGTGGGATGGCTTTCCTCACTGGTCTGCGGACGTTGCTGCATTACTGCTTCCATCTGTTGTTGTAGTCTCTGCTCTTGCTTCTGCAACAGGTCTATGAAGCGGGCCTCAGATTGCTGCTGGGCTTGTTGCTGAGCCTCCAGACTCTGTTGCAAAGTTGCGTTTGTCTGCTGCTGGGCTGCAAGGCTCTGTTGATGAGCTTGCTGCTGGGCTGCGAAGTTCTTTTGCAAACCTGCATTTGTCTGCTGTTGATTGGCATTTGCTAGAGCCAGCTGCTTCAGTATCTCCTCCATGCTGGCTTAAAAAAAACTGCCACTGGTTCTCCACCAACTGTGAGGGGGTTGGCTCGGCAGCGGGTGTGTGTGACCCCCGAGATGGGCTCCCCACACAAAAACAGGCCCAGCAAACGGAGGTTGTGGTTTTCAAAATCAAAAAGGTGCGGTTTATTTTCTATTTACAGTGACAAAACACAGCAAAGAAAAAGAAACATAAACAAAATAAATCCTGGTCAACTTGACCTCTGACTAAACATACAGGTTTCCTAACTAACAACTGGGATCAGCCTAGTGCTGTCCTAGTCCCTAAGTCCCTGGTTTTAAATGTCCAAGCAAATAGCCACACAGGCTTTGTCTCACCGCACAGGGGTTCACTCTCCCTAGACAGTCCACACAGGTCTGGGTCCAGGCATGAGCTAACATCTAATGAAGCTGGGAGTTCTTATAGAGGCCTAAATGAGCTGACAAGCTTCAGCTGGTCTCATCAACTCCCTGTCTGCACGACGCCCCACACTCTCCCTAGAGGTATGAGTCATCCATGAGCCCACTAGCCTTATACAACTCTCCACCTAGTTGTATAAGTCGGCGTAAAGCCTGAATCTGGGCAAAATATATCTACCCCCCTGGATGCAACCAGGTGACTTTACCTTCCTGCTGTCACAGTCTCTAAAATAAAATACCGTAATAAAATTCCCAAATGAATAAAATTTAAAAAAAAAATCTTCCAGGAGACTGGCTCCTGAGAGAGCCACGTCTTCGCCTTCTGCTAGGCAGAAAAAAACTGAGGTCTGCTGACTGCAGTGGGAGGGTTATGTCCGGATGGACCTGGGCGGGGCTGTTCAGGGCGGGGCTGTTCAGCTCTGGCTTTTTAGAATGTATGTATAACATTTCACATTCTGCCTAGGTCTTCTCCTGCAAGCAGGGACATAACCCACGTGTAAAGTGTAAGAGAGGCTGTCAGTCCATGGACGATAAGAGAAAATATTTTTTCATGTAAACAAAAAGTGTCAGAAAGGGCTTTGTCTTCAAGTGGATGATGTGTGACATAAGCTTCCTAATGTTGTGCATAAAATGCCAAGACAGTTCAAAACCCCCCCAAATGACCTCATTTTGGAAAGTAGACACCCAAAGCTATTTGCTGAGAGGCATTCGGAGTCCATGGAATATTTTATATGTTGACACAAGTTGCGGAAAAAATAAAACATTTTTTTTGTTTGCACAAAGTTGTCACTAAATGATATATTGCTCAAACATGCCATGGGCATATGTGGAATTACACCCCAAAATACATTCTGTTGCTTCTCCTGAGTACGGGGATATCACATGTGTGGACTTTTTGGGAGCCTAGCCGCGTACGGGACCCCAAAACCCAAGCACCGCCTTCAGGCTTTCTAAGGGTATAAATTTTTGATTTCACTCCTCACTGCCTATCACAGTTTCGGAGGCCATGGAATGCTCAGATGGCACAAAACTCCCCCAAATGACCCCATTTTGGAAAGCAGACACCCCAAGCTATTTGCTGAGAGGCATGTTGAGTCCATCAAATATTTTATATTTTGCCACAAGTTGCGGGAATATGACAAACTTTTTTTTTTGCACAAAGTTGTCACTAAATAATATAATGCTCAAACTTGCCATGGGCATATGTGGAATTACACCCCAAAATACATTCTGTTGCTTCTCCTGAATATGGGGATATCACAGCTATTTGCTGAGAGGTATGGCGAGTACGGACCTCCTCTGTAACTCAAAAGATGCAACCTATAGAATTTTTTAAACATCGCCTATGGAGATTTTTAAGGGTAAAAGTTTGACGCCATTCCATGAGCGGGCACAATTTTGAAGCGTGACATGTTGGGTATCAATTTACTCGCCGTACCATTATCTTTCACAATATAAAAAAAATTGGGCTAACTTTACTGATGTCTTATTTTTTAATTCAAAAGTGTTTTTTTCCAAAAAAAGTGCTCTTGTAAGACCGCTACACAAATACGATGTAAATAGATACCTAACATGTCACGCTTTAAAATTGCGCACACTCATGGAATGGCGACAAACTTCGGTACTTAAAAATCTCCATGGGCGACACTTTAATTTTTTTTACAGGTTACCAGGTTAGAATTACAGAGGAGGTCTAGTGCTAGAATTGTTGCACGCGCCCTAACGCACGCGGCGATACCTCACATGCATGGTTTGAACGGCGTTTACATATGTGGGCGACTTACGTGTGCATTCGCTTCTGATCGCGAGCTACCGGGGACAGGGGCGTTTTAATTTTTTTTTTTTATTATTTTTTTTTTTTTTACAATTATTTTACTTTTTTTTATCACTTTTATTCCTATTACAAGGAATGTAAACATCCCTTGTAATAGGAATGTGTGTGACAGGTCCTATTTATGGAGAGATGCGGGGTCAATAAGACCCCACATCTCTCCTCCAGGCTGGAAAGCATGAGATCAGTGAAAAATGTTTCACTGATCTCATACTTACAGCCGCAATGGCGGCTTTGTTTACATTTGAGGCCCGGGCGTGACGTCATCACATCGCGCCCGGGCCTCCGACGATCATAGAGATGACTGGTGACCATCTGGTCACCAGTCATCTCTATGCTTGTAACGTGACCCACCAACGACGCCGGAAGATTTGCTCCGGGTCCCTGATCACACGGGAGAGCCCGGAGAAGCACCGGATGGCGGCAGGAGGGGGGGGGATGTCCCCTCCCGCCGCCTATAAGAACGATCAAGCGGCGGAACCGCCGCTATGATCGTTCTTATGGTGCACAGAATCGCCGGCCCAAGAAAAGGATATCTGAATGATGCCTCTAGCTGCAGGCATCATTCAGATATCCCCCTACAAAGCCGAGGACGTCATATGACGTCCACCCAGGATAGGAGATCCCATCTGTGGACGTCATTTGACTATGGCTAGGTAGGGAAGTGGTTAAAGCGGAGGTTCCGCGACCAATCAATTTTTTTTTTTGTGTTTAATCAGTGGTGGTATAGATCTCAATTGAGTACTCACTTGTTAGGTGTCTTCAAACATCCCCCGTCCGTTTTCTTAGAAAAGAGAAACTTATAATTTCCAATCGAGGAGGTCTAGAATTATTGCTCTCGCTCTAACGTTCGCGGCGACACCTCACATGTGTGGTTTGAACACCGTTTTCATATGTGGGCGGGTCTTACGTATGTATTCGCTTCTGCGAGCGAGCACACGGGACAGGGGCACTTAAAAAATGTTTTGTTTGTTTTTTATTATTATTGTTAATTTTTTTTTTTTTGACACTTTAAAAAAAATTATTTTTTTTTGATCACTTTTATTCCTATTACAAGGAATGTAAACATCCCTTGTAATAGGAATATGGCATGACAGGACCTCTTTACTGTGAGATTTGGGGTCAAGACCGCACATCTCACCTCTAGGCTGGGAAGCCTAAAAAAAAAAAAAAAGATCACCGCTTCACAGCCGAAGCTGCGCCTTTTCTTTTGAATGCAGAGGCCGGGTGTGACGTCATAACATCACGCCCGGCCTCCGACGATCATAGAGACTCCGGCGCCCATCTGGACCGCCGGAAATCTCTATGATCAACATCCGGGGCCGGCGGATCCTGTCACCGACTCACCGATCGCACAGGTGAGTCGGTAGAAGCACCAGAGGGTGGGACGCCCCCTTTCGCCGCCCGTAAGAATGATCAAGCGGCGAAACAGCCGCTATGATCATTCCTATGGCGTAGGGAATCGCCGGCTGAAAATGTCGATATCTGAATGATGCCTGTAGCTGCAGGCATCATCCAGATATAGCCCCCACAAAGCCCAGGACGTGAAATGACGTCCTCTGGGCGCCAAGTGGTTAAAGATATTTATATTTGCTGCAGTTTTTTTTTAGATAATTGTAGCGGACCCCTCTCCCCAGTCCCCTCTATTAAAGTTCAACTCGCACTGTCTCTGGTCTAGGGGTATGATAGGGGAGGGAGAGGGTGAGCTACGCCAGGCTTCTACCACAGGGGTGATGTGGTATCAGCCATGTCTCTGTTGTTTTTACCTTCGGGTCTGTGCTGTGCATCTGGATCCTCCCTCCAAGAGTCTCCGTGAACCTCGTCTGCCAGAAATTGAGCCCCACACCATTAACGTCCAACACACTTTTATTGTAGAACATAACATGGACTCCCTTGGCTATAGAACGGAAAAGAAGGTGTGGGTGCGAATAGGCCCAGACACAAATTCGATCCTCCACTCTCCTCCCTGAGAGTGGGCTATGGTCTCCGCACGAGGGAAATTCTCCTTCCGGACGGTCTCCGACAAGAGACTCACCTGTCACCGGCAGTATGCTGCACCGGGTCTTCAGATGAGGAGCTCTTCCCGGTCCATTACGCCCACCTTGGATTCGGGCATCCATCCCAGGAGTGCCTTAGGATCCTTCCCTCGCGGAACTCAGTGTTGGGCACCGAGCTCCGGACCTCGATCCAAGTACCTCACCCCAGGACTAAAAGGTGCCTGAGGTGGAACACGATCTCCAGTGGTCCTCTAGGCCTAGGCGACGAACACGAACCACCGTCCGCAGGCTGAAGGTGCCTGGGACTCCGACCCCGTGACCAAGATGGCCGGCCCTTTATACCCCCTCCCAGCAAGCACGGCGGGTTCCCCGCCCCACCATACCGCTGCCGAGAGAGGACAAAAAGGAGGCTCAGCACACAGCGGTATCCGTCCGTCAGCCCATGGTGACAGCGCCACCCAGTGGGCCGCCGGGAACACACCACCGGTGTCACTGAAAAATTCAAAAATTACCCCGGGAAAGCAAGTACCCGCTACATAATTGATTATGCCCTTCTCTAAAATGGCGATTTTAGCTATGCCCCCTGTCACGTGACCGGCGTCAGGCGTCGCTTGTTTGTAGAAAATCTTGCAGGATTACGATGGACGGCTTTCGCGGTGTATCTTGGGAAGCACGAAACTGTGCTCCCAGTACACACTGCGGCGAGCTCCCATAACACACTGCGGTGCCGGGGACACGCCTACTCCCGCGGGAGGGAAACCCAGGAAGTCCTAATTATAAAGGTAATTACATGTCAGATTAAAAAAACAGGGGTCATTTGTCTATCCTAGGTGTACAAGGAAGCAGAGAAAATTGACTTGTAATTTGGGCGAACCTCCGCTTTAAGTGGTTAAAGTGCAGAGAAAACCATACTGACACCCCAATGTGACACGGGAATGGACAGTGGGAGGAATATGAGCTACTCTCAGAACAAAGGTCTTAACTATAGAGCGAGATAAGCCAACGGTCTCCAAAGCAGAATATCCAAGGCCAAGATTTTTCTCCTATTGGTACTCCAAGCAAATATTGGTTCAAATTAGACTAGATGGAGAGTTTACACAAAGGAATGCCCAGGCCCTTCCAAGTGTGATGGTGACCTTAAAGTGGTTGTAAACCCACTTTTGCAACTTGCACCTACAGGTAAGCCTAGATTAAGGCTTACCTGTAGGTGCAAGAAATATCTCCTAAATCTACACGGTTTAGGAGATATTTGCTAAAAACGACATGCATCCGTGTCTACGGCGCATGCGCGCCGTAGATAACGGCGCATTCATGGGGTTAATCCCATTCACAAATCTGGCTAAGTCCCATCATTCGACGACTTAGCCGGATTCGACAGCTCACGCGCGGAGTCACGTCTTCGTCGCTCCGGCTAATCACAGCGCCAGAGCGGCGCTGTCATTGGCTGGAGCGGCGATACCCGGAAGTAACCTTTCGGCTATCGCCGCAGCGATAGCTGCGGCTGGAGAGGGAGACCAGGACGGCTTCGGGGGCCCCGATCTAAGGTAAGTGATGCATAATGAGCTATTATTATTATGCTAGTCATATTAGCTCATTATGGCTTTCTCTTACAGGCGATTTAACCACTTAACGACCGCTCACTCTATATATATACACGTCGGCAGATATATATATACACGTCGGCAGAATGGCACCGACAGGCACAATCACGTACAGTGTACGTGACTGCCTCTGTATAGTTGGGGGGTCCAATCGGATCCCCCTTCTATACAGTGAGCGGTCGTTATCCGTTGGGGAGCGATCCGGGATGAGGGGACGGCCGTTCGATTCCGGCCACCCCCTCGCGATCGCTCCCGGCGAATGAGAAAGCTTCCTCTGCTGTGTAATGTTTACACAGGCAGAGGAAGTGATGTCATCTCTCATGCGGCGCTCACATATACCGAGCGCCTTACAAGAGAAGACACACAGGTTAGTGCACAAACAGTACACTGACACCAGGACACATAGGAACATAAATCGCCCCCCCCCAGATCACCCCCCAGTCACAGTGTCACTGATTGCAGTGACCATTTATTTACTGATCACTGCAATCAGTGACTGTAAAAGTGTCACTACAGTTAGTTTAGGTCCAGTGTAGCCCCCTAACCCCCCCATATAAAGGTTTAACCCCCTGATCACCCCCCAGATAACCCTTTCACCCCCTAGCACCGCCGTCACTAAGCGATCGTTTTTTTGATCGCTGTTTTAGTGTCGGTGATGCCGATCGGTAGCCAGTTTTTTTTTTTTAAGTTCGCCGCAGGTTTTTATAGCGTCGGGTACCCCCATATATTACCTAATAAAGGTTTAACGCCCTTGATCACCCCCCGGGTAACCCTTTCACCCCCGATCACCACTGTCGCTAAGCAATCGTTTTTCTGATCGCTGTCTTATTGTCGGTGATGCCGATAGGTAGCCAGTTATTTTTTTTAGGTTCGCCGCAGGTTTTTATAGCGTCAGCTACCCCCATATATTACCTAATAAAGGTTTAACCCCTTGATCGCCCCCCAGGTAACCCTTTCACCCCCTATCACCACTGTCGCTAAGTGATCGTTTTTCTGATCGCTATCTTATTGTCGGTGATGCCGATAGGTAGCCAGTTATTTTTTTTAGCTTCGCCGCAGGTTTTTATAGCGTCAGGTACCCCCATATATTACCTAATAAAGGTTTAACCCCTTGATCGCCCCCCAGGTAACCCTTTCACCCCCTTTTGCCAGTGTCACTAAGCGATCGTTTTTCTGATCGCTGTATTACTTATGCTGGTGCCGATAGCCAGTTATTTTTTTTAGGTTCGCCGCAGATTTTTATAGCGTCAGGTACCCCCATATATTATCTAATAAAGGCTTTAACCCCCTAATTGCCCCTAGTTAACCCCGCGTCACACCCCAGGCAGCGTCAGGTTAGTGCCAGTAACGCTAACACCCACGCGTGAAGCATACACCTCCCTTAGTGGTATAGTATCTGAACAGATCAATATCTGATCTGATCAGATCTATACTAGCGTCCCCAGCAGTTTAGGGTTCCCAAAAACGCAGTGTTAGCGGGATCAGCCCAGATACCTGCTAGCACCTGCGTTTTGCCCCTCCGTCCAGCCCAGGCCACCAAAGTGCGGTATCGATCGATCGATCACTGTCACTTACAAAACACAACACACATAACTGCAGCGTTCGCAGAGACAGGCCTGATCCCTGCGACTCCAGTGCTGTAGGAGGTGATTTCACCACCACAGTTAAAAAAAAAAAGCATATATGCCGAAGCATTGGGGCAGCAGGGGCGGAGGAGCGATTTTGCTCCTAATGCCGCATACATACGGTCGAAATTCCGACGGAGGCTTGCCCGTGGAAAAGTCTGACCATGTGTGTGCGGCATAATTTTTGCGGGAGGATGCCCCAATGCTTCGGCATATATAAATGGTGCATGTATGCCCATCATTAGAAGTGGGTGGATGAATGGCGGTATTCTAATGGTGGGCATACCCACCGATCAATCTCTTTTTTTTTTTGTTTAACCAACAGGCTGCATGAAAAAAAAAGATTACAATACATGTCCAACAAGGACCAGCAACGTACTGGTATGTTGCTGGAATTTGAATGGTTATACCAGATTGATACCTGCGGGTTTAGGTATCATCTTGGTATCATTCTTTTCAGCCAGCGGCCGGCTTTCATGTAAAAGCAATCCTAGCGGCTAATTAGCCTCTGGACTGCTTTTACAAGCAGTGGGAAGGAATGTCCCCCCCGGATATAAAAAGCGCCATTGGGAAATTGGGAAAGCATTTTATCACACCGATCTTGGTGTGGTCAGATGCTTTGAGGGCAGAGGAAAGATCTAGGGTCTATTAGACCCCAGTTTTTTCAAAAAAAAGAGTACCTGTCACTACCTATTGCTATCATAGGGGATATTTACATTCCCTGAGATAACAATAAAAATGATAAATAAAAATAAAAATATGGAAGGAACAGTTTACAAATAAAATAAAAAAGCAAAATTAATAATAATAAAAAAAAAAAAAAAAGCACCCCTGTCCTGCCCTGCTCTTGCGCAATGGCGAACGTAAGCGTCGGTCTGGCGTCATATGTAAACAGCAATTGCACCATGCATGTGAGGTATCACCGCGAAGGTCAGATCGAGGGCAGTCATTTTAGCAGTAGACCTCCTCTGTAAATCTAACGTGGTAACCTGTAAAGGCTTTTAAAAATGTATGTAGTTTGTCGCCACTGCGCGTTTGTGCGAAATTTTAAAGCATGTCGTGTTTGGTATCTATGTACTTGGCCTAGGATCATCTTTTTGATTTCATCAAACATTTGGGCAATATAGTGTGTTTTAGTGCATTAAAATTAAAAAAAATGTATTTTTTCCCCAAAAAATGCGTTTGAAAAATCGCTGCGCAAATACTGTGTGGAAAAAAAAAATGCAACACCCACCATTTTAATCTGTAGGGCCTTTGCTTTAAAAAAATATATAATGTTTGGGGGTTCAACATAATTTTCTTGCAAAAAAAAAAAAAAAATGTTTTCATGTAAACAAAAAATGTCAGAAAGGGCTTTGTCTTCAAGTGGTTAGAAGAGTGGATGTAAGCTTCCTAATGTTGTGTATAAAATGCCAGAACAGTTCAAAACCCCCCCCAAATGACCCCATTTTGGAAAGTAGACACCCCAAGCTATATACTGAGAGGCATGTCGAGTCCATGGAATATTTTATATGTTGACACAAGTTGCGGAAAAAAGACAATTTATTTTTTTTGCACAAAGTTGTTACTAAATGATATATTGCTCAAATATGCCATGGGCATATGTGGAATTACACCCCAAAATACATTCTGTTGCTTCTCCTGAGTACGGGGATACCACATGTGAGACTTTTTGGGAGCCTAGCCGCGTACGGGACCCCAAAAACCAAGCACCGCCTTCAGGCTTTCTAAGGGTGTAAATTTTTGATTTAACTTCTCACTGCCTATCACAGTTTCGGAGGCCATGGAATGCCCAGATGGCACAAAACACCCCCCAAATGACCCCATTTTGGAAAGTAGACACCCCAAGCTATTTGAAGAGAGATATGGTGAGTATGTTGCAGATCTCGCTTTTTGTCACAAAGTTTTGAAAAAAAAAAAAAAAAAATATTTTCTTTCTTCATTTTCAAAAACAAATGAGAGCTGTAAAATACTCACCATGCCTCTCAGCAAATAGCTTGGGGTGTCTACTTTCCAAAATGGGGTCATTTGGGGGGGGGGGTTGGTTTGTGCTATTTTGGCATTTTATGGCCTTCTAAACTGTGATCGGTAGTGAGGAGTGAAATCAAAAATTTGCGCCCTTAGAAATCCTGAAGGCGGTGCTTGGTTTTCGGGGTCCCGTACGTGGCTAGGCTCCTAAAAAGTCCCACACATGTGGTATCCCCGTACTCAGGAGAAGCAGCAAAATTTATTTTGGGGTGCAATTCCACATATAACCATGGCATGTGTGAGCAATATATCATTTAGTGACAACTTTTGTAATTTTTTTTTTTTTGTCATTCAATCACTTGAGACAAAAAAAAAAATATTCAATGGGCTCAACATCCCTCTCTCAGCAATTTCCTTGGGATGTCTACTTTCCAAAATGGGGTCATTTGGGGGGGATTTTGTACTGCCCTGCCGATTTAGCACCTCAAGAAATGAGATAGGCAGTCAAATTAAAAGCTGTGTAAATTCCAGAAAATGTACCCTAGTTTGTAGACGCTATAACTTTTGCGCAAACCAATAAATATACGCTTATTGACATTTTTTTTTACTAAAGACATGTGGCTGAATACATTTTGGCCTAAATGTATGACTAAAATTGAGTTTATTCGATTTTTCTTATAACAAAAAGTAGAAATATCATTTTTTTTCAAAATTTTCAGTCTTTTTCCGTTTATATCGCAAAAAATAAAAATCACAGAGGCAATCAAATACCATTAAAAGAAAGCTCTATTTGTGGGAAGAAAAGGACGCAAATTTTGTTTGGGTACAACATTGCATGTCTGCACAATTTACAGTTAAAGCAGCGCAGTGCAAAATTCTGAAAACACCTCTGGTCCTTTAGCTACAAAATGGTCCGGGGCTTAAGTGGTTAAAAAAAAATAAAAAACACATGGGTTTACAACCACTTTAAAGGAGTCAAATTCCTAGCCTATAAGAGTAGGGATGACTGAAAGTCCCTTGTCCCTAAAGACCCTGGCTTCAACAGTGATTGTGAAGCAGGATGAAACGCTGGTCCTTTGGCACAAGAGGACCCATGAAGCGACTTACAGGAGAGGAGCTTGGTCATGTCTGAGTATTAAGTATTCCTTCGCTAGGCCCAGGGGTCACTGGCCCTGATGACAAACCTGACCAGTTAGGGGTTAAAACTGAATGTCAGCAGATCCGCATGCGGCTTGAAAGACCTCTGTATTTAGAGTCCATTTCCCGGATCCAGATTCTGACAACTGAGAAAGTGCCTCCTTGCTGATTGATGTAGACCATGGGTGTAGCATTGTCTGACTGGATTCTCATCAGGTGACCTCACAATAAAAGAGTATTGCATTTAACAATTTCGCTGCCAGCGCATTTTTTGTACATGTTTAAAAAAAAAATTTAGGCCTGAAGATTACACAAAACCCACAAATATATATATTCTGAACGCCGATACCCTAGAGAATAAAATAGTGATAGTTTCAAATTTTTATGTCACACGATATTACCGCAAATGTCTAGGAAACGCAAAATTTAAATATAAAACATTTTAGGGCAAACAAAAAACTCAATAAATTACCCACATTTTCTGGTAAAATATAAAAGACGAGGTTGCGCTGAGTAAATAGATACTTAACGTGCCAAACCTTAATTTTTTGTGTCCCCGTGAAATGGTGTCAAAATTCAGTATCCTATATTTTCTATATGCGACGCTTCAAAAGCTCCCTATAGGTATCAGTTTAGTGTTACAAAAGGAGGTCTTGTGTTAGACGTATTGCTCTCACTCTGGCGTGCGCGGCAATATGCAACAGGTGTATCGCAATTAACGTTTTCGCGCATAGGCGCCCTGACGCAGTAGTTTATGTCCGTGTGTGTTTGTGTGGGGGTGGGGCCTCTATTTTTTGGGGGTTTGTGTTTGAGTGTAGCTATTTTTTTGCAAAAACATTTTTTTTTTCCATCACATAGGGCAGTGGTCATCAACCCTGTCCTCAGGGCCCACCAACAGGCCAGGTTTTATGTATTACCTTGGGGAGATGTAGATTAAAATACTGCAATCATTGAGCAGCAAATGAACCTGTGATGTATTTCAGTTATCTTGCAAACCTGGCCTGTTAGTGGGCCCTGAGGACAGGGTGGATGACCATTGACATAGGGGACAAAAAAGGTGCGCCAGTACAGGCGATGTGTGAGAGCAATTGGGCGGCAGGGCCGTCGCACAAATGCTCTCACCTCAGAGACAGGAGTCTGTTTATCAGTTTCACACACAATCCGGGTGGCTGCAGCCACTGGATTGTGTTTAATACCCCCCCGCTGGCGGCGAAAGGGTTAAGGGATATTGGAATAGATCCAATTCTCAGAATGTTGATCGGAAGGCAAGCTTCCTTCGACCCTGCTCCGTATTTCTAAGCACAACAATCTGGCATTTATTATGAGAACCTTGCATGACTGTGGAGAAAAAAGATTTCCTAACTTCGGTACCAGGTTGGAAAGCCACCATACTAAAGAAAAGTCTGGCCTTGGGGGTCATATGCATGGCATAGTCCAAGGACCAGGTCTGTTTGTCCCACATGGTCGGAATGCTGAACTGCAACAGTCCAGAGTAAACTCCAGCCCAGGGCTTACAGAGTGGAACAGATGGTGCCATGAAACAGAAGGAACACGAATGCTAGATTGCAGAATTGGTGGCTGGAGTCGTAGACTCGGTGGGTCCAGCAGAGCATCAGGTTAGGAACCAAGGCGATGTAGGATAGATCAGCCGAGATTAAAAGGGGCACTCTGCTGAGATTTCAGGTTCTGGATTAGGGATGAGCTCGGTGTTCGAGTCGAACATACGTTCGACTCGAACATCGGCTGTTCGATGAAGATCGAACGTTTTGGGCCGTTCGCGCCAAATTCGAATGACGCGAACGGCCCACAATACACTGCGCCATCGCAGTGCAATCCCGGCGCTGTGATTGGCCAAGCATGCACTGTGACCCCGCATGCTTGGCCAATCACAGCGCCGGCAGCGAGGAGAGACATAATTGGCCACAGGCAGGATGCCTGTGGCCAATTATAGCTCAGGGGGGTTTAGTACACGCCCCACACTATAAAAGGCCGCCAGCGCGGTGGCCTTGTGTAGTGTGTTCCGGTTCAGGGAGAGAGAAGGATAGGCAGGGACAGTGTTAGTGATATTTGTTCATTTACCTTGTGTGTAGGGAGAGAGAAGGATAGGCAAGGACAGTGTCAATGATATTCTGCTAAATCTTGTGTGCAGGGAGAGAGAAGGATAGGCAGGGACAGTGTCAGTGATATTCTGCTAAACCTTGTGTGCAGGGAGAGAGGATAGGGCAGGGGACAGTGTCAGTGATATTTTTGCTAAGCCTCCTGCACAGTATACACCTGAAGCTACCCCTTATTGTTCGTAGTTTTTTTTCTTTTGTGTTACACTAACAGGCATCTGCAGCACTTACAGCGGGCGTAGCGTGCTTCCTGCAAAATATACACCTGAAGCTAGCCCTTATTGCTGTTTTTTCCTGTTGTGTAACACAGGCAGGCATCTGCAGCACTTACAACAGGCGTAGTGTGCCTCCTGCAAAATATACACCTGAAGCTAGGCCTTATTGCTGTGTTTTCCTGTTGTGTAACACAGGCAGGCATCTGCAGCACTTACAGCGGGCGTAGTGTGCCTCCTGCACATTATACACCTGAAGCTACCCCTTAGTGCTCGTAGTTTTTTTTCTTTTGTGTTACACTAACAGGCATCTGCAGCATTACAGCGGGCGTAGTGTGCCTCCTGCACATTATACACCTGAAGCTACCCCTTATTGCTCGTATTTTTTTTTCTTTTGTGTTACACTAACAGGCATCTGCTGCATTACAGCGGGCGTAGTGTGCTTCTTGCAAAATATACACCAGAAGCTAGCCCTTATTGCTGTGTTTTCCCATCTCCCTGCAGGCCTTTAGAATGTCTGGAAGGCGAACAAGGAGAGGCAGACAGTCAAGAGCCAATAAAAGAGGGCAAGCAGGCTCTGTGTCTAGAGACAACAGTGCTGGTCGTGGACGCGGTGCATCGTCATCAGCACATGGCCATGGGACACGCTTGTCCTTATTTTCGTCAGCTGGACGTGTTGAGCCGCATCATGCCAAAGACTTGGTAGAGTGGATGACCAAGCCCTCCTCATCCAGGCTCAGGGTACTGGCAAAGCAGCTGCCAAAGCGTCCTCAATGTCATCATCAGTCACTCCTTCCCTAGACCCACCGTGTCCTCCTGAGGAGTTCCCCCGAACTGTTTGAGCACAGTGTTGGGTACATGCTCCAGGAGGATGCCCAGCGTTTCGAAGGGTCTGAAGATGATACCCAGCTAGAGGAAGGCAGTAGCGTGAGAGCAGAGGGGATGCTCAAGAAGGACACCAATCTGGCAGTCATGTTCCAGCAGCTGCAGCATACTGCCAGATTGGTTCCAGTGATGAGGAGGGAGGGGATGATGAGGTCACTGACTCCACGTGGGTGCCTGATAGGAGAGAGGAGGAGGAGGAGGAGGAGGAGGCACATCTCCAACGAGGCAGGATGCCCTCCGGGGGCCAGCGTAAGGGCAGCACACCGACTGAATCACACCGCAGAGCTCCGCCTGTGCAGGGCTCTGCCTCTGCCCGTTAATCCAAAAGTTCTTTGGTGTGGGCCTTTTTTGAGTCGAGTGCATCAGATCGCACCGCTGCTGTTTGCAACATATGTCTCAAGCGTATCTCGCGTGGCCAAAACATCAGCCGCTTGGGCACCACATGCTTGACCAGACATATGTTGACCTGCCATGCAGCTCTTTGGCAAGCCTACCATAAAGACCCACACCAAAGAACAAAGCGGACCTCTCCTTGCTCCGCATCAGCTGGGATCTCCAACCCCAGTATACCTTCAGTTCTCTCTGAAACCTGCACTGAGAGGAATGAAGGTGTAGAATTAGGTGTGTCACAGCCAAGTACTTGCGGGCACTCTGCTAGCAGTACACCGACGTCCGATTCTAGCAGGCAAATTTCCCTGCCCCAGCTGCTGGACCGTCGAAAGAAATTCACTCCCAGCCATCCACATGCCCAGCGGTTGAATGCTTGGCTAAATTGCTAGCACTTCAACGGCTGCCTTTTCAGTTGGTAGACTCGGCCCCCTTCCGTGAGTTTGTGCAATGTGCGGTTCCTCAGTGGCAGGTTCCCAAACGCCACTTTTTCTCACGGAAGGCGATTCCGGCTCTCTACCGCCATGTGGAAGGCAATGTCCATGCCTCGCTGGACAGGGCGGTCAGGTGCATATTACCGCTGACTCATGGTCCAGCAGGCATGGACGGGGACGTTACCTTTCTTTCACGGCCCATTGGGTCACTCTTTTGGCAGCTGGGAAGGATGCAGGACAAGGTGCAGTAGTGTTGGCGGTTGTTCCGCCGGCCACGCCTCCAAAATGCTACTACTGGTTGTGACACACCTCTCTCCTCCACCCCCTCCTCTTCTTCTTCCTCCATGGTCTCTTCCTGTGCTTTGTCCTCAGAACCAGCGGTGCTCCGTAGGCGTTCAAGGGGCTACGCAAGTACGCAGGCAAAAAGATGCCATGCCATGCTTGCGCTGGTGTGTTTGGGGGACAGGAGCCACACTGGGGCAGAGGTTCTGTCAGCTCTGCAGGGGCAGGCCGAGAGGTGGTTGACGCCACGCCAGCTTAAGCCAGGAATGGTGGTTTGCGACAATGGCACCAACCTCCTCTCCGCCCTCCGACAGGGACAACTGACCCATGTGCCCTGTGTGGCTCACGTCCTTAACCTGGTGGTGCAGCGGTTCTTGGGCAGGTACCCAGGCTTACAGGATGTCCTGATGCAGGCCAGGAAAGTCTGTGTGCATTTCCGCAGATCATATAATGCCAGTGCTCGGCTGGCTGAACTGCAAAAGAAGTTGAACCTGTCCAAGAACCGCCTTATATGTGACATGCCCACCAGGTGGAACTCAACGTTGGCCATGCTGCAGCGGCTGCACACGCAGCAGAGGGCCATCAATGAGTACCTGTGCGACTAAGGCACCAGGACAGGGTCAGGGGAGCTGGTTTTTTTTTCACCACGCCAGTGGGGCATGATCAGGGATGCATGCACTGTCCTGGCACCATTTGAGGAGGCCACGAGGATGGTGAGCAGTTACAGTGCATGCATCAGTGACACTGTACCTCTTGTCCAACTGTTGGAGCATACGCTGCGTGGAATAATGGACAGGGCACTTGAGGCAGAACAGAGGCAGGAAGAGGAGGACTTCCTTGCCTCTCAAGGCCCCCTTTACCCAGACAGTGTTCCTTCTGTCCCACCCATCACACAGGAAGAGGACGAGGAGGAGGATTGTGTCAGCATGGAGGTGGAGCATGGCACTCAGCATCAACAGCAGCAGTCTTTTAGGGATGATTTACAGTCCCAACAAACCCGTGGACTTGTACGTGGCTGGGAGGAGGTGGCTGCGGATCATGTCGTCCTTAGTGACTCAGAGGACTCCGGACCGAATGCCTCAGCTAACCTTCGCTGCATGGCCTCCCTGATCCTGCAAAGTCTGCGTAAGGAACCTCGTATTCTTCGGATCAAGGAGAGGGACCATTACTGGCTGGCCACTCTCCTTGATCCACGGTACAAGGGTAAGGTTGCGGACCTTATCTTGTCGTTGCAGAGGATGAGACATCTCCAGGAGGCCTTGCAGAAAGGTCTGTGCAACGCGTTCCCAGAGACTGGGAGGTTACAAACTCCTGGTCCTAGACAACGAGTTGCTGAGGCTTCGGTCAGTAGCAGAAGGAGCGGTGGAGAAGGTGGCCGTCTGACCGATGCTTTCAGACAATTTTTTAGTCCGCAGCCCCAAGGTATGATCGGTTCCAGCAACCATCGCCAGCATCTGATATACATGGTGCAGGAATACCTAGGGGCAAGGTCAGACTTGGACACCTTTCCCACCGAAAATCCTCTGGCTTACTGGGTGTTGAGGATGCATCACTGGCCAGAGCTTGCACAGTATGCAATTGAGCTACTGGCCTGTCCTGCATCCAGCGTTCTTTCGGAACGCACATTCAGTGCTGCTGGAGGCTTTGTCACGGATCACAGGGTGCGCCTGTCCACCGACTCGGTTGATCGACTGACCTTCATAAAGATGAACCAGTCTTGGATCACCACCAGCTACCAAGAACCTGAAGCTGATATAACAGAATAATTTATTTTCAAATGTCACATCTCTTCAAGACTGATGCTGAGTGACTGTACTGTTATGTTGACTGACTATCCTCCTCAATGATCCGATTCATGATGATAGCTTGGTTAGAACATTTTTGTTTCTGAGTGCCGCCACCAGTGGCTAAGGCCCAATTTTTCAGCCCCTGTTTAACAGGGGCATGTAATTAAAATTTTTGATGCATTGCTTTGCAGCAGGGCTCATTCCTGCACTCCAACTAGAGTATCTGGGAGAGGTTGCAGTGTCGTGGCACCAGCACCAGTGCCTAAGGCCCAATTTTTCAGCCCCTGTTTAACAGGGGCGTGTAATTACAATTTTTGATGCAATACTTTGCAACAGGGCTCATTACTGTGCTCCAAGTACAGTATCTGTGAGGGGTTGCAGTGTTGTGGCACCAGTGCCTAAGGCCCAATTTTTCAGCCCCTGTTCTACAGGGGCATGTAATTACAATTATTGATCTAATAATTCACAGCAGGGCCCATTCCTGCGCCCACCAAGAGTAACTGTGAGGGCTTACAGTGTTGTGGCAACACCACCACCACCACCAAAAGCCCAATTTTTCAGCCCCTGTTCTACAGGGGCATGCAATTACAATTCTTGATCTAATAATTCACAGCAGGGCCCATTCATGCGCTCACCAAGAGTAACTGTGAGGGCTTACAGTGTTGTGGCACCAGCACCACCACCAAAGGCCCAATTTTTCCTACCACTGTTCAACAATGGCATGTAAATACAATTCCTGATATAATAGTTCACAGCAGGGCGTTCCAGAGCCCACCAAGAGTAACTGTGAGGGCTCACAGTGTTGTGGCGACACCAACATGTAAGGGGCAAATTTCAGCAGAGTATATACGGCAGGCCCCTACTTTCAAACATCCAACTTACAAACGACTCCTACTTGCAAACGGAAGGAGACAACAGTAAGTGAGAGGAAAACTACCCCTAGGAAGGGAAATTCTCTCCTGTAAGAGTTAATATTGGAAAAAGGTGTCTCCTCTCTACTGATGCTTTATCACCAATCCTTGTTTTAATAAAAACCCCACTTTTCAAAAACAGTTGTCATTGGGACGGAAAGTGAGATGAAATGTTCTGAACAGGGGCACAGACAGCAAAACAAATGTTACAGGGGTGATAACCCTTCCCTATGTTTTCCAAAAAGCTTAAAAATATATTTTTTGGCTGGAGCTACACTTAAACAATGTACCTGTTCAAAATTAAAAAACAGATTCTATTTAAGAACAAACCTACAGTCCCGGTCTTGTTTGCACCGCCTGTATACTGCTGTTCAGAGTATATAGGGCCTTTTTTATTTTGTGTGCGGGGTTCCCCTTAATATCCATACAAGACCCAAAGGGGCTGGTAATGGGGTGGGGTGATGGGGTAGCTATGCCATTTTTCTCAAAGATTTTCATCCATATTACCGGGACCAGACATTACATTAAAGCCACAAGCAGTTTTAAATGGCTTTTTTTCCTTTAGAAATGTCATTTTGTGCAGGGACAGTTCTAAACACGGGAAACACATGCCACTTCACAGGCATACTTTAGACACCCCCCAGGTACGATATTTAAAGGAATATTTGACTTTTTTTTTCACTTTATGCATCATTATAATGACTGCTCCCGAAAAACGGCAGTTTTTAAAACGTTGTTTTGCATTCATACATGTTCCCTGGGGCAGAACCCGGGTCCCCAAACCCTTTTTAGGACAATAACATGCATATTAGTCGTTATAATTAGCACTTTAGATTTCGAACGTTCGCATGCATTGTATTTAATAGGGTTCTAACGTTCGTGCAAACTTTCGGTCCGTTCGAAGGTTCTGGTGCGAACCGAACAGGGGGGGGTGTTTGGCTCATCCCTATTCTGGATGCATGGCTTGCCAGGGTTCCCAGCAAGCTTGAGACAGGAGCACAGAAGTAACATGGAGCCAAACCGGAGACAGAAGCGTAGTCAGAAGGATAGCCGAGGTCAGCAACGAGCAGGCAATGAGGTACCGAAGCATCAGACTGAAATGAGGTCAAGAATAAGCAGAAGTCAGGAACCAATGAGCAGATACATAAAACAGGGAAGAATGTCCTTGCAGCCTTACTTTTAGTGCCAGTGTCCAATCACTAAGAGGTAGTTGTGTATAACCTAGTCACAATGAATAAAAACCGTGTCCTGTATGACTAGGAAAATAGGATTTTTTCCTTACCATAAAATCCTTTTCTCTGAGTTCATGGACCGACACAGCTTCCCTATTGACATAGTGGGTATTATCCGTTATTTAGCAGTGACTAGGCAGAAAAACTTGTAAAAAGTGTTGCATCACACCCTCTACAGCACCGCCCAGGGGGAGGACCCTCTGGGTATATAATCCCTCTCTCTGCACCTCGCAGATCAGTTCGTCAAAAGCTGTACAAACTTAAAACGAGGGGTTTGTGCTGTGTCGGTCCATGAACTCGGAGAAAAGGATTTTACGGTGAGTAAAAAATCCTATTTACTCTTTCGTTCATGGACCGACACAGCTTCCTATTGACATAGTGGGACGTCCCAAAACAGTGTAAAAAACGAGGGGTGGGAACCGCATTAAAACAACTTCACCCCAAAACAAAAACAGAGCTCCTCCATGCAGGAGTTGCAACTCTAAACAGCCATCTGCAATAGCTTGCAGCCGAAAAGAAGCATCCGAAGATGCACATACATCAACTTGTAAAGTTTAGTGAAAGTGTGAACGGACGAGCATGTCGCCGCCTTACACACCTGGTGAAAACAGACGCTTGATGCTCTCAGAGCTCGGACAGCATCCAAAAATTACGTCAGATGAGGACACAAGGATGGCAGAACAATATCTTCCTTGATAGAAGGTCGAAAGTCCCTAGGAAGAAAAGAAGGCTGCGGACGCAGCACTACCTATCCTTGTGGAAGATCAGATAAGGAGCCTTGCATGACAAGGCTGCCGGCTCAGAAAACCGTCTAACTCAGGGCTCGACAATCCCCGGGCGCCAGGTTGCAAATGCGACTAGAATTAGCGACCTGGCGCCTGGGGCAGCACAGCTGAGGTTACCTGTATCTCCGTGCGCCCCCCCCGCGTGATCGCGTCGGGCCGCGCCGCCCGGTAATTTAGATCTAGGTTTCATTCTGTAATCTGGCGCCATCTTGTGGTGGCCGTTGGTATGACAAGACAACCAGCAATGCTTGCCTGTTTCACTGCCCGCCCATCTCCTTCCCTTTACTTAGAAGTTAACCCCCAAACATTATCTATATATTTTTTATTCTAACACCCTAAAGAATAAAATGGCGGTCGTTGCAATACTTTGTCACACCGTATTTGCGCAGCGGTCTTACAAGCGCACTTTTTTGAGGAAAAAAATACACTTTTTTAAATTAAAAAATAAGACAACAGTAAAGTTAGCCGAATTTTTTTTTATATTGTGAAAGATAATGTTATGCTGAGTAAATTTGATACCCAACATGTCACGCTTCAAAATTGCGTCCGCTCGTGGAATGGCGACAAACTTTTACCCTTTAAAATCTCCATAGGCGACATTTAAAAAAATCTACAGGTTGCATGTTTTGAGTTACAAAGGATGTCTAGGGCTAGAATTATTGCTCTCGCTCTACCGATCGCGGCAATACCTCACATGTGTGTTATAAACACTGCTTTCATAGGCGGGCGCTACTCACGTATGCGTTCGCTTCTGCACACATCGGTCGTTAAAAAAAAAAAAAAAAACCTGGCTCCTAACTTTTTTAGCTGGCTCCTAGATTCCAAGCAAATTTGTCAAGCCCTGGTCTAACTGATGTAAACCAAGAGGCATCTCTTGCCCTGGTCGAATGTGCCGGGTAGGGGAGGCGCCTGACCCTTCATGGCGTAAGCCCGATAACAATCTGTCGGATCCACCTAGAGATGGTGGCCGACGAAACCGCTGGGCCCCAATAGGGACCAGCCACTGAAACAAACAGTGAGCCTGGACTCTGGAACGTAGCAGTACCAGACAAGCATTCTCTCAGAGTTTGGACAACGTCCAAGGAATGCAACGTCGTCTCCTTAGGATTTGACGGATAAGGACACAAAGATGGCAGTACAATGTCTTCCTTGAGATGGAAGGTCGAACACGATCTTAGGAAGAAACGAAGGCTGCGGACGCAGCACCAACTTATCCTTGTGGAAGACCAGATAGGGAGGCTTGTATGACAAGGCTGCCCGCTCAGAAACCCATCTTAACTGGCAAAAATGCCACCAAAAATACCACTTTCTAAGAAAGTGTCAACAAGGGATCTCCCTGATGTTCTCAAACAGTGGTTTCTGAGACACTTAGAGGCCATGCCGTTGAAGCCATGGACTGTAGGCAGGATGGCATATGGGACCCTGCGACAGCAGGTCCTCTCGTAGTGGTAGACGCCAAAAGGACGTCTGCTACACAAGCCCCACGGAGGTAGTGGAGGGTGGTCCAGAGGGGCCACCTGCCGAATCCACTGTACAAACCTTCTCACTAGAGAGTGAGCCACCAGGGGTCGTTGAAAAGACAGCCAGGGCAGATAGCTGCCCCCTAATTGTACTTACAGTAGAATTTTTGGCCCGTTCCCCGCTGAAAAGCAGCAGGACTCTGGAACCAAATAAGTACGCGGATGCCACCTCATTTCCTCACAATAGGATATGCAGGTCTTCCAAGTGCGATGGTAGTCTTCCTAGGGGATGATTTCCGAGCACTCCTCATGGTAGAGATCAGAGTCTGACAGGCCCGGTCTCTTAGCACCTGGCTCTCGAGTCATGCCGTTAAGCCAGTGACTGTAAAACAGAATGGCGTATGGGACCTTGCGACAGCAGGTCCTTCCTTAGCGGTAGATGCCAAAAAGCGTCTGCTACCAGACGCACTAGCTCGGCGTACCAAGGACGTCGAGGCCAATTCAGAGCAATTGCGACCATTGTAATCCTTTCTGCCTCCAGTCTGCGAAGCAGATGAGGACGGATCTTCCGAGGGGGAAAGGCATAGATTACTCGGTACTGACTCCACAGTGCCATCAACGCATCTGTCATGCTTGCCTATAGGTCTCTTGACCTGGCCACAAACCTCAATACCTTCCGATTGAGTCGGGACGCCAGAAGATCTACGCCTGGCGTGCCCCATCTTTGGCAGAGGAGCTAGAACACATCCGGGTGTAAGGACCATTCTCCCTGGTCCAGCATTTGGCGACTCAGGTAGTCCACCTGCCAGTTCTCCACACCCAGAATGTACATGGCCGACATTGCCGGTACGCTCATTTCTGCCCACCTCAGGATGCGAGCGACCTCCAGTGCTGCTTGTTCCTCCTTGATGATTGACCTACGCCACCACTGTGGCGTTTGTCCGACTGGATTCTGATTGGACGCCCTTGTAGCCTCTGAGACCATGTGGAGCAGCAAGGCCAGCTCATCCGGATTTCAGGCCAATGAATGGGAAGTCCGGAGTCCAGCGACCCAGGTTGACTGAGCTCTTCAGACTCCTCTGCAACCGGGAAGACAGGCGTCCGCCGTGACCACCATCCAGTAAACAGGAAGGAACAATTTCCCCGGCAGAAATACCGGTGCTGTCGGCCACCAACTAGGAAGGTCCTGATTAGGTGGCTCACCCGGATTTTGATAATCCTGGGATGAAGGGCACTTGACCCTTCAGGACAGAGTTACTTTCTGTAACACTCGTGTGTGAAATAGCACTTCTGGTACCGCCTCAAAGGAGGCTACCATGAGGCCCAGGAGTCGCCTGCAAAAGTGGCGTGTCAACCCATCCTTGGGGTGTCAACTGTCGCACCGCAGCCCGAAGGGTATGCAACTTTCCCCTAGGGAGAAAAAAACTTGCGCCTCGGAGGAGTCCATAATCAACCCTAGACACACTAGAAGTTGGGACAGTTCCAATACTGACTTCTGAGTGTTCAGCACCCCACCAAGTATCAGAGGGTCTGACAGGTTAAAGACACGCTCACTTCTAAATTTAAGTTTGAAGTGACCCTCAGAAGAAGATAGCCCAAGTTGCCCATGATAGCGATGCCACGCTGTCTTAGTAGGGCCAGAATCGGGGCAGGCACCTTGGTGCCGATGCCAGGCCAAAGGGGAGAGCCACCATTGGTAGTGGTCTTCCACGGCCGCCAACGCAGACATCACTGATGCATATTGGGGACATGAAAAGCATGCATCCTTGATGATCAAGGATGCCGGAAAATCCCCCAGATGGAGGGCAGCGACAACAGAGCGAGCCACCTACTTTCCGGAATCTTTGTACTTGCACAAAGCAGTTGAGGGTCCTGAGATCCAGATTGGACGAACCCCCTCCAGCACTACGAACAGATTTGAGTAGAACCCCTGAACCCGTTCCTGTACTAAGACAGGAAGGCCTACCCTGCGTATCAGCAGGTTTTGTACCGCCCCATGTAGGGCTTCCTGAAGCTGGCGGTTAAGAGGGGAAAAAAATATGTTCAGTAGGCAAGCAAGGTTGTGCTTGCAAACCCAGGGACGCTTCTGTCCCTCAGCAGGCGCTTTATCACCCTGAGGTGGTTTACTTGCCGCACTAGGCGGACGAAGGGACCGCTTAAGCGTGGTGAAGGAGGGCCCTAGCCTATGGCGTGGCTCCTTACACTTTGTTGGCTTGCAGAAGCAATGTGCTCTTAACTCCTGTAGCCTCTCTTAAATGATGTCATCCAGAGAGGCCCCAAAAAAGTCTGACGCCCTAAAAGGGCAGATCCAAGAGGGCCTTCTTTGAAGATTGGTCCGCAGACCAGCACCTTAGGCAGATCAGGTGGCGTAGCGCCACCGCATAAACTGAGGCTCAAGGCAGCAAGGAGATAGACTCAGGGCCCTGTACCAACTGGTCGGTCAGAGCTTCCTCGTACAGAGGAGCCTCCCGTGCTTTTAGCCCCTGGAGTAGCATCTTGCCTACTCAGTGTCTGAGGCATCAGAAAAAAAAAAAACCCAGCCAATGTTGGACATACTGCTGAGCCCCCCACTGTGTATAGGTAGCGAGTGTCCCTGAAGACAGGAGCCCTTTCCACTGGAATCGTGGTAACTTGTTAAGTCTGGACACAGGGGGGTCCACTATCGGGGGAGAGGTCCATTTTTTCAGGAACTCTAAAGGGGTACTTGGACTGGCCAAAAAAAATTAAAAATTCTTTGGGGCTGCAAAAAAACATTCAGTGGGGTTTCCCACTCCTTGTACAAGCTTATCAAAATACGACACACAAGGAAACACCTTAGCAGTGCTGGCCGGCTTACGGAACCCAAAGGGGACCGGTGTTTCTGCTGCTTCTGCAGCCTTCCGTATGCTGCACTGCAGTAAACGGGTCAGATACCAAAGCCTTTTTGCGTGCGGACGTGGACTTGGAGCATTCTCACTGTCCGATCGGTCACGGTCTGCAGTCTCTGATGCATCAGAATCCGGGCCATGAGCCATAGCTGGGCCTGGTTCTGCATCAGAATTATCCCCAGAAGATTGCAGGGGACGGGGCGTTTACTACCCCCCCCCCCCGTGTGCCGCTTCCAC
This sequence comes from Rana muscosa, assembly GCA_029206835.1. Classification (NCBI taxonomy): domain Eukaryota; kingdom Metazoa; phylum Chordata; class Amphibia; order Anura; family Ranidae; genus Rana; species Rana muscosa. The sequence goes on along the minus strand of CM055127.1, from coordinate 353,137,679 downwards.
CCTGGCAACAGACATAGCGTCCACAGATACATCAGGGGCACCAGCTATCAGTTAGGTGTTTCAGGGGGAAAAAAACGTCTGCTTCAGACGCCATGCTGACCCACACGCTGACACCCACAGGGCTCCAGGCAAGGTATCAATAGGCCACCCTCCTAGCTGCTTCAGAGATGCAGGGTCTCCCAGAGGACTCACCACCCTTGGAACGGTACCGCTACACTGCCGTGTGCTCAGCCTGTGATGCTATCCCACCGCTGCCTGTGTCAGTCTGATTCTCATCAGCGTTCCCTGTGTGAATTCGCGCCAGTGAAATGCACCCTAGAGGCCAGAGACTACCGCAAAATGGCCGCCAAGCGGCTGTATTGAACAATGGGGGCTCCAAGAAAATAGCCACCGACTTGTCAGTAGAGGCAAAAGCGGCCGCGGACCACAAAAAGATGGCCGCTGGGCGGCGGTATATACATACAGGCGTGAATCCTAAGAAACATGGCCGCCGAGCAGTCGATAGAGGCCAAAGCGGGTGCGAACCACAAGAAAATGGGCTCCGAGCGGCGATATATACATATTGGCGCAAACCACAAGAAAATGGTCGCCGGACAGTCACTAGAGGCCAAAACAGGCATGGACCACAGCAAAATGGCCGCCGCCAGCATGGAGGGAGAGAGGCACACTTACAGGTAAACAAAATGACATCTTTTAAAATGACAACACAGCGCAGCCCAGCTCCAGATGGAGCCCCCCCAGGTGACCCCCAGCACCCAGCCACCTTAGCTCAGATCCCAGGGAGGAGGGAAGGCAGGGAGAGAGGAAAGAAAGGGGCCACAACCACTTAATCTCTCCAGGAATGTCCAGCCAAGTCACCCTGCCGAAGCAGGCAAGCTACTTACCTTTCCTGCGTGGATCATGCTGGAAGACATTCCGGACAGATGATCATCCGCGCACGGAGGTGACTATCGGCCAGGCATGTTGTGATTGAACCCTAGGGAACGATCGTATGCATGCCCTGGAGCCCTAGCTCACCGGACAGGCTACTGCGACTCGGCCGTAAGGTCAGCTGAAGATGAGCGGTCCGATGCAAGCCTTGGAGCATAACCACACTGGACAGGCTACTGCAACTCGGCCGTAAGGTCAGCCGAAGCTGAGCGGTCCGATGCAGGCCCTGGAGTATAGGCTCACCGGCCACCCGTAGAACGATGGGCATGTCGTGGAAAACCCAGCGCGTAGCTAGGGTCGGCAAACGCTCGATGGCCGAAACTGGGGGGACTACAAGGATAGAGGACCAAGCCTGTAACCCAGTCGGCAGTTGTTTGAAGATCGCAGGAACCAAAAAAAACACAAACATTTTCCCCGGACCAATGGGCCCGAAGGTAGCCATGTCCTACTCCTTTCTAGACAGAAAAAAACTGATCTGCGAGGGGCAGAGAGAGGGATTTTTTTCCCAGAGGGTCCTCCCCCTCGGCAGTGCTGTAGATGGTGTGATCCAACACTTTTTACAAGTTTTTCTGCCTAGTCACTAGGAAGCTGCGTCGGTCAATGAACGAAAGAGTAAAGTGTTTTTCTAATCAAAAACTACTTGTAAAACCAGTGTCACATATCGATTATTAATGTTTATGTAAAGGCAAAATGTTTCTCTAACTTCTTGCTTTATACGCGGGACTGAAAGTGAAGGGAAAGCTCTCCAACTGTGCACAGGCCCGGAAAAAATAACCTGATAAAGGTTTTATCCCTTTCATACTCCATCCAAAAACTATAAAAAAAGTCTTGACTATACATACACTTTTAACCACTTCAATACCAGGCACTTACACCCCCTTCCTGCCCAAGCCAATTTTTAGCTTTCAGCTCTGTCACATTTTGAATGACAATTGCACGGCCATGCTACACTGTACCCAAACAGAATTTTTATAATTTTGTTCCCACAAGAAGAGCTTTCTTTTGATGGTATTTGATCACCTCTGCGGTTTTTATTTTTTGATAAACAAATAAAAAAAGACAGAAAATGTTGCAAAAAATAAATAGAATTGTTACATCATACATACCTGTAAAATACTTTTCTTTGGAGTACATCATGGGACACAGAGTCAGGCTAATATTCATTACCTTCTGGGACGTCCCAGAGCAATAGCCTTGGGGGGAAGGAGACACCCTGCCAAATAATAACCAACAGAACGTTACACAGCAGCCTGCAGTATACTGCGGGCGAAAGCCGAATCCTCGGTTGCTTGCACATCCACTTGATAAAATTTTGTGAACGTATGCCCTGAAGACCAGGTAACAGCCTTAGAAATCTGAGCCACATATACCTGATGGAAAAAAGCCCAGGAGGTTCCTACACCCCTGGGAGAATGTGCTCTAACCCAAAAGGGGGGAGCTTTATGTTTCAGCCCATAGGCCTGAATAATCAATTGTCGGACCCAATTGGCAATGGAAGTCCTGGAAGCTTCTTGCCTTTTCTTGGGTCCTTTTGGTAAAACAAAACAAAAAAAAAAAAAGAGTCTGATCCTTGGATCTCCGCAGATCTAGACAAGTATACCTTGACTGCCCTGACACTGTCCAAAAAATGGAGTTGTCTCTCTTCTGCCAAACGAGGCTGGGGGAAAAAAAGGAGGCAAAATAATGTCCCGATTTAAATGAAAGGCCGACACCACCTTTGGCAAAAAGGATGGAACAGATCATAACACGACCCTGACGTGGTGAAGGATTAAATACGGTTCTCCCTGCATGATACGGTTCTGACACCCTCCTAGCCGAGGAGATAGCCATCAGGAAGACTAGCTTGCATGACAGCAAGTCTAATGGAATTTCCTTAATAGGTTCAAATGGTTGCTTCTGCAATACAGACAGCACCAAGTTCGTGTCCCAGGGACATATAGGTGACCTAATGGGGGGAAGCAATCGAGTTGCCCCTTGCATAAAGGTTTGGATTAGTGAATGGGAGGCCAAGGGCCTTTGGAAGAATACTGATAGGGCCGAAACTTGACCTCTGATTGTACTCAAAGCCAATTTGATTTCCACAGCCGACTGTAGAAAAGAGAATTCTCCCAATCAAGTATTTTCGTGGATGCCATTTTTTGGCTTCACACCAAGCAATACAAGTCTTCCAGACTTTATGATAGATTTTTCTAGTGACAGATTTTCTAGCATTTACTAGGGTAGACACTACCGATCACGAGATGCCACAGTCCTTCAGCACTCTGGCTTCAATAGCCATGCCGTCAAATTTAGAGACTGTAAATTGGGGTGGAATGTAGGAGCTTGAGACAGTAGATCGGGGCGACGTAGAAGCGTCCATGGTCAGTCTATTGTCAGTCTCACGATCTCCGGGAACCAGGGCCTTCTGGGCCAGGCTGGTGCCCCCAGAATGACTGGAACTCCCTCTTTCCGAATCCTGCGCAACAAGTGTGGGAGGAGAGGGATCGGAGGGAAAGCCAGAGGGTCTCTTGTTCAGGACACAAACTGTTGTAGTTTGTTGTTGAACTTGGATGCCAGTAGGTCGACCTCTGGCCATCCCCAACAGTGGCAAATTTCTTGGAACACCTCTTGGTGTAGGGACCATTCCCCCAGGCAGATCTGGTGGCAGCTGAGATAATAGGATTTTTATAACAGCTTACCTGTAAAATCCTTTTCTTGGAGTACATCACGGGACACAGAGCGGCATAGTCATTACTATGTGGGTTATATAGATACCTTCAGGTGCTGGCACTGGCAACTTCCAAAACCGGAAGTACCCTCCCCTATATAAGCCCCTCCCATCCGGGAGTACCTCAGTTTTGTAGCAAAGCAATAAGTGTCCCCAAAAGAGGGGTGGGAGCTCTGTGTCCCGTGATGTACTCCAAGAAAAGGATTTTACAGGTAAGCTGTTATAAAAATCCTATTTTCTTTCTCGTACATCACGGGACACAGAGCGGCATAGTCATTACTATGTGGGATGTCCTAAAGCAATGCCCAATGAGGGGGGGGGGGGATACACCATACATAAGCTGAGCGCTATCAGACATGAGGATCTTTTGCGGCCTGCAACACACTGCGCCCAAAGGCGACATCCTCCTGACTTCTAACGTCCACCTGGTAGAACCTAGTAAACGTGTGTACTGAAGACCATGTTGCGGCCTTACAGATTTGAGCCAGGGAGGCCTGGTGATGCACTGCCCATGAAGTTCCAACTGCTCTCGTGGAGTGCGCCCTAACTTTGAACGGAGGCGGTCTCCTTCTCAAGCCATAGGCTTGCATTATGACCTGTCGAATCCACTTGGCTAAAGTAGATTTTGACGCTGCCTGACCCTTTCTGGGGCCTTCCGGCAGAATAAACAAAGTATCCGTTCTGCGAATCTGAGCAGTGGCTTTTAGATAAGCTTTAACTGCTCTTACTACATCCAAAGAATGCAATAACTTTTCCTCTACCGAACTAGGTTTGGGGAAAAAAGAAGGAAGAACCACATCTTGGTTCAAATGAAACCTCGATACCACCTTAGGAAGAAAGGCTGGATGAGGACGTAACACTACTCTGTCCTTATGGATAACCAGATATGGCTCTTTACAGGACATAGCTGCTAATTCCGACACTCTTTTAGCCGAACAAATGGCTACTAGAAAAATCAATTTCCTGGTGAGAAGAACCAAGGAAATATGCTGTAATGATTCAAATGGTTGTTTCTGTAGAACCGACAGAACCAGGTTTAGATCCCATGGACATATGGGAATATTAACCGGAGGACTAATACGCATCACTCCTTGTATAAAGGCTTTGACTAGTGAATGCGAAGCCAAGGGCCTTTGAAAAAATATTGACAAGGCCGAAATCTGACCCTTGATAGTACTCAAGGCAAGCTTCCTATCTACAGCCCACTGTAGGAAGTCCAGAATCCTACCTATTACGTACTTACGTGGATGCCATTTCTTGGGCTCACACCACACGATGTACGCCTTCCAGATTCTATAGTAGATCTGCCTGGATACCGGCTTCCTGGCATTGATCATGGTAGATACCACAGGATTAGAGAGCCCTCTCTTTTTTAGAATGTGGGCTTCAATAGCCAGGCCGTCAAACCTAGGGCTGGTAAGGAAGGGTGGTATATCGGTCCTTGCGAAAGCAGGTCCGGACGATGTGGGAGAGTCCAAGGACTCCCCACTGACATTTTTACAATCTCCGCGTACCATGCTCTTCGGGGGCCACGCTGGAGCCACCAGAATCACTGGTTTCTTTTCTACCCTGATTCTGCGGAGTAATCGAGGTAACAATTGTGGCGGTGGGAATGCATATATCAGCTTGAACTGATCCCAAGGGAACACTAGGGCATCCGAGCCGCAAGCTAGGGGAACCCTTGTCCAAGAGACAAACCTGTCCACCTTTGCGTTGAATCTGGATGCTAGCAGATCTACATCCGGTGTTCCCCACCGCTGACATATTGTCCGAAAAACCTCGGGGTGAAGGGACCATTCCCCTGGGCATAATTGTTGGCGACTTAGAAAGTCCGCCTTCCCAATTCTCCACTCCTGGAATGAATACCGCGGATATGGCTGGGACATATCTTTCTGCCCATTTCAGGATGCAATTTACTTCCCTCTGGGCTGCACGACTCCTGGTACCACCCTGATGATTGATATATGCCACTGCCGTGGCATTGTCTGATTAAATTCTGACAGGGGACCCTTGGAGTTTGGATGTCCATGCTACTAGGGCATACCGGGCTGCTCGTATCTCTAAGAGATTGATGGGCAGGGCCTTTTCCGCATCCGACCATCTGCCCTGGAGAGACCATTGCTCCAGTACTGCTCCCCAGCCTATAAGGCTGGCATCTGTAGTGACCACCTTCCAAGAAATCGGACTGAAGGATTTGCCTTTTTCCAGATTCTGGGGAACCAACCACCAACGGAGGCTCTTGCGAACGGAAGGGGACAAGGACATTGGTAAGTCTAGGGCCTGAACTTTCTTGTTCCAGGCTGACAGTATGGCCCTTTGCAAATTCCTTGAATGGAATTGACCGTAGGGTACTGCTTCGAATGATGCCACCATTTTTCCCAGCAGCCTCATGCACAGGCGTATGGACGGCTGTCTTTTTGTACCCACTAAGTGGATCAAATCTCTCAAAGACAACACCTTTTTGAGGCAAGAATATTTTCTTCTGGCCTGAATCTAGCCTTAGCCCCAAGTATTCCAGACTTTTGACTGGTTTTAGGGCCGACTTGTCTCGGTTGATAATCCAACCGTGAGATTCCAGATACTTGATTGTCTTGTGAACGACCACTTCTAGTTTTTTCACTGAGTGGTCTATCAGCAACAAGTCGTCTAGATATGCCATTATCGTTACACCTTGCGTTCTTAGATTGGCCAATAATGGGGCCAGAATTTTTGTGAACACTCGTGGTGCTGTGGCCAGACCGAAGGGTAAGGCTCTGAACTGAAAATGGCGCCCTTCTACTGCAAAGCGTAGAAATTTTTGGTGGACTGGAAAGATGGGAATGTGCAAATAAGCATCTTTGATGTCGATCGAGGCTAACCATTCCTCCCCTTGTAGGGCAGTGGCCACCGATCGGATCGACTCCATCCGGAAAGTCCTGATATGCAGGGATTTGTTTAGCCCTTTTAGATTTAATATGGGCCTCACGTCCCCGTTTAGCTTCGGGACTGTAAAGAGGTTTGAGTAAAACCCGAACCCCCATTCTTCCAGGGGAACCTCCATAATTACTCCTTGGAGCAATAGTTGTTCTAGTGCCAACAGGAGGGACTCTCTCTTCCGGGGATCCCTTGGCACGTTTGACCTCATAAAATGGGAAGGAGGAGAGTCTTTTAACTCCAATCTGTATCCCAGACTTACTGCGGAGAGCACCCATCTGTCTCTGATCGTGTCCCGCCAGGTCTCTGCGAACAACTGGAGTCTTCCCCCCACCCGATTGAGTGGGGGCAACCCTTCATGCATTTGACTTTGGGGGAGGTTTTGTACCTCTCCTGACCCAGGGTTTTTTTATTACCCTGCGATTGTCCCTGATTTTTACCCCCGGGATTTGACCGAGGAGGCCGTCGGAACTGTTTCACAGCCGATGCCCCAGGGACTGGAGAAGCAGGCCTCTTAAAAGAGGGACCTCTAACTCTGTTTTTAACCGGCAAGAGTGTACTTTTACCGTTGGAAATTTTCTGGATATATTTGTCCAGGTCTTCCCCGAATAAGCGTTCACCATGAAATGGGAAGCTAACCAGCAATTTTTTACAGGGAGCTTCAGCAGACCAGTTTTTGAGCCATAGAAGCCTGCGCATATGTACTACAGACAGCGTAAGGCCTGATGGATTGAATCCTTTATGGCGTCAACCGCAAAGCATAAGGCTCTAGGTAGATCAGCTAGGGCAAGGGCCTGCTGATCTGGCAAGTCCCTTAAGACTTGTTTCAACTGATCCTTCACTGCTTGGCAGACCGCAATAGCTGCCACTGCTGGTTGTGTCACCAAGCCTGCTGTAGAAAAAGCAGATTTTAATAAGGACTCCAATTTTTTATCTATTGGGTCCTTGAACATTTGGACATTATCCACTGGACATGTCAGTGATTTATTCACACAAGAGATGGCTGCGTCCACTGTAGGGACCCTCCATTTTTTGATGAACTTATCCTCCATGGGATAGACCACCGGAAATCTCTTGGGGGGAGTAAATATTTTATCAGGATGTTCCCAATCCTGGTACATGAGCCCTTCCAATAAAGGGTGAAGTGGAAAGGAACAGACAAAGAAAAGAAAAAACAAATGCGCCTACTAAGTGCAGTATGTTAGAAATTTATTCGAGAATAATTAAAATAACAGCCAAATGGCTACTCACAGGATGGAAGTGGAGTAAAAGCATAAATAGATATCCTTCTAAGTTGTCTGCGGAGGGCATGAGTCACTCTGTGTGTCTGTAGTCTCCCGGCTCATGCCCTCCGCAGACAACTTAGAAGGATTTGGCTGTTATTTTAATTATTCTCGAATAAATTTCTAACATACTGCACTTAGTAGGCGCATTTGTTTTTTCTTTTCTTTGCCATATATAGAGTCTGCTTCGCTCTACAATTGCTGCCAACGGTGCATATGTTCATATGACTTGCTTTCAATATTACATGGACTTCCAAAGAGAAAGACTTTTATACTTTAAATCCTATTGATTTTCATCTGATTTATTTTTATCAGTTAGGTTGTTGTTCCTTCTTTTTGCGCCGTTATCTGTATTATAAGGAAAGGAACAGACAGTCTGGGGAGCTTTTAGCGACCCCAGCGAGGAGACAGTAGTGGTTGATGGTTCCGCAAGGTGCATTTTAAATGCTGATCGGACCATGTTAGTCAAAGACTGAACCCATAATCTTTCAGCTTGAGATGCTGAGAAAGGTTCCTCCACAGTTGATTCCTCTATAACAGAATCAACCTCCTCCTGATCCCCTTCAGGCAGGTCGATCCCTGTATGGAACTGTTGCTCCGCTAACAGGTACTCTGAAGGAGGAGACGGAGATCGGGCGTGCTTTCCCTGTGACAGGGAGGCAGCGATTAATGTTGACAATCTCTCTTCTAATCCTCCCAGAGCTGAGGAAAAAAACCTCCTCTTTTACATACACAAGAGCAGGTGAACTGAGGACAGCCACAGTACCAGGTACTCCTGTGGGGTCTCTACGGTCACTAACCTCTGAATTTTCAGGGGAGACTGGTGCAGCAGAAGCATGCCCAAGATCCTCAGAGCCCGATGGAGACCCCTTTCGCTTCCTGGAAGATTTGGTTCCGGAGCTTCTGGACGGCATATTCCTAAGCCCAAAGCTGAGGTATTCTAGCCGTAATACACCCCTTTTACTGAGAATAGTCTAGCACAATTGCTGCTATATAACAGTTGGTGTCTACTAAAGTGCCTTTCTAGGGGATGCCTGCATCAACCGCCTCTGTGTGCCTTTTTACTGTTGCTAGCTCTGTCTGTGCACTTCAATAGCCAGCTTGATTGCCTTTAAACATGCTGGACGCCCGCACATGCGCAGTAGCGCCGCAGCGCACACCGAGCGTCATCCACCCGCTCCGCCCCTTTTTCCAGAACGCCTCTATATAGAGAGGCACGTGCACGCGCGCGGGCACGTGCACCTTTTTTGAAAAAACAAGGAGCTAGATGGGAGCCAGGGTCCCTGCCGCAGGGCCGGGAATGGATTAGCGCAGCAACAGGGCAGAGGAGACAGCTTCCCAAAGAGAACTTACCAACTGCCTGGATTTGACTTCGGAAGAAAAAAATCCACATTACAAGAAAAAAGAACCATAGCGGCCTCTAGTGTTTAACACAGGTACCGCGGTCTTACATTTTTTTTTTTTTCTTGCCTACTATTAAAATTTTTACATTTTCTCAGTAGTAACAGGCATGCACAGAATATTAGCGGGAATACCTTAGGTAACAGGCAGAAAGACAAAATAGGCTTGGGGGTCACCCAATAGAACCAAGTTCCTGAGGGCCCCCACTTACCTTTTCCTCGCCGCAGGACTCTGTTTGGTCCACAGAAGCCCAAACTTCACCTATCACGGCAGGCATTGTAATTAAACCTTCAGGGACCGGGTTCCCAAGGATTCCACTCCCCTGGACCTGTATAGCACCCTGCACAGAAAACATCTTGGTCGTGGGTATGACCAGAGCTCTGGATCCCAGGGTCCAGCCCTCCTAAGAGAGGCATTACAGGCAAAACCTTGCTCTTCTCTTGCAAGGCCCGGGTACCGACCGTTTAGCTATGAAGCTTTTTTGGTCGGATCCGGAATAGCTTACTGAGGCCCAAAAGAACCTGTACACAAGCTCAGTGAAAAACACATGTTACTTCTTGGCTAACACCTTAGACACTGGCAAAAAACTGAGGTACTCCCGGATGGGAGGGGCTTATATAGGGGAGGGTACTTCCGGTTTTGGAAGTTGCCAGTGCCAGCACCTGAAGGTATCTATATAACCCACATAGTAATGACTATGCCGCTCTGTGTCCCGTGATGTACGAGAAAGAAAATCTGCCTTTAAGTTCTCTACTCCCGGGATATGAACTGCAAATATAATTGGCACATGTCCCTCTGCCCAGGCTAGTATGTGGTTCACCTCGTTCAGAGCGGAACAACTCCTGGTACCGCCTTGGTGGTTTATATAGGCCACTGCAGTGGCATTGTCGGATTGAACACCCATAGGGTAGTCCTGAAGCTCTACCATCCAGGAGTGTAGGGCCAGACGTACAGCCCGTAATTCCAGGACGTTGATGGGCAGGATCTGTTCTGTTCCTGAACATCTTCATTGGGCTGAGAGCTCGTCAAGGGTCGCTCCCCAGCCTGAGAGACTGGTATCTGTAGTCAGTACTCTCCAAATTACTGGGAGAAAGGATTTTCCCTTTCACAGGTTCTGATCCTGCAGCCACGAATTTAGGCTTAAGCATGCCTGAGGGGATAAGCACATTGGATAATCCAGGGCTTTTCTTCCCCTGTTCCAAGCCATCAAGATGTCTTGTCGTAAGGGTCTAGAATGCAACTGGGCATAGGGCACTGCCTCAAAGGAGGATACCATCCTCCCTAGAAGACTCAGACAGAGTCGAATGGAGGGTTGTCTGGTGCGTCTTATCTGACCTTTTAGGGCACAGATCCTTTACAGGTGGCAAGAATACTCTTGCTTGGACCGTATTTAGGATCAGACCTAGATTTTTAAAATTTTAAACTGGTCTCAAGGTTGACTTTTCATAATTTATGATCCAGCCTAAGTTTTTTAAATGCCGCTATGTGTATATTTTGCTCTGTTCTAAAACCGGAACTGATTGATCTCTGAGCAGGAGGGAGTCCAGGTACCCGAGCACCAAAATCCCTTGGGCCCTTAAAAGTCCCAGTACTGGTGCTAGGACCTTTGTGAACACCCGGGGAGCTGTAGCCAGCCCGAATGGTAGAGCCACGAACTGAAAAGGACGTTCCTCTACTGCAAAACGTAGGATCCTGGTGAGGCTAAAAAATAGGTACGTGTAAATATGCCTCTTTTATATCGATGGAGGCTAAAATACTCCCCTCTGGAGTGAGTTTACTACTGAGCTGACAGATTCCATCCGAAAGGACTGTATCGTTAGATACTTGTTCAGGGATCTTGGGTAGGGATGAGCTCCGGCGTGTTTGCATACTCCACGTGCAGATCCCACCAGGAAGTCGGCACGTCGCTGCGCTAATCACAGACAGGGAGACATGTCCCGATATCTGCAGCCGCGCATCAGGACATGTCTCCCTGTCTGTGATTAGCGCCGACTTCCTGGCGGGATCTGCACGTGGAGTATGCAAACACGCCGGAGCTAATCCCTAATCTTGGGTCCAAAATGGGTCTGGTATCCACAGTGGCGTAGCCTGGGGGGTGCGAGGGGGGGCCTAGGCCCCGGGCGCAACATTTGGGGGGGGGGGGGGGGTGAAATCCTGCGCCAGTATGTGTCACCCTCGCTCCATAATTGTAATTTAAATTTCCGTGATGGCCGCCATGTTTAGTTTCAGGCCAGCCACTGGCGCCCTGTGACTGGGTGAAGTGGTCATGTGCGGCGGGCGGGGCTGGCCTGGCCTATTCTCAACCGCGGGGGAGCAGAGCGGGGCTGGCCTGGCCTAATCTTAATCACGGGGGAGCGGGGCTGGCCTTCGCTGCGAGCTGTGGACGCTCGCTGTCTTCTCCTCCTCCTCTGGAATGGATCCGTGAACATGTCTTCGTCGGGGCGGCCGGGCAGTGTGACAGCCGGCGGCGCAGGAAGAAAAAAAAAAAAAGGTGAGAGACTCCCTCGTGAGTTTTGCTGCTGGCCCGGGGGGAGTAGGTATTTGTCTGGGGAGAGGGAGCAGCCAGAAAGTCAGTGTACTGTAACGTATAGTGCAATGTTTCTCAACTCCAGTCCTCAAGGCGCCCCAACAGGTCATGTTTTCAGGCTTTCCATTATTTTGCACAGGTGATTTGATCAGATTCACTGCCTTAGTAATTACCACAGGCGTTTTAACTGAGGGAAATCCTGAAAACATGACCTGTTGGTGCGCCTTGAGGACTGGAGTTGAGAAACACTGGTATAGTGTATTGGTCAGTGTGTGCATTGTGTATTGGTCAGTGTGAGGTTTGTGCTGGAGCACTGTGTGACCCTTCACCCTTTTCGTCTGATGCATGCTGGGGAAGGGGCTGTACCAGGAAGTAGTGAGTGGTGTGTGGAACTGGGAAGCAGAAGCATGATGCACAGAAGGGATTACATCTGGTAATGACAGAATCCTGTTGTATTAGGACTCTATGTAACAAAGTCATCATGTTCTGAGTGAGTAATAAACCCTTCCATGGTTAAGAAGTTCATCTGGCCTGTGTGTAACTTGCTGAGCAGATATTGGCAGCATTGCTAGCAACACTCTGAGAGACCCCGTGTCTAAGGGACATAACAGTGGTGATGAGGATTGTGGATTTTAGCACACATTGCCTTCATAGGGTTTATTCAACCATTTGATCCTGCTGCTGAATCATGGAGCTCCTGGGTAGAGAGGCTGGAGCAGTATATGGAAGCAAATAGTGTGGCTGCAGAAAAGAAGGTTGCAGTTTTCCTCACAACATTGGGTCGAGCTGCATATGGCACTCTCAGAGACCTAATTTCTCCAGACAAGCCGGCCTCTAAGCCCCTGCCTGAGTTAATTCAGAAGCTACATGAGCACTACAACCCAAAGCCATTAGAGATTGCAGAGCGGTTTAAATTCTACAGTAGAAGGCAGCATGCCGGGGAGAACATAAAGACTTATATCATTGCTTTACGTAAACTAGCTGCCACTTGTCAGTTTGGAGACTAGCTGCAGATGGCTCTCCGTGACATGTTTGTCATGGGACTCTGCGACCCAGCCATACAGAAACGCTTACTCACGGAACCCGACTTGACTCTGACGAAAGCCACTGACCTTGCTACGGTCATGGAGTTGGCTACACGGGACGCCACCCTACTGAAGGCACCACCTGAAACTCCTGCAAGCCAGAGAGAGGAAATATTCCACTCTGCTATCACCCGACACCCAAGACGGTCGTCCCCAAATCTGCCTAAACCTCGCCACCCTAATTCTTCTGTCTCTAGGACACCAACTTGCTACCGTTGTGGTAAAACTACGCACAGTGCACCTGCTTGCAAGTTCAAGGATGTCGTTTGTTTTCTTTGTGGAAAGACTGGCCATATTGGGCGTGTTTGCCGCAGCTCACGCTCTCCGAACACTACCACAAAAGTTAGGCGTAAACAGGCATTTCTTATGAATACTGACAATTACGGCTCCAGCTCTGATGAGGACACCTGTGTCCAGCATGTTTGACTGTTTCGGGTAGCTGGGAGTACTCCTGCGATAAAAGTGGATGTCACACTCAATGGCTGTCCTGTCTCCATGGATGTTGATACAGGGGCGGCAGTGTCTGTCATTTCATGAACTGATTTAAAGGCATCGGGTCTGTCCCTACCGCTCCAACCTACAAATCTCACACTACAAACCTAGAGCAAGGAACTACTACAGCCCTTGGGTTACGTGAAACCCCTTGTTACATTAGGCAACCGCAGTCAAACTCTACGCCTTTATGTTGTCAATAAAGGAGGTCCTCCGCTGTACGGTAGGGACTGGATCAAAGCCCTGGGCATGCCTCCTCTTGCCATTGCCCAATGTACATTGCTTTCCAAGGTAGACCATTGGGTGGAATCCCTGAAGTCACGCTTTAAGGGGGTTTTTGAGGACTCTTTGGGCACAGTAAAAGGAAAAATGGCCCACCTCCTCTTGAAGCCTGGTGCTACACCTCGTTTTTGTAAGGCACAATCAGTACCTTTTGCCTTGAGAAAGAAAGTGGAAGCAGAGCTTGACCACCTACTGGCTGAAAAGATCATAACTAAAGTTGATAGAAGTGAATGGGCATCGCCAATTGTGCCTGTCAAGAAAAAAAATGGAGACATTAGAATTTGTGGAGATTTTAGGGTTACCCTGAACAACCAACTTCTTGTGGATCAATACCCATTGCCTCGACTTGAAGATCGATTTAGCTCATTGGCTGGGGGGGCAAAAGTTTACAAAAATAGACTTAAAGCAAGCTTACCTGCAACTGCAAGTACACCCAGATTCATGCCATCTGTTGACCATTAACACTCATAAAGGATTATTCCAATATAACCGCATGTTTTTTGGCATAGCCCCAGCTCCAGCCATCTGGCAGCGAATCATGGATGAGGTCCTGGCAGGCATACCTTTCACTCAATGTTTACTAGATGACATGCTCATCACTGGTCCCACTGATGAAGAACACAGAAAGAATGTTGAAACTGTGCTAGAAAGACTCCAAAGGTATGGTTTATGTGTCAATCTTTCAAAATGCGAATTTCCAAAGTCTCGACTGGAATTTTGTGCCCACACTGTGGACCGACATGGGTTACACACTACTGAAGAAAAGGTTAAAATGCCCTTACCCATGCCCCTACTCCCCAAAATGTAACACAGCTCAGGTCCTACCTTGGCCTCCTAAATTACTACCACCGTTTCTTGCTGAACCTAGCACACCAGCTTTACCCATTACATCACTTACTGGATGCAAGAGCTAGATGGATATGGACAGCCAAATGTGAAGAAGCTTTTCGGCTTTCTAAAGAACTCATTCTGTCTTCTCGAGTTCTGGTCCACTATGATTTAAAGAAATGCGTCACCTTGGCTTGTGACGCCTCGCCTTATGGACTGGGTGCTGTGCTTTCCCATGTCATGCCAGATGGCACAGAGCGCCCCATTTCTTTTGCCTCCAGGTCTTTAACCTCAGCAGAGCAAAACTACTCCCAGATAGACAAGGAAGCTTTGGCCATTGTGTGGGCCACCAAAAAATTTCATACGTACATCTATGGTCGGGAGTTCACACTTATCACTGACCACAAACCTCTGTTGTCAATACTGAACTCAGAAAGGAATTTCTACAACAACCGCATCTCGCTTACAAAGGTACGCTTTATTTTTGGGAGCTTATACTTATTATATCAGATACCGCTCCCATGATGCCCATGGCAATGCAGATGCGTTTTCCAGATTGCCAATTGGAGACCACTCACCAAGAGACGTACGCATAGTGGAAATACACAGGCCGAAATCCTGCATGTCCACCTCCTTAATTGCCAGACATACAGTCACAGATCCTTTCCGGTCTCAGATATTCTCATATGTTCAGGCTGGATGGCCAGAGAAAGTCCCAGGTGAATTTCGTCCGTACTTTGCCAGAAAATGTGAGCTTGTGACTAATGCTGGTTGCCTACAGTGGGGCAACAGAGTGATCATACCTCAGTATTTGCAACCAACCATGCTAAGGATACTGCATGAGGGCCATCCTGGCGTGGTGCGCATGAAGCAGCGAGCCCGGAGCTATGTTTGGTGGCCACAAATGGACACAGCAATTGAAGATTATGTGGCTCAATGTCCTGGGTGCGGTTAAGCTCAGCGACCCCAAAAGAAAGGAACCCTGCCACCTTGGCCATTGCTGACAGAACCGTGGTCAAGACTCCATCTTGATTTTGCTGGCCCAATCCAGGGTAAAATGTATTTGATCATAGTAGATGCACATTCAAAATGGCCAGAGGTTTTTCAATTGCCTTCTGTTACCTCAGCTGCTACTATTCTAGTCTTAAGGAAGCTCTTTGCTCAATATGGCTTGCCAACAGCCATAGTCTCGGACAATGGGACTCAATTTACATCGCATGAGTTTCAATCCTTCCTCAGTGGCTTGGGCATCCAACACTACAAAACAGCTCCTTATCATCCAGCCTCGAATGGGCTGGCAGAACGGTTTGTGCAGACGTTTAAGAAGCACTTACTGTCCACTCTGGACCAGGTCGGATTGTCAGAGGAGAAGCTTCTGGAGTTCTTGATTATGTACCGAAACACAAAACACGCTACTACTGGGCTGTCCCCAGCTTTTCTTATGTTTGGCAGGCATCTCCGCACCAAACTGGATTTAGTTCGTCCACAGGAGCAGTCACCGACACCTCCTCCGCCAGGCCGTCCTGGATTCTGTGCTGGTGATCTTGTATGGTTTCGGAATTACAGAGTTTTGCCTCATTGGCTTCCTGGCATTATTGATGGACCTCTTGGACAACGAATGTACCTTGTTCGCCTGAAGAATGGCGTTTGTGTTCGAAGACACCTTTCGCAATTGAGAAAGCGCATTTGCCTGCCAGTAGAAACAAACCCGACCTCTCTTTCTACCCAACAACCAGAGTCTACTCAGTGCTCTACTGGTGACATATGGCATGATGTCTGGCATGATCCCACAAGTTTACAACCAACCCCTGAAGCGGTTGGTGACCATATTCCGGAGGAGCCTGGACATGTGCCTGGAGTTGCAGAGACTGATTTGTCTGTTGGACACCCACTGACACCTCCAGAACCTTTGACAGCCTCTACCCCTCCTGGTGCTGTGCCACTTCGTAAGTCTGCCCGCCAAAGACATCAAACTCCTTGTTGGCAAAGCACTGAAATCTTACGGGACACTTTGGAGGTCAGGAAACAGAGACAAAGGGCTCATAACTTGATGCGGGAGCCACAGAACTGAGTTGGAGATACTACTTGCTGAACTGATCCTGCTTGCCTTGTTTCTTTATGTGTTGAGTATTTTGTTCTCTTGTTATGTTTATTTTTTTTTCCTATTTTTTTTTTTTATGGGAAAAAGAGATGTGATGTTTGTGCTGGAGCACTGTGTGACCCTTCACCTTTTTCTCCTGATGCATGCTGGGAAGGGGCTGTACCAGGAAGTAGTGAGAGTGGTGTGTGAGACTGGAAGCAGCAGCAGCATGATGCATAGATCTGGTAATGACAGAAGCCTGTTGTATTAAGACTCCTCCATGTAACAAGTCATCATGTTTCTGAGTGAGTAATAAACCCTCTCCATGGTTAAGAAGTTCATCTGGCCTGTGTGTAACTTGCGGTCAGTGTGTGCATTGTGTAGCGGTCAGTGTGTGCATTGTGTAGCGGTCAGTGTGTGCATTGAGTAGCGGTCAGTGTGTGCATTGAGTAGCGGTCAGTGTGTGCATTGAGTAGCGGTCAGTGTGTGCATTGAGTAGCGGTCAGTGTGTGCATTGAGTAGCGGTCAGTGTGTGCATTGTGTAGCGGTCAGTGTGTGCATTGTGTAGCGGTCAGTGTGTGCATTGTGTAGCGGTCAGTGTGTGCATTGTGTAGCGGTCAGTGTGTGCATTGTGTAGCGGTCAGTGTGTGCATTGTGTAGCGGATAGTGTAGTTTGTGCAGTGTATTGTGTAGTGGTCAGTATAGGAATCAGGTAGGTTAGCGTAGTGGTCAGTGTGGTGTAGTGTGTAGTGTATTGGTCTGTGCGTAGTGTGTAGTGTATTGGTCTGTGGGTAGAGTATTGTGTATTGGTCTGTGGGTAGAGTATTGTGTATTGGTCTGTGGGTAGAGTATTGTGTATTGGTCTGTGGGTAGAGCATTGGGTAGCGGTCAGTGTTTGCATTGGGTAGCAGTCAGTGTGTGCATTGGGTAGCGGAAAGTGTGTGCATTGGGTAGCGGAAAGTGTGTGCATTGGGTAGCGGTCAGTGTGTGCATTGGGTAGCGGTCAGTGTGTGCATTGGGTAGCGGTCAGTGTGTGCATTGGGTAGCGGTCAGTGTGTGCATTGGGTAGCGGTCAGTGTGTGTATTATGTAGCGGTCAGTGTGTGTATTATGTAGCGGTCAGTGTGTGTATTGTGTAGCGGTCAGTGTGTATTGTGTAGCGGTCAGTGTGTGTATTGTGTAGCGGTCAGTGTGTGTATTGTGTAGCGGTCAGTGTGTGTATTGTGTAGCGGTCAGTGTGTGTATTGTGTAGCGGTCAGTGTGTGTATTGTGTAGCGGTCAGTGTGTGTATTGTGTAGCGGTCAGTGTGTGTATTGTGTAGCGGTCAGTGTGTGTATTGTGTAGCGGTCAGTGTGTGTATTATGTAGCGGTCAGTGTGTGCATTGGGTAGCGGTCAGTGTGTGTATTATGTAGCGGTCAGTGTGTGTATTATGTAGCGGTCAGTGTGTGTATTGTGTAGCGGTCAGAGTGTGTATTGTGTAGCGGTCAGTGTGTGTATTGTGTAGCGGTCAGTGTGTGTATTGTGTAGCGGTCAGTGTGTGTATTGTGTAGCGGTCAGTGTGTGTATTGGGTAGCGGTCAGTGTGTGTATTGGGTAGCGGTCAGTGTGTGTATTGGGTAGCGGTCAGTGTGTGTATTGGGTAGCGGTCAGTGTGTGTATTGGGTAGCGGTCAGTGTGTGCATTGGGTAGCGGTCAGTGTGTGCATTGGGTAGCGGTCAGTGTGTGTATTATGTAGCGGTCAGTGTGTGTATTATGTAGCGGTCAGTGTGTGTATTATGTAGCGGTCAGTGTGTGTATTGTGTAGCGGTCAGAGTGTGTATTGTGTAGCGGTCAGTGTGTGTATTGTGTAGCGGTCAGTGTGTGTATTGTGTAGCGGTCAGTGTGTGTATTGTGTAGCGGTCAGTGTGTGTATTGGGTAGCGGTCAGAGTGTGTATTGTGTAGCGGTCAGTGTGTGTATTGTGTAGCGGTCAGTGTGTGTATTGTGTAGCGGTCAGTGTGTGTATTGTGTAGCGGTCAGTGTGTGTATTGTGTAGCGGTCAGTGTGTGTATTGTGTAGCGGTCAGTGTGTGTATTGTGTAGCGGTCAGTGTGTGTATTGTGTAGCGGTCAGTGTGTGTATTGGGTAGCGGTCAGTGTGTGTATTGGGTAGCGGTCAGTGTGTGTATTGGGTAGCGGTCAGTGTGTGCATTGGGTAGCGGTCAGTGTGTGCATTGGGTAGCGGTCAGTGTGTGTATTATGTAGCGGTCAGTGTGTGTATTATGTAGCGGTCAGTGTGTGTATTGTGTAGCGGTCAGTGTGTGTATTGTGTAGCGGTCAGAGTGTGTATTGTGTAGCGGTCAGTGTGTGTATTGTGTAGCGGTCAGTGTGTGTATTGTGTAGCGGTCAGTGTGTGTATTGTGTAGCGGTCAGTGTGTGTATTGTGTAGCGGTCAGTGTGTGTATTGTGTAGCGGTCAGTGTGTGTATTGTGTAGCGGTCTGTGGGTAGTGTATTGTGTAGTGGTCAGTATAGGAATCAGGTAGGTTAGTGTAGTGGTCAGTGTGGTGTATTGCGTAGTGTGGTAAGTAATGTGTAGCGGTCAGTATGTGTATTGTGTAGCGGTCAGTGTGTAGCGGTCTGTGGGTATTGTGCAGTGGATAGTGTAGTTTGTGCAGTGTATTATGTAGTGGTCAGTATAGGAATCAGGTAGGTTAGTGTAGTGGTCAGTGTGGTGTATTGTGGTGTGTATTGGTCTGCGGGTAGAGTATTGTGTAGCGGTCAGTGTGTATTGTGTAGTGGTCAGTATAGGAATCAGGTAGGTTAGTGTGGTGTGTAGTGGTCTGTGTATTGTATAGTATAATGGGTAGTGTAGTGTATTGTGTAGTGGTCAGTGGATAGTGTATTGTGTAGTAGTGTAGTGGTCAGTATAGGAATCAGGTGGTGTGTAGTGTAGTGGTCAGTGGATAGTGTATTGTATAGGAATCAGGAAGGTTAGTGTGTAGTGGTCAGTATAGGAATCGGGTAGGTTAGTGTGGTATAGTGGTCAGTGTGTAGTGGTCGATTGTAGGAATCAGGTAGGTTAGTGTAAGGGTCAGTATAGGAATGTGTATTGTGTAGTGGTCAGTAAAGGGATCGGGTAAGTTAGCGTGGTGTGTAGTGTAGGGGTCAGTGGATAGTGTATTGTGTAGTACTATAGTGTAGTTGTCAGTATAGGAATCAGGTAGGTCAGGGTGTAGTGTAGTGGGTAGTGTAGTGTATTATGTAGTAGTATAGTGTAGTGGTCAGTATAGGAATCAGGTAGGGCAGTGTGGTGTAGTGATCAGTGTGTAGTGTAGTGGTCGATGTAGGAATCAGGTAGGTTAGTGTAAGGGTCAGTATAGGAATGAGATAGGTCAGTGTATAGTGTAGTGGTCAGCATAGGAATCAGGTAGGTTAGTGTGTAGTGTCGTGGTCGATGTAGGAATCAGGTAGGTCTGTGTAGTTGTCAGTATAGGAATCATGTAGGTCAGTGTAGAGGTTAGTGTAGTGGTCAGTGTAGGAATCGGGTAGATCAGGTAGGTCAGTGTAGGAATCGGGTAGGTCAGGTCTATTGTAGGAAGGGACTCGGTGAGTGCGAAAAGTCTGCAGGTTAGGGGGCGCAAATTACTTGCCTTGCCCCAGGCGCTGACAACCCACGCTACGCCACTGGGTATCCCCACTTGGTTTCTGAACCGTAAACAGTTTTAAGTAAAACCCTGTGCCTCTTTCAAGTATCAGAACTTCTACAATTACACTTTGACGCACTAGATGATGTAGTGCTTGAAGTAATAAGTTTAGAGGATCCGAGGGAACGCTGGATGTTAACTCCAGCCTGTAACCGCAAGATATAATTGAGGTGACCCATTCGTCCTGAATTGTTGTTTTCCAAATGTCCGCAAAGTCCAGCAACCTTCCCCTACTCGATGGAGTGGGGGCGTCCCTTCAAAAGGAGGGCTTGGTGCTGGGTTTAGAAGAATTTTGGACCCAGGGTTTATTCTGGCCCTGCGGTTTGCCCCTGGCCCTAGCGCCCTGTTGGCGGCAGAACCGCCCTGACGCTGAGACATTTGAGGAAGCAGTCCCTGTTTTAAACGAGGGACGTCTGGTGCTTTTCTTCACAGGAAGTAGAGCACTCTTCCCTCCGGAAATCTTTTGGATATATTTATCCAAATGATCACCGAATAAATGTTCCCCATGAAAAGGGAAACCTGCCAATAACTTTTTACAAGAAAGCTTGGCAGACCAGTTTTGAAGCCATAAGTCTGCGCATATGTACAGACATGAGAGCCAAACGACAAACCTGCTGTATTGAATCCTTTAAAGCATCAACAGCAAAACAGCGCTTGAGCAATCTCTGTCTTATCTTCAGGCAGATCATCCTCTAGGTTAAGTCTATTAGGCCTTTTGATCCGATCCTTCACGGACTGGCAAATACCAATTGCTGCAACAGCTGGCTGAATAGCGGAACTGGTCAAAGGAAGCCTTTAATAAATCACTCCAATTTTTTGTCAACAGGGTCTTTCAGGCCCTGTGCGTTATCTACCGGACAAGTTAAATTCTTATTTAAGGAAGAGACTGCTGGCATGCTTCATTTAACAAACCTTTCATCCATGGGATATAAAAGGGAAAACCTTTTAGGAGGAACAAAAAGTATTATCAGGATGTTCCCAATTGGCATACACCGCCTGTTCCAACAGGGGGTGTAGAGGGAAAGTCTGTGCGGCCTGGAAAGGCATCAGAGATCCCAAAGAAGTCACCTCTGTAAGAGGCAACTTATAGGCAGAATGAACCATTTCGGTCAGGGTCTGGATAAGAAGCCTCTGTGACTAAGAGGCAGACAGTTGGATATCTTCTTGTCCAGATTACGCTGAAGCAGAGTCATCTGCCAGACACTCCACCAAATCCTGAGCTTTAAAGTGGAGGTCCACACAAAAATGGAAAATCTGCTTTTCGGAACCCTCCCCCCCTCCGGTGTCACATTTTGCACCTCTCAGGGCGGAGGGGGGTGCAGATACCTTTTTTTTAGGCGGACCTCCGCTTTAAGCTCTTCCCCATTCTTGACCCATTCCTGCACCAGACTAGGAGGCTCCAGGGAGGGGGATCTGTCACGCTTCCTGCTACCCTGTGGGATGGTGGCAATCATGTCAGCTATCCTGTGCTTTAAGGCGGTTAGGGCTGAGGGCAGTTCATCTTTAGTAATAAAGGGTGAAGCAGCAGCGTTGACTGTAGGCACAATACCAGATAGGCGCAGCGGCTCAGATTGCCCGGAAGCCTCTGGTCTTTCAGGGGATACAACACTAGGGATACGACCAAGTTCATCAGGAACTGCTGATGACATAGGTGTGCCTTTCCCTGCAGTGTTAGTCCCACTCCTCTTTTTGGAAGACATTAGTAACCACAAACAGTACTTTGGTGTATAAAAACGCCCTTTTTTTTTTTTAGAAGTGAGACCCTTTAATAGGGCTCACCAAGCCCCTATGCATCAATCCTGCTAAGCACCTTTAGCCTGCCAAGCAACACCTGGTGACTCACGTGATCCGGGTAAATAGAAATGAACCACTGTACGTGTTTGTTTAGAGCTTGCTCTGTGTCCCACAGCTGCCTTCTGGAAGCACCACATGCTTGGCTTACCCAGCTTAAATGAGCTGAGTGTGCGCCGTAAGGTTCTATGCGTGCATGCGCACGCACCTGTGTGGTCCAGGCGAATGGGCGTAACTGTATTCACGTATGGCGCAAATCTTTGTGCGCCCGAATGAAGACCACTGTGCATGTGCGGCGAAGCCGCGTGCGCCATGGCCGCCAAACAAACAACTGCAGAATACAGCGGCGCACTTGCGAACGCAAGTGTGCCATGGTCAACCAAAAGCGCACGATCAGGTAAGGTAAAAAATAAAAACACGCCATTATACAGGGAAGGTAAAAAAAAAAAAAAGCTAGACACAAGCAGAAAGAAAAAGTACACTTTGCAAACACCCACAGCTAGCCCAAAACTCCCCTGTATGGTCACCGCACACAAGTGTCCAGCCTCTAGATAGCTTGACTGATTGCTACAATTACTGGGACACCCCACAATATAATAATAAAGGGGTTTCACTTAGCCATCCAGGCGCAGGACCACTTAGAAACTAAGGGCCCAATCTTCACCCTTCACGGTGGGTTCCTGTCACTCGGGACCTTCAAGGACTGGGTGCCCTTTCATGTTTAGGGTCCACTCCCTTGGACCTGTATAGCACCCTGCAGGAAATGCATTTAGTGCTGTAGTGTCCAGGATTTCCACTCCGCAGGGTCCAGCGCCGGAAGGCCACTTACAGGCAAAAGCTTGCAGGATCAAGAGTCTTCTTTGCGAGGTTCGGGTACCATTTATCTAAGCATATAGCCTGCGTCAAATGGATCCGGTAAAATCCTTTGATTAAGTTTTGGAACCGTTTGCGGGACTATAGATCTGGAGCTCAAACAAACCGTGCCATCCACCTTGTAGACACTGGTAAAAAACTGATGTGCTCCCTGTGTGGGAGGGGCTATATATAGAGGACACTTCCGGTCTAAAGATCTTTGATCTACCAGTGTCCATTTACCTGATGATGAAGTATAACCCAGAAGGTAATGAATATTAGCCTGACTCTGTCCCATGATGTATGAAAAAGAAAAAAAAAACGTTTTTCTTTTGTTTCCGTTATAAAATTTTGTAAATAAGTACGTTTTCTCCTTCACTTATGGGCACCGATAAGGCGGCACCAATATGCAGCACTGATGGGCACTCATGGGTGGCACCGATAGGCGACACTGAAAGGCTGCACTAATGGGTACTTATAAGTGGCACTGATAGGCGGTACTGCTGGGCACTGATATGTGGCACTGATAGGCATCCCTGGTGGCACTGGCAGGCATTGTGGATGGGCACTGATTGGCAGCTGCCTGGACACTGATTGGCATATCCCCGGTGGATCTAGGGTGGCATACCTAGTGGTCCAGTGTGGGTGGCCATCCCTGGTGGTCCTGGCGGCATTCTGGTGGTCCTGGACGGGCACTGTGCTGATAATCAGCAAATACCCCCGTCAGGCAAACAGCCGATCAAAAGCTCTTCCTGTGTACATCGTGATCAGCATGATTGGACACGGCTGATGACATGGTAAAGAGCCTCCGTCATTTTTACCGAGATCGGTGTAGCGGTGTGTCAGACTGACACACCGCACCACCGATTGCCGCGATGAGCACCCCGGCTGTTATCCTGCTGGACGTCATATGATGCCCAGTCAGGATAACTGAACCACCGCCCAGCCGTCATTCTGCTATAGGCCAGGCGGTAAGTGGTTAAAGTGATATTAAAGTCTTGTGTTTTTTTTTGTTAAAAAATAACAAACAAGTTATACTTACCTGCTCTGAGCAGTGGTTTTGCACAGAGCAGCCCAGATCCTCCTCTTCATTGCCGGAGCTCCTGGCCCCTCCCTCTTGCTGAGTACCCCCACAGCAAGCAGCTTGCTATGGGGGCACCCAAGCCGAGTCACTGCTGTGTCCATTCAGACATTGAGTTGCGGCTCGGCTTGCCTCTCCTTATTGGCTCACTGACTGACAGTGGCGTAAGACAATGGTGCCTGCTGCTGTGTCTCGGCCAATCATCTCAGACATCCGAGGCTCTCATGCAACATCGCTGGATCGAGATGGGGCTCAGGCAAGTATTAGGGGTGCTGTTGCATACAGAAGTTTTTTTTAATCTTAATGCATAGAATGCATTAAGATAAAAACCTGCCATTAGAACCACTTTAAAGCCTCGTACACACGACCGAGAATCTCGTCGTAAAAAAAAACGTTGTTTATCTCGACGAGATTCTTGTCAAGCTTTCCTTGCATACACACTGTCAATTCCAAATCTTGTCGTTGTTAAGCGCGGTCACGTACAACGGCAGTATAAAGGGGAAGTTCGATTCCAATGGCGCCACCCCTTGGGCTGCTTTTGCGGATCTCGTGTTACCGCATGTTAGTAAAAGTTTGGGTAGAGACGATTCACGCTTTTCATTCTTCGTGCTTTCAGTTCGTTTTAGCGTGACGAATGTGCTATCTCCATTACGAACGCTAGTTTTACCAGAGGAAGCGCTCCCGTCTTATACTTGATTCTGAGCATGCACGATTTTTTTAAGACTCGGAAAAGCATACACACGAGCGGTTTTCTCATCGGGAAACAGGCCGACGAGAAAAACGAGAATCCTGGCGAGAAAATAGAGAGCAGGTTCTCTATTTTTCTCGTCGAGATTCCCAGCAGTTTTCTCGACGAGAAACCATACACATGAACGGTTTTCTCGGCAAGAAAGCTATCCCAACAGTTTTGTCTTTTCTTGACGAGAAAACCGGTCGTGTGTACGAGGCTTTAGGTTTAACAACTTATGTTTTTTAGTTTCTTATTCAAATGAGAATCTCTTATTTATAATTAGTCAAGGAGAGAAGCAGTCTAAAATCATTAAAATCAGAAAAGGCATAAATGCTAGTAATACTTTACCTGGAAGTCACAGATGCTTCCTCAAGAAAAATTTCAGAAACGTTGAATTTTTCAAAAGCAGTCTTCAAATCTACCTACATCGAAATGAATAGAAGAGAATTTGTTGTTGTTACAACTTATTAATAAGCATCTTTTTATTCCTTCTGTGCTTAGTAATAAGGATAGATTTCTGTAAAACGCAGACACCATATAAATAAAAGGTAAAAATAGGATTTTTTGTACTCACCGTAAAATCCTTTTTCTCTGTCGTCCATGGACGGACACAGCTCCTTAAATCTTGACATGTGGGTTATGTTCCTGTTCATAGTAGAGGACTAGGCAGAACATGTTAGTGATCTTAAAACATGTAACTTTAACAGAGTTGAACAGCTCTGCCCAGGGAGGGGTCCCTCCGTACATAACTCTCCACCCTGCAGTCAGCAGCCTCAGTTCATAGAAAAGTCCATGGACGACAGAGAAAAGGATTTTACGGTGAGTACAAAAAAATATTATTTTCTCTTTTCGTCCATGCACGCACACAGCTCCTTAAATCTTGACATGTGGGACGTCCCCAAGCAGTATCAGAAAAAACGAGGGGTGGGAACAGCAATCAGAAGAAGACTTCACCCCAAACAAACAGAGCTCCTCAACGGAGGAGTTGCAACCTCAAACAGCCGCCTGCAAAACCTTGCGGCCAAAGGAAGCATCCGAAGATGCACTCACATCAACCTTGTAAAACTTAAACCAGGTCGCCGTCTTACACACCTGTGATACAGATACTAGATGTCGGAAAGCCCAGGAGGCACCAATTGCCCTGGTTGAATGCGCCGTGTCAGGAAAGGGAGGCGCCCGCCCCTTAAGGGCATAGGCCTGGATGACGGTCTGCCTGATCCACCTAGAAATGGTAGCTGACAAGACCGCCAGGCCCTTCTGTGGACCAGACACCGGCACGAACATCGAGTCAAACTTCCATAACAAAGCCGTAGCAGACAGGTACACCCGTAGGGCAAATACCACGTCTAAAAAATGTAACGCAACCTCCTTGGTTTGCGACAGCCGAGGACACAAGGATGGAAGTACAATGTCCTCGTTTAGGTAAAAAGCCGAAACTACCTTAGGAAGGAATGAAGGCTGCGGTCGTAGCACCGCTTTATCCTTATGGAGGACCAAGTAAGGTGACTTGCAAGACAAGGCCGCCAATTCAGAAACCCTTCTGACCGACGTAATGGCAACTTTCTGAGAAAGCGTCAAGAGAGGAATCTCCCTGATGATCTCAAAAGGGAGGTTCCTGAAGTACCGAGCGCACTAGATTCAAGTCCCACGGAGGAAACGGTGGTCAAAATCGAGGGAACCACGTGTCGGACCCCCTACACAAACATACTTACCAGTGAGTGAGCCGCCAGGGATCGTTGGAAGAAGACAGCCAAAGCTGCCCCTTAATAGTGCTTAAGGCAAGTTTCAGATCGACTCCGCGCTGTAAGAACAGCAGGATCCCAGAAACCGAATATGCCCGTGGGCGCCAGGCCATCTCTTCACACATAGAGATGTAGGCCTTCCAAGTGCGATGGTAGAACGTCTGGGAAGATTTCCGGGCCCTCAACAGAGGAGATTAATCAAGCCTCAACCTCCCAAGCAGCTGGGATTACAGACGCATGCCACCGCGCCCGGCTTAAGTCTGTGTTTCACTGTATTATCCAGGCTGCTCTATACCGGCGGCTATTGACAGCCGCGATCCCACTAGTGATGAGCACGGGGACACCCGAGCGACATAGCACAGGGTAGACCCTTGATATCGGGCTTTCAATAGCCATGCCGTTAAAGCCCGCAACTGTAAAACAGGATGAAGTATGGGTCCTCCCGCATTGGCAGCCGCCAGGGAGCGTCAGCTACCAGTCTCACGAGGTCGGTGTACCAGGGACGTCGGGACCAGTCTGGGGCGATTAGAATCACCAGAATCTCCTCGGCCTCCACTCTGCGGAGCAGACGAGGAAGCAATATCATTGGGGGAAAGGCATTAATTAGCTGATACTGACCCCATGGAGCCACCAACGCGTCCGACGAGTCTGCCCAGGGGTCCCTAGACCTGGCCACAAACCTCGATACCTTGTGATTGAGTCGAGAGGCCAGGAGATTCACAACTGGTGTGCCCCATTTCTGACAAAGTAAGTGAAACACCTCCGGGTGTAATGACCATTCCCTTGGTCCAGCATCTTGCGGCTGAGATAGTCCGCCTGCCAGTTTTCTACGCCCGGATGTAAACAGCCGATACAGCAGGCACGTTCCTTTTGGCCCAACTTAGGATGTGAGCGACTTCCGACGCTGCGGCCGAGCTCCTTGTTCCTCCCTGATGGTTGACAGAAGCCCCTGCTGTGGCGTTGTCCAACTGGATCTTGACCAGACACCCTTGAAGTCTCTGCAACCACTTGGAGAAGCACAGTCTGATCGCTCGAAGTTCGAGGACATTGATCGGTAGGAGAGACTCTTCCGGAGTCCAGCAACCCTGGGCCGACTGAACCCCCCAGACTCCCCCCCAAACTGTGAGGCTGGTGTCCGTCGTGATCACAGTCCCATGGAAAGAAAGGAACGACCTCCCGGACGGAAGAGTCGGGGATATCAGCCACCCTTTCAGGGAAGCCTTGACCAGGTGACTTACCTGAATCCAGAGACAATGGATATCTGTTTCATTTGGACAGGATCTCCTTCTGCAATACTCGAGTTTGGAATTGGGCATACGGTACTGCCTCGAAGGAGGCCACCATGAGGCCCAGAACTCGCGTGCAAAAACGGAGAGAGACGACCATTTGCGGAATGCTAACAATTTCACCGCCGACTTGAGCGTCTGCAACTGCTCCAAAGGAAGGAAGAACTTTGCCTCCGAGGAGTCCAGGATCAAGCCTAGGTACTCCAGACGCTGAGTCGGTACTAGGGATGAGCTTCGAGTTTGAGTCGAACTCATGTTCGACTCGAACATTGCCTGTTCGCCTTACAGCGAACAATTTGGGGTGTTCGCGGCAAATTCGAAAAGTCTATGGGAGAAATCTAAAGTGCTAATTATAAAGGCTTATATGCAAGTTATTGTCATAAAAAGTGTTTGGGGACCCGGGTATCAATGCAAATATTTTTTTTAAAAACGGACGTTTTTTTTGGGAACAGTGATTTTAATAATGCTTAAAGTGAAACAATAAAAGTGAAATTTTCCTTTAAATTTCGTACCTGGGGGGTGTGTATAGTATGCATGTAAAGTCGCTCTTGTTTCCGGTGCTTAGAACTGTCCCTGCACAAAATGTCATTTCTGAAGGAAAAAAGGTCATTTAAAACTCACACACGGCTATTAATGAATTGTCGGCTCCCGGCAATACATAGGAAATTCATTGATAAAAAACAAAACAAAAAAAAAAAACGTGGGGGTCCCCCAAAATTCAATTACCAGGCCCTTCAGGTCTGGTATAGATATTAAGGGGAACCCCGCCGCAAATAAAAAAAATGCGTGCGGTTCCCCCCAAATATCCATACCAGGCCCTTCAGGTCTGGCATGGATTTTAAGGGGAACTCCACCCCAAATAAAAAAAAAAATGGCGTGGAGTCCCCCTAAAAATCCATACCAGACCCTTATCCGAGCACGCAACCTGGCAGGCCACAGGAAAAGAGGGGGGGGGGGACGAGAGAGCGCCCCCCTCCTGAACCGTACCAGGCCACATGCCCTCAACATGGGGAGGATGTCCCCATGTTGATGGGGACAAGGGCCTCATCCCCAAAAGCCTTGCCCGGTGTTTGTAGGGGTCTGCGGGCAGGGGGCTTATCGGAATCTGGAAGACCCCTTTAACAAAGGGGACCCCCAAATCCCAGCCCCCCCCCTATGTGAATTGGTAAGGGGTACATTGTACCCCTACCATTTCACGAAGAAAGTGTAAAAAAATGTAAAAAAACAAAAACACACAAACACCTTGGAAAATTCCTTTATTAAAAAATAAATAATAAAAAAATAAACATTCCAGCGATGAAATCCAGTGTCCCGCGGCGATCCGATGTCCAGCGCCGTCCGTCATTGTCTGAGCCTGAGTGGATCTGATGGGGAACTTCCTCCGCAGTCTATTAAATGTATAGACCCGCCCCATCAAAAGCTCCCCATCAGGTCCGCTCAGCCAATGACTAGGTGTAGGGCTAAGCGGACCAGATGCGGAACGTGAGAAGGGGCGGGTCTATTCATGTATTACACAGTGAAGGAAGTTCCCCATCAGGTCCGCTCAGGCCAATGACGTAGGCGGGGTCTAACATGAGGGGGCGGACCTGATGGGGAACTTCCTTCACTGTGTAATACATGAATAGACCCGCCCCTTCTAAAGTTCCCCATCAGGTCCGCTCAGCCAATGACTAGGTGTAAGGCTAAGCGGACCAGATGCGGAACATGAGAGGGGGCGGGTCTATTCATGTATTACAAGGGCCTGGTAATTGAATTTGGGGGACCCCCACGCCTTTTTTTTTTATCAATTACTTTTCTATGTATTGCCGGGAGCCGACAATTCATTAATAGCCATGAGTGAGTTTTAAATGACTTTTTTTCCTTCAGAAATGACATTTTGTGCAGGGACAGTTCTAAGCACGGGAAACAAGCGACTTTACATGCATATTATACACACCTCCCAGGTACGAAATTTAAAGGAAAATTTCACTTTTATTTTTTCATTTTAAGCATTATTAAAATCACTGCTCCCGAAAAAACGACCGTTTTTAAAACTTTTTTTGCATTGATACATGTCCCCTGGGGCAGGACCCGGGTCCCCAAACACTTTTTAGGACAATAATTTGCATATTAGCCTTTATAATTAGCACTTTAGATTTCGAACGTTCGAGTCCATTGTATTTAATAGGGTTCTAAAGTTCACGCAAACATTCTGTCTGTCCGCAGGTTCTGGTGCGAACCGAACAGGGGGGTGTTCGGCTCATCCCTAGTCGGTACCAACACCGACTTCTGGATGTTCAGTACCCAACCAATTTCCCGGAGGGTCTGACTGGCTATAGACGTCGTCCTCCAATTCTGAGCCAGAAGCAGCTCTCAGAAGAAGATCGTCCAAGTAGCCCACGATAGCAATGCCTCACTGTCTTAGAAAAGCCAGATAGGGGCGAGCACCTTGTTAAAAACTCTTGGTGCTGACGCTAATGCAGATGGGGACATGCAAGTATGCGTCCTTGACGTCCAGGGACGCCAGAAAATCCCCCGGATGGAGCGCAGCAACCTCCAAACGAATGGATTCCATCCTGAACTTTCGCAATCTCACAAAGGTATTGAGGGCCCTGAGGTCCAAGATTGGACAGACACCGTCCTTCCTTGGGACTACCAACAGATTCAAATAGAATCCCTGAAACCTTTCCACCAGGGGCACAGGTAAAATTACTCCGCACCTGAGAAAGTCTTGTACTGCTCCCATCAAAGCAGACCGACGAGCCGGAAGGAGAGGAAGATTTGAGGGAAAGATCTGTTTGGTGGACAAGAAGAAACTATCTTGTACCCCAAAGTGACCACCTCACAGACCCACTGGTCAGAGAGCAGGGAGGTCCACGAGCTGAAAAATCTCACTAAGCCGTTCCCCACCCGAGTCGGGCGGGGGCAAAAGTTCATGCGGTAGCAGGCTTGTTAGCCGGCTTGTTCGGCTTACGCACCCAGGGACGCTTCTGTCCCCCAGCTGGAGCGTCGTCAGTCTGGGAGGATCTGCTGGCTGATCCCGACTGATGAAAATACCGCTTCTGCGTGGAATAGGAGGGCCCCGGCGCAGCTCCTTCCCCTTAGAGGACTGCGGGATAAGTATGCTCTTACCTCCAGTGACATCCTTAATAATGTCATCCAGCGAGGTACCAAAAAGCCTCTGAAAGGCAATCTGCCAGAGCTCTTTTGGATACTTGGTCAGCAGACAAGCATTTCAGCCAATCAGGCGGCGCAGTACCACCGCAGCTACAGAGGCTCTGGAAATCAAGGGGGCCACATCCAGAGTGGCATCACAGGCATACACAAAGCCCTGTACCATTTGGTCAGCCAGCCTTACGCACTCTGGAGGAAGCTGATGCTCCTCTACTGTCTGTTGAAAAATCCTTGCCCATTCAGTGAATGTCTGAGACACCAAAGTCGCAGCCAATATAGGTCGCAACGCTGACCCCAACATGGTGAACCTGGAGCGGGTCACCGCTTCGGACCTCCTATCAGTAGGGTCCCTAAAGGCAGGGGTTCCCTCTACCGGAATAGTGGTTACCTTATGTAGCCAAGAGACCGGGGTGTCCACGACCGGAGGAGGTCCATTTTTTTAAAAAAAGGCACTCCCCAAAAGGATAACGGACCACCATGCACTTTTGCGGCCGTTCCCATTCCTTATCTATGAACTTTCAAAGAAAGTAACATAAGGAAAAAACTTTCACAAAGCGGTCAGAAGAAAGGTCACATACTGACTTCATTAACACCCACTGACAGCCCTCGGGGACCAAGTGAAAAACACTTAAGGAGTCCACCCTACTTGCTGCACTGACCAGGGGGGGGGGGGTAACCCAGGGGACTCACCACCCAGAGGGAGACCGCCTTCCTTGTATACCCAGTGTGTGTCAGGACTCTGGGCCCAAAGGGAGCCACGTCCTCCTCCTCTGCTAGGCAGAAAAAAAACTGAGGCTGCTGACTGCAGGGTGGAGGGTTATGTACGGAGGGACCGCCCCCTGGGTGGGGCTGTTCAACTCTGTTAAAGTTACATGTTTTAAGATAACTAACATGTTCTGTCTAGTCCTCTCCTATGAACAGGAACATAACCCACATGTCAAGATTTAAGGAGCTGTGTCCGTACATGGACAAAGAGAAAATATTGTTGTACTTACTGTAAAGTCCCTTACTTGGAGTCCATTGAAGCGCCCAGCACTTATTCCTAAAACCAATTATATTACCCCCTACAGAAGAATTGGAAAACCCAAGCAAAAACCCAAAAGATCTCTTCCCATAACTAGCCTGCTCAATTGTAGCAAGCAGTATGAAAAAACAAAAATGGCAAAACATACAGGGGCAGGAGGGAGCCTCAATGGACTCTGGGAAAGGGATTACAGTGAACAGCTGACTGAAGATCCAAAGTGACATAATGAGCTAGATAAATTAAAGCGGAGGTTCCGCGGCAAAACTTTTTTTTTTTTTTTGCATTCACTGTGGTATAACAATATTAAGGTACACTCACTTCTTTGGTAGCTGTATATATCCGCTTTCCGTTTTCTCGGCAAAGAAGGAGTTATAAAATCCATGTGAAGGAGTTTCCATTTTGCTTGTGGGCATTGTGAAGCCCACAAGCAATCTCTTTCTGGAAGCGGTGAATGCTGATCTCCCAGCATTCACTGCTCATTCTCTCGATAATGGCCATTTACCTGCATGCCCTTTTTTAAAATGGCACTATTAGAGACGCCCTCGTCACGTGACCGGCGTCACGTGATATGTATAATCTCTCGAGATTTCGCCGCACGAGTCCCACTATGTATCTTGGGAAGCACGACACAGTGCTCCCAGAAAACACTGCGGCGACGGGGAAAGGCTTAGAAACGCCTACTCCCGCGGGAGGAGAATCCCGGAAGTCGCTTTAGAAAGGCAATACTAAGGTATTTACATGTGATAAAAAAAAATATTGTGCCTTAGGATCATGTACATATTGCAGTGGTTGTGTTACACTGTAGTTGTGATTTTGGGTGAAACTCCGCTTTAAGTGCGATTTCTTTATATGGGAGAAACGGTCCAATACATTGGGGAACTGGCAAACACTAGGCAAAATTATAAAGGGATGCCCAATGGTTTGCCAGTGTCCAATTTACTAAAAAGGTACCAGCCCTACAACCCATAGTACTATTTGAATATCAAGCCGTGTCCTGTACTGTAAGTACTAGGGTTGTCCCGATACCGATACTAGTATCGGTACCGATACCGAACATTTGTGCGAGTACTTGTACTCGCACAAATGCTCCCGATGCCTGACCCGATACTTGGGCGAGCGAACTCAGTGGGCGGGCGGAGTCAGTAGGCGGATCGGGCCACCTCGGTGGGCGGAGCGGGAGAGAGGATGAGCAGATTCAGTGAGCGGGGAGGGAGCGGTTGGCGTCAGTGGGCGGGCGGAGTCAGTAGGCGTATCGGGCCGCCTCGTTGAACGGAGTGAGAGAGAGGATGAGCGGATTCAGTGGGCTGGGAGGGAGGGCGGCCGGCGTCAGTCGGAGGGCCGAGTCAGTAGGCAGATCGGGCCGCCTCGGTGGGTGGAGCGGGAGAGAGGATGAGTGGATTCAGTGGGTGGGGAGTGAGGCCGGCGTCAGTAGGCGGATCGGGCAAAGTGGCCTCAGTGGGCGGAGCGGTCGCCGTCAGCTTGGACATCCCAACGCCCATCTTGGCACACCCTGCACTTGGCCACAGTAAGCCAGCAGCTGACATCTTGTTACACCCAGCCCATATAGTTTGGGCTGGGTGTAACAAGATGTCTGCTGATACTTACTGATGCCGAGTGCAGGGTGTACCAAGATGGGCGCTGCAGCATAGCATTTCCTCATGTCGTTAATTGCCACCTGACAGTGCCAGCCACCTGTCAGTGCCAGCAGTGCCCCCTCAGTGCCATCTAACAGTCCCAGCCACCTATCAGTGCCCATAACTGCCGCCTATCAGTGCCAGCCACCTGTCAGTGCCCATAAGTACCGCCTATCAGTGCCAGCCACCTGTCAGTGCCCATAAGTACCGCCTATCAGTGCCATCTAACCGTGCCAGCCACCTATCAGTGCCCATAACTGCCGCCTATCAGTGCCAGCCACCTGTCAGTGCCAGCAGTGCCCATAAGTGCCCCCTATCAGTGCCCATAACTGCCGCCTATCAGTGCCAGCCACCTGTCAGTGCCGCCTATCAGTGCCATCTAACCGTGCCAGCCACCTATCAGTGCCCATAACTGCTGCCTATCAGTGCCACCTGTCAGTGCCGCCCATCAGTGCCAGCCACCTGTCAGTGCCCATAGGTGCCACTTATCAGTGCCATCAGTCAGTCCCCATCAGTCAAACTGTCACATGGCATTAAAAAAAAGTATCGGTAATCGGTATCGGCGAGTACATGAAAAAAAGTATCGGTACTTGTACTCGGTCCTAAAAAAGTGGTATCGGGACAACCCTAGTAAGTACATATACACATATACTATTCTCTCTATTGTTCACTAAGGAACACAGCACTTTTTATTCATAAACTATGGAACTTCCTAAAACAGCAGAGAAACAAGAGGGGTGGGTAGAACTTCAGAATTAAAAACATGTGAACCAACCAGAAAAATAACAGGAGGCAAAAAAGCCACCAGGAGAATCCTGAAACCAAAACTAGCGCAAATGCTGGTGCAGTTACTTGGTGAACATGTGGGCTGAAGCCCAAGTCCTTGCTGTGACAAGGATACCGGATGGGGAAAGGCTTGAATGGCACTCTCAGTGAGTCCAGCCCTAAAAGAAATGTAGAAACCTTTTTCCTTTAACTCATTCATGAACAAGATTGCAGGTGGAATAGGACTTCCTAAAGGAAAATGTGACATTCATACACACCTCTCAGAGGATTTTTTTTAGAATGAGTAGGAGATGGACACAAAAAGTAAACCCTGTCTTCATTTATGTAAAATGCTCAGACAGAGCTAAAATGACAAAAAGCACAGCCCTGAGCTTACAAGAGTAAACAGCCATGCATGTCTGTGCAGGGCTCCGATTGATGGAGGGCTGTTGCAGCGAGATCACCAAGGTTAACAGAGTTGGAAACAAAACAGCACGCTGGTGCTAAATGGAGAGACTCCTGGGATTTAGCATTCAGTTTAAACCTTCCAGCAGCTTTTGATTGAGGACAAATTAAAAAATCTATAAAAACAAGCCTTAAAGAACCAAAGCTGAAAAAGATGTCCCATGTCCTTAACCACTTGCCGACTACCCGCCGCAGTTGTACGGCGGCAAGGTGGCTCGGCTGCACGAAACGACGTACCTGTACGTCGTTTCGTGCACTAGCCTGTGTAGACGCGCGCGTGCCGACTGGCCAATGTTGAAGCCAATCAGTGTGCACGATGTCCGCCGGCCACCCATAATCGTTCCACACAGAGACAGAACATGGATCTGCCTACGTAAACAAGGGGAGGACACAAAGATCTTGTCTTCCTACTAAGCAGGAAGCTGGATCTCTGTGTTGTCCCAGTCAGTCTATCCCCCATTCAGTTAGTAAACACTCCCAGTGAACACACTTAATCCCTTGATCGTCCCTTCCCTGCTGGTGTCAGTACAATGTCAGTGCATATTTTTCGCACTGATGACTGTATTGGTGTCACTGGTTCCCCTTAAATGTGTCAGTGTCAGATTTGTCCGCCGCAATGTCACAGCCCCACTAAAAATCGCTGATTGCCCTCACTACTAGTAAAAAATAAATTAAAAAAATGCCATAAATCTATCCCCTATTTTGTAGACACTATAACTTTTGCGCAAACCAATCAATATATGCTTATTGGGGTTTGTTTGTTTTTTTTACCCAAAACTTGTAGCAAAATAAATATTGGCTTAAATTTTTTTTTTTCAAAATTGGCAATATTTTTTGGTTTATAGCACAAAAAATTTAAACCGGAGAGATGATCAAATACCACCAAAAGAAAGCTCTATTTGTGGGGGAAAAAAGAGGACATCAATAGTGTGTGTACAGTGTCGCACGATCGTTCAATTGTCAGTTAATGTAATGCAGTGCTGAATCACAAAAAAAATCCTGGTCAGGAAGGGGGGCAAAACCTTCCAGTCCTTAAGTGGTTAAAGGGATAATAGGATTTTTGTACTCACCGTAAAAGCCTTTTCTCTGAAGTCCATGGACGGATACAGCTTCCTTATATTCTTGACAGTAGGGTTATGTTCCCGTCTATTAAGAGAGGACTAGGCAGACATGTGAACATTTAAAAACATGTAATCAAGCAAAGCTGAAACAGTACCGCCTAGGGGGCGGTCGCTCTGGTCATAACACCTCACCCTGCATTCAGCAGCTCAGTTCGTCAAAAAGCAGTACAAACATAAAAAGGAGGGGTGGGTGCTGTGTCCGTCCATGGACTTCAGAGAAAAGGATTTTACAGTGAGTACAAAAATCCTATTTTCTCTTTCGACCACGGACGGACGCAGCTCCTTTATTCTTGACAGTAGAGACGTCCCCAAGCAGTGTAAAAAAACGAGGGGGTGGGAACAGCAATCAAACCAAACTTCACCCCAAAACAACCAGAGCTCCTCAGCGGAGGAGTTGCAACCTTAAATAGCCGCCTGCAAAACCTTGCCTTACACATCTGTGAGACAGACGCTTAAAGTCGGAAAGCCCAGGAGGCACCAATTGCCCTGGTCGAATGCGCCGTGACAGTAAAGGGAGGCGCTCGCCCTTTTAAGGCATAAGCCTGAATCACGATCTGTCTGATCCACCGAGAAATGGTGGCCGACGAGACCGCCAGGCCTTTCTTTGGACCAGTCCCTGACACAAACATTGAGTCTGACCTCCGTAACGGAGCCGTAGCAAACAGATACACCCGCAGAGCACGTACCACGTCCAAGGAATGTAATGCAACCTCTTTGGGATGCGACGGCCGAGGACACAAGGATGGAAGTACAATGTCCTCATTTAGATGGAACGCCAAAACCACCTTCGGAAGAAACTAAGGCTGCGAGCGTAGCATCGCTTTATCCTTATGGAGGATCAAGTAGGGGAACTTGCAAGACAAGGCCGCCAACTCAGAAACCCTCCTGACAGATGTAATAGCCACCAGAAAGGCAACTTTCTGAGAGAGTGTCAAGAGGGGAATCTCTCTGATATTCTCAAACGGAGGTTTCTGAAGTACCAAGAGCACCAGATTCAAATCCCACGGAGGTAGTGGTGGTCGAACCGGAGGTGCCACATGCCGGCCCCCTTGCACAAACGTACTCACCAGTGACGCCACCCAACTCCTCACACCGAGATGTAGGCCTTCCATGTGCGATGATAGATCTTCCGAAAAGATGACTAACGTGCCCTCAGCATGGTGGAAATTACTGAATCCGATAGGCCTTGGTCCCTCAGAACCTGACTTTTAACAGCCATGCCGTTAAAGCCAGTGACTGTAAAGCAGGATGAAGTATAGAACCTTGCGACAGAAGGTCCTCTCGCATCCGCAGTCGCCAAGGGACATCCGCCACCAGGCGTAGTAGGTTGGCGTACCAGGGACGCTGAGGCCAATCTGGGGCAATTAGAATCACCGGAATCCCCTCGATCTCCACTCTGCAGAGCAGACGAGGAAGTAGTTTCAGTGGGCGGAAGGCAAAAATTAGCTGATACTGTCCCCACAGAGCCACCAACGCGTCTGTCACGTCCGCCCAGGGATCTTTGGACCTGGCCACAAACCTCAATACCTTCCGATTGAGTCGAGAAGCCAGGAGATCCACGTCTGGCGTGCCCCATCTCAGGCAAAGGATTCAAAACACATCCGGGTGTAGCGACCATTCTCCTTGGTCCAGCATCTGGCGACTTGGGTAGTCCGCTTGCCAGTTTTCTACGCCCAGAATGTATACGGCCGATAGAGCCGGCACGCTCCATTCTGCCCACCGCAGGATGTGAGCGACCTCCGATGCTGCAGCCGAGCATCTTGTTCCTCCTTGATGGTTGACATACGCCACCGCCGTGGCGTTGTCTGACTGGATCCTGACCGGACGTCCCCCTGCAGCCTCTGTGACCATGTGGAGAGGCACTGCCTGATCGCCTGAAGTTCCAGCACATTAATCGGCAGGCGGGATTCTTCCTGTGTCCAGCGACCTTGTGTCGACTGAACACCCCAAACTCCCCCCCCCCAACTGGTCAGGCTGGTGTCCGTCGTGATCACCGCCCAGTGAAAGGGAAGGAACGAATTTCCGGACTGAAGGGCCGGAGATCTCAGCCACCAGACCAGGGAAGCCCTGACTAGCTGGCTCACCTGGATTTGACAATCCAGGGACAACGGAGATTTGTCCCATTTTGACAGGATCACCTTCTGCAAGACTCGAGTGTGGAATTGAGCATACAGTACCACCTCCAAGGAGGCTACCATAAGACCCAGGACTCGCATGCAAAAGCGCAGCGGCGACCACCTGCGGGATGCCAACAGCTCCACCGCAGCCCGAAGAGTCTGCAATTTTTCCAAGGAGAGAAAAACTCTCGCCTCTGAGGAGTCCAGAATCAAGCCCAGGTATTCCAGGCGCTGAGTCGGCACCAACACCGGCTTCTGGAGGAAAATAAATTGGACAAAGAGTACAGGAGTACCCGGGACTTTTAAAGTGGTGTTCAATAGAGAAAGACAATGTTAAAATTTCTTAAATATTTATTGAAAACAGTACAAAACATACAAGCATTAGAATAAAAAACCATCCATACTAAATATGGCTAAAAAGCCATGTGCATGAAAAACTGCTGTAAAGTCACTCGACTAGTTTCACTCTGATGAGCTTCTTCAGGGATTTTAACTGACGTTATAGCAGATCACACTACAAAAATGGAATACAAAAAATACAGTAAACAAGCAGAATGGTAATATGGCAAGTATTTTTTGTATTCCATTTTTGTAGTGTGATCTGCTATAACGTCAAACTCCTGAAGAAGCTCATCAGAGCGAAACTAGTCGAGTGACTTTACGGCAGTTTTTCATGCACATGGCTTTTTAGCCATATTTAGTATGGATGTTTTTTTATTCTAATGCTTGTATGTTTTGTACCGTTTTCAATAAATACTTTAAAAAATGTAACATTCTCTTTCTCTATTGAACACCACTTTAAAAGTCCCGGGTACTCCTGTACTCTTTGTCCAATTTAATTTTTCTTTCTTTAAATGGGATGAGGTGTTCTGGATTTGATCGAGTTTGCCCTACATATATATTACTGACTTCTGGAGGTTCAGTACCCAACAAAATTCCTGAAGGGTCTGACTGGCAATCGCCACATTCCCTTCTAATTCTGAGACTGTAGCTGCTCTCAGAAGGAGGTCGTCCAGGTAGCCCACGATAGCGATTCCTCGCTGTCTCAGCAAGGCCAGAATCGGGGCGAGCACCTTGGTGAAAACCCTTAGTGCCGATGCCAGGCCAAAAGGGAGAGCCACAAATTTGTAGTGGTCGTCTCCGACCGCAAAGCGCAGGAACCTCTGATGCCTGACAAATATGGGGACATGCAAGTACACGTCCTTGATGTTCAAGGACGCCAGAAAATCCCCCGGATGGAGTGCAGCGACCATAGAGCGAACTGATTCCATCCTGAACCTTCATACTTTCACAAAGGAGTTGAGGCCCTTGAGGTCCAGGATTGGACGGACCCCGTCCTTTTTTGGTACTACAGATTGGAGTAGAATCCAGGTACTATTACCCCGCGCCTCAGCAGGTCCTGCCCCCACAATAGGGCTTTCCGACGAACCGGAAGAAGATGAAGGTTCGAAGGAAAGAATCTGTTTGTGGACAAGAAAGAAACTATTTTGTACCCTGATGAATCCACTTTGCAAACCCACTGGTCGGAAAGCACGGAGGTCCACCGAGCCGCAAACTCACGAATGCGACCCCCCACCCGAGAGTCGGGCGGGGGCAAACCTTCATGTAGTAGCAAATTTGTTCGCAGGCTTGTTTTGCTTGTGAACCCAAAGACGCTTTTGTCCCTCAGCTGGTCCCTCGTCGGCCTTGGAACGCTTACCTGCGGGCCCAAACTGATGAAAAAAACGCTTCTGAGCGGAAAAGGAGGGCCCTGGCTTCTTACCTTTTCTGGATTGTGGGAGGAGTGTGCTCTTACCGCCAGTGACATTCTTATCAATGTCGTCCAGCGAGGCTCCAAATAGCCTCTCTCCCTGGAAGGGCAAATCCGCCAGAGCCTTCATGGAAGTCTGGTCCGCAGACCAGCATTTTAGCCAAACCAGGCAACGCAGTACCACAGACAAACAACTTTTCAATCAAGACGATTGAAAAAAGAGGAGGCTCATGAACAGTTTGTGCAAAATTATCAAAAAAAGATTTATTGAATAATGTTACATGGTAACGTGGACTATATCCAGGGAACTGGAAAACATGTATAAAAATGATCACGGTCAAATTGCCTGATCAAACACTAACACACACAGGACAGGACAGACATAAAATGACCCAGACAAATAAAACACGTCCAGACGCCAGATTGTTTAGGGAGAGGTCTCAAAAAAATAACAAATCAATACAAATAAATGGCAGCAGCAAAGGCTGTATAAGTTCCAAGAGACCAATCCCTAAAGGCCCTGGAGGCTCAAGCCCTATTGAATGGATGGATGGGGAGGGGGGCGGTGGCCCGTTGGGTGGATCTGCTGAGGAATAGCTGGAGTCCTGTATCACCGACAGACGGTGTGATGAAGGAAGCAAAAATGAATATAGTCTAATCGTTGAAGTGTTGTGTCCATCAACCTATGTCTTCCTGGGGGCGTGCAAAGAGACACATATAAAGTTCAGCTGGGGACAGGTGTAGTGTAAACACAAGAGTCCTCACTGCCAGTGATTGCTAAAGGCACTGGAGTAGCCTATTATCAGGGGAAGAGAAGTGTTGAACTGCAATCAAATATAAGGCAGTGATATTACCCCTTCTCTGATGCTCCGATGCTTTAACACGTCCGCATGGAGTCACTGTACGGCTCCTGCTTGGCTGACAGTGGTAGTACCAGGATACGGCCGTATAAGCGATGCATATGAGGAATAGGTCCCTGGTTAGTCTCTTCCAAATCCCACAGCCGATGTTCGCGTCCGCACAGCTTACTTCCTTCCTCCTCCTCCTCCCTCCGGGGCTTGGCGTCACTGTACGGGCATGAAGCCGCGTCGCAGCGTGGCGTCCGGGCGGAAGTGACGTCGACTAGTTTCGCAGGTGATGTATGCGTAACTTCATCTGGACGTAGATGTGACGGAGGGTGAGGGGTCCTTCTTATACCGTCCCTCCCTCGTCTCACTCCGCCCAGCACATGGGAAGAAGCGCCAGCTTCTGACGCCATGCTGACCCGCTCACCTGACAGCTACTCAGGGACTAAAGTCAAGATACAAAAAAGGCCCACCCACCTAGCTGATACAGACTGAGGGGTTTCCCAGAGGACTCACCACCCTGACCCAGGCACTGCTCAGCGCTGCGGTCCGCTCTATCTCCTGCACAGTGTGTGCCTGAGGTGTCTCTGAGGTGATCAGTGCCATTCGCGCCGTTCAGAATGACAAAACTAGCGCAAGAGGCCAAACCCAATGTTAAAGCCACAAAAAGATGGCCGCCGGCTGCCTCAGGGAAAAAGCGTGTGAGCTACAAGAAAATGGCCGCCCGCTGTATTAGCAATAAAAACAGCGCGGCTACAAGAAAATGGCCGCCAGATGTATTAGCATTAGGAATGGTGCCGGCGCATCCAAAATGGTGCAGATCGTTCCGAGGTAAAAAAGCGGACCCGGACACACCGTGCAGCCCCCAGCCAGGACCCGGAGCCCCCCCTCAGGGACCTCCCGGTTAGCTACACAGCAGGCCCAGCAAATGCATGGGGAGGACGCATTCCTGACAGACCCATCACCGAGCAGTACGGAGTGGATGTCAGCCACGGCCCACTGTGACTTGGACAGCAGTAGCCCGGTCATATGTGAGCCCCGGCGCAAATAGCTCACCGGCCACCCCTGGAGCAAACGGGGTCTGTCGTGGCAAAAGGCCTGCTCACGCTCATTGGCCGGACTGGGGAGACTACAAGGATCTATATTATCCAGCCTGTCACCCAGCCGGCAGTTGATAGTAGATCTCAGGATCATAAAGTAGAAAGAAAAATTAAAAATAAAAATAAAAGTTCTCCAGGACCAATGGGCACCTAGGGAGCCAGGTCCTTCTATACAAGGCAGAAAAAAACTGGAGCTGCTGAGTGCTGGGTGAGGGGTTATGACCAGAGGGACCGCCCCCTGGGCGGTACGGTTTCAGCTTTGCTTAATAACATGTTTTTAAATGTTAACATGTCTGCCTAGTCATCTCCTAATTTTTACCACAAAACTGATTATGCAGATCTGTAGATAAAAACAAACTGTGAAGCTCACTAAAGTAGATTAATACCCTTCCTATAGGTGTAGTCAAATACTCCCAGGATGTTGCTAAGTGAGGCCTAGTCATCAGTGCTCACCTCCACCATCACAGGAGTATGCTCTCAAACGCGGACCACAGAGCTACTGCATCAAAGGAGAGACAGAGCATGTGAGTGGGCTTGAATCAGAGAAAGAGCTCACTTTATTTATGACTAGTGTACAAACTCATTCAAGTGGCAGTATATTTCAGGGTACTCAAATATGAAATGCTGTGTCAAAAAATTAAATAAATGAAATTGATTCACCGGTAAAGAAGAAAGTACAGGACTTGTATTGTTATATGCCACTACCCTCATGTGATTTAACACTGGCAAAAGCTTTATTGGGAACTGCCCCCAGTGTACCCATATAACCCTACTCACTCTGCGAGGCTCCAGTTTTTTAAACAAGCAATAAGGAGATCACAAAGGAAAGAGCTGAAGGGAGGGACTGGTGTCCTGCAGTGTACTCCAAGATATGGAATTTACAGGTTCTTTAAAATTCCTGTTGTCTTAACCGCTTCAGCCCTGGAAGATTTTACGGGTAGAGAAAAAGGAAGCGCTACCTAAGTGCAGTATTAAAAGATTATTTTAATGACATAAATATCAAATCACACTTACAGGAAAGGAAGCAAAAATAGGATTTTTATAACAGCTTACCTGTAAAATCCTTTTCTTGGAGTACATCACGGGACACAGAGCGACATAGTCATTACTAATGGGTTATATAGATACCTTCAGGTGCTGGCACTGGCAACTTCCAAAACCGGAAGTACCCTCCCCTATATAAGCCCCTCCCATCCGGGAGCACCTCAGTTTTGTAGCAAAGCAATAAGTGTCCCCAAAGAGGGGTGGGAGCTCTGTGTCCCGTGATGTACTCCAAGAAAAGGATTTTACAGGTAAGCTGTTATAAAAATCCTATTTTCTTTCTCGTACATCACGGGACACAGAGCGACATAGTCATTACTAATGGGATGTCCTAAAGCAATGCCCAACGAGGGGGGGGATACACCATACATAAGCTGAGCGCTATCAGACATGAGGATCTTTTGCGGCCTGCAACACACTGCGCCCAAAGGCGACATCCTCCTGACTTCTAACGTCCACCTGGTAGAACCTAGTAAACGTGTGTACTGAAGACCATGTTGCGGCCTTACAGATTTGAGCCAGGGAGGCCTGGTGATGCACTGCCCATGAAGTTCCAACTGCTCTCGTGGAGTGCGCCCTAACTTTGAACGGAGGCGGTCTCCTTCTCAAGCCATAGGCTTGCATTATGACCTGTCGAATCCACTTGGCTAAAG
The DNA here is from genome assembly GCA_029206835.1 of Rana muscosa. NCBI lineage: Eukaryota > Metazoa > Chordata > Amphibia > Anura > Ranidae > Rana > Rana muscosa. The sequence continues at coordinate 353,094,321 of CM055127.1, read as the reverse complement.
TAGATTTTGACGCTGCCTGACCCCTTCTGGGGCCTTCCGGCAGAATAAACAAAGTATCCGTTCTGCGAATCTGAGCAGTGGCTTTTAGATAAGCTTTAACTGCTCTTACTACATCCAAAGAATGCAATAACTTTTCCTCTACCGAAGTAGGTTTGGGGAAAAAAGAAGGAAGAACCACATCTTGGTTCAAATGAAACCTCAATACCACCTTAGGAAGAAAGGCTGGATGAGGACGTAACACTACTCTGTCCTTATGGATAACCAGATATGGCTCCCTACAGGACATAGCGGCTAATTCCGACACTCTTTTAGCCGAACAAATGGCTACTAGAAAAATCAATTTCCTGGTGAGAAGAACCAAAGAAATATGCTGTAATGGTTCAAATGGTTGTTTCTGTAGAACCGACAGAACCAAGTTTAGATCCCATGGACATATGGGAATATTAACCGGAGGACTAATACGCATCACTCCTTGTATAAAGGCTTTGACTAGTGAATGCGAAGCCAAGGGCCTTTGAAAAAATATTGACAAGGCCGAAATCTGACCCTTGATAGTACTCAAGGCAAGCTTCCTATCTACAGCCCATTGTAGGAAGTCCAGAATCCTACCTATTACGTATTTACGTGGATGCCATTTCTTGGCCTCACACCAGGCGATGTACGCCTTCCAGATTCTATAGTAGATCTGCCTGGATACCGGCTTCCTGGCATTGATCATGGTAGATACCACAGCATTAGAGAGCCCTCTCTTTTTTAGAATGTGGGCTTCAATAGCCAGGCCGTCAAACCTAGGGCTGGTAAGGAAGGGTGGTATATCGGTCCTTGCGAAAGCAGGTCCGGACGATGTGGGAGGGTCCAAGGACTCCCCACAGACATCTTTACAATCTCCGCGTACCATGCTCTTCGGGGCCACGCTGGAGCCACCAGAATCACTGGTTTCTTTTCTACCCTGATTCTGCGGAGTAATCGAGGTAACAATTGTGGCGGTGGGAATGCATATATCAGCTTGAACTGATCCCAAGGGAACACTAGGGCATCCGAGCCGCAAGCTAGGGGATCCCTTGTCCAAGAGACAAACCTGTCCACTTTTGCGTTGAATCTGGATGCTAGCAGATCTACATCCGGTGTTCCCCACCGCTGACATATTGTCCGGAAAACCTCGGGATGAAGGGACCATTCCCTTGGGCATAATTGTTGGCGACTTAGAAAGTCCGCCTTCCAATTCTCCACTCCTGGAATGAATACCGCAGATATGGCTGGGACATATCCTTCTGCCCATCTCAGGATGTAATTTACTTCCCTCTGGGCTGCACGACTCCTGGTGCCCCCCTGATGATTGATATATGCCACTGCTGTGGCATTGTCTGATTGAATTCTGACAGGGGACCCTTGGAGTTTGGATGTCCATGCTACTAGGGCATACCGGGCTGCTCGTATCTCTAAGAGATTGATGGGCAGGGCCTTTTCCGCATCCGACCATCTGCCCTGGAGAGACCATTGCTCCAGTACTGCTCCCCAGCCTATAAGGCTGGCATCTGTAGTGACCACCTTCCAAGAAATCGGACTGAAGGATTTCCCTCTTTCCAGATTCTGGGGAACCAACCACCAGCGGAGGCTCTTGCGAACGGAAGGGGACAAGGACATTGGTAAGTCCAGAGCCTGAACTTTTTTGTTCCAGGCTGACAGTATGGCCCTTTGCAAATTCCTTGAATGGAATTGACCGTAGGGTACTGCTTCGAATGATGCCACCATTTTTCCCAGCAGCCTCATGCACAGGCGTATGGATGGCTGTCTTTTTGAACCCACTAAGTGGATCAAATCTCTCAAAGACGACCCCTTTTCTTGAGGCAAGAAAATTTTTCTCTGGTCTGAATCCAGCCTTAGCCCCAAGTATTCCAGACTTTTGACTGGTTTTAGGGCTGACTTGTCTCGGTTGATAATCCAACCGTGATATTCCAGATACTTGATTGTCTCGTGAACAACCACTTCTAGTTTTTCCACTGAGTGGTCTATCAGCAACAAGTCGTCTAGATATGCCATTATCGTTACACCTCGTGTTCTTAGATTGGCCAATAATGGGGCCAGAATTTTTGTGAACACTCGTGGTGCTGTGGCCAGACCGAAGGGTAAGGCTCTGAACTGAAAATGGCGCCCTTCTACCGCAAAGCGTAGAAATTTTTGGTGGGCTGGAAAGATGGGAATGTGCAAATAAGCATCTTTGATGTCGATCGAGGCTAACCATTCCTCCCCTTGTAGGGCAGTGGCCACCGACCGGATCGACTCCATCCGGAAAGTCCTGATATGTAGGAATTTGTTTAGCCCTTTTAGATTTAATATGGGCCTCACGTCCCCGTTTGGCTTCGGGACTGTAAAGAGGTTTGAGTAAAACCCGAACCCCCATTCTTCCAGGGGAACCTCTATAATTACTGCTTGGAGCAATAATTGTTCTAGTGCCAACAGGAGGGATCCTCTCTTCTGGGGATCCCTTGGCACGTTTGACCTTATAAAGTGGGAAGGAGGGGAATCTTTTAACTCCAATTTGTATCCCAGATTTACTGCGGAGAGCACCCATCTGTCTCTGATCGTGTCCCGCCAGGTCTCTGTGAACAACTGAAGTCTTCCCCCCACCCGATTGAGTGGGGGCAACCCTTCATGCATTTGACTTTGGGGGAGGTTTTGTACCTCTCCTGCTCCAGGGCTTCTTGTTACCCTGCAATTGTCCCTGATTTTTACCTTCGGGATTTGACCGAGGAGGCCGTCGGAACTGTTTCACAGCCGATGTCCTAGGGACTGGAGAAGCAGGCCTCTTAAAAGAGGGACCTCTAACTCTGTTTTTAACCGGCAAAAGTGTACTTTTACCGCTGGAAATTCTCTGGATATATTTGTCCAGGTCTTCCCCGAATAAGCGTTCACCATGAAATGGGAAGCTGACCAGCAATTTTTTACAGGGAGCTTCAGCAGACCAGTTTTTGAGCCATAAAAGCCTGCGCATATGTACTACAGACAGCGTAAGGCGGGAGGCCTGATGGATTGAATCCTTTATAGCGTCCACCGCAAAGCATAAGGCTCTAGGTAGATCAGCTAGGGCAAGAGCCTGCTGATCTGGCAAGTCCCTTAAGACCTGTTTCAACTGATCCTTCACTGCTTGGCAGACCCCAATAGCTGCCACTGCTGGTTGTGTCACCAATCCTGCTGTAGAAAAAGCAGATTTTAATAAGGACTCCAATTTTTTATCTATTGGGTCCTTGAACATTTGGACATTATCCACTGGACATGTCAGTGATTTATTCACACAAGAGATGGCTGCGTCCACTGTAGGGACCCTCCATTTTTTGATGAACTTATCCTCCATGGGATAGACCACTTGAAATCTCTTGAGAGGAGTAAATATTTTATCAGGATGCTCCCAATCCTGGTAAATGAGCCCTTCCAGTAAAGGATGGATCGGAAAGGAACAAACAGTCTGGGGAGCTTTTAGCGACCCCAACGAGGAGACAGAAGTGGATGATGGCTCCGCAAGGGGCATTTTAAATGCTGATCGGGCCATATTAGTCAGGGACTGAACCCATAACCTTTCAGCATGTGATGCTGAGAATGGCTCTTCCACTGTTGATTCCTCTACAACAGAATCGACCTCATCCTGATCCCCTTCAGGCAGGTCGATCCCTGTATGGGACTGTTGCTCTGCCAACAGGCACTCTGAGGGAGGAGACGGAGATCGAGCGCTTTTTTCCTGTGACAGGGAAGCAGCGATCAATGCTGACAATCTCTCTTCCAGCCCTCCCAGAGCTGAGGAAAAAACCTCCTCTGTTACATACACAGGAGCAGGTGAACTGAGGACAGCCACAGTACCAGGTACTCCTGAGGGTGCTCTACGGTCACTAACCTCTGATTCTTCAGGGGAGACTGGTGCAGCCGAAGCATGCCCAAGATCCTCAGAGCCCGATGGAGACCCCCTATGCTTCCTGGAATTTTTAGTCCCGGAGTTTTTAGACGGCATTATTCCTAAGCCCAAAGCTGAGGTATTCCAGCCGAAATACACCACTTACTGACAATAGTCTAGCACAAATGCTGCTATAAAAACAGTTGGTGTCTACTAATGTGCCTTTCTATGGGGATGCCTGCATCAACCGCTTGCTGTATGCCTTTTTTAAATGTTGCCAGCTCTGTCTCTGCACTCCATAGCCAGCTCACAACACATAATTGTGGTTTTTAACATGCTGGGACGCCCGCACATGCGCAGAAGCGCTGCGGCGCGCACAGAGCGTCATCCCCCAAGCTCCGCCCCCTTTCCCGGCCCACCTCTATATATAGAGGCGCGTGCACGCGCACGGCCACGTGCGCCTTCGGCGCTAATTTTGAAAAGGAAACCAGGGACAAGAGCCAGGGCCCCTTTTGCCGCAGGCCGGGGGATGGACGAGCATTGCAACATGGCAGAGGAAGCAGTTTCCCACAAGAGAACTCACCATCTGCCTGGACTTGCTCTGATAAAAAGAAACTAGTCCACATGACAAGAAACGTTCCACAGCGGCCTCTAGTGGATTAACACAGGTACCGCAGTCTAATATATTAAATATATATATATATATATATATATATATATATATATTTATATTTTTTTCTTTTCTTGACCACTATTAAAATTATTACATTTTTTAGCAGTTACAGGCATGCACAGATATTAGCGGGAATACCGTTAGGTAACAGACAGAAAGACAAATTAGGCTTGGGGGTCCCCCAATAGAACCAAGTTCCTGGGGGCCCCACTTACCTGTTCCCCGCCGCAGGACTTTGTTTGGTCCACAGAAGCCCAAACTTCACCTATCACGGCAGGCATTGTAATTAAACCTTCAGGGACCTGGTTCCCAAGGATTCCACTCCCCTGGACCTGTATAGCACCCTGCACAGAAAACATCTTGGTCATGGGTATGACCAGAGCTCTGGATCCCAGGGTCCAGCTCTCCTAAGAGAAGCATTACAGGCAAAACCTTGCTCTTCTCTGCAAGGCCCGGGTACCGACCGTTTAGCTATGAAGCTTTTTTGGTCGGATCCGGAATAGCTTACTGAGGCCCAAAAGAACCTGTATGCAAGCTCAGTGAAAAACACATGTTTCTTCTTGGCCAACACCTTAGACACTGGCAAAAAACTGAGGTGCTCCCGGATGGGAGGGGCTTATATAGGGGAGGGTACTTCCGGTTTTGGAAGTTGCCAGTGCCAGCACCTGAAGGTATCTATATAACCCATTAGTAATGACTATGTCGCTCTGTGTCCCGTGATGTACGAGAAAGAAAGAAAGGCTCATCTGTAAAGATCCTGTAGTCCTCGTCCCGGGTCCATGGGCTGCACAGATGTAGAAGATGCAGAGTAGGAAACAGGAAATACAAAGTCTCATGTGGGTCAGTGGTCCGTAGGGAAGCTTCAGATCCGGATCCGTTTTTCTATGCAGAGATAGTAAGCTGCAGTCGTCGTTGCTGCTCAGCCTGGAGCAGATCCTGTGGCCATCAGGAAGAAGCTGGGGCTGAGGTCACGGGATCACTTCCGGGGGAGGACTCCACAGAGAGAGAAGGGTTGGATAGGCAGGCTACGCGCTCTGAGCCACTGCTCCCTCTATTGGCCTGATAGGAAGGTGAAAGGACTGGTGCTTTTAAGCCCGTGTTGGAGCCATGGGACTACAGGTCCCAGCGAGGACAAAAAGCAGCAAGAGACTAACTAAATAAAAAAAAAAAAGGCTACAGCACCTGGTATTCCCAGGCGGTCTCCCATCCAGGTACTAACCAGGCCCGACCATGCTTAGCTTCCCAGATCAGACGAGATCGGGCGCTTTCAGGGTAATATGGCCGTGGGCAATAAATGAGTGGACTGATAAGGAATATAAAGTAAGTAAAATAATATGAAGGGGCATATTGGTAAAAACACTGGGATATAAAAAGGACTACACGTATGTAGAAAATATATGTTTACAATATATATAAAAAAAAAAAGTTTAAAAAACACCATCATTAGACCACTATAGTTTAAAAACACCATCATTAGACTATTATAGAGGACACAATAGGAACAGCATGCTTACATAAAGCAGTGAGACAATATTATAGGAAGCCTATTCGAAAGAGTTTACAACACACATAAGAGGGAAACTAAGTGGCATAAAATGTCAATAAAGTAAAATAGCAGCAAAATATAATATTGGAAATGGACCAAAATGTGTGCGGAAATACTATAACCATAGTCACAATTTCGCAGCTAGTACTAACCATGGTAGCAGATCAGACAGAAAATCTCCTTAGGGAGAAGAGATGGGGGACATAAAGAGATCTGGATGATTCGCCACTCGTAAATATGTGTATGTCCATACAAACAAACACACATACATATATAAAAATATATAACCTTTCTATTGCTGAACTGACTCCCTATGACACCTCCCTCCTCAGTAGAGGACTTACCTTTGCTCCCACTATGCAGCCTAATCCGTTTACATTATTTAAAGACCTTAATAAGTTCATTAGGAATCTTACTGTCCAGAGACATTTTAATATACAAGCCTCTAAACATGTACCACTTTTGGAAGCAGCTAATGTGACATCTATCGTTGATGATAGTACCCTCGAAGATATAGACCTGCCTGCACTTGCTCTACTAGAGGAATTGTATGCTGAAAACTCCAATGCAGACCTGGAGTGGCTTACTCAGCATTGTCCTACCTCACCCCCAGTTAGACATACTACATTGCGGGCCAAATCAATTTTCAATCCCACTTATCATAAAGGCCCCTATTTACAAACCTTTTACCAGGTTGTATATGCAGATCTTATCAAAATGTGCAAAGCCGATTCCAAACACACTTATTCGAAGTCCAATCTCTCACCATTAGAACTTAAGGCCCTAGACAAACTGACTCAAAATGAAGCGATTGTTATTAAATCCGCTGATAAAGGGGGGCAGCATAGTAATTCAGGATAGAACCGACTATGCCCGCGAATCACGCAGACTATTGTCTGACAGTAAGACTTACCTAGCACTTCCAAGTGACCCGACTTCACAGTTTGCTCTTTAAGCTACCCAACTTGCCGATCAAGCCCTCAAGGACATTATCTCCAAATCTGAAGCCTTGTTTTTAATTAAGAATTTTTATAAAGTGCCCTATTTTTACCATCTACCATAAGTCCATAAAGATCTTATTAATCCCCCGGGCCGCCCTATAGTAGCGGCCATGGAAAGTGTCACTAGTGGCTTTTCTATTTATATTGATCAATTACTCCAGCCCTTGACACAGGATCTTACCTCCTATACACGTGATGGACCACATTTGCTCGATATGCTTAAACATTATACATGGGAAAAAAATTATTGGTGGCTTTCTCTTGATGTGTCATCATTATACACATCGATTCCACACGATATAGGGCCGCTAAACACTTTTTAGCTAAAGACTCCCTTCTTAATTCTCGTCAAATTAATTTTATATTGGAATCCCTAGTTTTCTGTTTGAAACACAACTAAAGTCCATGGCACAGCTATGGGGGCCAATTTCACCCCCAGCTACGCCAACCTCACGATGGGGTTTTGGGAGAGCATGTACCTTGCAGCTGACCATCCCTTTGCCGCCCAGGTAATATACTATGGTCGATATATTGACGACATAGTGATTATCTGGGATGGCACTGCCGACGATATTGATGGCTTTGTACAGTACTGTAATCGCAACACTTTGAGCCTATTCTTTACTCATGTGGCTGATTCACATACTCTAGCATTTTTAGATCTTGAGCTTTGTCACAAGTATGGCAAATTTATTTATTTATTTTTAATAAACCTACTGCAGGGAACCCATTTATCCATTATAATAGTTGTCATCACCCTAGATGGGTCAATAACATTCCCCGCAGCCAGTTCTGTCGTCTACGTAGGAACTGTACCAGAGAGACTCTGATTATGAGGCCCACGGCCAATTGCTCTCCCAGAAGTTCCTAGAGCAAGGCTATCCTGATGCACTGATTAATGATGCTTTTAACGACTTTCGCAACCCACCCACAGGCCCATGTATTTTACCATCCGTTACTAAGCCACCTACACATTTTATCACGCAGTTCCATGATAGGTACAAAAACATGGAAAAGATTTTAGCTGCACACTGGCCCATTTTAGTCGAGGACCCCCATCTAAAAACCACTATTGATACAAAACCCAAAGTGGCATATAGAAAATGTAGAAACAATAATAGTAAAATCACACCCAGTAAAAGTAAGCCAAGCCAGCCCAACCTACTCCATCACGATTAGTCCTCGTACCCCTTAGAGCAGGGATATGCAATTAGCGGACCTCCAGCTGTTGCAGAACTACAAATCCCATGAGGCATAGCAAGACTCTGGCAGCCACGAGCATGACACCAAGAGGCAGAGGCATGATGGGACTTGTAGTTTTGCAACAGCTGGAGGTCCGCTAATTGCTTATCCCTGCCTTAGAGGGATGTACCAGTGTAAGAAACCCCTCTGTCTGACTTTTCAGTTCGTACACCATGGACAGAAAAACTTACTGTGAAGGGGAAAAATTACACCCTAAAAGAAGTTTATAACTGTTCCACAGAGTATGTTGTGTACTGCCTTAATTGCCCGTGCAGACTTTTCTATGTCGGCAGGACTATTAGGACACGTTTCGGCGAGCACAGGCGGTTTATCGAAAAGGGTCATGACCATCACAGTGTTCCAAAGCACTTTCTCACCCACCACGGCCAATCAACAGCTGGCTTCAGGGAGTGGGTGGTTGAGTCCATCTCTGCCACCTACACCGCCGCTGAGCGGTATAAACGCCTGTGTCAGCAAGAATCATATTGGATATATTCCTTGGGCACTTTGGCCCCTGGGGGGTTAAACGAGGAGATTGAGGTTCATACACTTCTATGAATCCAACTCCTATCCTGCTCTCCTCTGCATAGATCATTTTTATGTGTGTATATACATCGTATTCATGTGATTTTTACAGATGATGTATGTGCATTTATGCACACATATATATGTATATATATATATAAAATCATACGTACCTTTGCACATTTATATTAATGTGTGATATATTGTTTATTATTATTATCATAATATTTATAATGTATAATATTTATACATATGTTTTTATACATGTTTATATATATACTGTATTTATTGGCGTATAACACTCACTTTTTTTACCCTGAAAATAGAGGGTAAACTGTGCCTGCGTGTTATACGCAGGGGGCTGTGGAAAGTTTTTTTCCTGAAACTTCCCTCTTAAAGTTAGGGTGCGTGTTATACGCCTGTGCGTTTTATACGCCGATAAATACGGTATGTTTATATATGTATGTGTGTTTGTATAGACATACACATATTTACGAGTGGCGGATTATCCAGATCTCTTTATGTCCCCCATCTCTTCTCCCTATGGAGATTTTCTGTCTGATCTGCTACCATGGTTAGTACTAGCTGCGAAATTGTGACTATGGTTATAGTATTTCGCACACATTTTGGTCCATTTCCAATATTATATTTTGCTGCTATTTTACTTTATTGACATTTTATGCCACTTAGTTCCCTCTTATGTGTGTTGTAAACTCTTTTGAATAGGCTTCCTATAAAATTGGCTCACTGCTTTATGTAAGCATACTGTTCCTATTGTGTCCTCTATAATAGTCTAATGATGGTGTTTTTACAACTTTTTTTTAATATATTTTAAACATATATTTTCTACATACGTGTAGTCCTTTTATATCCCAGTGTTTTTACCAATATGCCCCATCATATTATTTTACTTAGATTATATTCCTTGTCAGTCCACTTATTTATTGCCCACGGCCATATTACCCTGAAAGCGCCCGATCTCGTCTGATCAGGGAAGCTAAGCAGGGTCGGGCCTGGTTAGTACCTGGATGGGAGACCGCCTGGAAATACCAGGTGCTGTAGCCATTTTTTTATTTATATAGTTAGTCTCTTGCTGCTTTTTGGTCCACGCTGGGACCTGTAGTACCACGGCTCCAGCACAGGCTTAAAAGCACCAGTCCTTTCAGCTTCCTATCAGGCCAATAGAAGGAGCAGTGGCTCCGAGCGCATAGCCTGCCTATCCAACCCTTCTCACTCTGTGGAGTCCTCCCCCGGAAGTGATCCCGTGACCTCAGCCCCAGCTTCTTCCTGATGGCCACAGGATCTGCTCCAGGCTGAGCAGCAACAACGACTGCAGCTTACCATCTCTGCATAGAAAAACAGATCCGGATCTGAAGCTTCCCTACGGACCACTGACACACATATGAGACTTTGTATTTCCTGTTTCCTACTCTGCATCTTCTACATCTGTGCAGCCCATGGACCCGGGACGAGGACTAAAGGATCTTTACAGATGAGCCTTCCTTTCCTGTAAGTGTGATTCGATATTTGTGTCATTAAAATAATCTTTTAATACTACACTTAGGTGGCGCTTCCTTTTTCTCTACCCTTTTTTGTCTACCACAGGGTCAGCTCTCTGAGGACAGCAGCCATATTATCTGCCTTTTAACCCTTGAACTGCCTGTTACCATTATTATTTTAAACAGACTCATTGCTATATCCCCATTTACTCATGCACTTTGTGTTTGCGCTAACAGTTACCTTTTCCATTGTACGCCTGGAATATTTTACCCCCTTCCTGACCAGAGCACGTTTTTACAATTAGGCACTGTTATTTTAACTGACAATTGCGCAGTCATTACGCTGCACCCAAACGAAATTTGCATCCTTTTTTCCCCACAAATAGAGCTTTCTTTTGGTGGAATTTGATCACCTCTGCGGTTTGTTTTTTTGTGCTATAAAACAAAAAAAGCGCGACAATTTTGAAAGAAAATATTTTTTACTTTTTGCTATAATAAATATCCCCAAAAGTTTTTTTTTTTTTAAACACATTTCTTCATAAGTTTAGGCCAATATATATTCTTCTACATATTTTTATTAAAAAAAAAAAAAACGCAATAAAGCGTATATATTGATTGGTTTGTGCAAAAGTTATAGCATCTGCAAACTATGGGAAAGATTTATGGCATTTTTATAATTTTTTTTACTAGTAAAGGCGGTGACCTCTTATTTTTAGCGGTACTGCGACATTAAGACTGACAGATCGGAGACTTGACACTTTTTTGGGACCATTGGCATATACAGCAATCAGTGCTATAAAAAAATGCACTGATTACTGTGTAAATGTCACTAGCAGGAAAGGGGTTAACACTAGGGGGCAACCAAGGAGTTAAATGTGTGTTCCCTCAGCATGTTCTAACTGTGTGGGATGTGAGTGACTAAGAGAGAAGCCATATCGTTTTTCCTACTTGGAGGAGAGGAGCCATATAGTTTCTTCCTACTACAAATCCCCATGCTGGCGCTCATGCACGCGATTGCGCATGGCCAGCAGCAATTGTGCCTGCTGGCCACGCGCATCGGGTCCCCCCCCCCCCCCGTCCTGCGGGCGCGCGCCCTCTGGTAGCCGAAAATGGGTAGGGCGTACCCGTACGGGATTTCGCCCAGGAGAGCCATTGTGCCACAGTATATCTTCGTGACACAGTCAGCAAGTGGTTAATCGTACCGTACAGAAATTGTATTCTTAGATTATGGGATGCACCCAAGCAATAAATAGTGGGGTAGGCAACAAAACAGCCAAAGAAGAAGTGACAGGCTCAAGGGAAAAAAAAACCAAGATCAAGTGACCTGAACAGAAAGTTGACAGCATAATGACCTGGTAGCTAAGGCAGAAATCAACAAAGGCTCAAACCACCTGTTAAAAAAGAAAAAAATAGTTTTGAAAATATGAAGTGAAAAACAATTGGAGGCTCTGCGACCCTTGATCAATGCTAGATGCTGCAAGAAACACAAGAACCCCATGTTTGGGGAAATTAGTACAGTTAAGAAAGGGAGACTCGAGGCAAAATAACCACTCACAGCACGCTGCTCCCCACTGGCCCCTCCTTCCCACCGCAGGTGCTTGTAAATGACCTCAAGGATGGGACAGACGAGAAGAGAGAAGGGGCCAGCGGGGAGCAGCGCGCTGTGAGAGGTCTTATTATTACAAGCATCAGGCGAGGCTTTTTTCTACAGGAGTCTAGACACCAGGGCTGCCATCGGGAGGGGGGGGGGGGGCAATACAGATGTAGAGGGCCCGGGCCCCGACAGGGCAGCAGGAGGCCCCATGATACTCTCCTGGTCCCCCCTCCCCCTGTAGCTGGCCAGCTAAGACCTGTCCTAGGTTGCTAATGTGGCTTACATGCATATATAGCTAGACCTGCTAATAATGTTAAAACAGTGCATATGCTCATTTGTGAGACATAACAGCAGAGTTATTTACTGTGACTTTATATATGGATGTCATATAACAGTTGTATATTGTGTTCACAGAAGCAAAATAAAAAATATGCCTTTAAGATTATTATTATACTATATACAGAAAAGTAAGCTTAATAACACAGCAGAATTGCAACCAGAAAGCATAGAGTTAAGCTTTTGTGACTCATCAGGAGTTTTAGCCAATCACAACCAATCTCACTGAGCAAATGTCTCTGGCCAATCATAGCCAGCATTTCACTCATGTTCTGTCTAGGAAATCTCATATCGCATGTCTAGAATTGCATTTTACATCAGAGTGTGGAGCTGAACAGTTCAGATCTATCCAGAGTCCAGCTTTATGGAAGCAAGTGGCCAAAATAGGTATTTAATACAGTTATATAAGTTCCTATTGTTAATAATGTGATTAGAACTGTATACTGAAACTAGTTATGTGTTCACTTGTAGTTCCACCAAACCAGGTTTGCAAACAATCAAACCAGGAATCAAACCAGATTCAAACCAAGTTTCAGAGCAAACATCAGAGCAAACATCATTATAGAGAAAGTCCCAGATAGATCATAAAGTGTCTAAAGTATTTTAAAGTGAAAGTACAGATACTGAAGAGAGAAATATATCTACCATTTTATGTAGAATTACAAGATTAAACAGTTGAACCGACATTTGTTATACTTTATTCAACACGTGTTTGTACATGGACTTCCTGCCGCTAAATTGTCAGTGTTATATAAGAAGAAAAGCTGAAGTGAATAAAGAAGTTATCTTAAAGGTTTGGTGTGCTCTTTAAACCTACTGCTTCCATAGAACAGCGCTAGAGGAATTAGAGTAACAGATAGTCTTGTGTGGACTAAAAGATCAGAGAAATCAAATCCTTCTAATGCCACAGCGCATAAAGGCACTATATAGTGCTGCGCCTGCCACAGTGGAACTATTTGCCCAAAGTGGAACTATTTAGCCCAAAGTAGAACTATTAGCCCATTGAGGGTGAAGCGATTGTGCTCCTCAACTTGCACAGTAAAGAGCGCATTTGAGCAGCGGAGCTACCATAGAGGCCATAGAACGTGTGTTTTAGTCAAACTGCAGCCGACTCTTAAAGTGGCAGAACGGCAAAGGCAAGATAGTCACAGAGAGAGCGCCAACCCTCCTGCGATCCCTAGAGAGAGAAAAATGACGCATGGTGGGAGGCCAAAGTCCAGAGTTAGAGTGCCTGCACCGCTACCCACAAAGAGGCCACGTACTGCAGCCAGCTATTTCCCCGCCACTAGGCCCAAAGCCTACAGCGAAAAGCATCGCAAGTCAGTGCAGAGCATCGCACGTCAGCGCAAAGCATCGCACGTCAGCGAAAAGCATCGCACGTCAGCGAAAAGCATCGCACGTCAGCGAAAAGCATCGCAAGACAGCACAGAGCATCGCACGACAGCACAGAGCATCGCACGACAGCACAGAGCATCGCACGACAGCACAGAGCATCGCACGACAGCACAGAGCATCGCACGACAGCACAGAGCATCGCACGTCAGCACAGAGCATCGCACGTCAGCACAGAGCATCGCACGTCAGCACAGAGCATCGCACGTCAGCACAGAGCATCAGATCAACAAAGACAAGTCTCCTTTAAGACTATTTGTTCCAGCAACCTACAGATCACAGTATCCTGCTCTTCAGAATAAGGTCAGAACTTTCCTTTATTACTATCATTGCACATAGGCTTGACAAGAAAGAGACATTTTCGTGTTCAGGAGTAAAAGGACTGTAAGTAAAGTACAAGGGTCAGTTGCAGTACACGGACCCTAAAGTATTTTAAAGAGAAAGTCATTTTTACTGCCTGCACCTATTACTATTGCATTTAAAGTGAAAGTCTTCTTAATATTCGTATTGATTGTTATAGCACTTAAAGTAAAATGTCTAAGCCTAGTATTTCTATGCCACTGTTTGAGGATACAAAGATAGATAAGATAGAAGGTGAAGAGCAAGTGAACCTGTTTGAGGTAGAAGAGTCTGATGCAGCATTAGTCTTGCCCCAAACAGATGAACTAAGACGTTCAGAACGTATCAGAAAACCGACCCTAAAGATGCTGGAAAATTTGGAGCAAGAAGCAGTATTGAAAAGGAAAAAAGTTCACCAGAATGTATGATAAGTGGAAATCCTACATTAAAGATGTTCGAAGAAGGCTAAAGCAAGAAAGTATAAAAGGAAACTTGAGTGATATGATAGAGACGATAGAAGAATCTGAATCAGAGCTTATGGCAGCATATGTCAACCTGCGGTCTTCTACAACACCTCCCCAGGATATTGGAAGGAACATGGACACATGTACTGAAGTCACTAAAGATTTAGTAAAGCTCATGAGAGAACTATCATCTGAAGCCAACTATGATGAAGTTAAGGCAAGAAAGAGAATGAATGAGCTTTTTATGAGAGACTATGCTATGTCCTTAGGAGGAACCACAATCACAAGTAGGACTTCTTCCACTAGCAGAAGTGCCAGTAACATATCAGAGTCCTCAAGTACTTTAATAGCCAAAAGAAAGGAACTTGTCGAACAACTTGCTGTCAAGAGAGCAGAAATTGAGATGGAATCTGCAATCGAGGCGCAGCGTCTACGAGTAGCAGAAATGGAAAGGCTGAAGGAAGTCAAGATTATAGAAGCCAGACTAAGAGTACACAAAGAGGACATGAATAGTAATCATAAGTCCAAATCTGTACTAAGTGAAGAAGCAGACTCCTACTTCCTTTCATATGCCCAGGAGAATGGAAGGAAATCTCCAGTATGTAATGAAGAAAAAAAAGGGATTTTTATAACAGCTTACCTGTAAAATCCTTTTCTTGGAGTACATCACGGGACACAGAGCGACTTAGTCATTACTAATGGGTTATATAGATACCTTCAGGTGCTGGCACTGGCAACTTCCAAAACCGGAAGTACCCTCCCCTATATAAGCCCCTCTCATCCGGGAGCACCTCAGTTTTGTAGCAAAGCAATAAGTGTCCCAAAAAGAGGGGTGGGAGCTCTGTGTCCCGTGATGTACTCCAAGAAAAGGATTTTACAGGTAAGCTGTTATAAAAATCCCTTTTTCTTTTTCGTACATCACGGGACACAGAGCGACTTAGTCATTACTAATGGGACGTCCCAAAGCAATGCCAAATGAGGGGAGGGATACACTAAACATAAGCTGGGCGCCATCAGGCATGAGGCTCTTTTGCGGCCTGCAACACACTGCGCCCAAAGGCGACATCCTCCTGACTTCTAACGTCTACCTGGTAGAATCTAGTAAACGTGTGTACTAAGGACCATGTTGTGGCCTTACAGACTTGAGCCAGGGAGGCTTGGTGATGCACTGCCCATGAAGTTCCAACTGCTCTTGTGGAGTGCGCCCTAACTTTGAACGGAGGCGGTCTCCTTTTCAAGCCATAGGCTTGTATTATGACCTGTCGAATCCACTTGGCTAAAGTAGATTTTTGACGCTGCCTGACCCTTTCTGGGGCCTTCCGGCAGAACAAACAAAGTATCCGTTCTGCGAATCTGAGCAGTGGCTTTTAGATAAGCTTTAACTGCTCTTACTACATCCAAAGAATGCAATAACTTTTCCTCTACCGAGCTAGGTTTGGGGAAAAAAGAAGGAAGAACCACATTTTGGTTCAAATGGAACCTCGATACCACCTTAGGAAGAAAGGCTGGATGAGGACGTAATACTACTCTGTCCTTTTGGACAACCAGATATGGCTCCTTACAGGACAAGGCGGCTAATTCCGATACTCTTTTAGCCGAACAAATGGCTACTAAGAAAAATCAATTTCCTGGTGAGAAGAACCAAGGAAATGTGCCGCAATGGTTGTTTCTGTAGAACCGACAGAACCAGGTTTAAGTCCCATGGACATATGGGAATACTAACCGGAGGGCTAATACGCATCACTCCTTGTATGAAAGCTTTGACTAATGAATGCAAAGCCAAGGGCCTTTGAAAAAAATATTGACAAGGCCGTCTGACCCTTGATAGTACTCAAGGCAAGCTTCCTATGTACAGCCCACTGTAGGAAGTCCAGAATCCTACCTATTACGTACTTACGTGGATGCCATTTCTTGACCTCACACCACGTGATGTACGCCTTCTAGATCCTATAATAGATCTGCCTGGATACCGGCTTCCTGGCATTGATCATGGTAGATACCACAGGATTAGAGAGCCCTCTCTTTTTTAGAATGTGGGCTTCAATAGCCAGGCCGTCAAACCTAGGGCTGGTAAGGAAGGGTAGTATATCGGTCCTTGCGAAAGCAGGTCCGGACGATGTGGGAGGGTCCCAGGACTTCCCACTGACATTTTTACAATCTCCGCGTACCATACCCTTCGGGGCCACGCTGGAGCCACCAGAATCACTGGTTTCTTTTCTACCCTGATTCTGCGGATTAATCGCGGTGGGAATGCATATATCAGCTTGAACTGATCCCAAGGGAACACTCGGGCATCCGAACCGCAAGCTAGGGGATCCCTTGTGCGAGACACAAATCTGTCCACCTTTGCGTTGAATCTGGATGCTAGCAGATCTACATCCGGTGTTCCCCACCGCTGGCATATTGCCTGGAAAACCTCGGGGTGAAGAGACCATTCCCCCGGGCATAATTGCTGGCGACTTAAAAAGTCCGCTCTCCAATTTTCCACTCCTGGGATGAAAACCGCGGATATGGCTGGGACATATCTTTCTGCCCATTCCAGGATGCAATTCGCTTCCCTCTGGGCTGCACGACTCCTGGTGCCACCCTGGTGATTGATATATGCCACTGCTGTGGCATTGTCTGATTGAATTCTGACAGGGGACCCTTGGAGTTTGGATGTCCATGCTACTAGGGCATACCGGGCTGCTTGTATCTCTAAGAGATTGGTGGGCAGGGCCTTCTCTGTTTCTGACCACTTGCCCTGGAGAGACCATTGCTCCAGTACTGGCCCCCCAGCCTATGAGGCTGGCATCTGTAGTGACCACCTTCCAAGAAACCGGACTGAAGGGTTTCCCTTTTTCCAGATTCTGGGGCACCAACCACCAATGGAGGCTCTTGCGAACGGAAGGGGACAGGGACATTGGTAAGTCTAAAGCCTGAACTTTTTTGTTCCAGGCTGACAGTATGGCCCTCTGCAAGTTCCTTGAATGGAACTGACCGTAGGGTACTGCTTCGAATGAAGCCACCATTTTCCCAGCAGCCTCATGCACAGGCGTATGGATGGTTTTCTTTTTTGTACCCACTAAGTGGGTCAAATCTTTCAAAGACGACACCTTCTCTGGAGGTAAGAAAATCTTTCTCTGATTTGAATCCAGTCCTAGCCCCCAAGAATTCCAGACTTTTGACTGGTTTTTGGGGCTGACTTGTCTCGGTTGATAATGCAACCGTGAGATTCCAGATACTTGATTGTCTTGTGAACGACCACTTCTAGTTTTTTCCACTGAGTGGTCTATCAGCAACAAGTCGTCTAGATATGCCATTATCGTTACACCTTGTGTTCCTAGTTTGGCCAATCGTAGGGCCAGAATTTTTGTGAACACTCGTGGTGCTGTGGCCAGACCGAAAGGTAAGGCTCTGAACTGAAAATGGCGCCCTTCTACTGCAAAGCGTAGAAATTTCTGGTGGGCCGGACAGATGGGAATATGCAAATAAACATCCCTTATGTCGATCGAGGCTAACCATTCCTGCCCTTGTAGGACGGTGGCCACCGATCGGATCGACTCCATCCGAAAAAGTCCTGATATGTAGGAACTTGTTTAGCCCTTTTATATTTAATATGGGCCTCACATCCCCATTTAGTTTGGGGACTGTGACAAGGTTCGAGTAAAACCCGAACCCGCTTTCTTCCAAGGGAACCTCATGATTACCCTTGGAGCAATAGTTGTTCTAGTGCCAGAAGGAGGGATCCTCTCTTCTGGGGATCGCTTGGCACGTTTGACCTCATAAGATGGGCAGGAGGAATGTCTTTTAACTCCAGCCTGTATCCCAGACTTACTGTGGAGATCACCCATCTGTCTCTGATGGTGTCCCGCCATGGTCTCTGTGAACAACTGAAGTCTTCCCCTCACCCGATTGAGTGGGGGCAACCCTTCATGACTTGGGGGGAGGTTTTGTACCTCTCTTGACCCAGGGTTTCTTGTTACCCTGTGATTGTCCCTGATTTCTGCCCCTTGGATTTGACCGCGGAGGCCGTCGGAACTGTTTCACAGCCGATGTGCCAGGGACTGGAGAAGTAGGCCTCTTAAAAGAAGGACTTCTACCCTTGTTCTTAACCGGCAAGAGTGTACTTTTACCGGCAGAAGTTTTCTGGATATATTTGTCCAGATCTTCTCCAGATAAGCGTTCTCCATGAAATGGGAAGCTAATCAGCAATTTCTTACAGGGAGCTTCAGCAGACCAGTTTTTGAGCCATAGAAGCCTACGCATATGTCTACAGACAGCGTAAAGCGGGAGGCCTGTTGGATTGTATCCTTTATGGCGTCCACCGCAACACAAGGCTCTAGGTAGGTCAGCTAGGGCAAGAGCCTGCTGATCTGGTAAGACCCTTAAGACTTGTTTCAACTGATCTTTCACCGCTTGGCAGACTCCAATCGCTGCTACTGCAGGTTGTGTCACCATGCTTGCTGTAGAGAAAGCAGATTTTAGTAAAGACTCTAATTTTTTATCTATTGGGTCTTTGAACATTGGAACATTATCTACTGGACATGTCAGTGATTTATTTACACAAGAGATGGCTGTGTCCACTGTACGGACCCTCCATTTTTTTATGAACTTATCCTCCATGGGATAGATCACTGGAAATCTCTTGGGGGAGTAAATATTTTAACAGGATGCTCCCAATCCTGGTAAATAAGCCCTTCCAATAAAAGGTGGATTGGGAAGGAACAGACAGTCTGGGGAGCTTTCAGCGACCCCAGGCGAGGAAACAGTAGTGGTTGATGGTTCCGCCAGAGGCATTTAAAATGCTGCTCGGACCATGTTAGTCAGAGACTGAACCCATAATCTTTCAGCCTGAGATGCTGAGAAAGGTTCTTCCACTGTTGATTCCTCTATAACTGAATCAACCTCACCTGATCCCCTTCAGGTAGGTCGATCTCTGGGACTGTTCCTCCACTAACAGGCACTCTGCAGGAGGAGACGGAGATCGGACGCGCTTTTCCTGTGACAGGGAAGCAGCGATCAATGCTGTTAATCTCTCTTCCAATCCTCCCAGAGTTGAGGATAAAACCTCCTCTGTTATATATACAGGAGCAGGTGGACTGGGGACAGCCGCAGCACCAGGTACTCCTGCGGGGTTTCCTACGGCTACTGACCTCTGAAATTTCAGGGGAGATTGGCGCAGTACAGCATGCCCAAAATCCTCAGAGCCCGATGGAGACCCCTTTCGCTTCTTGGAAGATTTATTTCCAGAGCGTCTGGACGACATATCTATAAGCACAAAGCTGAGGTATTCCCGTCGTCATACACCAATTTTGCTGGTAATAGTCTAACACAGTTGCTGCTATATACCAGCTGGTGTCCACTAAAGTGTCTTTCTATGGGGATGCCTGCATCAACCGCCTCTGTGTGCCACCGTTTTGTTGCTAGCTCTGCTTGCATCCAGCTGACACTTGTACTGTGTCTTTTACACATGCTGGGACGCCTGCACATGCGCAGAAGCGCCGCGGCGCGCATCGAGCATCATCCACCCGCCCCTTTTTTTCATAGGAGGCGCGTGCCCGCGCGCGCGCCCGTGCGCCATTGGCGCCCTTTTCGAAACCAAGCAGGGACTAGGAGCCAGGGCCCTTTTTGCCGGAGGGCCTGTGCGGTGGATGAGCGCAGCAACAGGGCAGAGGAAGTGGATTCCCACATAGAACTTACCAACTGCCTGGATCTTTTGACTTGAGAAAACCAAAGATCCACATGACAAGAAAAAATGGACCACAGCGGCCTCTAGTGGTTTAACACAGGTACCGCGGTCCTCTTTTTTTTTTTGACTACTATTAAAATTTTACATTTTCCAGTAGTTAAAGGCATACACAGATATTAGCGGGAATACCGTTAGGTAACAGACAGAAAGACAAACTAGGCTTGGGGGTCCCCCAATAGAACCAAGTTCCTGGGGGCCCCCACTTACCTGTTCCCCGCCGCAGGACTCTGTTTGGTCCACAGAAGCCCAAACTTCACCTATCACGGCAGGCATTGTAATTAAACCTTCAGGGACCGGGTTCCCAAGGATTCCACTCCCCTGGACCTGTATAGCACCCTGCACAGAAAACATCTTGGTCGTGGGTATGACCAGAGCTCTGGATCCCAGGGTCCAGCCCTCCTAAGAGAGGCATTACAGGCAAAACCTTGCTCTTCTGCTGCAAGGCCCGGGTACCGACCGTTTAGCTATGAAGCTTTTTTGGTGGGATCCGGAACAGCTTACTAAGGCCCGTAAAAGAACCTGTACGCAAGCCCAGTGAAAACACATGTTACTCTTTGGCCAACACCTTAGACACTGGCAAAAAACTGAGGTGCTCCCGGATGGGAGGGGCTTATATAGGGGAGGGTACTTCCGGTTTTGGAAGTTGCCAGTGCCAGCACCTGAAGGTATCTATATAACCCATTAGTAATGACTAAGTCGCTCTGTGTCCCGTGATGTACGAAAAAGAAAAGTCATTGCCCTTCCATCCCTGCTCAGAAAGACAAAGAGAGAGACTCACCCAATTCAGGGCTAAGAGAGAAAATAAAACAGGATAATCCTGTTCCTAGATGTCACTGCAATGATCAGGAGAATGTTGCGACTATTGTCCGAGCAAGGCGACAGAGAACAGTCCCAGCAAGACTTCCCGTTCCAGAACCTACTGTATTTTCAGGAGACATACTGAAGTTCATAGAGTGGAAGGCAAGTTTTGAAATGATCATTGAGCATCATTGCTCCAGGCCAGTTGACAAGCTATTCTACCTTCAGAAATATGTTGGTGGAGATGCAAAGAAAGTTCTTGAAGGTAACTTCTATAGAACAAACGAAAGCCTACAAGCAAGCTTGGGAAAAGTTAAACGCAAGATATGGTCATCCTTTCTTAGTACAAAGAGCCTTTAGGGAGAAATTGAATAACTGGCCTAAAATAGGTCCTAAAGAACATTTCAAACTCCAAGAGTATGGTGACTTCCTGCAAGCATGCAGCAATGCCATCCCACATGTACGAAGGACTAGAAGTACTGAACGACTATCTAGAAAACCACAGGATGCTAGCTAAGCTACCTGAAGAAGTGGCTTCTAGATGGAATCGCTATGTGACTGAACAGTTAGATCTAAGTAAGGACTTCCCAAGTTTTGAAAAGTTCTCCGAGTTCGTTAATAAGGAAGCACGAATAGTATGTAATCCAGTAACAGGATCTTACGCCTTAAAGTCCGTAGATGAAAGGCCTGCGAGAGATATAAGACGTGCAAGAGCAACTAGCTTTGCAACCGACACAACAGAGAAAGGTATAGATACCTACGAGAGCAAGTTCAAAGTTACTACTGGGATCAGTAGAGAGACAGAACCGACAAATCCTCAGACTACTTTTAAGTGTATGTTCTGTGGAGAGAACCACTCTTTTTTTTTTTTTTTTTAATCAACAAAAAGGTTTTTATTAATGAGAGCACAAGGCATTACATCTTATACATGACAAATGTATGACACTGTGGATATATACATCAAGAGTATCAAGTGCCAACAATTGAAGGAGAAATCCCCAAATGAAAAGAAAAAGTTTGTACTTGTTAACCAACTGTGTTTTGGGTGCCTAAGAAAAGGCCATATTACTAAGGAGTGTAAGAAAAGGGCCACATGCAGCGTTTGCAAAGGACGCCATCCTACACCACTACATGAAGAACGTCCAAAAAAGGATAAATCCTCAATAGCTAAAGATGCTGAGGAAGAATAAGAAGGTATATGCCTATGCACTACAGGATGCCCAAAGCTCTGTCACCTTCATTGATCAAGAAATCTGCAAGAAATTACAAGTGGCTACAGAACCAGTGAAGCTCAAACTCACCACAATGACGGGGAGAGACACATTAGTGAACAATCAAAGGGTCAAAGGATTGAGAGTTAGAGGACTTCATTCAAACCTCACATTGGATCTACCTCCAGCTTATAGGAAAGACGATATACCTCTAGATCGAGATCGCATACCTACCTGTGAAACAGCCAATAAATGGGAGCACCTATCTGTCATATCTCATGAAATGTCCCCGCTGAAGGAGTTTGGTGTTGGACTGTTGATAGGTTATGATTGTCCCGAAGCTTTGGTACCACGAAGGGTAATCACAGGAGGAAAGGGTGAACCCTACGCTGTTCAAACTGATCTAGGATGGGGCGTTGTTGGAGGAAAACAGCAGATTGCAAACTCAAGACAGGTGACAGGATTGTGTCATCGAATATCTGTCCAAGAGTTACCAGCTGTAAGTTCAGCGGCAGTAATCAAGATCCTTGAATCTGACTTTGCAGATCATGCTTCAAGAGGCCTGAATGTAACAGAATTGAAAAATTCAAACTGGTTCACCGGTCCAGAGTTCCTCTGGGAAAAGGAAATCATACCCAGTGAAGGTTACACAGAATTGTCTATGGGTGATCCAGAAGTCAGAGTTGTACAAACATTGAGCACTGCTGCCAGGTGTCAAGATGACATACTTGAAAGTGATAAAAGACACTTGGAAGTTGAGAACCTGATGGAAAATTCCCCAAATTCATGTTCAAATCCTACTATAGAGAACATAGAATTATAGGTAATTTGGTGGGACATAACAGATAGTCTTGTGTGGACTAAAAGATCAGAGAAATCAAATTCTTCTAATGCCACAGCGCATAAAGGCACTTCATAGTGCTGCGCCTGCCACCCCCCCCCCCCCACAGTGTCCTCCACCATATTGTGGATATTTTGGAAATGTACCATACGGTGGAAACTCGGATTGCGAGTAATGCGGTTAACGAGCGTTTCGCAATACGAGCACTGTATTTTTTTAAAATCCTGACTCGGTTTGCGACTGTTGTCTCGCAAAACGAGCAAGATTCAAGCCAAAGCGGTGTGCAGTACCGCGTTTGGCCTGAGGTGGGGGGGCGAGCCGAGCGGAAAGACTCTGAAATACGCCATTTCCGAGCTGTCCTCGGGCATTTTCATGTGTTCCCGGGGCTCTCCTGCACCCCCCTACCTCTGGCCGCATGCGGTACTGCATGCCATTAAAGTCAATGCGGAACAAATTATTTTAGTTTCCATTGACTTCAATGGGGAAACTCGCTTTGATATGCGAGTACTTTGGATTACGAGCATTCTCCTGGAACGGATTATGCCCGTAATCCGAGGTTCCCCTGTAGTTGCAATTCAACTATTAATGGGCCGCCCTTGTACGTCGGCTCTGTTTGAAGAGGAATACCATTGTTATGGCAGCAGATAGCTGTGATAACCCCGGTATCATTTTCTTCAGCAGGCGTCCCGTTTTCAGATAAAAGTGGTCTCAGCGGTGGATTCACCGCTAGATCACTCATCGTGGCGGGGGAGGCGCCCCCCTTTCGCTGCGCTCCAGTCGTCTCTGCCGCTTACTGAAGCCGTCGGTAGCGGCGGAGACAATTGTGTCCTTTTCCCTTACAGGCTGGATGCAGTGAGGGGAAGATGGCCCCCGCTCGGCTCCACACAATTGGATGGCGGAAGCGACGTCAAACATCACTTCCGCCCAACGGCCTTGAAACGGGGGGGGGGGGGGAATTGGGAAGAGAATATACTTTTTTTTTAATTATTGCATCGTAGTTTAAATATGAGAGCTGAGGTCTTTTTGACCCCAGATCCCAAATTTAGGCGGTCCTGACATGCTTTTTTTTTCTATTACAAGGGATGTTTACATTCCTTGTAATAGGAATAAAAGTGACCCTTAAATTTTTTTTTTAAAAAGGACAGTGCGCACAGAAGCAAACGCATACGCAAGTCGCTCCCGCATATGAAAACGGTGTTCAAAACCACACGAGAGGATTTTGCCGCTAATGTAAGAGCGAGAGCAATAATTCTAGCATTAGACCTCCTCCAACTCAAAACTGGTAACCTGTAGAAATTTTTAAACGTCTATGGAGATTTTTAAGGGTAAAAGTTTGTCTCGATTCCACGAGCGGGCGCAATTTTGAGCATGACATGTTGGGTATCAATTTACTCTGCATAACATTATCTTTCACAATATAAAGAAAAATTGGGCTAACTTTACTGTTGTCTTATTTTTTTATTCAAAAAAGTGTATTTTTTCTCAAAACATTGCGCTTGTGAGAAACTGCGCAATTACGGTGTGACAAAGTATTGAAACGACCGCCATTTTATTCTCTAGGGTGTCTGGAAAAAAAGATATATATCTATATCTATAGATATATATATATTGTGGGAGATTAGCTTGTGGGGATCACCTTTTCACAAAATGAAGGTCAGCGTACAGGCAGTTTCTTTAAAACCTGGCGTATTACCAGCTTTATTTACAAGTGGTTTGCAATAGTCATACAAAACAGTAAAACAAATCCTTGCCGTCCGGCGCTAAACTATACAGTAACCGCTCTCTATACAGTGAGGGGCTGGTCCCCGTCACCCACAAAACACAAGGTGAAGTAAAGCAAACCTTTTCTTTCAGCCCAAAATAACCAGCGCTCCTCTTACTCAGATTCCCTTCCGAGTCTCAGGCCAGAGCATTGCTGTGATCTCTTCCTGGATCTTTAAAGCCCAGCTGCCTATGGATTCCAGTGAACCTGAATATCCGGACCGGAACCCAGCCAACTACAGAGGCTGGAAAAACCTGGGCCGGATTCTGGTTCAGTCCCTTACAATGGACCGAATTCGAGGTGAAACATAGCGATTGTCATATATCTCACGTCGCATACCGTCACATAATATATATAAATATATATATTTAACCCCTTTGCACTGACCGTACGCACATTTGCGGCCTTGGCTTTAGGGGGTTATGCCGGGATGATTGCTTGCAGCTGCAGACATCATTCCGGTACCGTTTTTTAGAGCGGGCGGCTGGCTTTCCAGGGATAACAACAGATGCTGGGGTAAATAGTGCAGAGCTAAAACATCAATAGTGAATATTGAAAATTATCACTAAATGATAAATGGCAATACAAATCAAACAATAGCAGTGACTCAAAGAACAAAATAATTGTGATAAAAACAAACTCCAATGTGTATAATTAAAGTCCATGTGAAATGAACACAAGTGGTGTGTGGAAAACTTCAAAAAAATATATGAAAGTCCATATAATGTGAACACACAATGTGATGATCCTTCCCACGGAATGACCCGGGATACAGGTATAACAGGTTGATTGTTGACAAGATCGAATACTTCAAAAAGGTAAATAGATGGGGTACTCTTACTGCAACAGATGGACTCATCTGTCGTATGACAGTGAGTCAGACAGGCTTAGGGTAGTCAGAATCGCCCTTTTTTTGCGATCTGAATACATTGAAAGAAAACGCATATGCGAATCGCGCCCGCATATGTAAACGGTGTTCGAAACACGCATGTAAGATATCGCCGCGATCGTCAGAACGAGAGCAATAATTCTAGCACTGGACCTCCTCTGTAACTCTAACCTGGTAACCGTTAATTTTTAAAGCGTCGCCTATGAAGATTTTTAGGTACCGTAGTTTGGGGCCATACCACGAGTGTGCACAATTTCAAAGCGTGACATGTTAGGTATCTATTTACTCTGAGTACATCATCTTTCACACTATACAAAAAAATTGGGCTAACTTTACTGTTTAGTTTTTAATTTATTAAAGTGTCTTTTTCCCCAAAATATTGTGTTTGAAGGACCGCTGCACAAATACCGTGTGACATAAAATATTGCAACGATCGCCATTTTATTCTCTAGGGTCTCTGCTAAAAATATATATAATTTTTGGGGGTTCCAATTTGTAAGCAACAAATATCAGAAATAGGCTTTGGCATGAAAGGGATATGTGTGTGTGTGTGTGTGTTCCAAGTAATTTTCTAGCAAAAAATAAATAAAAAAATTTAACTTGAAAACACGGAGTCTAAAAAGTAGGCCCGGCCCTTAAGTAGTTAATGTAAGTTTATTTGTCTTAACTTATCAAACATTCTGTGACAAACACATGCCATTTGGACTGTGCAATATGTAGGTGGGGCTTTGTGCAGGTGTGGCTTGAGTGTGGGCGGAGACACAGGGTGCCCCATGATCTAAAATTGCCCCATGAGTTGTCAGTCCGCCCCTGGTCATGACCCATCCAAAATGTGAATTTTACGTTTAACATGCCATCAGAGCAGGATATGGGGAAGGGAGAACGACATTTCCACAGGAGAGAAGATGAGCCCAAGGAAAGAAACAGACTGGTTTCCTGGATACTTTTGTCACCATGTAGTGCAAGAATAGGGGCAAGTCCCAAGGAAGAATATATCCGTCGGCAGAACAGGGATCTGTCTATATAAAAAGGTTGAATCCCCGTTCTGACAGGGGACAATACGGAGATCTGCTGTTCCTAGTAATCAGGAACAGTAATATCTGTGTTGTCCCAGGAAGCCCGTCCCCCACACAGTTAGGACACACCCAGGCAAGACAGTTAACCCCTTGATCGCCCCCTAGTGTTAACCCTGTCCCTGCCAGTGTCATCTTTACATTGATTACCGTATATACTCGAGTATAAGCCGAGTTTCTCGGCACATTTTTTTGTGCTGAAAATGCCCCCCTCGGCTTATACTTGAGTCACCTTTTTGCGCCTGATCTCCCGGACTTTGGGGACCCGGTACCGGCCGGCCGTAGGTCCCCTGGACCCCAAACTTGGCACACATATAGACCCACTCAAGTGTGCAAAGTTTTTTGTCCGGGGGACCTACGGCCAGGGAGTACCGATTTTTCAAAGCCGGGCACCCCTTCCATAAAATCCCATGTAAAAAACGGTAATTTCTCCGGTAACTTTGGGGACCCGGTGCCGGCCGTAGATCCCCTGGACCCGAAACTTGGCACACATATAGCCCCAGTTCTTCTCTACAAGTGTGCAAAGTTTTTTGCCTGGAGGACCTACAGCCAAGGAGCACCGATTTTTCAAAGCCGGGCACCCCTTCCATAGACTCCCATGTTAAACGCAAGTCTAGTCATGGGCACAGAGAGGCATGGGCACAGAGAGGCATGCACATGGACACCCTAGGCTTATACTCGAGTCAATATGTTTTCCCAGTTTTTTGTGGTAAAATTAGGTGCCTCGGCTTATATTCGGGTCGGCTTATACTCGAGTATATACGGTAGTGCATTTTTTTAATACTGATCCCTGTAATAATGTGGCTGGTCCCCAAAAAGTGTCTCTTGGGGTCAGATTTGTCTGCCGCAATGTCGCATCCCCACTAAAGATCGCATATCGCCACCATTACTAGTAAAAAAAAAAAAAAAAAGTCCATAAATCGATCCCATAGTTTGTAGACGCTATAACTTTTCGAAAACCAACCAATATATGCTTATTGCGATTTTTTTTTAACAAACATATGTAGAATACATAATGGCCTAAACTGATGAATAAACTAGTTTTTTATTTTTATTTTGGATAGGTAATATAGCAGAAAGTAAAGAAAACAATATTTTTTTTCAAAACTTTTTTTTTTTTGTTTATAGCGCAAAAAATAACTGCAGAGGTGATCAAATACCACTAAAAGAATGTTCTATTTTTGGGAAAAAATAGCAACATCAATTTTCTTTTGGTACAACGTCGCACGGCTGCACAATTGTCAGTTAAAGCAACGCAGTGCCTTATCGCAAAAAAATAGCTTGGTCATAAGGGAGTAAATCCTTCCGGGGCTGAGCCCTGGTTCACACTGGTGCGATTCGACATGTCAAATCGGCGGCAATTGCCAGCAATGGCACCGTCCTAATCTGTGCAACGACGCATCTGTGGCGCTGCACCGAATTTCAAAAAGTAGTTTCTGTACTACTTTTTGCGATTTCGGGCCAAGATTTACATTGACATCAGTGCTTAAACCTGCATAGATGTCTCTGTAATCACGGCCGAAATCGAGACTGACAAGTGGGAGTGAAATCGTGCGAGTTCAACTAAAGTGGCACGGCTTCATTCCCACAGCCCAGTGTGAACCTGGGCTGCAGTGGTTAAAGTGGATGTACACCCGATTTATGAAATTTGAGCTGGGCACATATATCTGTAGTGTTTTCTTATCTCTCTTCAAAGCCCTAAGTCACCTGGCTTTCTCCTGCTCAGTTCTTCTGTTATCAGCATGATAACTTCTGACAAGTGCTCTGTCAACTGTGATAAAACAAGCCTGAATTTTGTGTCGGGTGGGTGTTATCAATAGATTAGCAGAGAGCTGGTTTATTCACAGCACAGCTCTGAGTGCCCGTTCACACTACCGCGACTTGGGATCCGACTTGTCGCCCCAAGTCCCGCGACATGAAAAATCACAGGTTAGTGAATGAGAGCCATCTTTATGTACACTACTGAAGTCGCTCCGACTTCAGAAAAGGTTCCTGTACTACTTAAAAGGCGACTTGTACCCATTGCTTTCAATGAAAGTCGCCTCCAAAGTCCGATCAATGTCTGAACTGAAGCAACTTTCCAGGAAGTGAAAAGTTTTCTAAGGCAAACCCCTCCCTCCCACAGAGCTGATTATTATGTGATTGGTCACTGGCAAAGGCGCCTGTCCTGGAGGCGACTTGAAGTCGCTCAAAGTAGCACTGAAATCACGCTCAAGTCGTCTCCAAGTTGCCTTGTAAAGTTGCACTGAAAGTCGTGTTTCCCCAGTGTGAACCGGCACTAAGTCTCTGCCTTTATGGGGAGGGGTGTGTGCCTTTCCTAAAATCAGCTGTCTCACAGTGTATGGCAAGAATCCACACCCACAGGTGAATCAGCAGAAGACCGCAGATATACATGTAAAACTT
Organism: Rana muscosa; assembly: GCA_029206835.1. Taxonomy (NCBI): domain Eukaryota; kingdom Metazoa; phylum Chordata; class Amphibia; order Anura; family Ranidae; genus Rana; species Rana muscosa. The sequence continues at coordinate 353,065,119 of CM055127.1, read as the reverse complement.
ATGTAGGATTTGTTTCATCTCTGTGTATCAGCTGAGGCTGTTCACTTCACTGGGTATACGTGAGGGTTTACATCCACTTTAACCACTTCGCATCCAGGCCAATTCTTGCCTTTGTCTCCTACATGTAAAAATCATAACTTTTTTTACTAAAACATTAATCAGAGCCCCCAAATATTTTATATATATATAGATATATATATATCTATATATATATATATATATAAAAGAAAAAAGACCCTAGAGCAGGGGTGCCCAACCTTTTGAAGCGTGAGGGCCACTTAAGCGACTTGGTAACTTGGTCGCGGGCCACAATCAATGGAGCGGGCATATGCAGAGCGGACACAAGTCGGTTTACATCTGCCACTCCTTAGAGGTGAATGGAGAGTCCAATTGGGTCGTACTAACCAAGTGAAAGGGGCCAATGGCTGCTTTCACACTGATGCGCTGCAGTTTACCCACACCGCGGGTACAACGCAGTGTACCTTTGGCTTTTCTGCACTTTGCAATAGACTTCTATTATATTCTGCAGGGTTGGTGCACTTTCAGAAAGCTCACCAAACTTGCAGGTAATAACAGAAGTCTATGGGTCAGGCATCTGCGGATTAGTTTGAGAGCAGCCCAGTAACCACTGCAGAACAGATATTCCCATATATACACTGTGATTTTAGTAATAAACTGACCTTTAATAACAATATTCTATTCCATACCAGAGCAGGAGGTCCCTACCACACACTAGTGGATTATTAGTATAGGGTACAGTATGGCACAGTCAGTCTAGGGCACATATTCACACAGGGTCTCGAAAGATGTTAAATGGCTACCGCATTTTGAGGGACCCTAACCTGGAAAGTTTACAGTTGCAATAAAGTGTAAAAAATAAATAAATGTATAAATAAAAAAGCCAAACATTGTTGTGTTACTATTTTACTTAATTTTATGCTATACTGTAATGTTTTATTGTTAACCATTGTTTGCAGGTACACCATTCAGCTGCAACACCGATTTATTTATTTTGACAGCAACAGGGTTTGCTCTCACAATATGTAAATCAGCGACTCCAGCGCTGTAGGAGGCCACCGCAGTTAAAAAAAAAAATAGAGCATAAATGGCAAAGCATAAGGGCTGGAGTTGACAGAGGGAGGATTGCCCCTAGGCGTCGCCATATATTTATTACTCTTTTTTTTTTTTTCAAAACATTGCAATGAAAAAAAAAAGTTGTTTTATGTAGGTTAAAGTTTTATTGATACTATGTTTTATTGTTAACCGTTGTTTGCTTTGCAGGTACTCATTCAGCTGCAGCACTGATTTGTTTATTTTCACAGCAACAGGATTTACTCTCACGATATGTAAATCAGTGACTTCATCGCTATAGGTGGTGATTTTACCACTGCAGTTAAAAAAAAAAACATATGCCGAAGCATAGGGGCTGGGTCGGACAGATTGCCCCTATGCTTCAGAATATATTTTTATTCACTTTTCTTGGCAGAGGTTTCTTCATCCACATCAATTAATGTTCATGGAGAAATCTGTTAGGTTTTTTTTTTTTTTTTATTTGGCCCATGGTCTGAATGAAAAAAAAAAAGAACAGTGTATGTTAGAAGTGGGTGTATGCATTGCGGTATTTTAATAGTGGGCATACCACACACTTTTTTTGATTTCACATGGATCGATGTGAATGAAGGAATCTGTTAGGGTCTCTTTTTTGTTCAGCCCACAGGGCTGCATGAAAAAAATTTTTTTTTACAATATATGCCCAACAAGGACCAGCAACATACTGATATGTTGCTGGACTTTGAGTGATTATACCAGAATGATGCAGATTTAGGCATCATCTTGGTATTGTTTTTTTTTTCAGCCGGTGGTCAGCTTTCACTTAAAAGCAATCCTATTGGCTAATAAGCCGCTTTACTGCTTTAACCACTTAACGACCACCCACTGTATATATACGTCGGCAGAATGGCACGGACAGGCACAATCACGTACCTGCCTTCGTATGGGTGGGGGGTCCGATCGGACCCCCCTCCGGTACAGTGAGCGGTCGGGATCGCTTCGGGAGCGATCCGTGATGGGGGGGGGGCGCCATTCGATTCTGGCCACCCCCTCGCTCCCGGCAAATTAAAAGCTTCCTCTGCCTGTGTAATGTTTACACAGGTATGAGGAAGTGATGTCATCTCTCATGCGGCGCTCACATATACCGAGCGCCGCATGAGAGAAGACATTAGGTTAATGCACTAAACAGCACACTGACACCAGGACACATAGGCACACGATCGCCCCCCCCCCAGATCACCCCCCAGTCACAGTGTCACCGATTGCAGTGATCATTTATTTACTGATCACTGCAATCAGTGACATTTGTGACTGTAAATGTGTCAGGTTTAGGTCCAGTGTAGCCCCCTAACCCCCCCTAATAAAGGTTTAACCCCTTGATCGCCCCCAGGTAACCCTTTCACCGCTGTCACTAAGCGATCGTTTTTCTGATCACTGTCTTAGTGTCGGTGATGCCGATAGGTAGCCAGTTATTTTTTTTAGGTTCGCCGCAGGTTTTTATAGCGTCAGGTACCCCCATATATTACCTAATAAAGGTTTAACCCCTTGATCGCCCCCCCCCAGCTAACCCTTTCACCCCCTTTTGCCAGTGTCACCAAGCGATCGTTTTTCTGATCGCTGTCTTAGTGTCGGTGATGCCGATAGGTAGCCAGTTATTTTTTTAGGTTCGCCGCAGGTTTTTATAGCGTCAGGTACCCCCATATATTACCTAATAAAGGTTTAACCCCTTGATCGCCCCCCCCCCAGCTAACCCTTTCACCCCCTTTTGCCAGTGTCACCAAGCGATCGTTTTTCTGATCGCTGTCTTAGTGTCGGTGATGCCGATAGGTAGCCAGTTATTTTTTTAGGTTCGCCGCAGGTTTTTATAGCGTCAGGTACCCCCATATATTATCTAATAAAGGTTTTAACCCCCTAATTGCCCCTAGTTAACCCTTTCACCAGTGATCACCGTATAAGTGTTACTGGTGACACTGGTTAGCCAGTTAGTTAATTTGTTATTTAGGTTCCCCGTCAGGTTTTTATATAGCGTCAAGTACCCCCATGTATTACCTAATAAAGGTTTAACCCCCTGATTGCCCCTAGTTAACCCTTTCACCAGTGATCACCATATAAGTGTTACGGAGGACGCTGGTTAGTTAGTTTGCTTTTTATAGTGTCAGGGCACCCGCCGTATATAACCCAATAAAGGTTTAACCCCCTGATCGCCCGGCGGGTGATATCAATTAGGTTTTAGTGTCAGAGAGGGTCTGCGTCGCCCCAGGCAGCGTCAGGTTAGTGCCAGGAACGCTAACACCCACGCGTGAAGTATACACATCCCTTTGTGGTATAGTATCTGAACAGACCAATATCTGATCAGATCTATACTAGCGTCCCCAGCAGTTTAGGGCTCCCAAAAACACAGTGTTAGCGGGATCAGCCCAGATACCTGCTAGCACCTGCGTTTTGCCCCTCCGTCCAGCCCAGGCCACCCAAGTGCAGTATCGATCGATCACTGTCACTTACAAAACACAAGACACATAACTGCAGCGTTCGCAGAGACAGGCCTGATCCCTGCGACTCCAGTGCTGTAGGAGGTGATTTCACCACCACAGTTAAAAAAAAAAGAGAGCATATATGCCGAAGCAGGGGGCAGCAGGGGCGGAGGAGCGATTTTGCTCCTAATGCCGCGTACATACGGTCAAAATTCTGACGGAGGCTTGCCCGTCATAACTTTTGCGGGAGGATGCCCCCATGCTTCGGCATATATAAATGGTGCATGTATGCCCATCATTAGAAGTGGCTGAATGAAGGGAGGTATTCTAACGGTGGGTATACCCACCGATCAATCTCTTTTTTTCGTTCAGCCAACAGGCTGCATGAAAAAAAATATTACAATACATGTCCAACAAGGACCAGCAACGTACTGGTATGTTGCTGGACTTTGGTTATACCAGATTGATGCCTGCGGGTTTAGGTATCATCTTGGCATCATTCTTTTCAGCCAGCGGCCGACTTTCATGTAAAAGTAATCCTAGCGGCTAATTAGCCTCTGGACTGCTTTTACAAGCAGTGGGAGGGAAAGTCCCCCCCCCCCCCCCCCGGATATAAAAAGCGCCATTGGGAAATTGGGAAAGCATTTTATCACACCGATCTTGGTGTGGTCAGATGCTTTGAGGGCAGAGGAAAGATCTAGGGTCCAATAAGACCCCATTTTTTTCAAAAAAAAGGAGTACCTGTCACTACCTATTGCAATCATAGGGGATATTTACATTGCCTGAGATAACAATAAAAATGATAAAAAATAAATAAATATGGAAAGAACAGTTTAAAAATAAAATAAAAAAGCAAAATTAAAAAAAAAAAAAAAAAGCACCCCTGTCCCGCCCTGCTCTTGCGCAATGGCGAACGCAAGTCGGTCTAGCGTCCTATGTAAACAGAAATTGCATCATGCATGTGAGGTATCACCGCGAAGGTCAGATTGAGGGCAGTCATTTTAGCAGTAGACCTCCTCTGTAAATCTAACGTGGTACCCTGTAAAGGCTTTTAAAAATGTATGTATTTTGTCGCCACTGCGCGTTTGTGCGAAATTTTAAAGCATGTCGTGTTTGGTATCTATGTACTCGGCCTAAGATCATCTTTTTTATTTCATCAAACATTTGGGAAATATAGTGTGTTTTAGTGCATTAAAATTAAAAAAAGTGTATTTTTTCCCCAAAAAATGCGTTTGAAAAATCGCTGCGCAAATACTGTGTGGGAAAAAAAAAATGCAACACCCACCATTTTAATCTGTAGGGTCTTTGCTTTAAAAAAATATATAATGTTTGGGGGTTCAACATAATTTTCTTGCAAAAAAAATAAAAAATGTTTTCATGTAAACAAAAAGTGTCAGAGTGTCTTCAAGTGGTTAGAAGAGTGGATGTAAGCTTCCTAATGTTGTGTATAAAATGCCAGGACAGTTCAAAACCCCCCCAAATGACCCCATTTTGGAAAGCAGACACCCCAAGCTACATACTGAGAGGCATGTCGAGTCCATGGAATATTTTATATGTTGACACAAGTTGCGTAAAAAAGACAATTTATTTTTTATTTTATTTTTTTTGCACAAAGTGGTCACTAAATGATATATTGCTCAAACATGCCATGGGCATATGTGGAATTACACCCCAAAATACATTCTGTTGCTTCTCCTGAATACGGGGATACCACATGTGAGACTTTTTGGGAGCCTAGCCGCGTACGGGACCCCAAAAACCAAGCACCGCCTTCAGGCTTTCTAAGGGTATAAATTTTTGATTTCACTCCTTACTGCCTATCAGTTTCGGAGGCCATGGAATGCCCAGATGGCACAAACCCCCCCCCCAAATGACCCCATTTTGAAAAGTAGACACCCCAAGCTATTTGCTGAGAGGTATGGTGAGTATTTTGCAGATCTCGCTTTTTGTCACAAAGTTTTGAAAATTGAAAAAAAATAAAATTTATTTTATTTCTTCATTTTCAAAAACAAATGAGAGCTGTAAAATATTTACCATGCCTCTCAGCAAATAGCTTGGGGTGTCTACTTTCCAAAATGGGGTAATTTGGGGGGTGTTTTGTGCTATTTTGGCATTTTATGGCCTTCGAAACTGTGATAGGTAGTGAGGAGTGAAATCAAAAATTTGCACCCTTAGAAATCCTGAAGGCGGTGCTTGGTTTTCGGGGGCCCGTACGCGGCTAGGCTCCCAAAAAGTCCCACACATGTGGTATCCCCGTACTCAGGAGAAGCAGCAAAATGTATTTTGGGGTGCAATTCCACATATAACCATGGCATGTGTGAGCAATATATCATTTAGTGACAACTTTTTGTATTTTTATTTTTTTTTGTAATTATTCAATCACTTGGGGACAAAAAAAAAATATTCAATGGGCTCAACATGCCTCTCAGCAATTTCCTTGGGGTGTCTACTTTCCAAAATGGGGTCATTTGGGGGGGGGGGGTTTGTACTGCCCTGCCATTTTAGCACCTCAAGAAATGAGATAGGCAGTCATAAATTAAAAGCTGTGTAAATTCCAGAAAATGTACCCTAGTTTGTAGACACTATAACTTTTGCGCAAACCAACAAATATACGCTCATTGACATTTTTTTTACTAAAGACATGTGGCTGAATACATTTTGACCTAAATGTATGACTAAAATTTTGTTTCTTCGATTTTTCTTATAACAAAAAGTAGAAAATATCATATTTTTTTCAAAATTTTCAGTCTTTTTCCGTTTATATCGCAAAAAAAAACGCAGAGGCAATCAAATACCATTAAAAGAAAGCTCTATTTGTGGGAAGAAAAGGACGCAAATTTCGTTTGGGTACAACATTGCATGTCCACACAATTTCCAGTTAAAGCAGCGCAGTGCCAAATTGTGAAATCACCTCTGGTCATTAAGCTGCGTAATGGTCCGGGGCTTAAGTGGTTAACAAGCAGTGGGAAGGGACCCCCCCCCCTTTCACAGGGCTCTCCTGTCCCCACTGGGGAACAAAAGAATGCAGCCGGTGGCTCCGCCAGCTTACCATAGAGCTGTTCCGAGACCAGAACGGCTCCAATCATCTCTATGGCCTAAGAAACCGGAAGCTACGAGCATTTCATCACTTTGGTTTCGCTGGATATAAACTGCGCCATTGGGAAAGCATCTTATCACGCCGATCTTGGTGTGGTCAGAGGAGAGATCTAGAGTCTAATAGACCCCAATTTTTTTTATTTAAAAAGAGCACCTGTCACTACCTATTGCTTTCATAGGGGATCTTAAAAAAAATTGAAAGCACCTGTCCCCCCGTGCTTGCACAAGGAAAGGCAAACGTAAGCATTGGTTTTAGTGTCGTACGTAAACAGCAATTGCAACATGCATGTGAGGTTTCACCACGAACGTCAGATAGGGGGCAGAAATTCTTGCACTAGACCGCCTCTCTGTTAATCTAAAGTGGTAACCTGTAAAGGCTTTTAAAATTGTATGTAGTTTGTCGCCACTAGATGGGCGTGCGCAATTTTAAAGCATGTCGTGTTTGACATCTATGTACTCGGCATAAGATCATCTTTAATATTTTACCAAACATATGGGCAATATCATGTGTTTTTGTACATTGAGATTCAAATGTGTGTTTTTTGCCTAAAAAATTGCGTTCGGAAAATCACTGTGAAAATACCGTGTGAAAAAAAGAAATTGCAACACCCACCAATTTTAATCTGTAGGGCCTCTGCTCCTGTTCTATAAGAGAGGACTAAGCAGAACATGTTAGATATTTAATACATGTTACTTTAACAGAGTTGAACAGCCCCGCCCAGGGTCCCTCCGGACATAACCCTCCACCCTGCAGTCAGCAGCCTCAGTTCGTAAAAAGCAGTACAAACTAAAAAAGGAGGGGTGGGCGTTGTGTCCGTCCATGGACGACAGAGAAAAGGATTTTACGGTGAGTACAAAAAAATAGGATTTTTGTACTCACCGTAAAATCCTTTTCTCTGTAGTTCACTGACTGACACAGCTCCTTTACTTTAGACCATCAGGTTGTTACGCCACCTTCAGGAGAGGACTAGGCAGAACATGTTAACATGTACAAAAAAACAGAACTTTCTAGTTCCGCCCAAGGGGCTGTCCCTTCAGTAACAACCCCCCCAGCCTGCACCTTGCAGCCTCAGTACGTCAACAAGCAGTATAACGTAAAAAATATGAGGGGTGGGTGCTGTGTCAGTGAACTACAGAGAAAAGGATTTTACGGTGAGTACAAAAATCCTATTTTCTCTTACGTTCACTGACTGACACAGCTGCTTTACTTTAGACCATCGGGACGTCCCCAAGCAGTGTCAAAACGAGGGGTGGGAAATGGCATAAAAAAACTTCACCCACAAAAACAGAAGTGCTCCCTAACAGGGGAGACACCACCTTATCTAACCGCCTCAGAACTTGCGGTAACACTGCAACAGTGCATTGACTGAAAAGTAACTGTGGTTCTTGACAAAAAAAAAGTGCAATTGCAAATTACACGGCCGCCTAAAAACTTTGCTACCAAAACAGGCATCAGCCGATGCACTGACATCTACTTTGTAGAATTTTATAAAAGTATGAACAGACGACCAAGTCGCGTCTTTACACACTTGAGCGACAGACGCTTGATGTCGGAAATCCCAAGAGGTTCCAATTGCCCTGGTGGAATGGGCCGTGACCGGAAAGGGGGGCACTTGCCCCTTCAAGGCGTAGGCCTGAACCACAATCTGTCTGATCCACCTGGAAATGGTGGCCGACGAGACCGCCATGCCTTTTTCCGGACCAGCTACCGAAACAAACAAACAGAGTCCGACTTCCGAAAGGGAGCCGTGGCAGACAAATATACCCTTAAAGCTCGGACCACGTCCAGGAAATGGAGGGCTACCTCCTTAGGATGTGTCGGTCTAGGGCACAGAGAAGGAAATACAATGTCTTCATTGATGTGGAACGCCGAAACCACCTTCGGCAGAAAAGAAGGTTGCCGACACAACACTACCTTATCCTTATGGATAACCAGATAAGGTGACTTGCAAGACAAAGCCGCCAGTTCCGAAACCCTCCTGGCCGATGTAATGGCCACAAGAAAGACAACTTTCTGGGAAAGAGTCAACAAGGCAATCTCTCTGATATTCTCAAACGGCGGCTTCTGAAGTGCCAACAACACCAGGTTCAGATCCCACGGGGGCAACAGTGGACGCACCGGAGGAACTACATGCCGAACTGACCCGAACAAAGGTGCTCACTAGAGAGTGAGACGCCAGGGGTCGCTGAAAAAAGACAGCCAAGGCCGATATTTGTCCTTTAATGATGCTTAAAGCAAATTTCTGGTCAACTCCTCGCTGCAAGACCCTAGATACGGAATAGGAGCTCGGACGCCATCCTTTCTCCTCACACATAGCGATGTAGGCCTTCCAGGTACGATGATGTATCTTCCGAGAAGAAGATTTCCGTGCTCTCAACATAGTTGAAATCACCGAGTCCGATAGGCCCCGGTTCCTTAGCACCTGGCTCTCAACAGCCATGCCGTTAAACCCAGCGATGGTAAAGCAGGATGGAGAATCGGACCTCGAGACAAAAGGTCCTCCCGTAACGGCAGACACTAGGGGGCGTCCGCCACCAGGCGCACTAGGTCTGTGTACCAGGGACGCTGAGGCCAATCTGGGGCAATCAGAATTACTGGAATCCCCTCGGCCTCCACTCTGCGGAGCAGACGTGGTAGTAGCTTGAGCGGAGGAAAAGCATAGATCAGTTGGTACTGACCCCACGGAGCCACCAGCGCGTCTGCCCAAGGATCTCTTGTCCTGGACACGAACCTCGGCACCTTCCGATTGAGACGGGAAGCCAGGAGATCCACGTCTGGTGTTCCCCATCGCAGGCACAGTAGCCTGAACACATCCGGATGCAGCGCCCATTCTCCTGGGTCCAGCATCTGAGCATCTGGCGACTTAGGTAGTCTGCCTGCCAGTTCTCCACTCCCGGGATGTAAATGGCCGACAGGGCCGGTACACGTCGCTCTGCCCACCGAAGGATGTGAGCGACCTCCCGTGCGGCGGCCAAGCTTCTTGTTCCTCCTTGATGATTGACATGTGCCACTGCCGTGGAGTTGTCGGACTGGATCCTGATCGGACGTCGTCGAAGTCTCATTGACCATGTGGAGAGGCATAGCCTGATCGCACGCAGCTCGAGCACATTGATCGGCAACTTGGATTCCTCCTCCGACCAGAGGCCCTGGGACGACTGTACTCCCAGTACTCCACCCCAGCCAGACAGGCTGGCGTCCGTAGTGATCACTGTCCAATGTAGAGGTAGGAACAACTTTCCGGACCGAAGTGCCAGGGATCTCAGCCACCAGACTGGCTCATCTGAATCCTCCGATCCAGGGATAACGGAGATTTGTCCCATTTTGTCAAGATCTCCTTCTGCAAGACTCTGGTGTGAAACTGAGCATACGCTACTGCCTCGAAAGGGGGCCACCATGAGCCCCAGGGCTCGCATGCAGAAGCGTAGCGACGACCACCTGCGGTTCACCAACAGGTTTACCGCGGCTGGGAGGGTCTGTAGCTTGTCCGGAGGGAGAAACACTCTTGCTTCCACGGAGTCCCGCAGTAAGCCCAGGTACTCCAAATGCTGAGTCGGTAAGAGCACCGACTTTAAGTTCAACAGCCACCCAAAATCCTGCAGGGTCTGCATGGTGATCGCCACATCCTCCTTTAATTCTGAGGCGGAAGATGCTCTCAGGAGGAGATCGTCTAGGTAGCCTACGATCGTGATCCCGCGTTGTCGCAGCAACGCCAGAACTGGAGCCAATACCTTGGTAAAGACTCGGGGGGTCGATGCCAAGCCAAAAGGGAGAGCCACGAACTGGTAGTGGGTGTCATCAACTGCAAATCGCAGAAACTTCTGATGCCAAGGGCATATGGGTATGTGCAGGTACGCATCCTGGATGTCCAAGGACGCCAGGAAGTCCCCTTGATGGAGTGCAGCGACTACCGAGTGAACTGATTCCATTCTGAACCTCTGTACTTTCACAAAGCAATTGAGGGCTTTTAGGTCCAAGATTGGACGTACCGCTTCCTTTTTGGGAATCAAACAGATTGGAGTAGAACCCCTAGAATTTTTCCAGCTCCGGAACAGGTACTATCAACCCGTGGCTCAGCAAGTTTCTTACCGCCCCCATGAGGGCATCCCGGAGAGCCGGGAGCACGAGTATGCTGGAGGGGAAGAATCTATTTGGTGGCCAAGAGAGGAACTCTATCTTGTAGCCAGAGGAAATCAGTTCGCAGACCTATTGGCCGGACAGCCGAGAGGCCCTCCGGGCTGCAAACTCCCGAAGGCGACCCCCCACCCATGTTGCGGGCGGGGGCAAACCTTCATGCGGTAGCGCTTTTGCTTGCAGGCTTGCGGTTCCAGGGATGCTTTTGTCCCTCAGAGGTGCTCCTGTCGGGCTGGGGACGTTTAGCCGAACCCCCTGGAGGGACGAAAAAAATAGTTTGTGAGCGGAAAAAGAGGGCCCTTGCCTACGGCGTGGCTCCTTAGCCTTCCTGGTCTGCGGGAGCAAGGTACTCTTCCCACCGGTGGCATCCTTAATGTCATCCGAGGCTCCAAAGAGCCGTTTGCCAAGGAAGGGTAGATCCGTCAAGGCTTTTTTAGATGCCTGGTCCGCAGACCAGCATTTTAGCCAAATCAGGCGCCTCAGCACCACTGCTGACACAGAAGCCCTAGATAACAGAGGGAGGGTATCCAGGGCCGCGTCACAAACGTACATTAGGCCTTGCACAAACTGGTCTATTAGTTCCACGCAGACAGGAGAAGCCTGTTCCCCCCAATTTGCGGTGCAAAAGTTTTGCCCACTCGGTCAGTGTCTGTGACACAAGCGCGGAGGCCAGTACTGGTCGCATCGCTGACCCCACAACCGTAAAGGAACGGGCCACTGCCTCGGCCTTCCTGTCCGTGGGGTCCTTAAAGGCAGGAGTCCCCTCTACTGGGATCGTGGTTACCTTATTTAACCTTGATACAGGGGGATCCACGACCGAGGAGCCGACTATTTCTTAAGAAGGCTCTCCTCAAAGGGGTAATGCACCGCCATATATTTTGGGACCGAAAAGGTCCGTTGCGGTCGCCCCCATTCCTTGTATATGAACTTATCAAAATAAGTCAGATACGGAAACACCTTAGGTGTACGGCTGGCTTACGGGACCCAAAAGGGACCACTACTTCAGCAGAGGAATCTGCTGTATCCTGAATCTTCAGGGTATCACGCACAGCTGTGATAAGTGCAACTAGCGCTTTGTCGTGCACGGACGGGGACTCATCCTCACTGTCCGATCGGTCCTGGTCAGCGTCATCTGAAACAACAGAGCAGGGGTCACCAGCCTCCGTGGGGCCCGAGTCTGCGTCAGAGCTCTCCCCGGAGGACGGGGGGGAGGCCGCTTTTTACCACCTTTGCGCCCACGCACCGCCTCCATCTCGGCAACGAACGAGTTAAGGACCGCCGACAAAGCGTCCAGAGGCACTGCACTGTCTGCAGGTGAACCGGTTGCAATTGCCTGGATTTCGGGGGAAGAAACACAGTTTCTGAAGCCATGCTGACCCACCCTGTCTGCCACCTGTTGGAGACTTAGGACAGTGAATGGTCCCACCTTCCTAACTGCTTCAGGCTGAGGGGCCCCCACCGCAGGACTCACCACCCTGACCGAGTTCTGCACCATCCAGCTAGGTGCGCCTGTGTCAGCTCCCAGGTGTCTGTGAGAGGAAACCGCGCAGTTCTGAGCGGTTTCACAGGGAAAATGGCCACCGAACTACAAGACAATGGTTCCTGACCATGCTTCTCCTTGGGCACACCAAACCCCGGGGGGCCCCTGTCCATGTGGCACACACACCGCTCAGCAGCCCATGGTGAGGGAAGATAGGGACAGGGAGAGAAAAGAGGGAGGAGAGAGATCCCCGAATCGACCTCCCAGATAATGCCTAGCTGCTCAGCCCCACCGTGACAGGGAGAGCTGTACTTACCATTCTGGACGAGCTGGGGACATTCCATCACAGACCCACTCTCCGATCAGTACAGGGTGGCTGCTGGCCCGGCACACTGACATATGTGTGCCCCGGAGCATTACGCTCACTGGCCGCCCCTGGAGCCTGAGGGGCATGTCGTGGCCGACCCAGCGCGATGCTCTGGTCTTCGCACGCTCGCTGGCCAGTATGGGGAGACTACAAGGATAAGGTTATCCAGCCTGTCACCCAGCCGGCTTTTGATAGCAGATCCCATGATCCTAATCTTGCGCAAAAGGCAAATTTCTGCAGAAAAAATCCACGGACCGATGGGCCCGCAGGGTTCCTAGTTCCTTCTCCTTCACTAGGCAGAAAAAAACTGAGGCTGCAAGGTGCAGGCTGGGGGGTTGTTACTGAAGGGTATATAAGTGGAAAAACCGCGCTAGACCAAAAATAATAATAAAAGCTGCTAATACTCAAACAAACAAAGCAAAGAACAAAATGGATTCAAAATAGTACAGCGCTTAAAAATCTATTTTAAAATAATGGCTACTGGACGTAGCTCAAATAAGTGATAAACTGAAACACAGTGAATGTGAAAATCAATACATAGAGTTCATGAACAGTCCATTCCAATGGGTGATCTCTGATATGAATTATCCTCCATGGGAATTGAGGAACATACCCCTATAAGTGAATGTGGAATGAATACAAAAATGATACGTGAAAAATAGTCCAAAACAACATGTGTGTGTTGGGAAGGATGTCTATTCCTAGAACACACCGCTCAGCATGGAAAGATCTAAGGACCCAAATGTTGATGGTGGAAACACAAAAGAAGAGAAGAGAGCACAGTTGATAAAGTCGGGTACTCTTACCGGAAATGGTGGACCCACCTGTCGTATGACAGTGGGTCAATCGAGCTTAATGGTCGCCGTGACCGGACAATGGAACTGAGAATCCTGGATGCCTGGGACCGATTCCAGCAGGGTGATGAATGATCAGCTCACACGATGGTGATCCCTCTAATCGTTTTCAGGCTCCAAAATGTTCCAAAATTAGACGCAGGGGTGGGAGAAAAAAGAAAACTCCAGATGGTGCAGGTCAATATAACCAATCAAGGTTTATTGAATAAATTTTGTCTTTACAGACATAGAAACAAATAAAAGTGATCACAAAATAGTAAAAATATATAAAAGCAATGTGGGGTACAGCGATAGCAGGCCCTACGTGTTTCGACTCCCAAAGTCATCAACAGGGGCATAGTGCTGTACCCCCCACATTGCCGACTTTAAATAAGGTCTGACAATTATCTGACCCACCCTGAAGGGGCGGAGTCAAAACAGGAAATAGCAAAATATCCCACAGTGTCAGACTATCACCCATATAAATCATACCTTGACCTGCAAATCTACATGTCAAACTACAAATAATATACAGACAATGCATGGTATTAATACTATTTTTAGTAAAAACCCCAAAATAGCACAGATTTATACAGATGATTTTCAAATATTCCCGCCAAAAATACGAACCAATCCGATTGCACAAACTGATGACAGCATCTGTGTGAAGCACCTGGAACTCTGAGTCCTAATGTCCACAGTTAGCCCCACCGCCAGAAGAGGGCGTCCAATTGCCCGGTGGCATCACATAACTGGCACACGGGAACATCTAAATGCAGCAACATCACTCAGATGTTGCTGCAATATGTATTGGGGACACCGGAGTAGCGTGGCGCCGCGGCGCACCATACCTATGGACGTACACAGCGTGTAGTTCATGTGAACGTCACACGCGCGCGCCTGAGGACGGTGTCATGACGTCACGACGCCTTTACGTCGCGTCATCACGACGCCGCAGTCAGAAGATGTGAGACAGCAACGTCTCATTACAAGGAAACGCCGCATTTCCATGGTGACATCCGAAACCATGGAGTGGGCGCCATCTAGTGGACACAATTAATATGACTGGATACAGAAATAAATTCTGCTGATGGGCATGTATCTAAAAGCCCAAAACAACACCATACAGCAGAGTCTACCAACTGTTCTCAATCCTTCCTTGCAAACAAATAGCTGGAAAAATATTAAAAAAAGAGAGAGGGACCCATTCCTTTATCCCACAACCAAACAGGTAATGAAAATGCAAATAGCACATGGGAATATATATAATCGGCCGACACATCCTGTCACAACATGAACGCAGAATGCCCCATACACACGTATGATTACACATGTGCATGAACATTCCACGGACAAAAGCCAGCTAATAACACTTTGAGTGGGAAAAAGGAAATGGAATCCATATGGAGCAAAACAACCGCACCATGTCACCTGAAAAGGTGCACACGGACGATGGATTGCAACATAAATAATCATAAACCATCCGTGCCGACTAACATGGACACATGAGCCCAGGGTACTCACGGCCGGTTAATGAAACAATTGATGTCCCATTCAACGTTCATACCGTGGGGTGAGTAACACCTGAGCTCATGTATCCAGTAAGTCTCTAATCTCGAGACACCCCGCAGAGAGGAGTCCCCCCTCCAGTGGGGGACAAACCTATCTATCACCTGAAATAGGGTGCCTCTAGGATCCTTCGCATGGTGTTCTGAATAATGTCGTGAAACAGTATGTTTATCACAACCTTTGCGAATTTTAGCTATGTGTTCATTAACACGAATAGAAAAATTCCTAATCGTGCGCCCTACATATTGGAGTTTGCATGGGCATGTGATTAGGTACACGACGAACCTAGTAACACAGGTGGTGAACTGCTTCATAGTGTAACTGCGTCCCGTAACACTAGAGCTGAATGTTACCGTTCTACGTCCACCCAATGCATTAACCATGCAAACATTGCATTTCCTACAAGGGTAATAGCCATTAGCCTCTGGAAAGAAAGAAATCTTTTTAGGAGGATCTATTGTATTGGGAACTATTTCACCCTGGATAGAACGGGCACCTCTAAAGATCACCCCTGCACATTCAGGGAGGGAGGGTCCAAGGATTCTATCACTTAATAACACTTTCCAATGCCTATTCAAAATCTTTTTTATATCAAGATGTTGAGTAGAGTAGGAAGTAAAAAAGGACCATTTGAATCTATCCTCTCTCGCATTTCTCTGTTTGTTAATAAGGAGGGAGGACCTCTCAACATCCAATGCAGAAGAGATGTCTTTATCCAACCCACTGGATGGGTAACCCCTGTCCAGAAATCTTTCTTTTAAAACATTGGATTGGGCCAAGAAATCATCATCGTGGGTGCAGTTCCTCCTAAGACGGAGAAACTGTCCCCGAGGTACTGATTTCAACCATTGATCGTGATGACAACTGTCTACAGGGATATAGCCATTTCTATCTGTTGACTTGAAATACGTTTTAAATTCAAGATGGTTATTGACAGACATGATTTCCAAGTCTAAGAAATGTATAGACGAGGAACTGGCCTCATATGTTAATACGATTCCCCGATCGTTGTCAATAAGGACCGCCATGAAAGTATCTAGAGATTCTCTCGTGCCCCTCCATAGGAGGAGGATGTCGTCTATATACCTAGCCCACAGGACTAATTCAGGTCTGTTAAGGGCATAGACGACATCCTCCTCCCACTGGGCCATAAAGAGATTTGCAAGACTGGGGGCATATTTGGCCCCCATTGCTACACCCTTGATTTGGGAGAAGAATGTTCCCTGGAACCAAAAGTAATTATGCCGTGTGGCAAAATCCAATAGCTCCATGATGAAATTCCTCTGTATCAAGGACAGTGAGGAGCCTCTAGTAAGAAACAACTCCACTGCCTCGAGACCCAAACGATGTGGAATACAGGTGTACAATGCAGACACATCTGCAGTGACTAGAATCAGATCTCCCTGATGATGCACCTTCTCCAGCAAATGGGACATTGCGTTTCTTGAGCAATATATCAAAGAGAAAATGGTCCCTAGAGGCCTTAGGTGGGATGTTTCTCCACAACAAGGAGAGTCAGATTTAGCCCTTTGGGCAACCTATTTTAATGAGGCTGGCTTGAAACTCATTGGCTTTTTGGTTGAGAGAAAGCAGGCCAGGCTTTCCATTTTGGATCAAGAAATTAGGGATATTAGAGATAAACTCTCTCCCTCCAGTGGAACTCCTGAATATGCTTCTCTCTCCACTGGTCTAAAAACTCTTCTTGAAAAAGAGGAAAAAGACCAGAGGAGTAAGAAACAAAAGAAGTATAACAGAGATACTGGGGATTACAAGGGTAATTTGGTCTTTGGTTGGCAGAAAAAACTAGCCAACCAGGCTAATACCCTAGAGAATAACCCAAATATGGACCTGTCTGAACCTGTTGATATCATTACAGATAGAACTTTGATTTATGAACCTCCCTCTGTGTCCAGTTCACGTGGACCTCAAAATAACAAGGGTGCCAATCGTACACCCAGGAGTGTGAAATATACTCAGGCTGTAACTCATAATGAGCACGGCCCGGGTAGACAGCACTCTGTACCTCGAGGAAGAGGACATCCCCAACGAGGTAGAGGCTATGGACAAGGGGATAGAGGTCATATGTACTCTGGTGATTCATCAGGGAGGACTTCTCTCCCTTGGAGAGATGGCGGGTCTGGGTCAAATGGAAATTACATGCAGGGTACACCAGTACCCACCCAGAACCGTTATGCTCCATTACAGGGTGAAGGATCTTACGATCCCTATTATGATTCGTACTCACACTCTGGGTGGGGCGATGAATCACAATCGAGACCTACTTATAATTATAATCATAATCAGTTTGGTCCATTTCCTCATCAGGGTTTTCACAAACCCACCTTCCATACCCCCAAGAGCCCAAGAAGAAACGAGGCTCTAGAGGGGGGCGGCGCATCCAGCGCAAAAAGACCAAGGGTCAATTAGGTGCAGGTATTTTTAATTTAAGTTCGGTTGCTCTTACCCCCCAAGAGCAATCTGTTTTAGACAAAGGTTTGAAATTTGTCCCACCACGGAAATTAAATACATTTTCCACTTTCATAGATGTCCAGAAGTACATAAGAAAGTTAAACATCCAGAGGCACTTTTTAGCAGACCCATCGGTTGATGCCCAAAAAAACGATGGGACTTCTACAGTTCCTTTGGGATCTGCTTCTGTAACCAATTCCGGTGGTTTTCCTACTGGTGTACATTCAGGGCTATCAAATCCCTCCTTGTTTAACCCTCCAGTTAACTCAGCTCCATCCATTAATGTGTTCCGTACCCTTGTATTGAAGGATTTAGACGGGCTACCTGCCAAGAGAGTTCATCAGGATCCAACCATTGTGACAGGTTTAAAAACTTTATGCCAGAACAAAGATCTCATTATCCGTCCGGCCGACAAAGGCGGGGGGATAGTGGTTCTTGATAAGATCAACTATGTTAAAGAGATGCATAGACTCTTAGAGGACAGAGCTACCTATAGTCTCTTACCTGGGGACCCCACTTTGAAATATAAGAAAGCTCTGGTAGAGATTATCAATGAAGGTTTCTCTTTGAATGTCCTTAACAAGAAAGAACAGGAATACTTGGTCCCTTTGGCACCTCGCATTCCTGTCATCTATTATCTTCCCAAGGTGCACAAAAACCCAGTCGATCCCCCTGGGCGTCCCATTGTAAGTGGGATCGACTCGGTTACGTCACGAATTGGAAAATATATTGATCACTTTCTCCAGCCGTTGGTGAAATTGATGCCCTCGTATTTGAGGGATACCAAGGACACCATCAATTTGCTGGAGAAGGTGCATCATCAGGGAGATCTGATTCTAGTCACTGCAGATGTGTCTGCATTGCACACCTGTATTCCACATCGTTTGGGTCTCGAGGCAGTGGAGTTGTTTCTTACTAGAGGCTCCTCACTGTCCTTGATACAGAGGAATTTCATCATGGAGCTATTGGATTTTGCCACACGGCATAATTACTTTTGGTTCCAGGGAACATTCTTCTCCCAAATCAAGGGTGTAGCAATGGGGGCCAAATATGCCCCCAGTCTTGCAAATCTCTTTATGGCCCAGTGGGAGGAGGATGTCGTCTATGCCCTTAACAGACCTGAATTAGTCCTGTGGGCTAGGTATATAGACGACATCCTCCTCCTATGGAGGGGCACGAGAGAATCTCTAGATACTTTCATGGCGGTCCTTAATGACAACGATCGGGGAATCGTATTAACATATGAGGCCAGTTCCTCGTCTATACATTTCTTAGACTTGGAAATCATGTCTGTCAATAACCATCTTGAATTTAAAACGTATTTCAAGTCAACAGATAGAAATGGCTATATCCCTGTAGACAGTTGTCATCACGATCAATGGTTGAAATCAGTACCTCGGGGACAGTTTCTCCGTCTTAGGAGGAACTGCACCCACGATGATGATTTCTTGGCCCAGTCCAATGTTTTAAAAGAAAGATTTCTGGACAGGGGTTACCCATCCAGTGGGTTGGATAAAGACATCTCTTCTGCATTGGATGTTGAGAGGTCCTCCCTCCTTATTAACAAACAGAGAAATGCGAGAGAGGATAGATTCAAATGGTCCTTTTTTACTTCCTACTCTACTCAACATCTTGATATAAAAAAGATTTTGAATAGACATTGGAAAGTGTTATTAAGTGATAGAATCCTTGGACCCTCCCTCCCTGAATGTGCAGGGGGGATCTTTAGAGGTGCCCGTTCTATCCAGGGTGAAATAGCTCCCAATACAATAGATCCTCCTAAAAAGATTTCTTTCTTTCCAGAGGCTAATGGCTATTACCCTTGTAGGAAATGCAATGTTTGCATGGTTAATGCATTGGGTGGACGTAGAACGGTAACATTCAGCTCTAGTGTTACGGGACGCAGTTACACTATGAAGCAGTTCACCACCTGTGTTACTAGGTTCGTCGTGTACCTAATCACATGCCCATGCAAACTCCAATATGTAGGGCGCACGATTAGGAATTTTTCTATTCGTGTTAATGAACACATAGCTAAAATTCGCAAAGGTTGTGATAAACATACTGTTTCACGACATTATTCAGAACACCATGCGAAGGATCCTAGAGGCACCCTATTTCAGGTGATAGATAGGTTTGTCCCCCACTGGAGGGGGGACTCCTCTCTGCGGGGTGTCTCGAGATTAGAGACTTACTGGATACATGAGCTCAGGTGTTACTCACCCCACGGTATGAACGTTGAATGGGACATCAATTGTTTCATTAACCGGGCGTGAGTACACTGGGCTCATGTGTCCATGTTAGTCGGCACGGATGGTTTATGATTATTTATGTTGCAATCCATCGTCCGTGTGCACCTTTTCAGGTGACATGGTGCGGTTGTTTTGCTCCATATGGATTCCATTTCCTTTTTCCCACTCAAAGTATTATTAGCTGGCTTTTGTCCGTGGAATGTTCATGCACATGTGTAATCATACGTGTGTATGGGGCATTCTGCGTTCATGTTGTGACAGGATGTGTCGGCCGATTATATATATTCCCATGTGCTATTTGCATTTTCATTACCTGTTTGGTTGTGGGATAAAGGAATGGGTCCCTCTCTCTTTTTTAAATATTTTTCCAGCTATTTGTTTGCAAGGAAGGATTGAGAACAGTTGGTAGACTCTGCTGTATGGTGTTGTTTTGGGCTTTTAGATACATGCCCATCAGCAGAATTTATTTCTGTATCCAGTCATATTAATTGTGTCCACTAGATGGCGCCCACTCCATGGTTTCGGATGTCACCATGGAGATGCGGCGTTTCCTTGTAATGAGACGTTGCTGTCTCACATCTTCTGACTGCGGCGTCGTGATGACGCGACGTAAAGGCGTCGTGACGTCATGACGCCGTCCTCAGGCGCGCGCGTGTGACGTTCACATGAACTACACGCTGTGTACGTCCATAGGTATGGTGCGCCGCGGCGCCACGCTACTCCGGTGTCCCCAATACATATTGCAGCAACATCTGAGTGATGTTGCTGCATTTAGATGTTCCCGTGTGCCAGTTATGTGATGCCACCGGGCAATTGGACGCCCTCTTCTGGCGGTGGGGCTAACTGTGGACATTAGGACTCAGAGTTCCAGGTGCTTCACACAGATGCTGTCATCAGTTTGTGCAATCGGATTGGTTCGTATTTTTGGCGGGAATATTTGAAAATCATCTGTATAAATCTGTGCTATTTTGGGTTTTTTACTAAAAATAGTATTAATACCATGCATTGTCTGTATATTATTTGTAGTTTGACATGTAGATTTGCAGGTCAAGGTATGATTTATATGGGTGATAGTCTGACACTGTGGGATATTTTGCTATTTCCTGTTTTGACTCCGCCCCTTCAGGGTGGGTCAGATATTTGTCAGACCTTATTTAAAGTCGGCAATGTGGGGGGTACAGCACTATGCCCCTGTTGATGACTTTGGGAGTCGAAACGCGTAGGGCCTGCTATCGCTGTACCCCACATTGCTTTTATATATTTTTACTATTTTGTGATCACTTTTATTTGTTTCTATGTCTGTAAAGACAAAATTTATTCAATAAACCTTGATTGGTTATATTGACCTGCACCATCTGGAGTTTTCTTTTTTCAGTTTATCACTTATTTGAGCTACGTCCAGTAGCCATTATTTTAAAATAGATTTTTAAGCGCTGTACTATTTTGAATCCATTTTGTTACTGAAGGGACCGCCCCCTTGGGCGGAACTAGAAAGTTGTTTTTTGTACATGTTAACATGTTCTGCCTAGTCCTCTCCTGAAGGTGGCGTAACAACCCGACGGTCTAAAGTAAATGAGCTGTGTCAGTCAGTGAACGCAAGAGAAATCCTATTTTCTCTTTTCGTCCATGGACGGACACAGCTCCTTAATTCTTGACCATTGGGACGTCCCAAAGCAGTGTAAAAAAAAAACGAGGGGTGGGAACAGCAATCAAAACCAATTTCACCCATAACAAGCAGAGATTCTCAACGGAGGAGTTGCAACCTCAAACAGCCGCCTGAAAAACTTTGCGGTCGAAGCTAGCATCCGAAGATGCACTCACAACAACCTTGTAAAATTTTTAAAAAGTGTGAACGGACGACCAGGTCGCCGCCTTACACACTTGTGATACAGACGCTTGATGTCGGAAAGTCCAAGAAGCACCAATAGCCCTGGTCGAATGCGCCGTAACGGGAAAGGGAGGCGCCCGCCCCTTAAGGGCATAGGCCTGGATGACGGTCTGCCTGATCCACCGGGAAATGGTGGCCGACGAAGCCGCACGGCCCTTCTGCGGACCAGACACTGACACAAACAGTGAGTCAGACCTCCGGAACGGAGCCGTTGCAGACAGGTCCACCCGCAAGGCACGTACCACGTCTAAAGAATGTAGCGCAACTTCCTTGGAATGCGATGGCCGAGGACACAAGGATGGAAGTACAATGTCCTCATTCAGGTGAAAGGCCAAAACCACCCTGGGAAGAAAAGAAGGCTGCGGCTGACGGATGTGATGGCTACCAGGAAGGCCACCTTCTGAGAGGGCGTCAAAAAAGGAATTTCCCTGATGTTCTCAAAAGGAGGTTTCTGAAGCGCTGAGAGCACCAGATTCAAATCCCACGGAGGTAGTGGTGGTCGCACTGGAGGAGCCACATGCCGGACCCCTTGCACAAACGTACTTACCAGTGAATGAGCCGCCAGGGGTCGTTAAAGAAAACAGCCAAGGCTGAAATCTGCCCCTTAATGGTGCTTAAGGCAAGTTTCTGATCTACTCTGCGCTGTAAAAACAGCAGGATCCTGGAAACCGAATAAGTCCGTGGATGCCATTCCATCTCCTCACACAGAGATGTAGGCTCTCCATGTGCGATGTTAGATCTTCCTAGAAGATTTCCGTGACCTCAACATGGTTGTCACTAAATTATATATTTCTCACACGTGCCATAGAATTATGTGTAATTACACCCCAAAATACATGCTGCTGCTTCTCCTCAGCACAGGGATACCACAGGTGTGAGACTTTTTGGGAGCCTAGCCACGTACAAGACCCCAAAAACCAATCACTGCCTTCAGGCTTTCTAAGGGCGTAAATTGCTCATTTTACTTCCTCACTACCGATCACAGTTTTAGAGGCCCTGAAATGTCAAGATAGCACAAACACCTTTTCAGAAAGTAGGGGTAAATACTTTGTAAGGGGACACAGTCATTTAGGAGAATCGGGTTGATGGCTAGGTGTAGCGGTCTCCTTATTCATCCTTAATCAACCATTATTAAACAATGATTTCACTTTTTATAGTTTTTTTTTTTTTTAAGGCTAAACAAAAGGGGTGTGTTTTTGCTTGGCAGTGAGCTTATTGGTGGTAAACACAGGGTGGCAATTCTGTAGTTTTAGGTGGGTATTTTTGATAGGTGGAAATGGAGAGATGTTCAATATTGGGCCCCCCTGGTTCTTTATCCTTACACTGGTAATATCCTGTTTTGTTTCCCCCTTTCCAGCCCCCTTCTGGATTGAGAGAATTATGGGAATAATTGTATATTAAAGGATGTTTTAACTGTTTTTGCAGTATGCATACTCTAGGAATGTTGTATTTATATGTGATTGCGGATGCTCTGTCATGATTTGTAATGTTGTTTCCTTTTTTCAAATTAAAATTAATAAAGAATAATTAAGAGGCAGCAGAATGTATTTTGGGGTGTCATTTCACATATACTTATGGCATGTTTGAACAATATATAATTTAAGTAACAACTTTGCATAAAAAAAAATAGGATTTTTATAAAAGCTTATCTGTAAAATCCTTTTCTTGGAGTACATCACGGGACACAGAGCGGCATAGTCATTACTATGTGGGTTATATAGTTTACCTTCAGGTGCTGGCACTGGCAACTTCCAAACCGGAAGTACCCTCCCCTATATAAGCCCCTCCCATCCGGGAGCACCTCAGTTTTGTAGCAAAGCAATAAGTGTCCCCAAAAGAGGGGTGGGAGCTCTGTGTCCCGTGATGTACTCCAAGAAAAGGATTTTACAGGTAAGCTGTTATAAAAATCCTATTTTCTTTCTCGTACAATGCCCAATGAGGGGGGGGGGGGGGGGGTACACCATACATAAGCTGAGCGCTATCAGACATGAGGATCTTTTGCGGCCTGCAACACACTGTGCCCAAAGGCGACATCCTCCTGACTTCTAACGTCCACCTGGTAGAACCTAGTAAACGTGTGTACTGAAAACCATGTTGCGGCCTTACAGATTTGAGCCAGGGAGGCCTGGTGATGCACTGCCCATGAAGTTCCAACTGCTCTCGTGGAGTGCGCCCTAACTTTGAACGGAGGCGGTCTCCTTCTCAAGCCATAGGCTTGCATAATGACCTGTCAAATCCACTTGGCTAAAGTAGATTTTGACGCTGCCTGACCCTTTCTGGGGCCTTCCGGCAGAATAAACAAAGTATCCGTTCTGCGAATCTGAGCAGTGGCTTTTAGATAAGCTTTAACTGCTCTTACTACATCCAAAGAATGTAATAACTTTTCCTCTACCGAACTAGGCTTGGGGAAAAAAGAAGGAAGAACCACATCTTGGTTCAAATGAAACCTCAATACCACCTTAGGAAGAAAGGCTGGATGAGGACGTAACACTACTCTGTCCTTATGGATAACCAGATATGGCTCCCTACAGGACATAGCGGCTAATTCCGACACTCTTTTAGCCGAACAAATGGCTACTAGAAAAATCAATTTCCTGGTGAGAAGAACCAGGGAAATATGCTGTAATGGTTCAAATGGTTGTTTCTGTAGAACCGACAGAACCAGGTTTAAGTCCCATGGACATATGGGAATATTAACCGGAGGGCTAATACGCATCACTCCTTGTATAAAGGCTTTGACTAGTGAATGCGAAGCCAAGGGCCTCTGAAAAAATATTGACAAGGCCGAAATCTGACCCTTGATAGTACTCAAGGCAAGCTTCCTATCTACAGCCCACTGTAGGAAGTCCAGAATCCTACCTATTACGTACTTACGTGGATGCCGATTCTTGGCTTCACACCAGGCGATGTACGCCTTCCAGATTCTATAGTAGATCTGCCTGGATACCGGGTTCCTGGCATTGATCATGGTAGATACCACAGGATTAGAGAGACCTCTCTTTTTTAGAATGTGGGCTTCAATAGCCAGGCCGTCAAACCTAGGGCTGGTAAGGAAGGGTAGTATATCGGTCCTTGCGAAAGCAGGTCCGGACGATGTGGGAGGGTCCAAGGACTCCCCACAGACATTTTTACAATCTCCGCGTACTATGCTCTTCGGGGCCACGCTGGAGCCACCAGAATCACTGGTTTCTTTTCTACCCTGATTCTGCGGAGTAATCGAGGTAACAATTGTGGCGGTGGGAATGCATATATCAGCTTGAACTGATCCCAAGGGAACACTAGGGCATCCGAGCCGCAAGCTAGAGGATCCCTTGTCCAAGAGACAAACCTGTCCACTTTTGCGTTGAATCTGGATGCTAGCAGATCTACATCCGGTGTTCCCCACCGCTGACATATTGTCCGGAAAACCTCGGGATGAAGGGACCATTCCCCTGGGCATAATTGTTGGCGACTTAGAAAGTCCGCCTTCCAATTCTCCACTCCTGGAATGAATACCGCAGATATGGCTGGGACATATCTTTCTGCCCATTTCAGGATGCAATTTACTTCCCTCTGGGCTGCACGACTCCTGGTGCCACCCTGATGATTGATATATGCCACTGCCGTGGCATTGTCCGATTGAATTCTGACAGGGGACCCTTGGAGTTTGGATGTCCATGCTACTAGGGCATACCGGGCTGCTCGTATCTCCAAGAGATTGATGGGCAGGGCCTTTTCTGCATCCGACCATCTGCCCTGGAGAGACCATTGCTCCAGTACTGCTCCCCAACCTATAAGGCTGGCATCTGTAGTGACCACCTTCCAAGAAATCGGACTGAAGAATTTCCCTTTTTCCAGATTCTGGGGAACCAACCACCAACGGAGGCTTTTGCGAACGGAAGGGGACAAGGACATTGGTAAGTCTAGGGCCTGAACTCTTCTGTTCCAGGCTGACAGTATGGCCCTTTGCAAATTCCTTGAATGGAATTGACCGTAGGGTACTGCTTCGAATGATGCCACCATCTTTCCCAGCAGCCTCATGCACAGGCGTATGGATGGCTGTCTTTTTGAACCCACTAAGTGGATCAAATCTCTCAAAGACGACCCCTTTTCTTGAGGCAAGAAAATTTTTCTCTGGTCTGAATCCAGCCTTAGCCCCAAGTATTCCAGACTTTTAGAGCTGACTTGTCTCGGTTGATAATCCAACCGTGATATTCCAGATACTCGATTGTCTCGTGAACAACCACTTCTAGTTTTTCCACTGAGTGCTCTATCAGCAACAAGTCGTCTAGATATGCCATTATAGTTACACCTCGTGTTCTTAGATTGGCCAATAATGGGGCCAGAATTTTTGTGAACACTCGTGGTGCTGTGGCCAGACCGAAGGGTAAGGCTCTGAACTGAAAATGGCGCCCTTCTACCGCAAAGCGTAGAAATTTTTGGTGGACTGGAAAGATGGGAATGTGCAAATAAGCATCTTTGAAGTCGATCGAGGCCAACCATTCCTCCCCTTGTAGGGCAGTGGCCACCGATCGGATCGACTCCATCCGGAAAGTCCTGATATGTAGGAATTTGTTTAGCCCTTTTAGATTTAATATGGGCCTCACGTCCCCGTTTGGCTTCGGGACTGTAAAGAGGTTTGAGTAAAATCCGAACCCCCATTCTTCCAGGGGAACCTCTATAATTACTGCTTGGAGCAATAATTGTTCTAGTGCCAACAGGAGGGATCCTCTCTTCTGGGGATCCCTTGGCACGTTTGACCTTATAAAATGGGAAGGAGGGGAGTCTTTTAACTCCAATTTGTATCCCAGACTTACTGCGAAGAGCACCCATCTGTCTCTGATCGTGTCCCGCCAGGTCTCTGCGAACAACTGAAGTCTTCCCCCCACCCGATTGAGTGGGGGCAACCCTTCATGCATTTGACTTTGGGGGAGGTTTTGTACCTCTCCCGATCCAGGGTTTCTTGTTACCCTGCAATTGTCCCTGATTTTTACCCCCGGGATTTGACCGAGGAGGCCGTCGGAACTGTTTCACAGCCGATGTCCTAGGGACTGGAGAAGCAGGCCTCTTAAAAAAGAGAGACCTCTAACTCTGTTTTTAACCGGCAAAAGTGTACTTTTACCGCTGGAAATTTTCTGGATATATTTGTCCAGGTCTTCCCCGAATAAGCGTTCACCATGAAATGGGAAGCTGACCAGCAATTTTTTACAGGGAGCTTCGGCAGACCAGTTTTTGAGCCACAGAAGCCTGCGCATATGTACTACAGACAGCGTAAGGCGGGAGGCCTGATGGATTGAATCCTTTATAGCGTCAACCGCAAAGCATAAGGCTCTAGGTAGATCAGCTAGGGCAAGAGCCTGCTGATCTGGCAAGTCTCTTAAGACCTGTTTCAACTGATCCTTCACTGCTTGGCAGACCCCAATAGCTGCCACTGCTGGTTGTGTCACCAAGCCTGCTGTAGCAAAAGCAGATTTTAATAAGGACTCCAATTTTTTATCTATTGGGTCCTTGAACATTTGGACATTATCCACTGGACATGTCAGTGATTTATTCACACAAGAGATGGCTGCGTCCACTGTAGGGACCCTCCATTTTTTGATGAACTTATCCTCCATGGGATAGACCACCTGAAATCTCTTGGGAGGAGTAAATATTTTATCAGGATGCTCCCAATCCTGGTAAATGAGCCCTTCCAGTAAAGGATGGATCGGAAAGGAACAAACCGTCTGGGGAGCTTTTAGCGACCCCAACGAGGAGACAGAAGTTGATGATGTCTCCGCAAGGGGCATTTTAAATGCTGATCGGACCATGTTAGTCAGGGACTGAACCCATAATCTTTCAGCATGTGATGCTGAGAATGGCTCTTCCACTGTTGATTCCTCTACAACAGAATCGACCTCATCCTGATCCCCTTCAGGTAGGTCGATCCCTGTATGGGACTGTTGCTCTGCTAACAGGTACTCTGAGGGAGGAGATGGAGATCGAGCGCTTTTTCCCTGTGACAGGGAAGCAGCGATCAATGTTGACAATCTCTTTTCCAGCCCTCCCAGAGCTGAGGAAAAAACCTCCTCTGTTACATACACAGGAGCAGGTGAACTGAGGACAGCCACAGTACCAGGTACTCCTGAGGGTGCTCTACGGTCACTAACCTCTGATTCTTCAGGGGAGATTGGTGCAGCCGAAGCATGCCCAAGATCCTCAGAGCCCGATGGAGACCCCCTATGCTTCCTGGGATTTTTAGTCCCGGAGTTTTTAGACGGCATATTCCTAAGCCCAAAGCTGAGGTATTCCAGCCGAAATACACCACTTACTGACAATAGTCTAGCACAATTGCTGCTATAAAAACAGTTGGTGTCTACTAATGTGCCTTTCTATGGGGATGCCTGCATCAACCGCTTGCTGTATACCTTTTTTTAAATGTTGCCAGCTCTGTCTCTGCACTCCATAGCCAGCTCACAACACATAATTGTGCCTTTTAACATGCTGGGACGCCCGCACATGCGCAGAAGCGCTGCGGCGCGCACAGAGCGTCATCCCCCAAGCTCCGCCCCCTTTCCCAGCTCACCTCTATATATAGAGGCGCGGGCACGTGCGCCTTCGGCGCTCTTTTTTGAAAAGGGAAACTAGAGACAGGGCCCTTTGCCGCAGGCCGGGGGATGGACGAGCATTGCAACATGGCAGAGGAAGCAGTTTCCCACAAGAGAACTCACCATCTGCCTGGACTTGCTCTGATGAAAAGAAACTAGTCCACATGACAAGAAACGTTCCACAGCGGCCTCTAGTGGATTAACACAGGTACAGCAGTCTATATATTTTATTTTTATTTTTTTCTTGACCACTATTAAAAATATTACATTTTTTTGTAGTTACAGGCATGCATAAATATTTAGCGGGAATACCGTTAGGTAACAGGCAGAAAGACATATTAGGCTTGGGGGTCCCCTCAATAGAACCAAGTTCCTGAGGGGCCCCCACTTACCTTTTCCCCGCCGCAGGACTCTGTTTGGTCCACAGAAGCCCAAACTTCACCTATCACGGCAGGCATTGTAATTAAACCTTCAGGGACCGGGTTCCCAAGGATTACACTCCCCTGGACCTGTATAGCACCCTGCACAGAAAACATCTTGGTCGTGGGTTTGACCAGAGCTCTGGATCCCAGGGTCCAGCTCTCCTAAGAGAAGCATTACAGGCAAAACCTTGCTCTTCTCTTGCAAGGCCCGGGTACCGACCGTTTAGCTATGAAGCTTTTTTGGTCGGATCCGGAATAGCTTACTGAGGCCCAAAAGAACCTGTACGCAAGCTCAGTGAAAAACACATGTTACTTCTTGGCCAACACCTTAGACACTGGCAAAAAACTGAGGTGCTCCCGGATGGGAGGGGCTTATATAGGGGAGGGTACTTCCGGTTTGGAAGTTGCCAGTGCCAGCACCTGAAGGTAAACTATATAACCCACATAGTAATGACTATGCCGCTCTGTGTCCCGTGATGTACGAGAAAAAAAATAAATATATATATATATATATATATATATATAAAATATTCCATGGACTCAACCTGCCTCCGAAAACCTGAGGGCGGTGATTAGTTTTCGGGGTCCTGTACGCGGCTAGGCTCCCAAAAAGTCTCTCACATGTGGTATCCCCATATTTAGGAGCAGCAGCGGAATGTATTTTGGGGTGTAGACGCTATAACTTTTGTGCAAACCAATAAAAACGCATACTGAATTTTGCTTTACCCAAGACATGTGGCTGAATATATTTTGGCCTAAATGTACGACAAAAAATGTGTTTGTTGGAATTTTTTAAAAACAAAAAGCAGAAATTTTTTTTTTTTACAAACTTTTCAGGCCTTTTTACATTTATAAATCGCAAAAATTTAAAATCCCAGCGGTGATCAAATACCACCAAAAGAAAGCTATATTTGTTGGAAGAAAAGGACGCAAATTTTGTTTGGGTACATCGTTGCATTACTGCGCAATTACCGGTTAAACAGCGCAGTGCCAAATTGCAAAAAGTGCTGGTCAGGAAGGGGGTAAATCTTCCGGAGCTAAAGTGGTTAATGAATTTTAATGCAAAAAACACCATTGATAATCCAATTTTCAGTAAAATATAAAAAAGATGATGTTACACCGAGTAAATAGATACCAAAACATGTCACACAAATTGTGCAAATTAGTGTAATGGTGCAAAATTATGGTACTTAAAAAATCCCCATAGGTGACGCTTTAAAAACGTTTACAGGTTACCAGCTTAGAGTTACAAAGTAGGTCTAGTGCTAGAATTGTTGCTTTCGCTCTAAAT
This sequence comes from Rana muscosa, assembly GCA_029206835.1. Lineage (NCBI taxonomy): Eukaryota > Metazoa > Chordata > Amphibia > Anura > Ranidae > Rana > Rana muscosa. The sequence continues at coordinate 353,035,233 of CM055127.1, read as the reverse complement.
TTCGTGGTGATACCTCACATGTGGTTTGAACATCATCTACATACGTAGGCATGATATACATATGCATTTGCTTCTGTGTGTGAGCACGAGAGGTCAGGAGCACTTTAACCACTTAAACCCTGGACCATTTTGTTGCTAAAGGACCAGGCCACTTTTTGAGATTCAGCACTGTGTCGCTTTAACTGACAATTGCGCAGTCATGCGACGTGGCTCCCAAACAAAACTGACGTCCTTTTTTTCCCACAAATAGAGCTTTATTTTGGTGGTATTTGATCACCTCTGCGGTTTTTATTTTTTTGCGCTATAAACAAAAATAGAGCGACAATTTAAAAAAAAAAAAAAAAAAAGGTTTTACTTTTTTTTTTTTTTTTAACCACTTAAGCCCCGGACCATTTGGTAGCTAAAGGACCAGAGGTGAATTCAGAATTTTGCACTGCGCTGCTTTAACTGTAAATTGTGCGGACATGCAATGTTGTACCCAAACAAAATTTGCGTCCTTTTCTTCCCACAAATAGAGCTTTCTTTTAATGGTATTTGATTGCCTCTGCGATTTTTATTTTTTGCGATATAAACGGAAAAAGACCGAAAATTTTGAAAAAAAATGATATTTTCTACTTTTTGTTATAAGAAAAATCAAATAAACTCAATTTTAGTCATACATTTAGGCCAAAATGTATTCAGCCACATGTCTTTAGTAAAAAAAATGTCAATAAGCGTATATTTATCGGTTTGCGGAAAAGTTATAGCATTTACAAACTAGGGTACATTTTCTGGAATTTACACAGCTTTAAATTTATGACTGCCTATCTCATTTCTTGAGGTGCTAAAATGGCAGGGCAGTACAAAACCCCCCCAAATGACCCCATTTTAGAAAGTAGACACCCCAAGGAAATTGCTGAGAGGCATGTTGAGCCCATTGAATATTTTTTTTTTTTTTCCCAAGTGATTGAATAATGACAAAATAAAAATTACAAAAAGTTGTCAATAAATGATATATTGCTCACACATGCCATGGTTATATGTGGAATTGCACCCCAAAATACATTCTGCTGCTTCTCCTGAGTACGGGGATACCACATGTGTGGGACTTTTTAGGAGCCTAGCCACGTACGGGACCCCGGAAACCAAGCACCGCCTTCAGGATTTCTAAGGGTGTAAATTTTTGATTTCACTCCTCACTACCTATCACAGTTTTTAAGGCCATAAAATGCCAAAATAGCACAAAACCCCCCCAAATGACCCCATTTTAGAAAGTAGACACCAAGGAAATTGCTGAGAGGCCTGTTGAGCCCATTGAATATTTTTTTTTTTGTCCCAAGTGATTGAATAATGACAAAAAAAAATTACAAAAAATTGTCACTAAATGATATATTGCTCACACATGCCATGGTTATATGTGGAATTGCACCCCAAAATAAATTTTGCTGCTTCTCCTGAGTACGGGGATACCACATGTGTGGGACTTTTTAGGAGCCTAGCCGCGTACGGGACCCCGAAAACCAATCACCGCCTTCAGGATTTCTAGGCACAAATTTTTGATTTGACTCCTCACTACCTATCACAGTTTCGAAGGCCATAAAATGCCAAAATAGCACAAAACCCCCCCAAATGACCCCATTTTGGAAAGTAGACACCCCAAGCTGTTTGCTGAGAGGCATGGTGAGTATTTTACAGCTCTCATTTGTTTTTAAAAATGAAGAAAGAACATTTTTTTTTTCTTTTTTTTTTTCAATTTTCAAAACTTTGTGACAAAAAGCGAGATCTGCAAAATACTCACAATACCTCTCAGCAAATAGCTTGGGGTGTCTACTTTCCAAAATGGGGTCATTTGGGGGGGTTTTGTGCCATCTGGGCATTCCATGGCCTCCGAAACTGTGATAGGCAGTGAGAAGTGAAATCAAAAATTTACACCCTTTAGAAAGCCTGAAGGCGGTGATTGGTTTTTGGGGTCCTGTACGCGGCTAGGCTCCCAAAAAGTCTCGCACATGTGGTATCCCCGTACTCAGGAGAAGCAACAGAATGTATTTTGGGGTGTAATTCCACATATGCCCATGGCATGTTTGAGCAATATATCATTTAGTGACAACTTTGTGCAAAAAAAAAAAAAAAATTGTCTTTTTTCCGCAACTTGTGTCAACATATAAAATATTCCATGGACTCGACATGCCTCTCAGTATATAGCTTGGGGTGTCTACTTTCCAAAATGGGGTCATTTGGGGGGGTTTTGAACTGTTCTGGCATTTTATACACAACATTAGGAAGCTTACATCCACTCTTCTAACCACTTGAAGACAAAGCCCTTTTTGACACTTTTTGTTTACATGAAAACATATTTTTTTTTGCAAGAAAATTATGTTGAACCCCCAAACATTATATATATTTTTAAAGCAAAGGCCCTACAGAATAAAATGGTGGGTGTTGCATTTTTTTTTCTACACAGTATTTGCGCAGCGATTTTTCAAACGCATTTTTTGGGGAAAAAATACACTTTTTTTAATTTTAATGCACTAAAACACACTATATTGCCCAAATGTTTGATGAAATAAAAAAGATGATCTTAGGCCGAGTACATAGATACCAAACACGACATGCTTTAAAATTTCGCACAAACGCGCATTGGCGACAGACTACATACATTTTTAAAAGCCTTTAAAAGCCTTTACAGGTTACCCCGTTAGATTTACAGAGGAGGTCTACTGCTAAAATTACTGCCCTCGATCTGATCTTCGCAGTGATACCTCACATGCATGGTGCAATTGCTGTTTACATATGACGCCAGACCGACGCTTGCGTTCGCCATTGGGCAAGAGCAGGGCAGGACAGGGGTGCTTTTTTTTTTTTTTTTTGCTTTTTTATTTTATTTTTAAACTGTTGCTTCCATATTTATTTATTTTTTTATCATTTTTATTGTTATCTCAGGGAATGTAAATATCCCCTCTGATAGCTATAGGTAATGACAGGTACTCTTTTTTGAAAAAACTGGGGTCTATTGGACCCTAGATCTTTCCTCTGCCCTCAAAGCATCTGACCACACCAAGATCGGTGTGATAAAATGCTTTCCCAATGGCGCTTTTTATATCCGGGGGGGGGGGGGGGTCATTCCCTCCCACTGCTTGTAAAAGCAGTCCAGAGGCTAATTAGCCACTAGGATTGCTTTTACATGAAAGCCGGCCGCTGGCTGAAAAGAATGATACCAAGATGATACCTAAACCCGCAGGCATCATTCTGGTATAAACATTCAAAATCCAGCAACATACCAGTACGTTGCTGGTCCTTGTTGGACATGTATTGTAATCTTTTTTTTCATCCAGCCTGTTGGCTGAACGAAAAAAAAAGATTGATCGGTGGGTATGCCCACCATTAGAATACCGCCCTTCATCCACCCACTTCTAATGATGGGCATACATGCACCATTTATATATGCCGAAGCATGGGGGCATCTTCCCGCAAAAGTTATGCCGCGTACACATGGTCAGACTTTTCCACGGGCAAGCCTCCGTCGGAATTTCGACTGTATGTACGCGGCATTAGGAGCAAAATCGCTCCTCCGCCCCTGCTGCCCCAATGCTTCGGCATATATGCTTTTTTTTTTTTTAACTGTGGTGGCGAAATCACCTCCTACAGCACTGGAGTCGCAGGGATCAGGCCTGTCTCTGCGAACGCTGCAGTTATGTGTGTTGTGTTTTGTAAGTGACAGTGATCGATCGATACTGCACTTGGGTGGCCTGGGCTGGACGGAGGGGCAAAACGCAGGTGCTAGCAGGTATCTGGGCTGATTCCGCTAACACTGCGTTTTTGGGAACCCTAAACTGCTGGGGACGCTAGTATAGATCTGATCAGATCAGATATTGATCTGTTCAGATACTATACCACTAAGGGGGGTGTATGCTTCACGCGTGGGTGTTAGCGTTACTGGCACTAACCTGACGCTGCCTGGGGTGTGACGCAGACCCTCTCTGACGCTAAAACCTAATTGATATCACCCGCCGGGCGATCAGGGGGTTAAACCTTTATTGGGTTATATACGGCGGGTGCCCTGACACTATAAAAAGCAAAGTAACTAACCAGCGTCACCCGTAGCACTTATATGGTGATTACTGGTGAAAGGGTTAACTAGGGGCAATTAGGGGGTTAAAACCTTTATTAGGTAATATATGGGGGTACCTGACGCTATATAAAAACCTGACGGCGAACCTAAAAAAAAATTACTGGCTACCGATCTGCATCACCGACACTAAGACAACGATCATAAAAACGATCGCTTAGCGACAGTGGTGATAGGGGGTCAAAGGGTTACCTGGGGGGCGATCAGGGGGTTAAACCTTTATTAGATAATATATTGGGGTACCTGACGCTATAAAAACCTGCGGCGAACCTAAAAAAAATTACTGGCTACCGATCAGCATCACCGACGCTAAGACATCGATCAGAAAAATGATCGCTTAGTGACGGCGGTGCTAGGGGGTGAAGGTTACCTGGGGGGTGATCAAGGGGGTTAAACCTTTATTAGGTAATATATGGGGGTACCCGACGCTATAAAAACCTGCGGCGAACCTAAAAAAAATTACTGGCTACCGATCAGCATCGCCGACGCTAAAACATCGATTAGAAAAATTATCGCTTAGTGACCGTGGTGATTGGGGGTGAAAGGGTTACCTGGGGGGCAATCAAGGGGGTTAAACCTTTATTAGGTAATATATGGGGGTACCCGACGCTATAAAAACCTGCGGCGAACCTAAAAAAAATTACTGGCTACCGATCAGCATCACCGACGCTAAGACATCGATCAGAAAAATGATCGCTTAGCGACGGCGGTACTAGGGGGTGAAAGGGTTATCTGGGGGGTGATCAGGGGGTTAAACCTTTATTAGGGGGGGGTTAGGGGGCTACACTGGACCTAAAACTAAATGTACTGACACTTTTACAGTCACAAATGTCACTGATTGCAGTGATCACTAAATAAATGGTCACTGCAATCAGTGACACTGTGACTGGGGGGTGATCTGGGGGGGCCGATTTATGTACCTATGTGTCCTGGTGTCAGTGTAGTGTTGTGTTCACTAACCTGCATCTTCTCCTGTACGGCGCTCGGTATATGTGAGCGCCGCAGGAGAGATGACATCACTTCCTCCAGCCTGTGTAAACAAGCACACAGGCAGGGGAAGCTCTCATTCGCCGGGAGCGATCGAGAGGGGGTGGCCAGAATCGAACGGCCGTCCCCTCATGCCGGATCGCTCCCGAAGGTAAAACGACCGCTCACTGTAAAGAAGGGGGGTCCGATCGGACCCCCCAACTATACAAAGCAATCACGTACATATACGTGATTCTGCCTGTCGGTGCCATTCTGCCGACGTATATTTACAGTGGGCGGTCGTTAAGTGGTTAATCAAAAAGGTTTTTATTGAACACCAGATAGATCACAACAGTTTCCATTGTACAAAAAATAGCAAAGGTTTCCCTCTGCTGGCGAACTGTAAAACAACACATAAGATCACATAAGAACAGCACCACAATCTTGCATATATAAGCATATTAATCCTTGGCCGCTTGGTTTCAAATTTACTGCAAAAGTCGGGACATCACCAGCTCCCTGGAGCTCAGGCCAGGGGTATCAAGCCATTGGGACCAAATTCTCTCAAACCTACCCGGGCTTCCCCTGTGTTGGTATATGTACTTTTCCATTATAAGAGTATTCCCCATGTGTGCTACCCAGGAGGTGGTGGTAGGCGGTGAGACCGACTTCCAACCCATCAAAATGAGCTTCCTGGCCTGAAACAGGGCCCTAGAGACCGCGACCCTGGTCAACTCAACAGGGATCGCTTCCTCCAAGATCCCCAGCAGGCAGCACTTAGGGTCCACAGGGATCATAGTTTGAAACACTCTGTTTATTGTACCCACCACCTCAGTCCAATACCTGTGAAGCTTAGGGCATCTCCACAGGAGATGAATGAGATCTCCATTGTGCCTCTGACATCTACCACACACAGGGTCCCCGAGCTTACCCATCTTATGTAATTTCATCGGGGTGTAATGTAACCTCAATAATATATATAACTGTGACACTTTCTGCGCAACATTTAACCACTTCAATACCATGCACTTATACAGCTTCCTGCCCAAGCCAATTTTGAGCTATCAGCGCTGTCGCAATTCGAATGACAATTGCGCGGTCATGCTACACTGTACCCAAACAAATTTTTTATCATTTTGTTCCCACAAATAGAGCTCTCTTTCGGTGGTATTTGATCGCCTCTGCGATTTTTATTTTTTGCGCAACAAATAAAAAAAGAGCGAAAATTTTTTAAAAAAAGTTTTTTCTTTGTTTCTGTAAAAAATTTTTTGTAAATAAGTACCTTTTCTACTTCAATGACGGGCACTGATAAGGCGGCACTGAAGGGCACTGATAAGGCGACACTGATGGGCACCGATGAGGTGGCACTGATGGGCACTGATAGGCGGCACTGATGGGCACTGATATGTGGCACTCATAGGTGGCACTGATTGGCACTCATAGGCGGCACTGATTGGCACTCATACGCGGCACTGATTGGCACTCATAGGCGGCACTGATTGGCACTCATAGGCGGCACTAATAGGCACTTTTAGGCGGCACTGATGGGCACTTATGGGTGGCACTGATAGGTGGCACGGACGGGCACTGATAGGTGGCACTGATGGACACTAGTAGGTGGCACTGGTGACACTGCTGCCTAGCAATGCCAGCCACCACACATTATTTTCTTGGCATGATCGTGCCAGTCAGGGCCCATGTGTGGGCACTGATTGGCATATTTTTTTAATATTTTTTTTAGTTTTACTACATGTGGATGGCCATGGGGGCCATCCACATGCTTAGGGCTTCCCTGGTGGTCCTTGGGGGCTTCCCTGGTGGTCCAGTGTGGGTATCCGAGGGGGGGCTGCGCTGATAAACAATCAGCGCTAACCCCCCCCCTGTCAGGAGAGCCGCCGATCGGCTCTCCTCTACTTGCGTCTGTCAGACGCGAGTGAGGAAGAGCCGATCAACGGCTCTTCCTGTTTACTTCCTGATCAGCCGTGATTCGACACGGCTGATCACATGGTAAAAAGCCTCCGACGGAGGCTTTTTACCGAGATCAGTGTAGCGGTGGGTCAGACTGACCCACCGCTCCACCGATCGCCGCGATGCGCGGCTGTTATCCCGCAGGACATCATATGATGTCCAGTGTGGATAACAGAACCACTTCCCGGACGTCAATTTGCTATTGACTGGGCGGGAAGTGGTTAAAGAACAGGTGGTGACTGACTGCCACGCCTCCTCCCATTGGTCCCCTGTCAGTGTACCTATGTCCTTCTCCCACATGGATTCCGCCCTGCTCGTAGGTGACTTGCCAGTAACATCTGGTAGCATTGTGAGATAAATCCTTTTGTTTCATTGCTAGTGTGCAGCACACGGAACACCGGGGCGGACGACTGAACCCATTCCACCGCATTCCCGTGTGCAGCAACCGCATGTTGAAGCTGCATGTAATAATAATGCATGAGCTGGGAGGTCAAATCTGGCCTGCAGTTCGGGGAAAGTGAGAAGCCTGCCGTTAACGAAAATGTGGGACAGCAGAGCCACACCATGGGCACGCCATCTGGGCCCCTGCTGCAGCTTCACCAACTCCACATAAGACCTATTGCCCCATATTGGGCTGTCTTCCGTGAATCCCTGCACTCCCTGTAGTTGTCGGCCCTTGTTCCAAACCTTTTGAATAAGTACGAGCGTCGGGGTCTGCTTATTGTATTTTAGGAACATTTGGGCCTCCAGCCCCATCGGGATAGTCTCAGCGCCAGTGGCCGATAGCATCAGTCGTGCCGCCGAGCTCCCCGGGTCCTGGGACATAGAGCCGATCAAATGCTGTAACTGGGCCGCTATGTAGTACAGCCAAGGGTTGGGAACCGCCAGCCCCACACTGTCCTTGGCCCGCTGCAAGTGTTCCAGTCTAATCCGAGGGGGCCTAGTATGCCATAACAACCGTCGGAAGAGAGTGTTCACTATTCGGAAGATTTTCAAGTGTATCACTACAGGCGAGTTATGTAGAAAGTAGAGTAGTTGTGGCATTAAAATCATTTTGATCAGGTTGGCTTTACCTGAAGGTTTTACTTTTTGCTATAATAAATATCCCCAAAAAATATATTAAAAAAAATAGGATTTTTGGTACTCACCGTAATATCCTTTTCTCTGTCGTCCATGGATGGACACAGCTCCTTAACTCTTGACCATTGGGTTATGTTCCTGTTCTATAGGAGAGGACTAGGCAGAACATGTTAGATATTTAATACATGTTACTTTAACAGAGTTGAACAGCCCTGCCCAGGGGGCGGTCCCTCCGGACATAACCCTCCACCCTGCAGTCAGCAGCCTCAGTTCGTAAAAAGCAGTACAAACTAAAAAAGGAGGGGTGGGTGCTGTGTCCGTCCATGGATGACAGAGAAAAGAAGGATTTTACGGTGAGTACAAAAAATCCTATTTTCTCTTTTCGTCCATGGACGGACACATCTCCTTAATTCTTGACCATTGGGACATCCCAAAGCAGTATCAAAAAACGAGGGGTGGGCACAGCAATCTAAAAAAACAATTTCACCCCAAACAAGCAGAGCTCCTCAACGGAGGAGTTGCAACCTCAAACAGCCGCCCACCTGCAAAACTTTGCGCCCGAAGGTAGCATCCGAAGATGCACTCACATCAACCTTGTAAAATTTTGAAAAAGTGTGAACGGATGTCCAGGTCTCCGCCTTACACACTTGTGATACAGACGCGTGATGTCGGAAAGCCCAAGAGGCACCGATAGCCCTGGTCGAATGCGCTGTAACTGGAAAGGGAGGCGCTCGCCCCTTAAGGGCATAGGCCTGGATGACGGTCTGCCTGATCCACCGAGAAATGGTGGCCGACGAAGCCGCCAAGCCCTTCTGCGGACCAGACACCGACACAAAAAGTGGGTCAGACCTCCGAAACAGAGCCGTAGCAGACAGGTACACCCGCAAGGCACGTACCACGTCTAAAGAATGTAGCGCAACCTCCTTGGAATGCGATGGCCGAGGACACAAGGATGGAAGTACAATGTCCTCATTCAGGTGAAAGGCCGAAATCACCTTCGGAAGAAAAGAAGGCTGCGGGCGTAGCATCGCTTTGTCCTTATGGAGGACCAAATATGGGGACTTGCAAGACAAGGCCGCCAATTCAGAAACCCTCCTGATGGATGTGATGGCTACCAGGAAGGCCACCTTCTGAGAGAGCGTCAAAAGAGGAATTTCCCTGATGTTCTCAAAAGGAGGTTTCTGAAGCGCCGAGAGCACCAGATTCAAATCCCACGGAGGTAGTGGTGGTCGCACCGGAGGAGCCACATGTCGGACCCCCTGCAAAAACGTACTTACCAGTGAATAAGCCGCCAGGGGTCGCTGAAAGAAAACAGCCAAGGCTGAAATCTGCCCCTTAGTGGTGCTTAAGGCAAGTTTCTGATCTACTCCGCGCTGTAAAAACAGCAGGATCCTGGAAACCGAATAAGTCCTTGGACGCCATTCCATCTCCTCACAGAGATGTAGGCTCTTCATGTGCGATGGTAGATCTTCCTAGAAGAAGATTTCCGTGCCCTCAACATGGTTGAAATGACTGAGTCCGATAGGCCTCGGTCCCTTAGTACCTGGCTTTCAATAGCCATGCCGTTAAAGCCAGTGACTGTAAAGCAGGATGAAGAATGGGACCCTGCAAGAGAAGGTCCTCCCTCATTGGCAGTCGCCAGGGCACATCCGCCACCAGCCACACGAGGTCGGTGTACCAGGGACGCCTGGGCCAATTTAGAATCACTGAAATTCCCTCGGTCTCTACTCTGCGGAGTAGACGAGGAAGCAACTTCAGTGGGGGAAAGGCATAAATTCGCCGATACTGACCCCATGGGGCCACCAACGCATCTGACGTGTCTGCCCAGGGATCTCTGGACCTGGCCACGAACCGACACTTTGCGATTGAGTCGAGAAGCCAGGAGATCCACGTCTGGCGTGCCCCATCTCCGGCAAAGGAGTTAAAAAAACCTCCGGATGTAGCGACCATTCCCCGTGGTCCAGCATCTGGCGACTCAGATTGCCTGCTTGCCAGTTTTCCACGCCTGGAATGTAAACTGTCGATAGGGCCGGCACGCTCCTTTCTGCCCACCGTAGGATGTGAGCGACCTCCGACGCCGCAGCTGAGCTTCTTGTTCCTCCTTGATGGTTGACGTATGCCACAGCCGTGGCGTTGTCTGACTGGGACGCCCTCTTAGTCTCTGAGACCACTTGGAGAGGCACAGCCTGATCGCCCGGAGTTCCAGAACGTTGATCGGCAGTTGGGATTCGGTCAGAGTCCAGCGGCCCAGGGCCGCCTGAACCCCCCCCCCCAGACTCCACCCCCCCCCAACCGGTCAGACTGGCGTCTGTCGTGATCACGGTCCAATGAAAGGGGAGGAACGACTTCCCGGACCAAAGAGCCGTGGATCTCAGCCACCAACTCAGAAAGGACCTGACAAGATGACTTATCTGAATCGGACGATCCAGAGACAATGGAGATCTGTTCCACTTGGAGAGAATCTCCTTCTGCAAGACCCGAGTGTGGAATTGGGCATATGGTACTGCCTCGAAAGAGGCTACCATGAGGCCCAGGAGAGACGACCATTTGCGGGATGTCAACAACCTCACCGCAGTTTGGAGCGTCTGCAACTTCTCCCAGGGAAGAAAGACTCTGGCCTCTGAGGAGTCCAGAATCAACCCCAGGTGCTCTAGGCGCTGGATCGGTACCAACACAGACTTCTGGAGGTTCAGTATCCAACCAAACTACCGGAGGGTCTGACTGGCTATAGACACGTCCTCCTCTAATTCTGAGCTTGAAACAGCTCTCAGAAGAAGGTCATCCAAGTAGCCTACCATAGCAATGCCGCGCTGTCTCAGCAAAGCTAGAATCGGGGCGAGCACCTTGGTGATAACTCTCGGTGCCGATGCTAGGCCAAAGGGAAGAGCCACAAATTGATAGTGGTCTTCGCCGCTCGCAAAGCGCAGAAACCTGATGCCTGACGCAGATGGGGACATGCAAGTAAGCGTCCTTGATATCCAAGGACGCCAGGAAGTCCCCCGGATGGAGCGCAGCCACCATCGAACAAATCGATTCCACCTGGAAGTTTTGAAGCTTTATAAGCTGCAAACCAGCAAAGCCTGGATGCAGGTGGGGGCAAAACTTCATGTGGTAGCAAGCTTGTTTGCTGGCTTGTTGGGCTTGCACACCAAGGGACGCTTCTGTCCCCAAGCTGGACCTTTGTCCACTTGGGAGGGTTTGCCAGCAGGTCCTGACTGACGAAAATACCACTTCTGTGTGGGAAAGGAGGGCCCCGGCTTACGGCCCAGCTCCTTCCCTTTAGTGGACGGAGGGAGAAGTGTGCTCTTACCTCCCGTGACATCCTTAATGTCGTCCAGTGAGGCACCAAAAAGCCTCCCACCTTTGAAAGGCAATTCTGCCAGAGTTTTCTTAGAAGCCTGGTCAGCGGACCAGCATTTCAACCTTATTAGGCGGCGCAATACCACCGCAGATGCGGAGGCCCTGGAGATCAAAGGGGCTGCATCACAGACGTACACGAGTCCCTGTACCAACTGTTCGGCCAGTGACACGCATTCTGGAGGGAGCTGATGCTCCTCCACAGTCTGGTGCAATATTTTTGCCCACTCAGTGAGTGTCTGGGACACCAAGGTAGCAGCCAATATAGGCCGCAATGCTGAACCCAGCATGGTGAACATGGAGCGGCTCACTGCTTCGGACCTCCTATCAGTAGGGTCCTTAAAAGCAGGGGTCCCCTCCACCGGGATAGTGGTTACTTTATTTAACCGAGAGACTGGGTGATCAACGACCGGAGAAGCCTATTTTTTCAAAAGGCTCTCTTTAAATGGGTAACGGACTGCCATGCGCTGAGGGACCGCAAAGGGCCTCTGCGGCCGTTTCCATTCCTTATCTATGAACTTGTCAAAGAAATCAACATAAGGAAAAACCTTAACAGAGCGGGTCGGTTTGTGCGACCCAAAAGGGACAGACCCTGCTGTGGAAGTCCCAGCTGCATCTTCCAGCTTGAGAGTGTCCCTCACAGCATTAATAAGTGCACTCACAAGTGCCCTGTCTTGAACTGACCCGGACGAGGGGTCCTCCTCACAGGGAAGGTCCTGGTCCGCCTCTTCTGACATACCAGAACCGGGGTCCTGAGCCGCAGCCAGGCCCGAGTCTGAGTCAGAACATTCCCCAGGAGATGGCGGGGGGAGGGGACGCTTAGTACCCCACTTACGCCCGCACGCCGCTTCCACCCTGGCAACAAATGACTCCAGGGCTGCGGACAAAGCGTCCATGGGAACCGCAGGTGCAGGGGCACCGGTTGCTGCCTCTGGAATGTTTGGGGAAAAAACGCCAGCTTCTGACTCCATATCGCCCACTGACAGCCCTTAAGGACTTAGTCAAGAACCTGACACAAAAAAATGTCCACCCTCCTTGCTGCAATGACCGGTGGGGTTACCCAGGGGACTCACCGCCTAGCAAGAGACTGTCCAGCGCCGCTGCCTGCTCTCCATCCACACACAGCGTGTGACTGAGGAACTCTGAGGGGAATGGCGCCGTTCAGTTAGTCAGTCAGCACTAGAAACCAAAACCCACTCCAAAATGGCCGCCGGGTGCCCCAGTGAAAGGCGCGCGGACCACAAGAAAATGGCCGCCCGCAATGCAGACCCGCATCATAGCGCGGCCACGTCAAAATGGCCACCAGTAGGATTTGCAATGCAATGCACAGGCCCCAGAAAAATGGCGCCAAGCTGCGAGGTGGACGAGAAGGCCGCAGCGGGGGCTTCTAAGAATTTTACTACCCCCCCCAGAGAGCGGGCCTGGACACCCCCACAGCCCCCCGCAGGGACCTGGAGCCCCCCTAAGGTAATCCCCGGTTACAGCGAGCACCACAAGGGAAGGAGGGAAAAAGGGTGACAGAGGGAGAGAGGGGTGGGTAGGAGAACCCCCTAACGACCCCCTTAGGAATGCCAAGCTGTTCCATCCCACCGAAGCAGGAGGAACTATACTTACCCGGCCTTGCGAGGACCTGCTGGTGCCTTCCTGACAGACCCACAACCGAGCAGTGCGGAGTAGCTGTCGGCCCGGTCCACTGTGACTGAGACAGCAAGCAGCCCGGTCATATGCGAACCCTGGAGCAAAGCTCACGGCCCCCCCTGGAGCCATGGGGTATGTCGTGGCCGACCCCGCACGTAGCTAAGGCCTGCTCACACTCGATGGCCGGACTGGGGGGACTACAAGGATCTATATATTATCCTGCCTGTCATGCCCAGCCGGCAGTTGATAGAAGATTCTAAAAAATAAAAATTTCTTCAGGACTCTGGGCCCAAAAGGGAGCCAGGTCCTTCTCCTCTACTAGGCAGAAAAAAACAGACTGCTGACTGCAGGGTGAAGGGTTATGTCCGGAGGGACCACCCCCTGGGCGGGGCTGTTCAACTCTGTTAAAGTAACATGTATTAAATATCCAACAAGTTCTGCCTAGTCCTCTCCTATAGAACAGGAACATAACCCAATGGTCAAGAATTAAGGAGCTGTGTCCGTCCATGCACGAAAAGAGAAACATTTTTTTCCGCGGTTTATTCCGATACGTATTCTTCTACATATTTTTGGTAAAAAAAAAAAAAAATTGCAATAGGCGTTTATTGATTGGTTTGCGCAAAAGTTTTAGCTTCTACAAAATAGGGGACTGTTTTATGGCATTTTTAATAATAATAATTTTTTTACAAGTTATGGCGGTGATCGGCGATTTTTATCGTGACTGCGACATTATGGCGGACATATCGGACACTTTTGACACCATTTTGGGGCCATTGTGATTTTTACAGCGATCAGTGCTATAAAAATGCACGGATTACTGTAAAAATGACACTGGCAGTGAAGGGGTTAACCTGTAGGGAGCGCTGAAGGGGTTGAGTGTGACCTAGGGAGTGTTTATAACTGTTAGGGGGCGTGACACGTCATTGATCGCTGTTGCTGATGACAGGGAACAGACGATCACTGACAGTGTCACTGAGAAGAACGGGGAGATGTTTGTTTACACTTACCTCTCCCCTTTCTTCAGTTCTGTGACCCGATCGCGGGACACCGGCGGCAATCCGGTCCCGCTTGCGCAGTCACGGAGCTCCGGACCGTGTCACGTGCGACCCACGGCTCGCATACTAAAGGGGACGTACCTGTACGTGCCTATGCCCAGCCGTGCCGCTCTGCTGACGTATATGTACAGGCGGCGGTCCTTAAGTGGTTAAAATGTTTTTGTTTATTATACTTACTGTATTTATGGGCGTATAACACTCACTTTTTAACCCTGAAAATAGAGGGTAAACTGTGCCTGCGTGCATCGTCTTTCATTTTTTATTTAATATTTTTATTCCCATTATAAAAAATGTAAACATCCTTTGTAATTAGAATAAGGCGCAACAGCTCCTCTTTATCAAGAAATCTGGGGTCAATAACATCCCAGATATCTCCTCTACCCTGGAAAGCATGAGATAAAAAAATATATATATATCTCTGCCTTCCAGGGTAAAAAACTGTCAGTGTTTACATCTGTCAGCACTGGAAGCGAGGTCATGACATTGCTTCCGGCTTCCCAGGATCATATCATGTCCCCGGCCAGCTCTATGGTAATACAGAGGCACCGCCGAATCTGTTCCCTAGGTCCCTGATCACAAGAGAAAGCCACCGGAGGATGGCGGGGGGACGGACATCACCTCCCGCTGCCTGTAAAAAAAAAAAAAAAAAAGATATCACCACTTTAAGTCCAGTACGTTATATGATGGCCTTTTGCCAGGAAGTGGTTAAGCACAAAGAGAGGACTTTGCATGGCCAAGAGCAACTAAGGGAGGGCCCAGAAAGTCGCAAAAGGCGACAAAGAGCACAAGCAGTGCGAAAGCAGGAAAGAAGGTTCACACAAACTAGAAGTTTAAATGTACCCAACTGGTGAACAGCAGGGAAAAATATGCCGAGAGATCTTTGGGCGAGAGTCTGTAATGCATAAATCATATTCCCATCGCACACGTTCCTGGAATAAGCTCTGGGTGCTGTAACGACCGCCAGATGGATACTGGAACCTATACAATTTGTAGATATTCGCCAGCACACCAAGGATCACAAATTTCATCTTAACGTTTTTTTTTTTAATTAAAAGAATGACGACATCACAAAACAGTGTAGTGCCCCGTTTCAGAGCAACGCAGGACCCCTTCGTCAGGCTTGTGATAAGTGCATATTGTTGTGCAGAAACATTTAAGTGAACATCCACCAATCAAAACCAGAGTAGATGGCCCCTCCCCCTCATGACAGCATATGACATCACTAGTCCCGCCAAAAACCATAAACAAATGCTAAGTATATATACAGTGGATATAAAAAATCTACACCCGTTAAAATGTCAGGTTTCTGTGATGTAAAAAAATGAGACAGAAATCATTTCAGAACTCTTTCCACCTTTAACCACTTAAGCCCCGGACCATTTTGCAGCTAAAGGACCAGGCCACTTTTTGCGATTCGGCACTGCGTCGCTTTCACCGACAATTGCGCGGTCGTGCGACATGGCTCCCAAACAAAATTTACGTCCTTTTTTTCCCCCACAAATAGAGCTTTCTTTTGGTGGTATTTGATCACCTCTGCGTTTTTAATTTTTTGCGCTATAATAAAAATAGAGCGACAATTTTGAAAAAAAAAATGCAATATTTTTTACTTCTTGCTCTAATAAATATCCCCAAAAAATATATAAAAAAACATTTTTTCCTCAGTTTAGGCCGATACATATTCTTCTACATATTTTTGTTAAAAAAAAAAAAAACAATAAGTGTTTGATTGGTTTGCGCAAAAGTTATAGCGTTACAAAAAGGGGATAGGTCAATGGCATTTTTATTAAAAATTTTTATGACTGCGACATTATGGCGGACACTTGACACATTTTTGGGACCATTGACATTTTCACAGCGATCAGTGCTATAAAAATGCGCGGTTACTGTGAAAATGACACTGGCAGTGAAAGGGTTAACCACTAGGTGGCGCTGTAGGGGTTAAGTGCTCACTGCAGTGTTTTACTGTAGGTGGGATGGACTCTGTGTCACATGACACCGACCTCCGCTCCGAGTACACGGAGCCGAGATCGGTGTCATTGTCACTACTCAGAGCGGGGAGATGCTTGTTTACACAAGCATCTCCCCGCTCCATACCTCCATGAGACGATTGCGGGGATACCCCGCAGCAATCGAGTCCGCGGGACCCACGTTCCGACTCGCGGGGATGGCGGCAGGATCGCGAGGGCGCCGGCGCGCTCGCGACCACACGGCAGCCATTTAAAGGGCCACATACAGGTACAGGATTATGCCTGTCCGTGCCATTCTGCCGACATATATATATACAGTGGCTGGTCCGCCGAATTTATTTATTTTTTTTTTAAAGTCATCAGCTACAAATACTGCAGCTGCTGACTTTTAAAACATGGATACTTACCTGTCCAGGGCACCCGCGATGTCAGCACCCAAAGCCGATCTGTCCCTCTGCTCTCGGGTGGAGGCGCCGCCATCTTCGGTAAGGGAATCATGCTTGAGTCACGCTGCGCGATCCCACTGGTTCCTGCTGTCTTCTGGGACCTGTGCGTCTCCCAGAAGACAGTGTGAGGAGAGGAGGGGCCGGACATGGCGAAGATCGCCACGGATACTGCGGCGATCTATGCCCGGAAGTGGGAATACCTGGATTACACAGGTATTTGCTCCCCCTCCTCCCTGAAAGGTGCCAAATGTGACACCGGATTCCGAAAAGCGCAAGTTCCATTTTTTTGTGGAACTCTGATTTAATGTGACCTATGAACTGTACAACTCAATTAAACAAACAAACTGAAATCTTTTAGGTGGAGGGAAGTAAAAAGAAAAAAATAATATGGTTGCATAAGTGTGCTGAACCTTAAACTAATACTTTGTTGAAGCACCTTTTGATTTTATTACAGCACTCAGTTATTTTGGGTATGAGTCTATCAGCATGGGACATCTTGACTTGGCAATATTTGCCCACTCTTTGCAAAAACACTCCAAATCTGTCAGATTGCGAGGGCATCTCTTGTGCAAAGCCCTCTTCAGATCACCCCACAAATTTCCAAACGGATTCAGGTCTGGGCCATTCCAAAACTTTAATCTTCTTCTGATGAAGCCATTCTTTTGTTGATTTGGATGTATGCTTTGGGTCGTTGTCATACTGAAAGATGAAGTTCATCTTCATGTTCAGCTTTCTAGCAGAAGCCTGAAGGTTTTGTGCCAATATTGACTGGTATTTTTAACTGTTCCTATATCCCTCTACCTTGACTAAGGCCCCTGTCCCAGCTGAAGAAAAACTGCCAAAGGCATGATGCTACCACCACCATGCTTCACTGAGTATAGTGTTCTTTTGGTGATGTGCAGTGTTGTTTTTGCGCCAAACATATCTTTTGGACTTATCGCCTAAAAGTTCAACCTTGCTTTCATCAGACCATAACACATTTCCCCTCATGCTTTTGGAAGACTTCAGATGTGTTTGTGCAAAATTTAGCTGGGCTTGGATGTTTTACTTCGTAAGAAAAGGCTTCTGTCATGCCACTCTACCCCATAGCTCAGACATATGAAGAATACGGGAGATTGTTGTCACATGTACCACACAGCCAGTACTTGCCAGATATTCCTGCACCTCCTTCAATTTTGCTGTAGGCCTCTTGGCAGCCTCCCTAACCAGTTTTCTTTTCATCTTTTCATAAATTTTGGGAGGAACATCCAGTTCTTGGTAATGTCAATGTTGTGCCATATTTTCTCCACTTGATGATGACTGTCTTCACTGTGTTTCATGGTATATCTAATGCCTTGAAAATTATTTTGTCCCCTTCTCCTGACTGATACCTTTTAAAAATGTGATCTCTCTGATGCTTTGGAAGCTCTCTTGCTGTAGGATACGATTACGAAAGTGTCAGGAAAGACCTACTAGAACAACTGAACTTTGAGGTTAATCAGAGGCACTTTAAATGATGACAGGTGTGTACTAGGGTTGTACCGATAACGAGCATTTGCACGAGTAGAAACGCTCCAATGCTTGCCCCGATACCTGGGCAGTCAGGGATAATCGGTGCAGCGGGTGGGGGGTTGGGGGTAACCAGCACCGATCTCCTTGTATAGATTTCAATAAAGCAGCTGACAGACGCTTTTCTCCCTCCCGCAGCTTTCAGCTGCTTTAGGGACATCTATACAGGGAGATTGGTGCTTGTAACTATCCCCACCGATCATCTTTAACTATCTTGTGTCCTTTTCCAGTCCCCACTGTCCTGGATCTGTCAGAATGGTAAGCGGAGGAAGGAGACAGTAAATCTGTCATTTACCGGCTTCTTCCTTTTCTGAATGCAGAATCAGTGATATACTGTATACTGTTCATTCATCTTCAGTGCAGCTGCAGAGAAAAGGACAGGGTCGTCTTCTATCCCTTTCTCTGTCTCAAAGGGTAGATATCTCACCAAAGCCCCCCCCCCCCCCATAAAAAAAAATTAAAAAAATTGTAATAAATATTTAAAAAGGTAAAGTTGTAAAAAAATAAAATTTCTAAATAAAATAAAAACACCGACACCGTAAAAATCATAAACATACAGTGAGAAGTATAAGATATCAATGACATATATCTGGAATAGTCCACCAAATTATCAGTACATTGAACCAATAACTAATAATGACGTTTTCAAAGGGCATTTTCTGACAAAACACGTCAGGGCGGTGCTTCGTATTGACATCACCACTTGACCCCGGAAGCACGGGCGTACGTTTTTTAACTATATTTATTTTGCCGGCTATTTTTAAATCGTTTGTTATTTACCTGATGGAAGTTTAATAAACCACCCAGCGTTTTAAAAGTTAACGCACTATCCTAGTCCTTTCTTATCCCGCTCCACGTCTGTCCCCCGATCCGAGGGAAGGCTTAGACCCTTGTTGGAGAGAGTGTTCCAGCTACACTCAGGACGGCGACACAGCAACTTGCGGTGAGGAGAGCGATAAGAGCCTGGAGATTCTGAACACCCTGGTGAGCCCAAGACCCCGCAGAGGGTTATATCTGCAGGCATTTGAGACCTTATCGGGAGGTCCACCCGATCCAGTAAGGGTCCCTATTATCTTTAGTGTGTCTCACGAGGAGTTCATCCCTTGGTGTTGGTGGATAATCAGCTACAGCTATACTTTCAATCTCAACTCCCTGTTCACTCTGCCTTTGTCACATTGTGGAACTGGACTTATTTTTTCCTTGGATGTAGTGGAGTTTTTATTTATTTATTTTGTCATCACTTTTTTATTAATTTTCTTGACCACTAGTTATTGGTTCGATGTACTGATAATTTGGTGGACTATTCCAGATGTATGTCATTGATATCTTATACTTCTCACTGTATGTTTATGATTTTTGTGTTTGTATGGTTGGCTACTTTGTTCTATTGAAGATACACCATATATGGTTCAAGAGCACATTTATTATTATTATATACTTTTTTTAATTTATCCATCTAGCGCAACTATTCCCCCCTTTTACACAAAAGCCTAACTGTCCTTGCCATTGCCAGGCAAGCCTATCCGCTATGGGGTGCCGGTGGCGCATACTCAGACGGGCCCTGTCCTTGCCATTGGTTGCCATGCAACCAGCCCAGCCAGCCAAATCTGCTCCGGGGACCGGCCGGTTGTAGTCAGGATACAGGAGACGCTAGACAGCGACGCCCTTATTGCAATTATGATATATTTGTAGCAGTCTTTTTTCAAAGAGATTCTGGGTGGAGTCTGCAAGTACTTGTGCCTAGGGTCAGCCTGGACCAGAGAATCCCATAGTGTCATGCTTATGCATGATCAGAGGTGTTTTTTTAAGATTAGAGGTGCTGTCAGCTTGCTGTATGTGCAGATTATTTGTCACGACCTTCCTTATCTGTTGAGATTTGCGATTGAATGTGTGTATGAACATTGGTCAATTTGTTCAGTGGCTCTAGTACGATCGGTTATGGACTTTGCCAATGCCTGATCGAGTACCTTGACAGGATATCCTCATTCTAAAAATGTATTGTACATGGTCTTCAGCTGTTGTTGTCTATCGTTCACATCCATCTGAACAGATCTGTGAAACCCCCATAAACAGAGATGGGCAGGCTATTGAGAAGGTGCTTAGGATGCGCACTTTGGTAATGTAGTAGCATGTTCCTGTCCATAGGTTTAGTGTATAAAGTTGTGGTTAATGAACCTTGAGAGCTGTGACCATTACATCAAGGAACGGAATATTGCAAGGTGAGATTTCTGGATTTAACACAACAGGATACTATTCAGGAAATCTACCAAGTCAAAAAAACTGACCTCATCACAAACCCAGATCAGGAAAATGTCATCTATATACCTAAGCAAACATTTGATATGGTCAGAAAAAAATAGAAGGATAAATATGATTTCTTTTTCGTACATCACGGGACACAGAGCGACTTAGTCATTACTAATGGGTTATATAGATTACCTTCAGGTGTTGGCACTGGCCAATTCCAAACCGGAAGTACCCTCCCCTATATAAGCCCCTCCCATCCGGGAGCGCCTCAGTTTTTTGCCAGTGTCTAAGGTGTTGGCCAAAGAGTAACATGTGTTTTCACTGGGCTTGCGTACAGGTTCTTTTGGGCCTTAGTAAGCTGTTCCGGATCCCACCAAAAAAGCTTCATAGCTAAACTGTCGGTACCTGGGCCTTGCAGCAGAAGAGCAAGGTTTTGCCTGTAATGCCTCTCTTAGGAGGGCTGGACCCTGGGATCCAGAGCTCTGGTCATACCCACGACCAAGATGTTGTCTGTGCAGGGTGCTATACAGGTCCAGGGGAGTGGAACCCTTGGGAACCCGGTCCCTGAAGGTTTAATTACAATGCCTGCCGTGATAGGTGAAGTTTGGACTTCTGTGGACCAAACAAAGTCCTGCGGCGGGGATCAGGTAAGTGGGGGCCCCCAGGAACTTGGTTCTAATTTGTCTGTCTGTTACCTAACGGTATTCCCGCTAAATATCTGTGTTTGCCTGTAACTACTGAAAATGTAAAATTTTAATAGTAGTCAAGAAAAAAAAAAAAGGGACCGCGGTACCTGCGTTAAACCACTAGAGGCCGCTGTAGTCCATTTTTCTTGTCATGTGGATCTTTGGTTTTCTCAAGTCAAAAGATCCAGGCAGTTGGTAAGTTTCTCTGTGGGAATCCACTTCCTCTGCCCTGTTGCTGCGCTCATCCACCGCACAGGCCCTCCGGCAAAAAGGGCCCTGGCTCCTAGTCCCTGTTTGATTTCGAAAAGGGCGCCAATGGCGCACGGGCGCGCGCGCGTACACGCGCCTCCTATGAAAAAAAGGGGCGGGGCGGGTGGATGACGCTCGATGCGCGCCGCGGCGCTTCTGCGCATGTGCAGGCTTCCCAGCATGGTTAAAGACACAGTACAAGTGTCAGCTGGATGCAAACAGAGCTAGCAACAAACAGTGGCACACAGAGGCGGTTGATGCAGGCATCCCCATAGAAAGGCACTTTAGTGGACACCAGCTGGTATATAGCAGCAACTGTGTTAGACTATTACCAGCAAAAATTGGTGTATGACGACGGGAATACCTCAGCTTTGTGCTTAAAGGATATGCCGTCCAGACGCTCCGGAAATAGGTCTTCCAGGAAGCCAAAGGGGTCTCCATCGGGCTCTGAGGATATTGGGCATGCTTGTACTGCACCAATCTCCCCTGAGAATTCAGAGGTCAGTAGCCGTAGAAACCCCGCAGGAATGCCTGGTGCTGCGGCTGTCCCCAGTCCACCTGCTCCTGTATATATAACAGGAGGTTTTATCCTCAACTCTGGGAGGATTGGAAGAGAGATTAACAGCATTGATCGCTGCTTTCCTGTCACAGGAAAAGCGCGTCCGATCTCCGTCTCCTCCTTCAGAGTGCCTGTTAGTGGAGGAACAGCCCCACACAGAGATCGACCTACCTGAAGGGGATCAGGATGAGGTTGATTCAGTTATGGAGGAATCAACAGTGGAAGAACCTTTCTCAGCATCTCAGGCTGAAAGATTATGGGTTCAGTCTCTGACTAACATGGTCCGATCAGCATTTAAAATGCCTCTGGCGGAACCACCATCCACTACGGTTTCCTCGCTGGGGTCGCTAAAAGCTCCCCAGGCTGTCTGTTCCTTCCCAATCCACCCTTTATTAGAAGGGCTTATTTACCAGGATTGGGAGCATCCTGATAAAATATTTGCTCCCCCCAAGAGATTTCCGGTGATCTATCCCATGGAGGATAAGTTCATAAAAAAATGGAGGGTCCCTACAGTGGACGCAGCCATCTCTTCTGTTAACAAATCACTGACATGTCCAGTAGATAATGTTCCAATGTTCAAAGACCCAATAGATAAAAAATTGAAGTCTTTACTAAAATCTGCTTTCTCTACAGCAAGCATGGTGACACAACCTGCGGTAGCAGCGATTGGAGTCTGCCAAGCAGTGAAAGATCAGTTGAAACAAGTCTTAAGGGACTTACCAGATCAGCAGGCTCTTGCCCTAGCTGACCTGCCTAGAGCCTTGTGTTTTGCGGTGGACGCCATAAAGGATACAATCCAACAAGCCTCCCGCTTTACGCTGTCTATAGTACATATGCGTAGGCTTCTGTGGCTCAAAAACTGGTCTGTTGAAGCTCCCTGTAAAAAACTGCTGGTTAGCTTCCCATTTCATGGAGAACGCTTATTTGGAGAAGATCTGGACAAATATATCCAGAAAATTTCTGCCGGTAAAAGTTCACTCTTACCGGTTAAGAACAAGGGTAGAAGTCCTTCTTTTAAGAGGCCTACTTCTCCAGTCCCGGGCACATCGGCTGTGAAGCAGTTCCGACGGCCTCCGCGGTCAAATTCAGGGGCAGAAATCAGGGACAATCACAGGGTAACAAGAAGCCCTGGATCAAGAGAGGTACAAAACCTCCCCCCAAGGCATGAAGCGTTGCCCCCACTCAATCGGGTGGGGGGAAGACTTCAGTTGTTCACAGAGACCTGGCGGGACACCATCAGAGACAGATGGGTGCTCTCCGCAGTAAGTCTGGGATACAAGCTGGAGTTAAAAGGCACTCCTCCTGCCCAATTTATGAGGTCAAACGTGCCAAGAGATCCCCAGAAGAGAGGATCCCTCCTTCTGGCACTAGAACAACTATTGCTCCAAGGTGTAATCATGAAGGTTCCCCTGGAAGAAATCGGATTCGGGTTTTACTCGAACCTTTTCACAGTCCCCAAACCAAATGGGGACGTGAGGCCCATATTAAATCTAAAAGGGCTAAACAAGTTCCTAAATATCAGGACTTTTCGGATGGAGTCGATCCGATCGGTGGCCACCGCCCTACAAGGGCAGGAATGGTTAGCCTCGATCGACATAAGGGATGCTTATCTGCATATTCCCATCTTTCCGGCCCACCAGAAATTTCTACGCTTTGCAGTAGAAGGGCGCCATTTTCAGTTCAGAGTCTTACCTTTCGGTCTGGCCACAGCACCACGAGTGTTCACAAAAATTCTGGCCCCATTATTGGCCAATCTAAGAACACAGGGTGTAACGATAATGGCATATCTAGACGACCTGCTACTAATAGACCACTCAGTGGAAAAGCTGGAAGTAGCTATTCACAAGACAATCAAGTATCTGGAATATCACGGTTGGATTATCAACCGGGACAAGTCAGCTCTAAGACCAGTCAAAAGTCTGGAATACTTAGGGCTAAGGCTGGATTCAAATCAGAGAAAGATTTTCTTACCTCCAGAGAAGGTGTCGTCTTTAAAAGATTTGACCCACTTAGTGGGTACAAAAAGAAAACCATCCATACGCCTCTGCATGAGGCTGCTGGGAAAAATGGTGGCTTCATTCGAAGCGGTACCCTACGGTCAATTCCATTCAAGGAATTTGCAAAGGGCCATACTGTCAGCCTGGAACAAAAAAGTTCAGGCTTTAGACTTACCAATGTCCCTGTCCCCTTCCGTTCGCAAGAGCCTCCATTGGTGGTTGGTGCCCCAGAATCTGGAAAAAGGGAAACCCTTCAGTCCGGTTTCTTGGAAGGTAGTCACTACAGATGCCAGCCTCATAGGCTGGGGGGCAGTACTGGAGCAATGGTCTCTCCAGGGCAAGTGGTCAGAAGCAGAAAAGGCCCTGCCCATCAATCTCTTAGAGATACGAGCAGCCCGGTATGCCCTAGTAGCATGGACATCCAAACTCCAAGGGTCCCCTATCAGAATTCAATCAGACAATGCCACAGCAGTGGCATATATCAATCACCAGGGTGGCACCAGGAGTCGTGCAGCCCAGAGGGAAGCAAATTGCATCCTGGAGTGGGCAGAAAAATATGTCCCAGCCATATCCGCGGTTTTCATCCCAGGAGTGGAAAATTGGAGAGCGGACTTTTTAAGTCGCCAACAATTATGCCCGGGGGAATGGTCTCTTCACCCCGAGGTTTTCCAGGCAATATGCCAGCGGTGGGGAACACCGGATGTAGATCTGCTAGCATCCAGATTCAACGCAAAGGTGGACAGATTTGTGTCTCGCACAAGGGATCCTCTAGCTTGCGGCTCGGATGCCCTAGTGTTCCCTTGGGATCAGTTCAAGCTGATATATGCATTCCCACCGCCACAATTGTTACCGCGATTACTCCGCAGAATCAGGGTAGAAAAGAAACCAGTGATTCTGGTGGCTCCAGCGTGGCCCCGAAGGGCATGGTACGCGGAGATTGTAAAAATGTCAGTGAGGAGTCCTTGGACCCTCCCACATCGCCTGGACCTGCTGTCGCAGGGACCGATATACCACCCTTCCTTACCAGCCCTAGGTTTGACGGCCTGGCTATTGAAGCCCACATTCTGAAAAAGAGGGCTCTCTAATTCTGTGGTATCTACCATGATCAATGCCAGGAAGCCGGTATCCAGGCAGATCTATTATAGGATCTGGAAAGCGTACATTAAGTGGTGTGAGGCCAAGAAATGGCATCCACGTAAGTACGTGATAGGGAGGATTTTGGACTTCCTACAGTGGGCTGTAGATAGGAAGCTGGCCTTGAGTACTATCAAGGGTCAGATTTCGGCCTTGTCAATATTTTTTCAAAGGCCCTTGGCTTCGCATTCACTAGTCAAAGCTTTCATACAAGGAGTGATGCGTATTAGCCCTCCGGTTAGTATTCCCATATGTCCATGGGACTTAAACCTGGTTCTGTCGGTTCTACAGAAACAACCGTTTGAACCATTGCAACACATTTCCTTGGTTCTTCTCACCAGGAAATTGATTTTCTTAGTAGCCGTTTGTTCGGCTAAAAGAGTATCGGAATTAGCCGCCTTGTCCTGTAAGGAGCCATATCTGGTTGTCCATAAGGACAGAGTAGTATTACGTCCTCATCCAGCCTTTCTTCCTAAGGTGGTATCGAGGTTTCATTTGAACCAAGATGTGGTTCTTCCTTCTTTTTTCCCCAAACCTAGCTCGGTAGAGGAAAAGTTATTACATTCCTTGGATGTAGTAAGAGCAGTTAAAGCTTATCTAAAAGCCACTGCTCAGATTCGCAGAACGGATACTTTGTTTATTCTGCCGGAAGGCCCTAAAAAGGGTCAGGCAGCATCAAAATCCACTTTAGCCAAGTGGATTCGACAGGTCATAATACAAGCCTATGGCTTGAGAAAGAGACCGCCTCCGTTCAAAGTTAGGGCGCACTCCACAAGAGCAGTTGGAACTTCATGGGCAGTGCATCACCAGGCCTCCCTGGCTCAAGTATGTAAGGCCGCAACATGGTCTTCGGTACACACGTTTACTAGATTCTACCAGGTAGACGTTAGAAGTCAGGAGGATGTCGCCTTTGGGCGCAGTGTGTTGCAGGCCGCAAAAGATCCTCATGCCTGATGGCGCCCAGCTTATGTATCCCTCCCCTCATTTGGCATTGCTTTGGGACGTCCCATTAGTAATGACTAAGTCGCTCTGTGTCCCGTGATGTACGAAAAAGAAAAAGGGATTTTTATAACAGCTTACCTGTAAAATCCTTTTCTTGGAGTACATCACGGGACACAGAGCTCCCACCCCTCTTTTTGGGACACTTATTGCTTGGCTACAAAACTGAGGTGCTCCCGGATGGGAGGGGCTTATATAGGGGAGGGTACTTCCGGTTTGGAATTGGCCAGTGCCAACACCTGAAGGTAATCTATATAACCCATTAGTAATGACTAAGTCGCTCTGTGTCCCGTGATGTACTCCAAGAAAAGGATTTTACAGGTAAGCTGTTATACAAATCCCTTTTTTTTTTGAGAAAACCAAAAAAAGAGATTTGCAAATGAGGGGGCCGCGGAGCTGCCCATGGCCGTGCCACGGACCTGCACGTACCTAGTCTGTAATGCAGTCACATAACTAAAGATATTTCTCGAGATGGCAGGCAAGTGCTGGGAAAGCTACAGACTACGGTACATGTGGAGGTGAAACAATTGCATAAGGGGTACTGAAAACAGAAGCAATGTAACCATTTCTAGTAATAAGACATTGAAAGAAGTCAATTGGCACCAAGACTAGTTGTTTTGAGGAGGCTAGATATGAAAAACTTCTCAGCTCATGAGAAACAGGCAACCTGGGGTGATACCCGACTCTAAAACAGGGACAAAGGGCACACCAAAATTTAGGGCAGAGTCTGGTGTTTATAGGCCAGGGAGACGTGTAGAAAAGGGGGTCCATGTTATAAAAGTAACTTGTAGCGAGGAGTGGAGATCCAACGACCGTGAGTGGAGAAGCTAGGCACTGGCTGTTCCAAAGGAGTCCAACTAGCAGAATAAGAAGGGAAATTCTCATGAACAGGTGACCAAAGGGTGTCAGTGACAGTATGTTCATAGACATTGAGTCAGTGATAGAAAAAATGCTGTGCTGAATGGAAAGTAAACATGATGTGAAGATTAGACCCAGATATCCCAAGCAGTACAAGGTTGGGAGAAGAGCCTGAGAAGGGTGCATTGTCAACAGCAGGGGAAAGTGAGAACATCAGTGTTCTGGCCTATGGTACAAAGATTTGAACCAGGAGCTTCCAAAGAAAGAGCTGTAGCTGTGTTCAGAAAAAAACAATCACGGGGGCGTGGCCTGGAGAGCAATGGAGTAGGCAGTATCTGATGTGAGCTCCGCTTGCCCATACTCCTGCTATACAATCCTGCTGGCATCCTGAAAGACTGAAGCCATCCCTTGTGTCCGGGGTTCTGTCCTGCATCCCCCGTTGCCTCTGAAGCCCACCAGACAGCTGGAGCGCCGCCCAAGGCCCGACATAGAGAGGTTCCCTGCATCTCCCCTGGGACGGGCCGCGGCTTCGGCCTAGCTCTCGGGCGCCATCTTGCTCCACCCGGCGGAGGCCCTCACGTAGCCAACTTGCCTTCCCTGGAGCTTGGTATCCTAGATCGGCCTCCGGACTGCCTGTGGCCCACACAGCGGAGCCGCGCTGCCTTCTCTCTGCCGTGGGACGGGCCGCGGCTTCGGCCTATCTCCTGGAGCGGCGGCCATCTTGCTACACCCGGCGAAGGCCTCATGAGTTTTGAGGGCCTCCAGGACTGCCCTGATCTCCATCTCCTGCCCGAACGGCCTTCGGATTGCCTGGGGCCGCTACTGCAGCACACCCTCCTTTTGCCGTGGGACGGCAAAAGATGGCCTTACTCCCGGAGCGGCGGCCATCTTGCTGCACCCGGCGGAGGCCTCGGTGAGATCTGCAGGCCTCCCTGTCTGTCCAGAGGTGCATCCCATCCTGAACCAGACTCCAGACTGCCTGGACCCGCTGCCTATACGCATCCACACCCTGCAGCAGCATTGAGGATGGTCCGGGGTTCTGGCCTGATTCCCGGAACAGCGGCCGTATTACTCTCAGAGAAGGCATATTTATCTGCAGCCGGGAGAGAACATGTCTCCGCCAAAAAAGACCTCCGAGGCGGCGGACAAGCTGGCGAAATATCGCCATCAGCATCAAGAACAGCAGGCCAAAGATGGCAATGGCACTTGTTTGGCGGCGGTACATCAGGGCGCTGAAACAGCCATGGTCCTGGATGCCATCGCAAAGCTGCAGGGGTGGTCACTCACCGCCCAAATAGATGAGGTCAAGATTGACATCTCCCTATTGCGCCAGGACGTGTCTAAGGTAAAAGACAGGGTCACCGAGGCCGAGACACGCATTGGAGCGGCAGAGGACATCCTGCACCCCCCTACGCCACACCACGGAGGACATGCAGCGCCAGATCCACCAGCTGCACGCGCACCAGAATGACATGAAGAACCGTTTAAGATGCTGCAACCTCCGATTCATCGGTCTACCTGAAAAGGCTGAAGGTACCAACCCTGCGGAATTCTTGGAATCCCTCCTGATCCAACATTTTGGAAGAGAGGCCTTTTCTGTCATGTTTGCTGTGGAAAGGGCGCACCGCATCCCAGCTAAACCTCCACCTGCGGGAACCCCCCCCCAGGACCTTTATCGCCAAGTTTCTTAACTTCAGAGACAGGGATAAAATCATTCGGTTGTCTAGAGAGAGAAAGGCAACATCGCCCTGGGCAACGGCCATGTCGCAGTGTTCCCTGACTTCTCTAATGAAGTCCAAAGAAAGCGTGCACAGTTCCAGGATGTTAAACGGCGGCTCAGGGTGGCCCACCTTAAATACGCCATGTTGTTTCCGACCAGATTGAGAGTGGAGGAGGGTGGCAGGGCCCTATTTTTTGAGGACCCGAAGGCAGCGGCGCACTGGCTGGACCAACGTGGATGCCCAGATGAACGGATACACGGCCTGTTATTGTGAGTACTGTTGCCATTGCCAGATGATGGAGGCCCCACATTTCTTCTAAGTGTCCCTTTCGCTGTGGGGGGGGGGGTAATCTTATCTCACCGTCTTTGTTTGTCTCGAATGAAAGCTCCCCCCATTTGATTACCCCCCCATTTTTCATAATCCGTGCATTACTTGACTTGTGTATGGGGGTAGGGGACCTAACCTTTAAGCTCCCCTGGGGGTGAAGGACCTTAACCTGATGAAAATCCTGGCCCCTTGGCCTGGAGCTGCATGGACCATAGAGATTAACACCCTATGCTTCCTACCGCCCCCACAGCACTTTCATGGAGATATAGTGGGACTAAGGCCCCCCAAAAAAAACTTTAGTACACAAAGATGACTATGTATCCTGGCAGCGTGAGCATCACTCAGGAAAAGAGCCACATAGGACATGCTTAGTGCCCTATTCTTGCGCTACACCGTGAATAATCGCCCCCCGTTATGTTTGCAACTCCTATTTTTTCCTTCTTATTTTGAACTATTCTGTTCACCATTTTCTAAGTACTGTACCTCCAGCTAAACTTGATGGCTGGAAGCTAATTCATATGAAGGTTGCAAGGGAATGCATGCTTTCACCAAGTTGGGGAGGTGAGAAGCTGGGAGGGAAGGAAAATGCCAGATCTCTTGATTAGAGCATTGGGAAAGTTAGCACCGTTGTGCACTTGTTATTTACTTGGAATAATTTTGTACAAGCACTTACCATATATGCAACATGTATGTTTAGATATGTGAAAAACAACTCAGCACGTATACTGAAAGTAAACTGTATTGTACTTTGCATGATGAACCTGGGACCCTATTTTTTGATGGAAATGATGCCCTGCGGATCCGTGCACACAAAACATACCTCTAAACAATATGGCAGATGTTAAATTCCTACTATGGAATGTGCAGGGAATGCGGGACAAAATCAAATGTACGGCTGTACTGGAATATCTAAAGGGTCAGAAGGCAGATGTCATCGCCTTGGTAGAAACGCATGTCACGGATCATTTACAGGCTGCCTTGAAGTGCCCTTGGGTGGGGTGGGCATACCATAGCACTCATACCAACATGTCTAGGGGGGTTACAGTGCTAGTAGCAAAATCCACTCCTTTTGAACTGGTGTCTGTGGTGTCAGATTGGCAGGGTAGATACCTCTTTATGCATGCCACTGTGGAGGTTACCCCTATATTGATTCTAGCTAGCTACATCCCCCCCTCCGTACAGGTCAGATGTGGTGACGGAGGGTCTTGATTACATAGCACAGTACCCATCGCTACCAGTGGTATGAATGGGGGACTTCAACAATACAATGACCCCGACACTAGACCGCCCAGTACAAGCTGACCCCGGACCGGGCGAACCATTACACACTAGACTATGGCGAACACTGACGGAGTTTACCCTTGTTGACGTTTGGAGACATAATAACCCCACGACCAGAGCATACACTTGTCATTCAACAAGTCACAACACCATGTCCAGGATTGATTTTATTCTTGTCTCCAGGGCCCTGTTGCCCAAGGTAACGGGTTCGGGGTTTAATTCCAGGGTCCTCTCAGATCACACTCCGTGCTGGCTGACGGTGTCTCTTCGAGCTGCCTCCTCAGCACAACAGTGGAGACTTAATCCCCATTGGTTGTCTGTCCTCAAGGACCATGATTTCATAGCTAGGGAACTGCTCTTCTTTTTTGATAGAATGCAGGGGTCCTCTACTCTCAAACTCACACTGGGATGACTTTAAAGCGCATGCTCGCAGGATATTATCCACCAGAATAAGTAGGCGTAAACATGATTCTACCGCCATACTTCAATTAACTTCTGACAAACCTCGAGACCTAGAAGCCACATACAATGCTAGCCCGACCCCTGAAAACCTTAACAGAGTCAAACTCCAGTCCCGTATGGTTACGCAAATGCTCACTGAGAAAGCTACACAGCTGGTATTCTTCAGCAGGCAGAGAGTATACAGGTCCTTCTCAAAAAATTAGCATATTGTGATGAAGTTCATTATTTTCTGTAATGTACTGATAAACATTAGACGTTCATATATTTTAGATTCATTACACACAACTGAAGTAGTTCAAGCCTTTTTTTGTTTTAATATTGATGATTTTGGCATACAGCTCATGAAAACCCAAAAATCCTATCTCAAAAAATTAGCATATTTCATCCGACCAATAAAAGAAAAGTGTTTTTAATACAAAAAAAGTCAACCTTCAAATAATTATGTTCAGTTATGCACTCAAAACTTGGTCGGGAATCCTTTTGTAGAAATGACTGCTTCAATGCGGGGTGGCATGGAGGCAACCAGCCTGTGGCACTGCTGAGGTGTTATGGAGGCCCAGGATGCTTCGATAGCGGCCTTAAGCTCATCCAGAGTGTTGGGTCTTGCGTCTTTTAACTTTCTCTTCCCAATATCCCACAGATTCTCTATGGGGTTCAGGTCAGGAGAGTTGGCAGGCCAATTGAGCACAGTAATACCATGGTCAGTAAACCATTTACCAGTGGTTTTGGCACTGTGAGCAGGTGCCAGGTCGTGCTGAAAGATGAAATCTTCATCTCCATAAAGCTTTTCAGCAGATGGAAGCATGAAGTGCTCCAAAATCTCCTGATAGCTAGCTGCATTGACCCTGCCCTTGATAAAACACAGTGGACCAACACCAGCAGCTGACATGGCACCCCCGACCATCACTGACTGTGGGTACTTGACACTGGACTTCAGGCATTTTGGCATTTCCCTCTCCCCAGTCTTCCTCCAGACTCTGGCCCCTTGATTTCCGAATGACATGCAAAATTTGCTTTCATCCGAAAAAAGTACTTTGGACCACTGAGCAACAGTCCAGTGCTGCTTCTCTGTAGCCCAGGTCAGGCGCTTCTGCCGCTGTTTCTGGTTCAAAAGTGGCTTGACCTGGGGAATGCGGCACCTGTAGCCCATTTCCTGCACACGCCTGTTCTCGGTGGCTCTGGATGTTTCTACTCCAGACTCAGTCCACTGCTTCCGCAGGTCCTCCAAGGTCTGGAATCGGTCCTTCTCCACAATCTTCTTCAGGGTCCGGTCACCTCTTCTCGTTGTGCAGCGTTTTCTGCCACACTTTTTCCTTCCCACAGACTTCCCACTGAGGTGCCTTGATACAGCACTCTGGGAACAGCCTATTCGTTCAGAAATTTCTTTCTGTGTCTTACCCTCTTGCTTGAGGGTGTCAATGATGGCCTTCTGGACAGCAGTCAGGTCGGCAGTCTTACCCATGATTGCGGTTTTGAGTAATGAACCAGGCTGGGAGTTTTTAAAAGCCTCAGGAATCTTTTGCAGGTGTTTAGAGTTAATTAGTTGATTCAGATGATTAGGTTAATAGCTCGTTTAGAGAACCTTTTCATGATATGCTAATTTTTTGAGATAGGATTTTTGGGTTGCCATGAGCTGTATGCCAAAATCATCAATATTAAAACAAGAAAAGCCTTGAACTACTTCAGCTGTGTGTAATGAATCTAAAATATATGAAAGTCTAATGTTTATCAGTACATTACAGAAAAATAGGATTTTTATAACAGCTTACCTGTAAAATCCTTTTCTTGGAGTACACCGCGGGACACAGAGCTAGTCATTACATAATGGGTTAAGGGTCACCAGCGGTGATTGGACACTGGCACAACCAATGGAAGACAGTTCCCCTCCATATAACCCCTCCCATCAGGGAAGTACCTCAGTTTTGTAGCAAAGCAGTAAGGTTCCCATAAGAAGGGGGGGACCTCTGTGTCCCGTGGTGTACTCCAAGAAAAGGATTTTACAGGTAAGCTGTTATAAAAATCCTATTTTCTTTATCGTACACCACGGGACACAGAGCTAGTCATTACATAATGGGACGTCCCAGAGCAATGCTCATATGAAGGGGGGGAGACACAGATCAAAACAGGCCGCTTGCGGACCAGAAGCCCTATACTGCTGCCTGCAGCACACTTCACCCAAAGGCGGAATCCTCATGTCCTTTCACATCTATTTGATAGAATTTGGAAAATGTATGGACTGAAGACCAAGTTGCAGCTTTACAGATCTGAGCCATCGAAGCCTGGTGGTGCACTGCCCATGAAGCACCTATCGCCCTGGTAGAGTGCGCCTTAACAGGAAAAGGAGGAGTCCTGTTCTTTAAACCATAAGCTTGAATAATTACTTGTCTAATCCACCTGGAAATGGTGGATTTTGATACCGCTTGGCCCTTCTTGGGCCCATCTGGTAAAATAAACAAAACATCTGTTTTACGTATCTGAGCGGTTGCTTGCAGATACACCTTTACCGCTCTCCCTAGATCTAGAGAGTGTAATAATTTTTCCCCCGCCGTCCGCGGGTTTGGAAAAAAGGAAGGCAGAACAATGTCTTGATTCAAGTGAAAAGCCGACACCACCTTAGGTAGAAAAGCCGGATGGGGTCGTAGTACGATTTTGTCCTTGTGACAAATTAGATAAGGCTCTTTACCAGAAAGAGCTGCTAGCTCTGATACTCTCCTAGCAGAAGCTATAGCAATCAGAAAGGCCAACTTCCTACTTAATATAATTAAAGGAATATGGCGAATAGTTCAAAAGGTTGCTTTTGCAACACTGACAATACCAAATTCAAATCCCATGGACACAAGGGAGTCCTAACTGGAGGATTTATCCTCAGTACCCCCTTAATGAATGTCCGAACTAGGGAGTGAGATGCCAATGGTCTCTGAAAGAAGACTGATAGAGCCGATATTTGCCCTTTGATGGTGCTAAGGGCTAAATTCATATCCACTCCTAACTGGCAAAAAGCAAGAATCCTACTTATTTCATACTTCTGAGGATTCCAACATCTGGATTCACACCAGGAAACGTATGCTCTCCAGACTCTCTGATAGATGAGTCTGGAGGCTGGCTTTCTAGCATTAATGAGCGTAGAAAGAGCCGGACCAGAGACCCCTCTCTTTTTAAAAATGTGGGTCTCAGCAGCCAGGCCGTCAACTTTAGCCTTTGTAAGGAAGGGTGGAATACTGGACCCTGTGACAGCAGGTCGTGTCGGAGTGGAAACTTCCAGAGCCTTCCTATCGCCGTTTTTACAATCTCGGCGTACCAAGGCCTCCTGGGCCAGTTTGGGGCCACTAGGATTACTGGTATTCCCTCCTCCTTGATCCTGCGAAGCAGTCTTTGTAGAAGAGGGATCGGAGGGAATGCCTAGATCAGTGAGAACTGATTCCATGGAGTTATTAGAGCGTCTGTATTATTAGAGCGTCTGTATTATTAGAGCGTCTGTCCCGTAGGCTAGCCCTCGTTCTGGACACAAAGTTGTCCAATTTCTTGTTGAACCTGGCAGCTAGCAGGTCTACATCTGGGTTTCCCCATCTCAGACATATGGCCTGAAAGATCTCGGGGTGAAGAGACCACTCCCTGGTAGCAGCTGCTGACGACTCAGGTAGTCTGCTTGCCAATTTTCCATCCCTGGAATGAAGATTGCAGAAAGGCAAGGTACATGCTCTTCTGCCCATGCCAGGATCCGGTTCACCTCTCTTTGGGCTGCCCGACTGCGGGTGCCTCCTTGGTGATTGATGTAAGCTACTGCAGTAGCATTGTCGGATTGAACCCGAACTGGGTAGCCCTGTAACCTGTATGTCCAGGTTTTGAGGGCTAGATATACCGCCCGGATCTCTAGCACATTGATGGGCAGGATCCCCTGAGTCTTGGCCCAAGTTCCCTGGGTAGAAGCCTCCTCGAATACTGCACCCCAGTCCGATAGGCTGGCATCCCTAGATACCACCTTCCAGGCCACTGGGAGGAAGGACTTTCCCTTCCGTAAATTCCTGGCTTCTAGCCACCAATCGAAGTTGTGGCGTACTTGTGAGGACAGGCGCATGGGTATATCCAGAGCTTGGCTCTTCCTGTTCCAGGAAGCTAAAATATTGCCTTGAAGTAGTCTCGAATGAAACTGGGCGTAAGGGACCGCCTCGAAGGAGGCTACCATCTTTCCCAATAGTCTCATGCAAAGGCGAATAGACGGCCTCTTGTTTGCTTTGACCTTGTGGATCAGGTCTTTCAGAGACTGTATCTTCGGTTCTGGCAGGTATACCCCGTTTTGGGCTGTATCTATGATCATGCCCAGGTACCCTATCCTTCTTTGGGCCTGGAGAGAGGATCTTTGTAAATTTATAATCCATCCTAAATGCTCCAGGTATCCTACTGTAGTGTGTACAGCGTGACCCAATCCGTCCTTTGACTGATCTGTTACTAGTAGATCGTCCAGATAGGCTGTTACCGCAATGCCCCGTGTTCTTAGGTTACTAACAGAGGAGCTAGCACCTTTGTGAATACTATGGGCGCGGTGGCTACACCAAACGGCAGAGCCACAAATTGAAAGTGGCGATCTTCTACCGCAAACCTTAGGAATCTTTGGTGAGCGGGGAGGATGGGTATGTGTAAATGTGCGTCCTTGATATCTATGGGCGCCATGAATTTTCCGCCCTTTAAAGTGGCGGCCACGGATCGGATCGTTTCCATTCGAAAATGGCGATCGTTCAGGAACCGATTTAGGGATTTTAGATCCAGGATGGGTCTGACATCTCCATTTGGCTTTGGATTTAACAAAGAGGTTTGAGTAAAAACCTGAACCTCGCTCTTTTTGGGGTACGTCTGTAACTACCCCTTGAGCCATTAAGTGATTCAAACCTTTGAAGAAGGATTCTCTTTTTTGTGGATCCTTGGAGAGTCTTGAACCTCGGAATTGAGAAGATGGGATCTCTCGAAATTCCAGTTTGTACCCTGAGGATATTGTGGATACTACCCAATTGTCCTGGATTTCTGACCACCAAGTTGCTCAGAACTGACAAAGCCTTCCTCCCACTCGGCCGAGCGGGGGCGCCCCTTCACTGAGAGGCTTTGGGGGCTTGCTTATTAGCTCTTGCACCCCACGGCTTCTTGTTCTTCTGAGCTTGCCCCTTGGCTTTTGTGGGCGGCTAAAACAGGCCGCCGCCACTGGTTGGAGTCAGATTTCCCGGGAGCTGGGGAGAGAGCGTTTAAAACAAGATCTCTTGTTTTTCTTTCTCTCAGGTAAAAGTCGTTTTACCACTTGATCTTCTGTATATATTTTTCTAAATCTTCCCCAAATAGGCGTTCGCCATGGAACGGGAACTTGCCAACAGCTTTTTGCATGGGGTCTCCGCTGACCAATGCTTAAGCCAAAGTACTCTGCGCATCTGTACCAGCTGGAGTGTAAGGCGTGATGCCTGTATGATAGAATCTCTCATGGCATCCACTGTGAAGCATAAGGCTTTAGGCAAATTTTTCCCAATTTCTAGCCTGCTCTGAAGGCAGTTCCTTCAGCCCCTGCTTTACCTGTTGGCTGATGACCTGACCCATACCGACTGCTGCTACTGCAGGTTGGGTAATTGAGCCGGCCAAAAGGAAGGAGGATTTCAACTTCCTCTCAGAAGGATCTTTTAAACCCTTGTACATTATCCACCGGACATGTCAGGTTTTTATTTACACAAGAAATAGCCGCAACTACCGCAGGCAGGCTCCATTTCTTAAAAAAAAAAAATTTCCCCCATAGGATAAAGAATGTTAAACCTTTTTGGAGGTGAGAAACGCTTATCTGGATGTTGCCAGTTTGCGTAT
This sequence comes from Rana muscosa, assembly GCA_029206835.1. Taxonomy (NCBI): domain Eukaryota; kingdom Metazoa; phylum Chordata; class Amphibia; order Anura; family Ranidae; genus Rana; species Rana muscosa. The sequence goes on along the minus strand of CM055127.1, from coordinate 352,998,751 downwards.
ATTAGATCCTCTAGTAACGGATGAACCGGGAAGGAGCATGCACCTTGCAGGGATCTTAATGACCCTAGGGAGGAGACAGGTAATTCCGTTACCTCCGCAGAGGTTAACTTAAATGCACTGCTATAGCATTGTACCTGTGACCTTAAAATCTGGCTCCTCATCCTCTGCTGATGTAGCCTCCTCCTCCTCATCCTCCTCCCTCAGGTACTTCTGAAGGGAGGTCCAATACTGGAAGAGACCTGCTTCGCTTATTGTTCCTTTTTAGAGGACTTAGCGATTAAGGTAGCAATTTTTTCCTCCAGATTATTTAGGGCAGCTGATAAAGTGTCCTCAGTGACATATACAGGCCCAGGCTCCACTGGGGAAGCCGCCATACCTGACAGAGGTAATGGCTCATCCTGAACAGGTGCATTTAGCAACACAGGAGAGAAAGGTACCGAGTCAGCACAGTTAGAGCCTCCTCTCAGGCGGTGGTGCTTTCTTATCTCTTTTTGTCCGTATTACTTCCCCTGGAAGGCTTACCGTTTAGACAAAATACAAGGTACCTAAATGCATATGCTACCGTGTTCAGTTTAGCAAATACATTAAGTATGCAACTTTTAACACATAACTATGCATAACATGGATGTCTTCTAGGAAGTACCCAATCCAACCACATGGAGTCTTACGTCCCTGTATAGCTGCTGTGTTTCTCTGCCAGGAATAAGAGAACTAACGAGCTTGCTTGCTGCTGCAGTGCTTCTCACACTGACAGTCTTTTAAAATTGGCGCCGTTTCTGTGCCTGCGCGCGCCACGTGCCCGCGCACGCCTTCGCCGCCGCCCCCCCTCCGATAAAGCGCGCTCCCGCGCGCGCGCGGCCCTTAGCGCTATGGCGGTGGCCATAGTGAGAGAGGACTCTCATCAGCCCTTGTTCCCACTTACCTGCATCTGCAGGTGTCTGGTCGGCCACCGAAAGGAGGATCGGGGTGCCCCAGCAAGCTCAGCAGCGGAGGTGACGAGCAGTGTACTTCGCCGAAGCCGACACTGAACAGAGTGAGGTGAGTATATTCAGCTCTTTACTCCCCCCAGTGGTGGAAAAAAAGAAGACATCCACTTTTTGAAAAAGGTCCCAACCTAGTTATGGACCTTCTAATCTCACCTTATCCACGCCGCAGGTTTTTCTGCTGAAAGATTTCAGACAGATACCAAACTTCACCCTTCACGGTGGGCTATGTGTGCCAACCTTCAGGGATATGGGTTCCTATTTAAAGGATACCTCTCCCCTGGGCCTTGTACAAGACTCTTACCAGGACTTTATAGCGAAATAGCGAAAGTGCTGGATCTTAGAGCCCAGTCCTCCGAAGAGAGACATTACAGGCGACGCCTCATGGATGAGGCCCGGATCCCATCCAGATTCAGCTCATTTGTAGGCGTCTTGGATGGATCCGAAAGCATAGCTCTTTTACCCCCAGAGGGTCTCTTTGGTAGAGCTTTCCTTTAGCACCTCCTAACGCGTCCAACACCTTTCGACACTGGCGAAAAAACTGAGGTACTTCCCTGATGGGAGGGGTTATATGGAGGGGAACTGTCTTCCATTGGTTGTGCCAGTGTCCAATCACCGCTGGTGACCCTTAACCCATTATGTAATGACTAGCTCTGTGTCCCGTGGTGTACGATAAAGAAATAATGAACTTTATCACAATATGCTAATTTTTTGAGAAGGACCTGTATGAGCAGGGGGAGAGAGCGGGGAGACTGCTGGCCTATTTGGCTCATTTGGATGATAAGCCTCCGGTGGTGGTCTCACTTAGTGACCCTGATGGACATAGGATTACAGACCCGAACCAGGATGCAGATAAATTTTAGCAATTCTACAGTACCCTTTATAAATCCCAGAGTACATACACGATTAGGGAACTGCAGTCCTATTTGGCCACCATTCAGTTTCCTTAGCTTAGCCAAGAGCAGGTTAAGCTGCTAGACGCGCCAATTATGGCGCATGACATTGCTGAGGCGATTGCTCAGTTGGCTAAATCTAAAGCACCAGGACTAGATGGACTCCCTTTGGAATTTTATGCTACCTACTCCGATATACTAGTTCCCAAACTAAAGGCCCTGTATCAGTCTATCTTTGATACGAATGTGCTCCCTGAGTCTATGCAGGAAGCCCAAATAATAGTACTACCCAAACCTGGTAAGGACCCCCACTACCCTGAATCTTATCGGCCTATTTCTCTTCTGCAGGTTGATATTAAAATCCTGGCTAAAATACTAGCATCTCGGTTAAATGCTGCCATATTGTCACTAATTCACATGGACCAAACGGGGTTCATGCCGGGAAAGAACACTGCCATGAACATTAGACGACTGTACATGAATATCCAGGCGCGACATGATAACTCAGGAACCAGGGTGGTGGTGGCAGCGCTTGATACGGCCAAAGCCTTTGACTCAGTGGAATGGCCCTACCTGTGGGAATGTATACATAATTATGGCTTTGGACCACATTACATAAAATGGGTGCAGATCCTATATCAGACTCCCAAGGCACGGATTTTGGTCAATGGCTGGCTGTCGGAGCAGTTTCCTCTGGAGAGGGGTACTCGTCAGGGGTGTCCCCTCTCCCCATTGCTATATGCCTTAGCTGCTGAGCCACTGGCTATCGCCAGAGCACACCCTGATATTCAGGGTTTGGGTCAAGGTCAATCAGTAGATAAGATAGGCCTGTACGCGGATGACACTATCCTCCATCTAGCGGACTAGGGACCGTCACTGCAAACAGCGTTGCGAATCATTGAGCAAATGGGTGGTTATTCGGGCCTGCGCATTAATTGGGACAAGTCCCAAATTCTCCCCATAGATGTCTTCCCCCCCCCCTGTGGTGACCCCCTCACTGCCACGCTCCAGAGTATCCAGGATTAGATACCTGGGAGTTGAGGTTACCAGGAGTCTGACAGACTACACGCCCTTGAATGTGGCACCGCTATTTGACATGATCAAGCTCAAAACACAGACGTGGGCTAGATTACCGTTAGGGGTGATGGGGCGCATAAATATTGTAAAAATGATTATATTGCCCAAACTTCTGTATATGGTATGGCATGCCCCTCTTTACATTCCCTTAAAAATATTTAAACAAATGGAAGCTATTCTGAATTCATTTGTTTGGGGGACTGGCAGACACAAACTAGCTTGGCACATTTTTAAGAACCCAACGGACATGGGTGGTGCTTCCCTCCCAGACCTTCATGAATACTATTTGGCCTCACAGCTCTCTCACCTATACCACTTCAATACCTCGGAACTCCAGCGCTATAGGTCTTTCGTTTGTGATAAACCAGGGCACCCGACGCACACACCCCTACAGGCCATCCTCCGCGGGAAACAACCGAATAAGCAGGCATTGAGGCACAACGCAGGGATGTTACTACATCACCAGCGGATATGGGAAATATCCCTTAAAAAACTAAATGTTGGGAAGTTTTATTCTCATAACCCATTGTGGCTTAACAGCCATATGCCGGAACTGGCGGGGATTCCCGACTCGGTGGTCTGGGCTAGGTATGGCATAATATACTTATACCAAGTCCTATCAAACCCTGGGTTCAAACAGTTTCAGGCACTTAGAGAGGAATCTTCGCTCCCACAGCACTTAGCCTTTAAATACCTGCAACTCCGTCATGCACTCAGAACCCAGCTGCCATCTCTGGATGTAGAGACGGAACCCCCACCGGTGCTGGGTATTGTTTTGGGGAGTGACCCCTCCAAGCTTATTTCGCACCTGTACTGTACTATCAGACATCGGGGTACGGTAGCAGTTGCTCAAAAGGCCAAGACGGCATGGGAACAGGACGTAGGCCCAATAGAAGACGCAGACTGGTACGAAATACTTGAGGGAACCAAGACGGCGTCCCCTAAGCTGTCGGATAGACTGACACAACTTTACATTGTTCACAGAGCCTACCTAACACCACTGAGAATGGCCAAAATCCGACCCACATCCAATCCGACCTGCCGTCTGTGTCGGTCCACTCCTTTGGAGTTGTCCAAATATTCAGACTTACTGGACGCAGGTTGTCCGCTTTCTGCATGACAATATCGGATCCCCTGTGGTACTTGACCCTAAGATGTGTATTCTGGGGCTATTGCCTGACGTAGAGGAGGATAAATATCACACAATCTTCCTTTTTGAATCGTTATTAGCACGGAAGGTGATCGCTCAGAGATGGATGCAGGATTTGCCCCCCACTCTACAAATGTGGAAAAAGGCTGTTAATGACACTTTTCCATTTAAAAAGCTGATTTACACACACAGGGGTTCCACACAAAAATATTCCAAAGTTTCGGACAGATGGCTAGCGGATGGAGAAACGTGTCGGACTGGGCCTCACCCGGAGGGTGTTTTACATTAAAATGCTCCGGTATCCTTGTGAACATGTGAATGTATGACAAGCGGTATTTAGCTAAACAAAATCTTATCGCATTTCACTATATGAAACAGTATTTTTATTGAAGTATGTGCTTGACTGTCATGTAATATGTGATTTATATTAATAAAGTTGGTTTTTCCAAGTAAAAAAAAAAAAGAAATAAACAATAACATCCAAACTCATGTTAAATAGGAGTCAGTACACACCCGCCATCATATAAAAGTGCCTCTGATTAACCCCAAAGTTCAGCTGTTCTAGTAGATCTTTTCTGACCTTTTCTTAGTCGCATCCTACAGCAAAGGCCATGGTCCGCAGAGAGCTTCCAAAGCATCAGAGGGAGTCTCACTGTTAAAAATGTATCAGTCAGGAGAAGGGTACAAAAGAATTTCCAAGGCATTAGATATACCATGGAACACAGTGAAGATAGTCATCATCAAGTGGAGAAAATATGGCACAACAGTGACATTACCAAGAACTGGACGTCCCTCCAAAATTTATGAAAAGACAAGAAAACTGGTCAGGGAGGCTGCCAAGAGCCCTACTGTCAATATGCGTGCTTTAGAGAAGGAATTTCACATTTCAACTCTGGCAGAGTGTGTGGTGGTGAAGGAGCTGGGTACTTTTATGCTCTGAAGAATGGTAGCTGTGTTAAAGCTGTTAAATGTCCCAGAAAATCTACCATTGCTGCGGATAAGTCGGCCTGGTCAAAGATTGGTTTGAGAACAAGCTTGAAGCTTTTCAGGTTGTTACTTAGCCAAGAAAAACTGACATAGTTGCAGAAACATCAAATGAAAATTTTCCAGCAGGTCCATTAGTCCGAAACCCATCTAACAAGCATTAGATTAGCATTTGTCGGACAGGGAAGACTAACAGATTAAAATTCGCCCCGTCCCTGCTTAATCAGAAGAATTTCAATCTGTGTGTACCCAATTTAGTGGGTGGGGTTATATGGGTACACTGGGGTCAGTTCTCAGAAAAGTTGTTGCCAGTGTCCTTTCATCTGAAGGCAGCAGCATATAACCAATGGTCTAAAAATACAAATACTGTGGTGAGGATAATATTGTTATACACATTTTACAGATATAAATAGTACCTCTGTCACTAAAAGGGCTATGTTTCCCACATGGACATAATTCTTATTTGGCTCCGGTGAAAACTTCTTAGGCGGAAAGTCTTCTACAATAAAATAAAGCACAAAGAATTTAAAGGATTTAGCATTTCACAGCAGTAACACGTTTTTGGCTATCACCATGTATTTACAAATATTTTTTTTGCGGAAAAAGAAAAGAGGGGGGGGGGTACATAAGGAAACACTTTAAACAATTTTGTCTATGATGCCGTGTCACATAATATGAGGATAAACGGTAGTAAAACGGGTGTGGGTTGTTGTTCATGAATGGACTAACATCAACTCAGGACATGTGACGATTTAGAAGATCAGGAAGAATTTTGACTTGCCTGTAAACTCCATATCTTTGAGTACTGTACAGGACACTAGCAACTTATTCATACATCATGGTTTACAGGCTCGTACTTTCAGGTGAATATACAAATGGCAAGCTTTTGAGGATCCCCCCGGATAACCTCCCCCATAACCCTACAGTCACTGGAACCACTGTGTCTTGGGCTCCTGAGAGGGCCAGCCTCCTTCCCACAAACTACAGACCTAGGACTAAGGAGACCCCCCCCCCCACCTCTAGGGGTTACCAGAAACTTTTTCCCCAAAGGGGCCGTCACGGACACTGGCTGCAGGGTCCTTTTCTGTCCACATCCACTTATTTGTTATATTTCCTGATTTTAAAGGACAGTTCCCTTGTGTTTGCACCACACCATCTTACTGGGGTTTAGTAGCCACAGCTGTGGAACTCTCACCTGGCTACAGTAGGGCCTGCTACTGGGTACACCCTTTACTAGCTTTTGCTCTGGCCCCTGACCTTGGAGGACATCACTTTTTGGACTGCATCATCATGGGGCCTGGAGCTATCGAATTGTATCCTGGGACAAGGGGCATTTAGGGAGGATGACCTGTGTCCTGTACTGTACTTTAATATATGGAATATACAGGCAAGTCAAAATTTATCATAATCGTACAGGACACCGGAAAGAAATAGAAGGGTGGGTAAATGGAACTGTGCCAACAGGCCTAAAATACAATGGGGTAAAAAGACCCAAGTTTAGAGTGCTGCTGCAAGACCTTGGTAGCCAAAAGCTGCAACTGCAGAAGAATGGACAGCCACCTGGTAAAGCATTGAGAAAGTATGAACAGGAAAGCAGGTGGCAGCCTTAAACAGTTGGGCAACAGAGGCTTGGTGCCTAAGGCTCAGGATACTCCTAAAGACTTGGTATTGAGTTAATAACAAATATTTGTACATTTTAAGTTGTACCTTTTTGTGAAAAGGTGAAAATTGAAGGTAAGCAAAACTGTAAATAAAAACAATTTACTCCAAAAATCCAAAGGATACAATTTTTCACTTCCAGCTTTCACAATTTGAAAAGACCCCTAAAACTAGACATTTTCTGAAAGCACATGACCTGGAGAATAAAAAAGGTGCTACTGATTTCTTGGACCCCCCACAATAATAATTGCGCAAAAGTTCATCATATCGCTATTTTCACAAAAAATACACTAAAATCATCAATAGTGAACATAAACACAACATACCTTACAAAATTCCGGCTAAATTCCTACTAAAGCATTGTTCGCATGTTGCATATATTAAAGTGTACGCTCATGGAGGGCCATGTTTAATCACACAGGGATGCACAGTTGTTCCGTGCATCCCCGTACAGGCAGATCAATTTATATCAATTGGGATGCAATAGCTGCACAGGTATAGCGGCTGTTCCCAATCCGACATCCGCGTGGGTGTGGATACACGACCCAAAAGCAGTGTGAGCTCAAGGACATGTATGCAGACTAGGGGTGTTGAAATTAATCGTAACATCGATGCATCTGGATTCGGCCGTCCGCGATGCGGCATCAATGCTACAACTTAAAAAAATTGATTTATGATGTCATCCTCGCGCCGTGACCTGCCTCTGAGTCCGGACCTGAAAGCAGCCGAAGTAAGCGCGCCATCATTTCCCGCCTCCCGTCGATGTCATCCCCAGCCTCCCTGTGTCGCTCGCGTCACTGGCAGACACGTGAGACGAGACAGAGTGACACCTGTTCGAGTCCCGGTCCCCAGAGCTTTCCTCCTCGGCTTACTATCACTATGCAGTGTGCACTGCACTGCACACAAGCTGCCTGTTACAGGGGAAGATCATCACCTGACTCTCACAACTGGCTGCTGTGGGCAGCAGCTGCAGAAATGGGAGAGAGACCAGAACGAGCCATGCCGTGCTTGTCCTCTGTCCTCCTCACAGGCAGCAGGAGAGGAGACCTCCAGCAGTGAGTGGCTGAGTGCAGCACTGACTCGCCATCATCATCAGGTACATAAGAGAGACACTGACTGTCACAGACACAGTAGTACTACTAGTACACTTATAACTGTAACCAAGATATATAATATATCATATAATCTATCTCTGATGCACCATGTGGAGTGGACTGCAAAATGAAAATATGCCAAATTTATGATTGTAATAATAATTGTAAATAATAAATACTAATAATGATGGTGATTGGGTGAACTGAATTATTCTGTATTCCTAAACATTAAAGTGAGTTTGAGTGACTATACCATTGCCATTTAATTAATTATGGTTTATGAAGGTCTACTGTAGCTCTCTAATCTATTGTCCAATGTCTTAGTGATTGATCACAACTTCATTGATACCTTTGTTTGTATGATTTATGGTTTTGCTCATCACTGCCCCACACATGCAATCCAGTGATTAATGAAATGGCATACGTTGTCATTTGGGGGAGGGGGCGGGAGGATGTTGGGACATATGTTGTTGTAGCTGTTTGTTCAATACCAGTGTGCCACAAAGATTGGAGAAGGAGAGATAGAGATCACGTGACCGACCTTGACCGGCTGTCGCTGAGTGACCACGGCGGCTAGCAGTAGCACAGATCACAGATAAGGGCGCATTGTTTAACACATAGCGAGTAGCAACGGTGTGTGGGGTAGAATAATCATGTCTGCAGTCGCTGACCATCTCCTGTAGTAGGTCTGCAGTCGCTGACCATCTCCTGTAGTAGGTCTGCAGTCGCTGACCATCTCCTGTAGTAGGTCTGCAGTCGCTGACCATCTCCTGTAGTAGGTCTGCAGTCGCTGACCATCTCCTGTAGTAGGTCTGCAGTCGCTGACCATCTCCTGTAGTAGGTCTGCAGTCGCTGACCATCTCCTGTAGTAGGTCTGCAGTCGCTGACCATCTCCTGTAGTAGGTGTGCAGTCTCTAACCATCTACTGTAGTATGTCTGCAGTCTCTAACCATCTACTGTAGTATGTCTGCAGTCTCTGACCATCTCTTGTATAATTTCTGCAGTCTCTGACCATCTCCTGTAGTATTTTGGGGAGAGCCTGGAGCACCTTTAAGTTGTTGTCTGCTGTGCTTAGACTTTGCTACATGCAGGGAGTGTTGTCTTTTTTTAAAAGAACAGAAAAAAAAAATGGAGTTCTCCTTACTGCTTACATTTTTTTATGAAAACCATGCGCACTTACACTGTAATCGTGTTGCATTGCGGAATCGAATCGTTGACATGATAATCGTATTAGAATAGTGAGCCCAGTGAAGATGCGCACCTCTAATGCAGACCTAGATAGACGTTAAATTTAGAGTAACAGCTCTGTTCGTGCAGTTGCTACATCCCAAAATTACATCAATGGGACTGCCTGCACAGAGATGCACGGAACACCTGTGCATCCCTTGCCTTTTTGCATGGCAAGATGAAGGAGAGTTAGGCTGCACAACGCCAATGCTTTTACGAACAGAGACAATTAACATTTATATGTTGGCAAACATTTTGAGTAAAGCTCCTGCAACATAGTGACATGCTGGCGGGGGAGGAATTTTCTGCAGCTTCCTTCAACACATCCTCCATAACCTCCTTATTTCCCTTGGATTCTGTTCTTGCTCAAGTGCAAGGAGAGCATCGTCACTCAGGTTGAGTGCTGTGCAAGCCTTTAGCATAGCGCTATTCACCTGCTGTTATATTGTGGCTCCTTTTTGCCTGGTGTCTTGGAATGGGTGGGGATGTTCCTCTGTGGGGTACTCGCATAGTAGGGAGGGAAATCTAGAGTACACATGTTCCAGAAGGAGAACCTAGCAACCTGGGTGCAGTCCACCCCATATCAAATACTTGTGGCAAAAAGGACATGCCTGCGTATCTTATAAGATTTCTAGGCGGAAGTGGCAGTAGTGTGTAACCACTGATGTGATTAACACCTGGTCATGCAACCGAGACTGAGCTCTGAGTAATGGCATTTTAGTGCCAAGTTTGAAAAGTTTACACTGCAAAGTAAATACGTTTTGAACATAAACTTAGTATTCACAGCAATAATCAAAGATACTGGAGGATCCCATCTTACCTCATCCTCTGGAACTCGCTACCTCAACCTGTCTGGCTATCCCCTACCCTTGCTACCTTCAGGCGATGCCTGAAAACTCAACTCTTCAAGGAAGCCTATCACGTCTCCGATGAATCTCTTACCACTTCCATCAGCTCATTCCCCACAGTTGCAATCTTTTGTACCACCTGCCCTACCCTTTTAGATTGTAAGCTTTTCTGAACACCCTCTTAATCCTCTTGTATTTTATTGTATTATAACTGTATTGTCTCCCTTTTATATTGTAAATCGCTGCGTAAACTGTTGACACTATATAAAAATCCCATATAATAAATACCAGTCCACGATGGTGGACTGTAGAAAGTCCAGGCTTCATCTTTCATGGTGAGCATAACCCAGAAGAGGTCTTCAACCTCCCTGGCAGTACTCACCCAGAGTGTGGCTCGGGGTTAATATTCAGTACCATTAGCGGTAACCCCGAGCCACACTGGCGCAGTATACTTGCTTTGTTCCCAGGATCCTGCGATGTCCCCCCGCTGTGTCTGCGGGCTGTGTCCTCCGCCCGATGCCTCTGTGTGCCGGGCTCCATTCCCTGCGAGTGTTTCGACGCAAAATTCATAACACATACATTCTACATGACTGTATGAAAACATTTCACATCCCTTTTGTCCGTAGTGCTTTGTCCAGTGCCCTGCATGCACTTTTATTTTATATGAACTGTTCTTTCTGCCTGGAAACTTGAGATTGTCCATGGCAACCAAAAAGTGTCCCTTTACGTCAAAAGTGGTTTTAGACCAGCTAGAAAACAGCGATAGTAAATTAGAACACTTGCAGAATTGAGCGATAGTGAATCGTGAGGAAATTCATTTTATTATAATTATATTATTTTTTATAATTATAGTTATTTATTATATTATAATTTAGGATTTTATGTTTTAAACTTTATCATACACAAGATGTCTACTGTATGGACAGATTTAAGTGTGTTATTACTAAGAATTACAGGCCTACAATATAAAATGGCAAATTTCTATGCAAAACAATTGTACCGCTTTGAGACGCAAAAATCTGACATAATCATACCGCCAGGGTGGTTAAGGACTGGGTTTCATATCAATAGACCAGCGCCCAAATCAACATTACTGAATTATTGAAGCTAAAATCATGACAATAAAGTGATTTCTCTGCGATCGTGAAGAGGTCCATCACCTTAGGAAAAAAACAGAGGACTCACAGAGTGGGGTATGGTTATAGGAGTGACACCCAGTCGGCATGTCCTCGAAAGCTTAATAAAGTCCAATCACCTGACGATACAAGCCTATAACCAAATGTCTATGAATACTGTGTGTCCTGTAATGTACAATTAGGTTATGCATTTTATGGCAATACAATTTATGTGTTGCGGGAACTGTTTCACTATGGGGCCCACTTACATAAGTGGGCGTGCATTTTGGTACATTTGTTTTTTAAACTTGTTTAGAGTTACATTATTTCAATGAAGTGCAGCAGCGCATAGAAACGTGATGGCACACATTGTACTGTGTTATGTCTGCATCATCTTATTGCAACACATACGGCACTGTCGTTTACAACTATACATCAGACCGAAGCCAACCTCTAGATTTACTTTTAGCAGAAGTTGCTTATTTACAGTTTTCTGAACCTTCCATTTTTACCTCGCAGAAAGGCCAAATTTAAAATATACATTATATATATTTATTTGCTTCGATAACCATTTGCACAATCAATCACAACCATCTTTTTATTCTATTGGTCCTGGGCTTTGAGAAAATATATGAGAAGTGGAGTGCAGGGTTTGGTAGCAAACGGTCAAAGGACATAGGCTTACTTTGAATGGGTGGGGGATCAGTGTGTGGCTGCAATAGTCGAGGGTTTGTTTCAGTGTATTTGAATAGATACCAGCAAGCCCAGATACACAACCCATATCAATTTAGCTAATGTAAATCAGTTCCTCCATAGTGGCCAACAAATTAAGGCAGAAGAAACTCCTGTACTGTACATCAGTGAGTAGATCTCCAGTGTCGTCACACCTTTTGCGAAGTTAAAGTAGATGGTTGTGTGGTGAATCAGGTATGTCGTCGATTGAAAAGGAAAAGGTCGGGTCAGTGATCTTCATAAGAAACAAAATTATTTACCAATATGGTCAGATCAAAGAGCAATGGCACCATATATGTAGAAGGGAGCCAGTGTCATGATTACATCTCCTGCAGGTGTCTGACTGTATTACTTAAATGTGATGCAGGACTATCAAGGGTTTAATATCATATAGCTCTGCGCTTGCAGTTCACGACTTACATGTTGACATTGGTAGAGCCTTTGAAGAATAAGAGGAATTTTCATTTACCTTTAATGTCCATATCTTAAAGTAGGAGAACAGCTGGATAATCCTGGACCCTGGGTAACAGGCTGCTACCTTCAGTTGATTAGACGCTGACAAGGCTTTGCTTGACATGCCTCCTGCATGTACCCCCCCTATAACATTACCCCACTTTTAAAAAGCAATGCAGAGTAACAGTGGAACAGGGGCAGAAGTGCAGAGTAACATAGGAACGGGAGGAGGGTGACCTGTGTCCCGTCCTCCAACATCTGGCTTTTAAAGGCAAGTCAAAATTTCTCTTATCTTTTGGAGAGTAATAGAAAATGTCTGACATCTGTAAATCAAATGGCACCACATCCCGTTTAGGTAAAGCACAACGAATATTGGTGGATGGGATTTTTAAGGTGCAAAAAAACACAATGTATATCAAAAGTAAAATTTTTATTAATATGTAAAAAATAGAAATATGTATAAACATGTAATAAAATTAATCTATATTACACTTACCGTATATACTCGAGTATAAGCCGATTTTTTCAGCACATTTTTTTGTGCTGACAATGCCCCCCTCGGGTTATACTCGAGTCACCTTTTTGCGCCTGTTCTCCTGGACTTTGGGGACCCGTTACTGGCCGGCCGTAGGTCCCCTGGACCCTAAACTTGGCACACATGTAGTCCCACTCTTCCTCTATAGGTGTGCAAAGTTTGTTGTCTGGGGGACCTACGGCCGGGGAGCACCAATTTTTCAAATCCGGGAACCCCTTCCATAGACTCCCATGTTAAACGGTAATTTCTGCGGTACATTTGGGGACCTGGTACTGGCCGGTCATAGGTCCATTGGACCCGAAACTTGGCACACATGTAGCCCCATTTCTCCTCGTCAAGTGTGCAAAGTTTGTTGTCTGGGGGACCTACGGCCGGGGAGCACCAATTTTTCAAATCCGGGAACCCCTTCCATAGACTCCCATGTTAAACGGTAATTTCTCCGGTACATTTGGGGACCTGGTACTGGCCGGTCATAGGTCCATTGGACCCGAAACTTGGCACACATGTAGCCCCATTTCTCCGCTTCAAGTGTGCAAAGTTTGTTGTCTGGGGGACCTACGGCCGGGGAGAACCAATTTTTCAAACCCGGGAACCCCTTCTTTAGACTCCCATGTTAAACGTCAGTCTAGTCATGGACACAGTGAGGCATGGACACAGTGAGGCATGCAGATGGACACCCTAGGCTTATACTCGAGTCAATACGTTTTCCCATTTTTTGTGGTAAAATTAGGTGCCTCGGCTTATATCCGGGTCGGCTTATACTCAAGTATATACGGTAATAACCAAAGTAGTATACAGACAAATGATCTCGATGTTTCGCCAATTTAACTGGCTTCTTCAGGAGTCTTTGTCAAGTATTACTGAAACGTAAGATATACAAAATAAGTATACAATAACAATATACAGATACATTTCTTTACAAAATAATATTCCTAAACATTCAAACACAGGAATGATACAGACAAGAACCAAAAAAAAAACGCATAGGCAAATCAATAGTACCTGTATATTATAGATGAAATAAAATCAATTAGCTGAATTGGAATCCGGGATGCTCTCAAAAGTGGAGTAAATTTGGTGACCATAGAGGAGATGCTATTTTGTGCACAGCACGGAATAAATCCATGTGCATAGGCAGGCACTGAAAGATGATGAAGGTTCATCTGGGGGAGAGGAATAGTACTTAGGTGGAGTATACAAAAATACAATTTAATTGATATTGTTGGTGATGGGGAATCAATCAATAGATACCTGAAATTACTTCAAGAAATCACTGAAGAATCGAGATATTAAACCCCAAGTAGGTACCTATTAAGGATGTCCCGATACCGATACTAGTATCGGTATCGGCACCGATACCGAGCATTTGCCTGAGTACTTGTACTCGGGCAAATGCTCCCGATGCTTCACCCGATACTTGCCATCCCAATCAGTGTCCTCCTCCGTGCCGCCGTCCCAATAGGTGTCCCCCTCCGTGCTGCCATCTCAATCAGTGTCCTCCTCCGTGCCGCCGTCCCAATAGGTGTCCCCCTCCGTGCTGCCATCTCAATCAGTGTCCTCCTCCGTGCCGCCGTCCCAATAGGTGTCCCCCTCCGTGCTGCCATCCCAATCAGTGTCCTCCTCCGTGCCGCCGTCACAATAGGTGTCCCCCTCCGTGCTGCCATCCCAATCAGTGTCCTCCTCCGTGCTGCCATCCCCCTCTGTTCTCCTCCTCCACCCCCTCGATCTGTCAGGATGGAGAGCGGAGGTAGGAGCCGGTAACTCTGGCTTCTTACCGTTCGGAATGTACAGAGTCAGTGATCACTGACTCTGTCCATTCACATAACTGAAACATCGTAAACTGTGTTTACAATGTTTTAGTTTATGAATGAAGAGAAGCCGCGGTCTTCTCTCCATTCATTTTCAGCGCAGCAGAGGCTGCTGAGAAAGGGACTGGGGAATCTGTCCCTAGTCCCTTTCTCTGTCTCAAAGGGGAGATGTCAGAGGTCTGTTAAGACCCCTGATATCTCACCAAAGCCCCCCAACAGGGCTGATAAAAAAATAAAAAATTTAATAAAAAAATAAATAATAAAGAAATGAATTGTAAAAAATAAATAAAATAAAATAGAAGAAAAAACACACTGACACTGTCCACCCCCCACCCCTTAAAAAAAGAAAACATTATAAAAAATCAATCAATAAATAAATAAAAAAAATTGTAAAAAAAAAAAAAATTGTAAAAAAAAAAATTTTTTTTTTTTAAAAGAGATAAAAAAAAAAGTATCGGTATTCGGTATCGGCGAGTACTTGGAAAAAAGTATCGGTACTTGTACTCGGTCTTAAAAAAGTGGTATCGGGACAACCCTAGTACCTATAATGGTGGTTATAAGAAAAAAGGGGGGATTGATAAAAGAACACTTTGGGTGAATCATTCACCAACCAGATCAAAGTTATTCAAATGAATATTAGAAATAGATGAAAGTCACTACCTGGATGTTTCACCAAGCAGATGAAATCCAAGCAGAGAGAAACCAGAGATTTTGGCCAACATGGTTATGTATGGCCGGCTCGATTCTAAGAGGAAAGTGATTACTAATAAAAATCTAGAGTGATATGAAATAATATAGATATAAGCTAAATTGCCATTTCCAAAGTTCAAGTACCTCAATGGAATCGTTGCCAAGAAAACACCTCTCCCGATAGCAGCAGCGATGCCATTAAAGCCAAATACATGGGCTTTAAATAGCCATCTCCTCCCACACCAATAGGACGCTGAATTGGCGCCAACTCTAGAGGCGGGTGGGCGCTTCAGTTCCGTGTGTAAAAGAGCCCAAAAATTCTCCGGAAATGACGCAATAGGGTGCCAGACGACTGGAAATGACGAGAAGCCAGGAAGCCGCGCACCGGAAGTGACGCTTGAATACACCAGACGCAGTGAAAAACAACTGTGGTTAAAAAGATAATACTAAGTCACCACAAGGTGGCAGCCTAGAGATATCGCTGACAAATGGTGTCAAGACATAGATAGACCAAGATGGAAGGAATGGAAAAAAGAAAGAAGAGAAAGTGCCTGATGGAAATATGGCAAAGGGCAAAAAAAACTTTTAAAACAACGGGCGGCGTCAACTCTAAAGCGAAAATCAAAAAAGAGTTGGACGCCCTGGGTGCCCATATGATCACCCATACTCCACATGAATTGATCCCTAATAAAAAGGTAAATAATTTAATCATGTATGTTTGAGGGAAGCAGAATAAGAAAAAAAGGAAAGAAAAAAAGGGGGGCAAAAAGAAGAAAAAGACACAGAAGAAAAAAATATATATATATATTTTATAAATATATATAAAAGGGAAGAGAAAAAAGAAAAAAAGGAAAAACTGCTTCACACGATAAAAATGTATATAAAATTAATAATCCTAAATGTAAAAAACATTTAACACATATAGATAGATATCGTCCACTGCGGTTAAGATGGACAAATCCGGTCATTCCTGCAAGCTTGTCTGGCTTTTGGATTTCACTTCTGAAGTGCTTTTATTTGTTTTGATAGATGCGAGTGCAATATTTGAAGGCTACGTGCGGTTTTTAATAAATAGTTTTGATATACTTCACTATTGGAGACACTTTATTTTTACATGTGGAGTGATTTGGTTTGCTGGAACACCGTTGGAACCGTTTGATACCCTTGGGGGTTTATTAAGCTGTAATGCTGAGCATGAGAGGGCAAGGCATATCCTATTGGTGAGTGCAAGTCCTTAGGATGTGGAATCACTGTGCACTTATGGTGTGGTGGAAGCTTTCATTCAAGTTGTCAAAAGAAGATTGAATGTTCACCTGATTTTAATCACTTGGAATTATTACAATCACTTTTGGACTTATAATTTTTTTTTTGGTTTTTTGGGTACTGGATGAACGTTATGGACACTTATCTTTAAAGTTTTTTCTTTATATATGTGTAATATTCCTTTCACAGGGTGGTTTATTCATATACATGTTTAGATTTGTTCATTCACTGAACACAGCACTACTATTTTGCTCACTCAAAATCATCAGACTGGTAAGTGATAAAAAGCTGAGCAGCAAATACAGACAGGGCAGTCAATATAGGCAATACAGGCAGGCTGGCTGGTTTCAGGCAACTATAGAGACATTTTTACAGTCTTCTGTATGTATTGCAGCAGTGAAAACCCCCCCAAAAAAACTTATATCGTACACCAATATCATAAAAGGTAATAGTTCATCGCAAAGAGCCTTAAATTATTTCACAGCCCTCTTCCCTCCTGATCCCTCCAGCCTGCTGCCTAAACTTTTTACAAGCAAAATAGATAATCCTACCCGATCTTCAGTCCTGTAATTCAGCGGTGTTTACGAGGCTGTATGGATTCGAGTGACTCAGGGAACTTCCAAGCAGCTTCCTTATTCCCTCAGGGCATCCCAGTCCTCAGCTCCCCTCGAGTTCCTCCAGAGAGCGGGCAATCCCCACACAGCTTTTCACAGTTTTTTGCGGGCTTTATGATGGTGTCGTCCTCCGCCCGACTCCTCGCTCAATGCCCGGCTCGGCTCCTTGGTGTTCCCGCCCCAGCCTCTCACGCTGCAGGCATCCAGCAGCAGCAACGGCTGCTTCCGTCCAGTCTCGCTCTCCTCCTACGGCGACACCGCCAGCCAGTCCAGCCGTATACTGCGGGTCATGCCGCTCAGGGGAGACAGCTCCGCTGGGCTCCGAGAGCCGGTAAAAAAAAGGGCTTTCACATTGAAGCAGTGCGCTGGCAGGACGCTCAAAAAAGACCTGCTAGCCGCATCTTTGAGGAGCTGTAGGAGCGCTGGCGGTTTTAACCCTTTTTCGGCCGCTAGCGGGGGTTAAAAGCGCCCCGCTAGCGGCGCAAAAAAGTAAAGTGCCGCTAAAACCGCAGACGCCCACGTCCCGGTGTGAAAGTAGCCTTAGAAAGCACTCCCTAGGAGCACATTTAATCCTTTGATTGCCCCTGATGTTAACCCCTTCCTTGCCAGTGTCATTAGTACAGCGACAGTGCATTTTTAGCACTGATCACTGTATAAGTGACACTGGTCCCCAAAAAGTGTCACAGTGTCAGATTTATCCCACGCAATGTCGCAGTCTCGGTAAAAAAAAAAAAAAAATTCGCTGATCGCTGCCATTACTAGTAAAAATTTTAAATATATAAAATTAAATAAATGTATCCCATAGTTTGTAGATGCTATAACTTTTATTGGGATTGGCTTATTGGAATTTTTTTACCAAAAAAAAAATGTACAATACATATTGGCCTAAATTGATAAAGAAATTTGATGTTTTACTTTTTTTTATGGGGTATGTTTTATACGCAGAGGTCTTCAATCTATGTCCCTCCAGTTGTTCAGGAACTACAATTCCCATCATGCCCAGTCATGTCTGCAAATATCAGAGTTTTACAATGCTTCGTGGCATGTGTAGTTCCGAAACAGCTGGAGGGCCGCAGTTTGAAGATCCCTGTTTTATAGCATAAGGTAAAAAATAGTTGTGTTTTTTTTTTTCAAAATGGTCTGTCTTTTTTTGCTCTAGCGTAAAAAAATAAAAGCTGCAGAGGTGATCGAATACCACCAAAAGAAAGCTCTATTTGTGGGGAAAAAAGGACATCAATTTTACTTGGGTACAGCTTTGCACGTCTGCGCAATTGTCAGTTAAAATAACCTTTTTTTGCTCCAATCGCAAAAAAATGGCCTGGTCAAGTAGGGGGGTAAACCTTCCAGGGCTGAAGTGGTTAAACAAACTCCATCTGCAGATCGAAGTTCATCCCTTTGACCTAAAGATGAAGAAAAAGATACAAAAATAAATAATGCTTTTATTTAGCTTAGCGTTTTTTACAAACATGGCCCAGCTGCCTTTTTTTTTTTTTTTGGACAGCTTCAATTGCCACTGACAGCTGAATGAGTCATTGGTTAAGGACGCAGCGACCCTACTCTTTAACCGACAATTGCTGGCTTTTTTTTTTTTTACAGTTCAGCTGTCAGTGGGGGAATCACACTGACAGCTGAAAGAACAGAGCCTAAAAGTTTTGGTTCCCGGTATCGATGCATTTCCACGAGTACTGATACTCAAGCAAATGCTTAGTATCGGCACCGATACCAGTGCAACCCTAACAGCATACATACATTACATCACTTCCAAAGTTGTATTCTGTCGTATGAGAATTTTTGTAACAAAGTGGTACTAAAGGTTCCCTTTTTTTTTTTGTAAATAACAAACATGTCATACTTACCTCCACTGTGCAGCAAGTTTTGCACAGAATGGCCCCGAACATCCTCTCCTGGAGTCCCTCGGCGGATCCTCCCTGCATTAGATAACCCCCTAGGAGAAGCGCTCTCCCGAGGGGGTTACCTTTACGAACGTGCTCCTGAGTTATTCATTCGGCGTCCATAGAAGCCGAGTGTATGACTCGGCCCCACCCCCCGCGCCATTAAATTTGATTGACAGCAGCGGGAGCCAATGGCTGCGCTGCTATCAATCTATTCAATCAAAGCTGGGATTCCGTGGAGAGAAGACGAAGTGGCTCAGGTAAGTAAAACGGGGGGGCTGGGGGGCCGGTGAATGCCAGGTGTTTTTTCACCTTGATGCATTAAGGTGAAAAAAACACAAAGGTTTACAACCCCTTTAACCACTTGACCACTGGGCACTTAAACCCCCTTAATAACCAGACCAATTTTCAGCTTTCGGTGCTCTCACATTTTGAATGACAATTACTCAGTCATACAACACTGTACCCATATGAAATTTTTGTCCTTTTTTTCACACAAATAGAGCTTTCTTTTGGTGGTATTTAATCACTGTTGGGTTTTTTATTTTTTGCGCTATAAGAGAAAAAAGACTGAAAATTTTGTAAAAAAATGATTTTTTTTTTCGTTTCTGTTATAAAATTTTGCAAATTACTATTTTTTCTTCATAAATTTTGGCCAAAATTTATACTGCTACATATCTTTGGTAAAAATAAGTACAAATTGGTGCATATTATTTGGTCTTTGTGAAAGTTATAGAGTCCACAAGCTATGGTGCCAATATCTGAAAATTGATCACACCTGAAGTACTGACGGCCTATCTCAATTCTTGAGACCCTAACATGCCAGAAAAGTACAAATACCCCCCAAATGACCCCTTTTTGGAAAGAAGACATTCCAAGGTATTCAGAAAGAGGCATTGTGAGTTTTTTGAAGTTGTCATTTTTTCCCACAATTCTTTGCAAAATCAAGATATTTTTTTTCTCTTTTTTTTTTTTCACAAAATTGTCATATTAGCAGGTTATTTCTCACACACAGCATATGCATTCCACAAATTACACCCCAAAACACATTCTGCTATTACTCCCGAGTATGGCGATACCACATGTGTGAGACT
The DNA here is from genome assembly GCA_029206835.1 of Rana muscosa. Classification (NCBI taxonomy): domain Eukaryota; kingdom Metazoa; phylum Chordata; class Amphibia; order Anura; family Ranidae; genus Rana; species Rana muscosa. Next base: position 352,978,640 of record CM055127.1, on the reverse strand, counting down.
TTTACACAGCGTGGCCACATACAGAGGCCCAACATGCAGGGAGCACCTTCAGGCGTTCTGGAGCACCCAGGCCAATTCTGACATTTCTCTCCTACATGTAAAAATCATCATTTGTTTGCTAGAAAATTACATAGAACCCCAAAACATTATATATGTTTTTTTAGCAAAGACCTTAGAGAATATAATGGTGGTTGTTGCAACTTTTTATCTCGCACGATATTTGCGCAGCAATTTTTTTAACGCGTTTTTTACGGAAAAAAAATGTTTTGTGCTTAAAAAAAAAAAAACAGTAAAGTTAGCCCAATGTTTTTGCATAATGTGAAAGATGAAGTTACGCCGAGTAAATAGATACCTAACATGTCGCCCTTAAAAATTGCACACACTCGTGAAATGGCGCCAAACTTCGCTACTTAAAAAATCCCCATAGGCGACGCTTTAAATATTTTTACTGGTTACATGTTTTGAGTTACAGAGGAGGTCTAGGGCCAAAATGATTGCTCTCGCTCTAACGTTCGCAGAGATACCTCACATGTGTGGTTTGAAAACCGTTTTCATATGTGGGCGGGACTTACGTATGCGTTCGCTTCTGTATGCGAGCTCACGGGGACAGGGGCGCTTTAAAAAAAAAAAAAAAATGTATTCTTCATTTTACTTTATTTATTTTAGTTTGACATGTTTTTCCGCCCTAAACATTTTTTTGATCACTTTTATACCTATTACAAGGAACGTAAACATCCCTTGTAATAGGAATATGGCATGACAGGTCCTCTTTACAGTGAGATATGGGGGGGGGGGGTGTCAATAAGACCCCACATCTCACCTCTAGGCTGGGAAGCCTGAAAAAAATACAAAAAAAAAAACAACAATCCTGGCTTTGATCGTAGCGGTGAGTCGGTAGAAGCACCGGAGGGCGGCGGGGGGGGGGGGGAACATCCCCTCTCGCCTCCCGTAAGAATGATCAAGCGGCGGAACAGCCGCTATGATTGTTCTTATGGTGTAGGGAATCGCCGGCTGAAAAAGCTGATATCTGAATGATGCCTGTAGCTGCTCCCATCATTCAGATATCCCCGCACAAAGTCAAGGACGTCATATGACGGCCGGAGGGCGGGAAGTGGTTATTGCAGAGTATTGCCGGGCATTGCGGAGTATTGCCGGGCATTGCGGAGTATTGCCGGGCATTGCGGAGTATTGCCGGGCATTGCGGAGTATTACAGGGCATTGCAGAGTATTGCGGACTATGGCAGGGTATTGCGGTGTATGGCAGGGTATTGCGGTGTATTGCACAGGGTATTGTGGAGGGTATTGCACAGGGTATTGTGGAGGGTATTGCAGAGTATTGTGGAGGGTATTGCAGAGTATTGTGGAGGGTATTGCAGAGTATTGTGGAGGGTATTGCAGAGTATTGTGGAGGGTATTGCAGAGTATTGTAGCGGGTATTGCAGAGTATTGTGGCGGGTATTGCAGAGTATTGTGCAGGGTATTGCAGAGTATTGTGCAGGGTATTGCAGAGTATTGTGCAGGGTATTGCAGGGTATTGCAGAGTATTTTGCAGGGTATTGCAGAGTATTTTGCAGGGTATTGCAGAGTATTGTGCAGGGTATTGCAGAGTATTGTGCAGGGTATTGCAGAGTATTGCACCAGGGTATTGCAGAGTATTGCACCAGGGTATTGCAGAGTATTGCACCAGGGTATTGCAGAGTATTGCACCAGGGTATTGCAGAGTATTGCACCAGGGTATTGCAGAGTATTGCACCAGGGTATTGCAGAGTATTGCACCAGGGTATTGCAGAGTATTGCACCAGGGTATTGCAGAGTATTGCACCAGGGTATTGCAGAGTATTGCACCAGGGTATTGCAGAGTATTGCACCAGGGTATTGCAGAGTATTGCACCAGGGTATTGCAGAGTATTGCACCAGGGTATTGCAGAGTATTGCACCAGGGTATTGCACCAGGGTATTGCAGAGTATTGCACCAGGGTATTGCAGAGTATTGCACCAGGGTATTGCAGAGTATTTCGCAGAGTATTGCACCAGGGTATTGCAGAGTATTGCACCAGGGTATTGCAGAGTATTGCACCAGGGTATTGCAGAGTATTGCACCAGGGTATTGGCAGGGTATTTTGCAGAGTATTGGCAGGGTGTATTGCAGAGTATTGGCAGGGTATAGCACAGGGATGGCTGAGCAGGGATGGATGGATGGCTGGATCTGTGACTGCAATTGTCACAGATCCAGCCCACAGTGCTGCTGCTGCCATCCGCTCCCTCCCCCTCCCCTCTCACACTGTACCGATCGGTACAGAGAGGGGAGGGAGGAACCGGCGTCATCAAATGACGCCGGTCTGTTTACAAGTGATTGCTCCGTCATTTGACGGAGCGATCACGTGGTAAACGGCCGCTATCAGCGGCGATTTACCGCGATTCGTGATCCGCCGGGTCCTCTGGACCCGGCGGTCACGGAGTTTCCCGTGTGCGCGCCCCAGGGGGCGCGCGGGAGCGCGATTCTGGGAGGACGTTATATAACGTCCTCCCAGAGTTAAGCAACCACCTTGTCGACGTTATTTGTCGGCAGGTGGTTGTTAAGTGGTTAAAGGGGTTGTAAACCACGTAGACAATTTTTTTTTTTTTTTACTTACCTGCAAGACAAAGCTATAATGAGCTAGTATGACTAGCATACTAGCTCATTATGTACCACTTACCTTCGATCGGGGCCCCCGAAGTCGTCCGTGCCCCTCCTTTAGCCGCATCCATCGCTGCGGCGATAGCCGGAATGTTACTTCCGGGTATCGCCGCTGCAGCCAATCACAGCGCCGCTCCGGCGCTGTGATTGGCCGGAGCGGCGAAGACGTGACTCCGCGCATGCGCATGTGAGCTGTTGAATTCGGCTACGCCGGCGAATGTTGCGACCTAGCCGAATTTGTGAATGGGGTGACGTCAGCGTCGCCGCATTTACATACAAATATCTCCTTAACCGTGTAGGTTAAGGAGATATTTCATGCACCTACAGGTAAGCCTTAATCTAGGCTTACCTGTAGGTCTTTGCTTAAAAAGTGGGTTTACAACCACTTTAAGTAACCTCTTCATTATCAATATGAGACTAACATGAAAAAAAAAAAAAAAACCCAGACCCAAAATGACACTTTTTTTTAAAAAAACTGTAAAAAATTAAATAAATAAGAAAAAAAATTTTTTTAAACCCGCCCGGCCAGCCGAGCTCGTGTTCAAAAGCGAACGCATACATAAGCAGCGCCCGCATAAGAAAACGGTGTTCAAACCAAATGCCAGCCCTAGATCTCCTCTAACTCAAAACATGCAACCTGTAGAATTTATTTAATGTCGCCTATGGAGATTTTAAGGGGTTAAAGTTTGTCGCCAATCCAGGAGCGGGCGCAATTTTGAAGCGTGGCATGTTGGGTATCAATTTACTCGGCGTAACATTATCTTTCACAATATACCGTATATATTCGAGTATAAGCCGAGTTTTTCTGCACATATTTTTGTGCTGGAAATGCCCACCTCAGCTTATTCTCGAGTCTGTGTCCATCTTCACATTTGTGTGCCTGATCCCGGCCAACCGTAGGTCCCCTGGACCCCTTGGCATACAGGTAGCCCCACTCTTCCCCTATAAGTGTGCAAAGTTTGTTGTCCGAGGGACCTACGGCCAGGGAGCACCGATTTTTCAAAGCCGCGCACCCCTTTCATAGACTCCAATGTTAAACGGTAATTTCTCCAGTGATTTTGGGGACTCGGTAACGGCTGACCCTAGGTCTCCTGGACCCCAAACATGGCACACATATAGCCCCACTCTTAATCTACAAGTGTGCAAAGTTTGTTGTCCAAGGGACCTACGGCCGGGGAGCACCGATTTTTCAAAACCGGGCACCCCTTCCATAGACTCACATGTTAAACGTCAGTCTAGTCACACAGCGCCGGAGATCAGGTAGGGAGATTGGGCACAGCGAGGCATGGACACAGTAAGGCACAGTGAAGCATGGACACAGTGAGGCATGCACATGGACACAGTGAGGCAAAGTGAGGCATGCAGATGGACACCCTAGGCTTATACTCGAGTCAATAAGCTTTCCCAGTTTTTTGTGGTAAAATTAGGTGCCTCGGCTTATACTTATATACGGTAAGATAAAATTAAGCTAACTTTATTGTTGTCTTATTTTTTTAACTAAAAAAAAGTGAATCCCCCCCCAAAAAAAAGTGTGCTTGCAAGACCGCTGCACAAATATGGCGTGACAAAGTATTGCAACGACCGCCATTTCATTCTCTAGGGTGTAAAAAAAAAAAAAGGCTAGTGTTTGGGGGTTCTACGTAATTTTCTAGTAAAAAATTGAATTTTTGTACTCACCGTAAAATCCTTTTCTCTGTCGTCCATGGACGGACACAGCTCCTTAATTCATGACCATTGGGTTATGTTCTTGTTCTATAGGAGAGGAATAGGCAGAACATGTTAGACATTTAATACATGTTACTTTAACAGAGTTGAAACAGCCCCGCCCAGGGGGCTGTCCCTCCGTACATAACCCTCCGCCCTGCAGAAGCAGCCTCAGTTTGTAACAAAGCAGTACAAACTAAAAAAGGAGGGGTGGGTGCTGTGTCCGTCCATGGACGACAGAGAAAAGGATTTTACGGTGAATACAAAAATCCTATTTTCTCTTTTCGTCCATGGACGGACACAGCTCCTTAATTCATGACCATTGGGACGTCCCAAAGCAGTGTAAAAAAACGAGGGGTGGGCACAGCAATCAAAAAAATGATTTCACCCCAAAGAAGCAGAGCTCCCCAACGGAGGAGGTTCAACCTCAAACAGCCGCCTGAAAAACTTTTCGGCCGAAACTAGCATCCGAAAATGCATTCACATCAACCTTGTAAGATTTTGAAAAAATGGAAGCGGACAACCAGGTCGCCGCCTTACACACCTGTGATACAGACGCTTGATGTTGGAAAGCCCAAGAGGCACCAAAAGCCCTGGTCGAATGCGCCATAAAGGGAAAGAGAGGCGCGCCCGCCCTCCAAGGGCTTAGGCCTGGATGACTGTCCGCCTGATCCACAGAGAAATGGTGGCCGGACCGCCAGGCTCCAGACACCAACAGAAACAGTGAGTCTGACCTCCGGAATGGAGCCGATACAAACAGGTACAACCGCAGGCACGTACCACATCTAAAGAAAATGGCGCAATCCCCGTGGAATGCGATGGCCGAGGACACAACGTGGAAGTACCATGACCTCATTCGGGTGAAAAGCCGAAAACACCTTTGGAAGAAAGGAAGGCTGCGGGCATATCGCCGCTTTGTCTTACTGTAGGATCAAATATGGGGACTTGCAAGACAAGGTCGCCAAGTCAGAAAGCCTCCTGACAGATGTGATGGCTACCAGGAAAGCCACCTTCTAAGAGAGTGTCAAAAGAGGAATGTCCCTAATGTCCTCAAAAGGAGGTTTCTGAAGCGCCGAGAGCACCAGATTCAAATCCCACGGAGGTAGTGGTGGTCACACCGGAGGAGCCACATGCCGGACCCCGTGCAACAACGTACTTCCTAGTGACTGAGACACCAGGGGTCACTGAAAGAAAACAGCTAAGGTTGAATACTGCCCCTTAATGGTGCTTAAGGCAATTTTCTGATCCCCTCCACGCTGTAAAAACAGCAGAATCATGGAAACCGAATAAGTCCGTGGACGCCAGTTCATCGCCTCCCACAGAGGTGTAGGCTCTCCATGTGCGATGGTAGATCTTCCTAGAAGTAGATTTCCGTGCTCTCAACATGGGTGAAATGACCGAATCCGACAGGCCTCGGTCCCTCAGTACCTGGCTTTCAATAGCCATACCGCTAAAGCCAGCGACTGCAAAAGCAGGATGAAGAATGGGACCATGCGAGAGAATGTCCCCCCCCCCATTGGTAGACGCCAAGGCATATCCGCCACCAGTCACACAAGGTCGGCGAACCAGGGATGCCTGGGCCAATCTGGGGTGACTAAAATCACCGGAATTCCTTCGGACTCTACTCTGCGGAGTAGACGAGGAAGCAACTTTAGTGGTTGAAGGCATAAAATTAGCCGAGCTGACCCCACGGGGCCACCAACGCGTCTGCCCAGGGACCTCTCAACCTGGCCAAAAACCTTGACACTTGCGATTGAGTCGAGAGACCCGGAGATCCACGTCTGGCGTGCCCCCTCCGGAAGCCCCGCGGCCCACCATCTGACGACTAAATAGTCCGCCTGTCAGTTTCCCAGGGCTGGCACGTTGTCTGCTCACAGTAGGATGTGAGCGACTTCCGACGTTGCAGCCGAGCTTCTTGTTCCTCCTATAATGTCTGACTGGACGCCCTCTTAGTCTCTGAGACCACCTGGATAGGCACAGCCTGATCGCCCGAAGTTCCGGAACATTGAACGGTCGTTGGGATTCGGACGGAGTCCAGCAGCCCTGGGCCGCCTGAACCCCCAGACTCCCCCCCCCAACCGGTCAGACAGGCGTCCGTCGTGGACACAGTCCATGAAGGGGGAGGAACGACTTCCCGGACCGAAGAGCCGGGAACCTCAGCCACCAACTCAGCAAGGACCTGACAGGATGACTTATCTTCCAGAGACCCCGGAGATAAGTTTCAGGTTTTGAAAATCTCCGTCTGCAAGACCGGAATTGGGCATATGGTGCTGCCTTGAAGAGGCTACCATGAGGCCAAAGAATGCATGCAAAACGGAGCGGCGACCATTCGCGGGATGTCAACAACCTCACCGCAGATTGGAGTGCCTACCACTTCACCAAGGGAAGAAAGACTCTGGCCTCCGAGGAGTCCAGGAACAACTCCAGGTACTCCAGGCTCAGGGTCGGTACTAACACAGACTTATGGAGGTGCAGTATCCACCAAACACCCGAAGGGTAGACTGGCTAGACAGGTCCTACTCTAATTCTGAGTTTGAAGAGATCCACGTCTGGCGTGCAGCTCTCAGAAAAAAAGGGTCGTCCAGGTGCCGCGCGGTCTCAGCAAAGCTAGAATCGGGGCAAAGACCTAGGAGAAAACACTTGGAGCCGAAGCAAGGCCAAAAGGAGGGGCAACAAGTGACAGTGGTCTACGCCTACCACAAAGCGCAGGACCCTCTGATGCCTAACGCAGATGGGGACATGCAAGTATGCGTCCCTGATATTCAAGGACGCAGGAAGCCCCCCGGGATGAAGCGCAGCCCACACCGAACGAATCGAGTCCACCCGGAACCTTTTTGAATACAGATAAAGATTTTGAGGGCCTTGAGGTCCAAGATTAGACGGACTACGTCCCTTTTTGGGACCACAAACAGATTTGAGTAGAAACCCTGAAACCTATACTGCAATGGCACGGGTAAGATCACCCCGCATGGCAGCCCAACGAGCTGTAAGGACAGGCAGCTTGTGAGGAAAAAATCTGTTTGGTGGACAAGAAAGAAACTCTATCTTGTACCCCGAGGTGAACACCTCGCAGACCCACTGGTCGGGGAGCAGGGAAGGCCACTGAGCTGCAAACCTTCAAAGCCGTCCCCCCACCCTGGAGTCAGGTGGGGGCAAAACTTCCTGCGTAGCAGGCTCGAGTGCAGGTTAGGTGGACTTGCGCACCCAGGGACGCTTCTGTCCCTCAGCAAGACCTTTTCCACTTAGAAGGGTCTCCCCCTGCCTGACAAAACACCTCTCTCAGTGTGGGAAAGGAGGGCCCCGGCTTACGCCGCGGCTCCTTCCCTGTAGTGGATTTGAGGGAGAAGTGTGCTACTACCCCCAGCACACCCTACATGACGTCGTCCAGTGAGGCACCAAAAGGCCTCCCACCTTAGAAAGGTAAAACTGGCAGTTTTCCTAGAAGCTTAGTCAGCAGACCAGCATTTTCCCCATATTAGGGGCGCCATACTACCGCCAATGCGGCGGTCCTGGATATCTTAAGGGGACTGTACCCCCGAATCTCCACCCCAGTTAGCATGACTTTGGTGTGAGGAAACCAGAGTACCCGGAGGAAACCCGCGTAGACACAGTGAGAACATGCAAACTCCAGGCAGATGTTCGCTGCTAGGTGAGAGTGCCAACCACTACACAGCTGTGCTGCCCTGCAGTGCCACATTATTTGCCCACGCCAAGAGTGTCAGGGGCACCCAGGTAGCAGCCCCAGAGGCCGCAATGCTCTAGCATGGTGAACACGGAGCGGCTCACCGCTTTAGACCTATCAGTGGGGTCATTAAAAACAGGGGTCCCCCGGGATAGAGGTTACGTATTATAACCGAGAGACCAGGGTGCGCTGAGGGATCACAAGGGGCCTCTGCGACCGGTCTGTAACTATGCAAGGAAAACCTTAAACATAGCGGGTCGGTTTGTGCGACCCAAAGAAAGGACAGACTCTTCTGTGGAAGTCCCAGCTGTATCTTCCAGCTTGAGAGTGTCTGTGTCTGTCTTGAGGTGGCCCGGACGAGGGGTCCTCCACATAGGGAAGGACCTTGTCCGCCTCTTCTGACATATCAGAACCAGGAGCCTGCGCCGCAGCCAGGCACGAATCTGAGCAATTTCCCAGGTGATGGCGGGGGGAGGGAGCGCTTAGCAACCCTCTTCTTACGCTCGCACGCCTCTTCCACCTTGGCAACAAGGACTCCAGGACTGCCTAAACAGTGTCCATGGGAACCGCAGGTGCAGAGCACCAGATGCTGCCGCTGGAATGTCTGAGGGAAAAACGCCAGCCTCTGGCTCCAGATCACCCACTGACCACCCTTAGAGACCTAATCAGTTACCCGACACATAACTTTGTCCACCCTCCTAGCTGCACTGACCGATGGGGGGAATACCCAGGGGACTCACCGCCAGCCAAAGACCACCTAGCGCCGCCGCCCGCTCTCCATTCTCACACCGCGTGTGACTGAGAAGACTGTGTGGTGTGAATGGCGCCATTCAGGAAGTGAGCAAGGAAGCCAGTCAGCACTAGAGGCCAAAACTCCCTCTAAAATGGCCGCCGGATACCTCAGAGAAAGTGCGCGGACCACAAGAAAATGGCCGCCCGCCTGCAGCATGGTGCGACCATGGCAAAATGGCCGCCAATGGAAAATACAAAGCAAGGCATAGACCCCAGAAAAATGGCACCAGCACTTCAAAATTCGGGCCCAGCAAGCGAGGTGGACGAGAAGGCCAGCAGCGGAGGCTCCTAAGAAAATACCACCCCACCACACAGCGTGGGCCTGGACACCCCCACAGCCCCCCACCGGGACCAGGAGCCCCCCTAAAGGTATTCCCCGGTCGCAGTAGCCCCGGAGGGAAGGAGGAAAAAAAGGGTGACAGAGCGAGAGAGGGTAAGGTAGGAGAATTTAACGATCCCCTTAGGAATGCCCAGCTGTTCCCTCCCACCGAAGCAGGAGGAACTGTACTTATCCGTCCCTGCGAGGATCTGCTGATGCATTCTTGACAGACCTACAACCGAGCCGTACGGACTAGCTGTTGGCCCGGTCCACTGTGACTGAGACAGCAAGCCGCTCGGTCATATGTGAAACCTGGAGCAAAGCTCACCGGCCACCCCTGGAGCCATGGGGTATGTCGTGACAGACCCGACGCCTATTTGCAAGGGACTGTAACACGCTCGCTGGCCAGACTGGGGGGACTACAAGGATCTATAATATCCAGCCTGTCATGTCCAGCCGGCAGTTGATAGAAGATTCTCAAAAATAAAATAATATAAGTAAAAATCTCCTCAGGACGCTGGGCCCAAAGGGAGCCACGTCCTTCTTTACTAGGCAGAAAAAAACTGAGGCTGCTGCTGCAGGGCGGAGGGTTATGTACGGAGGGACCGCCCCCTGGGCGGGGCTGTTTCAACTCTGTTAACCACTTCCCTACCCGCCCATAGTCAAATGACGTCCACAGATGGGATCTCCCATCCTGGGTGGACGTCATATGACGTCCTGGGCTTTGTGGGGGGATATCTGAATGATGCCTGCAGCTAGAGGCATCATTCAGATATCCTTGTCTTCTGCCGGCGATTCTGCGCACCATAAGAACGATCATAGCGGCGGTTCCACCGCTTGATCGTTCCTATAGGCGGCGGGAGGGGACATCCCGCCCCCATCCGGTGCTTCTCCTGGCTCTCCCGTGCCATTAGAGGCCTGGAAAATGAATTGTCCGGCGCCGGAGGTGAACCATAGAGATGACTGGTGACCAGTCATCTCTATGGTGATGACGTCACGCCCGGATCCTCAGAAGTAAACAAAGCCGCCATTGCGGCTAGTAAGCATGAGATCGGTGAAAAAAAATTCACGATCTCATGCTTTCCAGCCTGGAGGAGAGATGTGGGGTCTTATTGACCGCGCATCTCTTCATAAAGAGGACTTGTCACACACCATTCCTATTACAAGGGATGTTTACATTCCTTGTAATAGGAATAAAAGTGATCAAAAAAAAAAAAATGTATAACGCCCCTGTCCCCGGTAGCTTGCGATCAGAAGCGAACGCACACGCAAGTCCCGCCTACTTATGTAAACGCCGTTCAAACCACATATGTGAGGTATCGCCGCGTGCGTTAGAGCGCGTGCAACAATTCTAGCACTAGACCTCCTCTGTAACTCTAACCTGGTAACCTGTAAAAATTTTCAAAGCGTCGCCTATGGAGATTTTTAAGTACCGAAGTTTGGCGCCATTCCATGGAGTGTGTGCAATTTTAAAGCGTGACATGCTGGGTATCTGTTTACTCGGCGTAAAATCATCTTTCAAATTTTACAAAAAAATTGGGCTAACTTTACTGTTTTGTTAGTTTTTAATTCATGAAACCATTTTTTTCCCAAAAAAAGGCGTTTGAAAAATTATTGCGCAAATACCGTGCAAGAAAAAAAGTTGCAATGACCGTCATTTTATTCCCTAGGGTGTCTGCTAAAAAAACATATATAATGTTTGGGAGTTCTGAGTAATTTTCTAGCAAAAGAATGATGATTTGTACATGTAGGAGAGAAGTGCCAGAATAGGCCCAGTATTGAGGTGGTAAAAAAAGCCCGGTGTTGAAGTGGTTAAAGTAATATGTATTAAATGTCTAACATGTTCTGCCTAGTCCTCTCCTATAGAACAGGAACATAACCCAATGGTCATGAATTAAGGAGCTGTGTCCGTCCATGGACGAAAAGAGAAAATAGGATTTTTGTACTACCGTAAAATCCTTTTCTCTGAAGTCCATGGACGGTCACAGCTCCTTTAGTCTTGACAAGTGGGTTATGTTCCGTCTATTAGGAGAGGACTAGGCAGACATGTTAGATATACAAAAACATGTACCGTATATACTCGAGTATAAGCCAAGTTTTTCAGCACATTTTTTTGTGCTGAAAATGCCCCCCTCGGCTTATACTCGAGTCACCTTTTTGCGCCTGATCTCCCGGATTTTGGGGACCCGGTACCGGCCGGCCCCAAGTCCCCTGGACCCGGAACTTGGCACACATGTAGCCCCATTTCTCCTCTACAAGTGTACAAAGTTTGTTGTCCGGGGGACCTACGGCTGGGGAGCACGGATTTTTCAAACTCGGGCACCCCTTCCATTGCCTCCCATGTTAAACGTCAGTCTAGGCATGGGCACAGTGAGGCATGGAGACAGTGAGGCATGGAGACAGTGAGGCATGGAGACAGTGAGGCATGGAGACAGTGAGGCATGGAGACAGTGAGGCATGGAGACAGTGAGGCATGCAGATGGACGCAGTGAGGCATGCAGATGGACGCAGTGAGGCATGCAGATGGACACCCTAGGCTTATACGCGAGTCAATACGTTTTCCGAGTTTGTTGTGGTAAAATTAGGTGCCTCGCCTCGGCTTATATTCTGGTCGGCTTATACTCGAGTCTATACGGTAATTATACCAAAGCTAAACAGCCCCGCCCAGGGGGCAGTCCCTCTGGTCATTACCTCTCCCCCTGCACTCAGCAGCTCAGTTCGTCAAAAAGCAGTACAAACTCAAACAGGAGGGGTGGGTGCTGTGTCCATCCATGGACTTTAGAGAAAAGGATTTTACGGTGAGTACAAAAATCCTATTTTCTCTTTTGTTCATCGACGGACACAGCTCCTTTAGTCTTGACAAGTGGGACGTCCCCAAGCAGTTTTAAAAAAATGACGGGTGGGAACAGCAAGCAAACAAACTTCACTACAGAGCTCCACAACGGAGGAGTTGCAACCTTAAACAGCCGCCTGCAAAACCTTGCGGCCGAAGCAAGCATCCGCAGATGCATGCACATCAACCTTGTAAAATTTAGTGAAGGTGTAAACGGACGACCAGGTTGCCGCCTCACACACCTGTGAGACAGACAGAGAAATGGTGGCCGGCGAGACCACCAGGCCTTTCTTTGGACCAGTCACTGACACAGTGAGTCTGACCTCCGAAACAAAGCCGTAGCAGACAGATACACCCGCAGAGCAGGTACCACGTCTAAGGAATGTAACGCAACCTCTTTGGGATGTGACGGCCGAGGACACAAAGATGGAAGTACAATGTCCTCATTCAGATGAAAAGCCGAAACCACCTTCGGAAGAAACAAAGGCTGCAAGCATAGCACCGCTTTATCCTTATGGAGGATCAAGTAGGGGGACTTGCAAGACAAGGCCGCTGTCATGGATATGCATTAATGTCTGTCTGCCATCTTACCTTCCTCCTCATGTGTTCATCTAGAGACCAGACCTCCTTCACCTGGCTTCCTTTATAATCTCCTCCCAGCCTGACTCCACCCCAGGCCCTATCACTGAACACTATATTAACCTGTGCACTGCAAGCCTGCTTTGCTGATCAACGTGTTTGTTAGGCATTGTGTGTTTGGGTTCCTGCCTGCCGTGTGCTACGTCTGTCTCTCTGTTACGTTATTGGCTTGTCCCCGACCATCCCTGTCTGCTCGTGACCCTTGACCTTCGGCTCGTTCTTCGTTATCCTTGTCTGCTTGTGGCCCCTGACCTTCGGCTTGTTATTCGGTTCTCTCTATCGTGTGCTGCTGCTTCCCCTTATCCTACGGGGCGTGAGCTAGGAAACTCCAGGGGCCGCGACCTGGTCCCAGCCTGCAGCGTAACATCCTCACCACTAGAGGCCCTGGAGAAGACCAGCTGGGTCTTAGACTCCGCGCCCTGGGGAATCTTGGCTCTCGCTTCCGTTGGGATCCCGGTTGTGCTCCTCTGGTCCCGCTTTCCACAACCACCCAGTTTCCTATCCACAGAAGCCAGCCATAGGGTTCACTACCTCGCGGTGCACTCCTGTCCCCCTACGGTGTGCATCTGTCACCTGGCCACAGGTGACCCTGACAGTTTGATCAGCCATGAACCCGGCTGACATCCCGCTACCCGCGGATGATCCATTGCAGGGCATAGTTTGCAGACTTGAAACCCAGGAATCGAATCAGACTCAGGTGATGCGATTCCTCCAGGATCTGGCTTCTCGCTTCGAGCAGCTTCAGGCCTCCTTGGGAACCCTGAATCCGCAACCTCAAATACAATCAGCGGCTGCACCTATTGCACCAGTCGCAGCCACACACTCGCTACAACTGCCAGCTCCGTCCCGTTTCTCTGGGGACTCCAAGGCTTGCAGGGGGTTCCTTAGCCAATGCACGATTCATTTTGAGCTCCAGCCCCAAAACTTCCTGTCTGATCGGGCTAAGGTAGCCTATATCATTTCCCTCCTGTCTGGTGAAGCTTTAGCCTGGGCAGCCCCTCTGTGGGAACTGAATGATCCAGTGGTTTCTAGCCTGTCTGGCTTCTTGAAACTTTTTCGGAATATCTTCGAAGAACCGGCTCGTGTCTCTTCAGCGGCCAGCGCCCTTTTACGTCTCCGCCAAGAGTCTGCTTCTGTGGGACAGTATGCGCTTCATTTCCGCATACTGTCGGCTGAGTTGAGCTGGAACAATGAGGCCTTAGTCGCAACCTTTTTGCATGGCCTGTCTGATAGAGTGAAGGATGAATTAGCAGGAAGAACCATCCCCACTGATCTGGCCGGCGTTATCTCCTTGTGTAACCAGATCGATATTCGCTTTCAGGAGAGGACCTTAGAAAAGCAACGCCAGCACTCCTTGGTTCTTAGTCAGCCTGAGCTCCCCTCTCTTCGACCCGTAGAGCATCTCCTACCAGCTGAGGAACCCATGCAGCTGGGTCGGACCAGGCTATCCCCCGAGGAACGTGCTAGGCGCAGAACTCTTGGTCTGTGTCTTTACTGTGGGGGCAAAGGTCATTTTCGTGACACTTGCTCTCTTTGTCCAGAAAAACGTTCGGGTCCACTTCATCTGGAAAGTGGAGTATTGGACCCAGAAATATCACCTTCCCCTTCTCGTCTTCTGCTTTCTGTGTTCCTTCATGTTGGTGCTTCTTCTCATTCGGTCTCAGCATATCTGGATTCCGGAGCCGCTGGTAATTTCATGGACTGGGAAATCGCATCGTCCATGAGACTTACTCTTTTGCCCCTCACCACGCCTTTGGTGGTCTTGGCGATTGATGGTACTGTTCTCCCAGGGGGACCTATCCGCTTCCAGACCCTCCCTGTTAAGATGTCGGTAGGGACACTCCACCAGGAGTGGATATCCTTCCTTATCTTACCCAAGGCCTCAACGCCTATAATTTTGGGTCTCCCATGGTTACAGCTCCATTCTCCTCATGTGGACTGGACTACTGGACAGATCCTGGCTTGGGGTCCCTCCTGTTCTTCGTCCTGCCTACCCAAGGTTGCCCCCTGTGAATCTGAGCCGGTCATTCATTCCAGGTTGCATAACCATTTACATTTCTCTGTCCCTAACCACCCTTGGACGCACAGCCAGGCTAGCTTGTCTACAAGTCCTGCAGTCGCTACGTCTTGCGATGCGATTCAGGTAGTCGCTACACCTGACTCAGCTATTCACTCTGCCTCTGTACTAGTTATGCCAGTCCAGCCCATGCCCAGTGAGCCTCTCACTTTTTCTTGTTCGGGACATTCTGCTTGTCCTTCAGCTATTCAGCTTGACTCCGGCGACATGTCACCTTCTAACCAACCTGACTTCAGGGTTCCACCGACATCTGCCCAGTCTGATGGTCCTGTGCAAGATGACCAGTTCCCCTTTAAGGGTATAGGGGACCCTCCTCAGATTCCTGTTGATCCTCTCATGCCCTTGCTTATTCCTAGAGAGCCTTTGGTCCTCAATAGATCTTCTTGTCATCTCCCTACCTCGTTTTCGGTCTCTGAGGATAATTTTAAGTACGAGGTTAGACAAGTTCTGGATTCTCGGCTCTGCAGAGGCATTCTTCAGTACCTTGTGCATTGGAGAGGTTTTGGTCCTGAGGAGGCGTCTTGGATCGCTGCATCTGATGTCGCTGCACCTCATCTGTTGAGAAGGTTTCATCAGAGATTTCCCTTTAAGCCTGGGTCCAGGCGGGGGAGGGCCCATAAGAGGGAGGGTACTGTCATGGATATGCATTAATGTCTGTCTGCCATCTTACCTTCCTCCTCATGTGTTCATCTAGAGACCAGACCTCCTTCACCTGGCTTCCTTTATAATCTCCTCCCAGCCTGACTCCACCCCAGGCCCTATCACTGAACACTATATTAACCTGTGCACTGCAAGCCTGCTTTGCTGATCAACGTGTTTGTTAGGCATTGTGTGTTTGGGTTCCTGCCTGCCGTGTGCTACGTCTGTCTCTCTGTTACGTTATTGGCTTGTCCCCGACCATCCCTGTCTGCTCGTGACCCTTGACCTTCGGCTCGTTCTTCGTTATCCTTGTCTGCTTGTGGCCCCTGACCTTCGGCTTGTTATTCGGTTCTCTCTATCGTGTGCTGCTGCTTCCCCTTATCCTACGGGGCGTGAGCTAGGAAACTCCAGGGGCCGCGACCTGGTCCCAGCCTGCAGCGTAACATCCTCACCACTAGAGGCCCTGGAGAAGACCAGCTGGGTCTTAGACTCCGCGCCCTGGGGAATCTTGGCTCTCGCTTCCGTTGGGATCCCGGTTGTGCTCCTCTGGTCCCGCTTTCCACAACCACCCAGTTTCCTATCCACAGAAGCCAGCCATAGGGTTCACTACCTCGCGGTGCACTCCTGTCCCCCTACGGTGTGCATCTGTCACCTGGCCACAGGTGACCCTGACAGCCGCCAACTCAGAAACCCTCCTGACAGATGTAATGGCCACCAGAAAGGCAACTTTCTGAAAGAGTGTCAAAAGAGGAATCTCTCTGATGTTCTCAAAGGGAGGTTTCTGAAGTACCGAGAGCACCAGATTCAAATCCCACGGAAGTAGTGGTGGTCGAACCGGAGGAGCCACATGTCGGGCCCCTTGCACAAATGTACTCACCAGTGAATGAGCCGACAGGGGTTGTTGAAAGAAAACAGCCAAGGTTGAAATCTGCCCCTTAAATGGTGCTTAAGGCAAGTTTCTGATCCACTCCACGCTGTAGAAACAGCAGGATCCTGAAAACCGAATATGCCCGTGGACGCCACTGCATCTCCTTACACAGAGATGTATGTCTTCCACGTGCGATGGTAGATCTTCCGAGAAGATGACTTCCGTGCCCTCAGCATAGTGGAAATTACTGAATCCGACAGGCCTCGGTCCCGTAGTACCTGGCTTTCAATAGCCATGCCGTTAAAAGTCAGCGACTGTAAAGCAGGATGAAGTATAGGACCTTGCGACAGAAGGTCCTCCCGCATCGGCAGTCGCCCAGGGGACATCCGCCACCAGGCGCACCAGGTCGGCATACCAGGGAAGTCGAAACCAATCTGGGGCAAATAGGATTACCGGAATCCCCTCGGTCTCCCCTCTGCGGAGCAGACGAGGAAGAAGTTGCAGTGGGGGAAAAAGCATAGATAAGCCGCTACTGTCCCTACAGGGCCACCAACGCATCCGTTGCGTCCGCCCAGCCCAGGGATCTTTTGACCTGGCCACAAACCTCAATACCTTCCGATTGAGTCGAGAAGCCAGGAGATCCACGTCTGGCGTGCCCCATTTTAGGCAAAGAAGTTGAAACACGTCCAGGTGTAGCGACCATTCTCCTTGGTCCAGCATCTGGCGACTTGGGTAGTCCGCCTGCCAGTTTTCTACGCCCAGAATGTATACGGCCGATAGAGCCGACACGTTCCTTTCTGCCCACCGCAGGATGCGAGCGACCTCCGATGCTGCAGCCGAGCTCCTTGTTCCTCCTTGATAGTTGACATACGCCACCGCCGTGGCGTTGTCCGACTAGATCAGTGGTTCTCAACTCCAGTCCTCAGGGCCCACCAACAGGCCAGGTTTGCAAGATAACTGAAATGCATCACAGGTGATATAATTTGCTACTCAGGGATTGCAGTATTCTAGTCTGCATCTCACCAAGGTAATACTTAAAATCTGGCCTGTTAGTGGGTCCTGAGGACAGGAGTTGAGAACCACTGGACTAGATCCTGACTGGACGCCCCTGTAGCCTCTGTGACCATGTGGAGAAGCACTGCCTAATCGCCCGAAGTTCCAGTACATTGATCGGCAGGCGGGATTCTTCCTGTGTCCAGCGACCTTGTGTCGACTGGACCCCCCAAACACCCCCCCCCAACCGGTCAGGCTGGCGTCCGTCGTGATCACCATCCAGTGAGAAGGAAGGAACCACTTTCCCGACTGAAGAGCCGGAGATGTCAGCCACCAAACCAGGGAAGTCCTGACTAGTTGGCTCACCCAGATTTGACAATCCATGGACAACAGAGACTTGTCCCACTTGGACAGGATCTCCTTCTGCAAGACTCGAGTGTGGAATTGAGCATACGGTACCACCTCGAAGGAGGCCACGAGACCCAGGACTCGCATGCAAAAGGGCAGCGACGACCACCTGCGGGATGCCAAGAGCTTCACCGCCACCTGAAGAGCCTGCATTTTTTCTAAAGGGTGAAAAATCTTCGCCTCCGAGGAGTCCAGGATCAAGCCCAGGTATTCCAGGCGCTGAGTCGGCACCAACACCGACTTCTGGAGGTTCAGTACCCAACCAAATTCTTGAAGGGTCTGACTGGCAATCGTTACATCCTCCTTTAATTCTGAGTCTGAAGCTGCTTTCAGAAGGAGGTCGTACAGGTAACCCACGATAGCGATACCTCGCTGTCTCAGCATGGCCAGAATCGGGGCGAGCACCTTGGTGCCGATGCCAGGCCAAAAGGGAGAGCCACAAATTGGTAGTGATCGTCCCCGACTGCAAAACGCAGAAATCTCTGATGCACATGGGGAAGAAATTCTATCTTGTACCCTGATGAAACCACTTAGCAAACCCACTGGTCGGAAAGCAGGGAGATCCACTGAGCTGCAAACTCGCGAAGACGACCCCCCCATTCGAGAGTCGGGCGGGGGCAAACCTTCATACAGTAACAGATTTGTTTGCGGGCTTGTTTGGCTTGCGAACCCAGGGACGCTTTTATCCCTCAGCTGGCCCCTTGGCCTGGGAACGCTTACCTGAAGGCCCAGACTGATGAAACAACAGTGTTATTACCTCATAACTACTTTTTCCAGGAATCTTCCAGGACGGCTTACAGAGATAGGCTCCTCCCACCTAGCACAGGAAACACATGATCCACATCATAAAAAGCACTGCACATGCATCAGCTCCTCAGTATTTAACAAATAACCGAAGGCTTCAGAATAAGTATCATTAAACCCTCATTAGCGCAGCTTTATTCTTACTCCATGTTCTACATTGCCACTCACCAACACATAAGGGAGGGAACGGACGCCGTCCTGGAAGATTCCTGGAAAAAGTAGTTATCAGGTAATAAACACTGTTTTTCCTCAGTCATCTTCTAGGGCGGCTTACAGAGAGGACAAAATAGGACTATTCGATCAGGGCGGGACCCCAGCTTCAAGCACCTACTTTAGAGGTCGACCGATATGGGTTTTTCTCTGGCCGATGCCGATATTTAGAAATCGCGGCGGCCGATGCCGATATTTAGAAATCGCGGCGGCCGATGGCCGATATATGATGCCGATTTTTTTTTTGGGCCAATATGTTAGGCCGATTTTTTTCCCTTCATATCATAAAATCTAACCGTTGGACCCCTTTCACACTGGGGTGTTTTTCAGGCACTTTTGGGCTAAAAATAGCACCTGTAAAAGTGGCTGCAAAACAGCTCCCCTGCAGTCTCACACTGAGGCGGTGCGCTGGCAGGACGTTAAAAAAAGTCCTGCAAGCAGCATCTTTGGAGCGGTGTATACCGCTCCTCCACCACTCCTGCCCATTGAAATGAATGGGCACTGCTGCCGAAGCGCCTGCAAAGCGCTTCTGCAGCGGTGCTACACGGGTGCATTTAACCTCTTCATCTGCCGCTAGCTGGGTTATAAGCGCCCCGCTAGCAGCCGAATACCGCCGCTAAAATGATGGTAAAGCGCCGCTAAAACTAGCGGCGTTTTACCGTCAAAGCCTACCCGCTCCAGTGTTAAAGCAGAGTTCCACTGAAAAAAAAAAATATTAAAAGTCAGCAGCTACAAATACTGCAGCTGCTGACTTTTAATTATATGGACACCTGGGCGCCCGCGATGTCGGCACACGAAGCCTATCTCTCCCTCGGCTCTCGGGTGCTGCCGCCACCATCTTCGGTAAGGGAATCAGGCACAAAAACAGGTAATCAAAATTTTTAGACGAAAAAAATAAATAAAAACGGCTAACTTTACTGTTCAGTTTTATTTAAAATTTATTAAAGTGTATTTTTTCCCCAAAAATTGCATTTGAAAGACCGCTGCGCAAATACCGTGTGACAAAAATATTGCAACAACCGTAATTTTTTTTCCCTAGGGTCTCTGCTAAAAAAATATATATAATGTTTGGGGGTTCCAAGTGATTTTCTAGCAGAAAATACAGGATTTTTACTTGTAAGCTACAAGTGTCAGAAAAGATTTTGTCTTTAAATGGTTAAACTGAGAACTTCTACACACTTTCAGTTCATTGATAGGAAGAAACATTGTATCTCTTTTCTCTCACTTGGCAGGCTGCCCAGAGATGCATCCTCCACCTCCACAGGAAACTCCAGGGAACTTGCATTGACTTCTATGAAAGAAGTTATTTGCAAGTTGCGCTGAAGTTTTTTAAATCGGCTTTTTTTTCAGCACACTCGGCCGATGCCGATTAATTAAAAAGTGCCAAAAATCGGCCGATATATCGTCCGACCTCTAACCTACCTCCCAACAGCCTGTTTCTGGTTAGAGAAGAGGCCCGGTAGGAAATGTCTATGAAGTTTTTGGAAACTGGACCCAGATGCGGTCTTAAAGAACCTGGAAAGAGAAGCGCTAACCTTTCCAGCTCAGGAAATGGCCCCTGCTCTGTGTGAATGTGCTTCGATGTTTTCCAGGGGGAAACACCAATGATGCCTGGCAGGCTTCCATCATTGCATATTTCAATTACCCTGTGATAGTAATAATTTGACGTCAATAATTTTACATCTTCTTGCCTTAATCTCCAGGCCCCGGCTACTACTGGGTGGGAAACGAAGGAAGATCACTCTGCCAGGGAAGGCAAGGAGATAATCTGGCAGGCGGTTGGCCGGTACTTGAGCCAAGGCAGAAAAAACATGCGAGCGGAGCTGAATGGGCATGCACCCGAAACTGAAGAAATATTCTCTCCGCTCCAACCAGCACCTGATCATCAGAAAGGGGCACAGATGATGGAAAAAAAATACACCCACTAAGCTAGTGGGAGCGGGGGTGTGCAATTCAGATTTTTATTCTGCACTGATCGTCTTTGAGATTGACCCAGCCCCTGTTCAAATCCAATCCAAGGACAAAACCACGGACAGTTGGTCCGGGGAAAGTGTCCTGAATCCGGGGACTGTCACCAGAAACCGGGGATGTCTGGTCACCCTGGATAATAGGTCCTATTAATTATCCAGGAAGATTTCTGCCCTAATGCTGGATATATCGATATCTTCATCCATAGCAAAAATGCATATGCCCATACTGATGACCTTTCTACCCTCTGAATTCTGGAATGGCAGCTATCAGTGTCTGGAAAGGAACTGGGTAAAAATGAACCTGGCAACTTTATGAATGACAGGAGCTCTGCCCAAAGCTGGAAGTTTTGAGTTCATAAGGCACCTTGTGTCTCTTTCATGCACCTTTCTTCCACCCATGAAGCATTTTCTTGGTGCACATCGGGCATCTTTTTCTGGGTGTCTGTTTTGTTATCTTTGGGCTTGTGGGCTTTGTTCGGTAATGACTGAAAAGACAGGTGCCAGCCCATTACTTCCAGTGAAGTAAATACCCATTAACAGAAAAACACCCTGTGGATAACAAAAATTCTAATCTAGGAATTTTTTATTTTTTTTTAAAAAGGTACCCAGCACCAGAGCCTATGCTAGTACAGTAGGTGCCGGCGATATTGTGTCAATCTCGCCGCTTCTAGCGGCGAGATTAAAACCCTATGAGCTCCGTCGCGAGAGCCAGCGCCGAGCTGTCTCGTCATCGGGAAGGGAAAAATGTTAATTTCACGATGAGCGACACGCATTGCCGGTAGACGGAGATCCGACGTGGATTCCCACCAATGCCAGGCACTGTGTTTGGTATGAATCGTGAGCGGGAACTCCACGCCAATTTTTAAAGAAAAAACCGGCATGGGTTCCCCCTCCAGGAGCATACCAGGCCCTTGGGTCTGGTATGGATTTGAAGGGGACTCCCGTAAGCCGAAAAATCGGCGTGGGGGTCCCCCTCAAAGTCCAAACCAGACCCTTATCCGAGAACGCAACCTGGCAGGCCGCAGGGGAAGAGGGGGGGACGTGAGAGCGGCCCCCCTCCCTCCTGAACCGTACCAGGCCGCATGCCCTCAACATGGGGGGGTTTGGTGCTCTGGGGCAGGGGGGGCGACCTGCGGCCCCTCCACCCCAAAGCACCCTGTCCCCATGTTGATGAGGACAGGGCCTCTTCCCGACAACCCTGGCCATTGGTTGTCGAGGTCTGCGGGCGGGGGGCTTATCGGAATCCGGGAGCCCCCTTTAATAAGGGGGCCCCCAGATCCCGGCCCCCCCTTACCCTATGTGAATGAGTATGGGGTACATTGTACCCCTACCCATTCACCTGGTGGAAAAAAAATGGCAATAAAAAAAACACACAGGTTTTTAAAGTATTTTATTGCACAGCTCCGGGGGTCTCCGGTGTCGTCGCCGCGCTCTCCGGTTCTTTCTTCTGCCGGGCCCCCGCTATCTTCTTCCAGCTCTTTTGCTAGCGGGGCCCGGTCTTCTCCTTCGCCTTCTTCCCTCTTCTTCTCTCTGGTTCTTTCTTCCTTCTGCCGGGCCTCCGCTATCTTCTTCCAGCTCTTTTGCTAGCGGAGGCCCGGTCTTCCCCGTTGTCTCGTCCGGCTCTTCGTTGTCCTTCTGCCGGCCCCTCCACTATTTTCTTCCAGTTTTTTTGCTAGTGGAGGGGCTGGTCTTCCCGTCGTCGCCGTCTTCTTCCCTCTTCTCCTCCTCGATGTTGACTCGTTGCTTCCTCTCGCAGTAATGCTAAATCTTCGGTCCGCAGCGATTTATATAGGCTTCTTATGACGTCACAGTAACATGCTCCGGGTGGCCCCGGAGCATGTGACTGTAACGTCATGGGAACATGTGACTGACGTCATGAGAAGCCTATATAAATCGCTGCGGCCCGAAGATTTAGCATTATAGCGAGAGGAAGCGACGAGTCAACATCGAGGAGGAGAAGAGGGAAGAAGACGCCGACTATGGGAAGACCGGCCCCTCCACTAGCAAAAGAGCTGGAAGAAAATAGTGGAGGGGCCGGCAGAAGGACAACGAAGAGCCGGACGAGACGGGGAAGACCAGGCCTCCGCTAGCAAAAGAGCTGGAAGAAGATAGCGGAGGCCCGGCAGAAGGAAGAAAGAACCGGAGAGAAGAGGGAAGAAGGCGACGGAGAAGACCGGGCCCCGCTAGCAAAAGAGCTGGAAGAAGATAGCGGAGGCCCGGCAGAAGAAAGAACCGGAGAGCGCGGCGACGACACCGGAGACCCCCGAAGTCGGAAGAAGACCCCGGAGCTGTGCAATAAAATACTTTAAAAACCTGTGTGTGTTTTTTTTTATTGCCATTTTTTTCCACCCGGTGAATGGGTAGGGGTACGATGTACCCCATACTCATTCACATAGGGTGGGGAAGCCGGGATCTGGGGGCCCCCTTATTAAAGGAGGCTCCCGGATTCCGATAAGCCCCCCGCCCGCAGACCCCGACAACCAACGGCCAGGGTTGTCGGGAAGAGGCCCTGTCCTCATCAACATGGGGACAGGGTGCTTTGGGGTGGGGGGGCCGCAGGTCGCCCCCCTGCCATAGAGCACCAAACCCCCCCATGTTGAGGGCATGCGGCCTGGTACGGTTCGGGAGGGGGGCGCTCTCTCGCCCCCCTCTTCCCCTGCAGCCTGCCAGGTTGCGTGCTCGGATAATGGTCTGGTTTGGACTTTGAGGGGGACCCCCACGCCGATTTTTCGGCTTAGGGGAGTCGCCTTCAAATCCATACCAGACCCAAGGGCCTGGTATGCTCCTGGAGGGGGAACCCATGCCGGTTTTTTCTTTAAAAAATTGGTTTGGAGTTCCCGCTCAGGATTCATACCAAACACAGTGCATGGTATTGGCGGGAATCCACGTCGGATCCCGTTCAATACAGTGCCGCGTCTCCTCGCTATTGCAGCGAGCGCGAGATGTGTCGCCGAGATGTCGGCACCCCTGTCGCCGAGAATCTCCGCGATAGGATCGCGATGAATATACAATGTCGGCGGCACTGTGTGACACCTGTCCACCCTAAGCATACACAATAAACCGGTTCTGGAAAAAAACATAACGCCCCCCTCACAGGAGGACAAGAAAAGGGAGAGAGCAGTCTGCCCCCTATTTTTCTCACCTTAGGGCCTGCATCAGCAGATGGCGCTGGCAATGATGTTTTTAACATATACAAAGTACTGAACCTAAGCCATACCCAGTCAGGTATAGGAATCAGAAATATAGTAAGATGTGAAACCACATCTACCCTCCCTGGTGTCAGTTGATGATGGCACCAGCGAATAATTCACAAAATGACCCTATAGCTGTCCATTCAGTGGGGTCTGCAGCATAGCAGGATGCATACTGTCCAGGTTACCAACCTAGTTTACCTGCCTCGGCAGACATGTACCCCTCCCCCCATCTGGGAGGTAGTCAGGGACGCTGGATGCCTCTGCTCCAGGCCATGCAATACTCCCATCAAAAGAATTGGGGAAGCTAGCAGCCATGCTCCATCTTTTAAAGTGATTTGGCCAAGGTCATAGGCCGACGTTAGGATAACATCCAACGTCTTCCAGGAAGTTTTCCTTGGCTGCACTGACCATGGCTGCACTAATAATCAGCAGCAAATATTGCATGCTGAACGAAAGGGATCTGATCCTCTCCAAATGAAGGCTCAGCAGCAAAAAAAAAACTAGAACTATTAGGTAAGGTTTCCACTAGTGCGACATGCCGTGCGACCCTGGACACAAAGTCGCATGACGAGTCACGGCCCATTGATTTCAATGGCACCTGTTCCAATCTATGCGACTCAGAGTTGCAACAATCTAGAAAAAGGTCCCAGCACAACCCCGATGCGACCTCTAATGCAACCCCGATCCAGAGGCTGTAAAGTTGGATCAATTTGGATCAAAGCTGCACTCCAAAGTCGCCACAGCGGAAACGTAGCCTCGGAGTGCCCAAACATTGGATCACATCTGAGGCATGAACTACAAATGGTACCAAAAGAATATCACACAAATAACACAAACAAAAGCTCCAAAGTCTGTGTATTTAAATACATAGATGTAGAACATGCTTGCAACTGTGTGAGGTCAGAGACCGAGAGTATTAGTCTAATACCCCACACATACTTCATGCGCAAATAATACGAACCGTTCGTATAAACATGTGTCATAGATATAGCCTAACCTCTGGCTACCAATTATACATCATTCAGTGGAGGAACCCAGGGAGCTCCAGGTGATAGAAGTCTGGGCACACCAACTGGAGTGCATAGCAGATACTGTTACCCCATAATAGGTGTGGCTTTAGCAATTAGACATAACCAAATATTTTGTCTGGAACAGAAGTAAAAAGTGAGTCTCCTTAAACGACATATTTAAACAATGTATGTTAACAGAGATCGCTGTACACTTACCCTTGCTTTATATTGCCCACACCAGGTTGGAGACAGTAATAAATGCAAGCTTCTGATACCTTTGGATAAGCCCTGCAGTGTGCAATAGGAGCAATCAGAAGGCAAACACCTGCAGGTATTAACGATCAATCGTTAAGGCTGGGTTCACACTGGTCCGACAAACGCTCCGACATTGGGAGCTCATGTCGCATGACGTGTGAAAATCAATGTTTCCCTATGAGAGCCGTCTTAACTGGTCTGACACAAGTCGGTCCGACTTTGAAAATGCTCCCTGTACTACTTTGGTCCGACTTTGATCCTACTTCAGCCCATTGAATATCATTGAAGTCGGATCAAAGTAGGATCCTTGTCCTAACCATCCGACATTTGACATCCGACATGGTGATTACAGCAGCAGTAAAAGGAATTTATCTCACCCTGGGATTGTTTTGATTGGTCAAAGGACAAGTCAGACTAGCACAAAGTCGGATCAAAGTAGTATCCTGTTCATGAATGTCGGACCAATGTAGGATCAATGTAGGACTGATGTCGCAGAGCAAAGTAGGATGAAAGTTGTATGACTGTCGTGTCGTACCAGTGTGAACCCAGCCTAAACACGGGTTTGTCCATGCAAGCATTGCATGGAGGTTACACCCAGGAGAGCTGTACACTTAACCCCTTAGGGCCTCTGCCTCCAAATGACCACATTACTAGTGGAGAGGAACACAAAGCACATTCGCCCTGTGTTTGTAGGAGGTACAGGATTTCAGCCAGTAACAGCGAATATGGTGTTTTACCAAACGTGAGTAAGGGAGGGGTCCCCTTGAGCCTCAGCACTAATGAAGAAAAAAAAGGTTTGTCATATATTTTTCCCCCAATGCTCTTTAGGAATCCCTTAACCTTCCAAAAACATTGCAACAGTGGAGCTGGTATCCAGGTGGTGGATAACTTGTACTTGCAGGCTGTGCATCAGTCCCTTAGGTGGCTCCCATCCTCTGTCCTAGAGGGAGAAGACACAAGGCAGAATGAGCATTTTACCAAGAGAGACAAGGTGCAGCTGATCACTCTGACCAGCACCCGTCCACCTGGGGAGACCCAAATGGAGCCCCACAACTAGTAGGGAAAAACCTTGGGGATCCACACACAGCCAGACTCCCCAGACCAGCCCTGTCGGTCTGTGGATAGTACAGAGAATAATCTCAAAAGCCTCAGTGACCCCTTCACCAGGGAGCAAGAAAAGAGTTACCTCCATCTGCCTCTTTCTTACCCTAGGGTCAGAGTCCGCAGGTGTCCTTCCTGTTGACTTGCAGGACTCTGTGTGGAGCAGTGCATGGAGCTTGTAGCCCTGACCACCTAGTCAGTGTCTGCTACCAAACTATACAGTTCTGACATGCACCTTTCTTCCACCCATGAGGCATTTTCTTGGTGCACATCGGGCACCTTTTTCTGGGTGTCTGTTTTGTCATCTTTGGGCTTGTGGGCTTTGTTCAGTTATGAATCAAAAGACAAGTGCCAGCCCATTACTTCCACTGAAGTAAATATCCGTTAACAGAAAAACACCCTGTGGATACCAAAATTCCAGTCTAGGAATTCTTTAAAAGTACCCACCACCAGAGCCTATGCTAGTATGTGTGACGCCTGTCCACCCTAAGCATACACCATAAACTGGCTCTGGAAAAAACATAATGCCCCCCTGTGTTAAACAATGGGGGCTCGTAGCCAGAATTTGTGCTAAAATTTCAACAGAAGCTGACCTGTTTTCTGTGGTGTGTTTTGTTGCTTGTACTGGGGGAAAAATGCTGCGTACACTGTTTAGGAAGAGTAAAGCTGCAAAGGTTTCTGGTGTCCAGGAGGACTTGAAGGGGTGCACCCTTCCTATCTGGGCCAGAAATAGTCAGTGGATGTCTGTTGCAAAGGAGCTGGCTGGATATGCTTCTCCTTTGAACAGAGCTTGGGGGGATGGAGTCTCTGATCTTTCCTCAGATTTTAGTCTCAAAAGTTTTGGGTTCAGTAAGGGAGAGATGCGGGCAGTTGCTGTGTTTGGTTTGCATGTCCTGCATGCTCTACATATTGAATCTGAAAATAGGGAAAAGGCAGAATTAGAAAGAGATATAATAAAGAAGCAGCTTGCAGTGGCCTCCAAGTGTTTGGAAGAAACTGCAAGCAAGGCAAAAGATTTAGAAAGTAGGGTAATCAAAGTTAAACCTGCAGTGGCTTCCAAGAGTGTTCAAACCGCTGTAGGCCGAGCTGAAGATTTGAATGAGCGGTGTGAAGCCCCCATTAATAAATCTAATGATGCTCTAACAAAGGCCCAAAGCCTGTAAGCAGAAATAGGACATGTGCTACTGTTACTTCTCATAACCGGGAAGCTGAGGATTTGATCAGCTCAAATTACAGAGTTGATTCAGATACAAGGAAGACAAGGCCTATGATCTCCAGGAGACACATGTGGATTGATTTACTTAAGGTGGGGGTCCCTAGAGAGGAAATAGATGGGATTCCTACACCAGCATTGTTTAAGAAGTGGAAGCAAATGGTTGGGAATGGTAGATTCAGTCACATTAAGTGTTTCTGTTGCCACAAAATGGGGCATTTTGCAAAAATGTGCCATACTGTGAAGCAGCAGGCCTCTGTTCTTCCAAGGACGGCACAGAGAGACATGCAAGTTTATTCGGTACGTTGGAAGTCAATGCCTTTCCGTGAAAGTGTTTCAAGGCAACAGTGGGCACCCTACAAAAGTTTTGCAGTTACAAATGGGCAGATAGAGAAATGTGAGCAGTGAGCTATGTTTTTGGCACAGTTGGAAATGAACATATAATCTGCTTTTTTGTCTCTTACTCTTTTCAGATATTGAGCATCGAGAGGTGGAGCAGGCAGAGCAGACGACCATGCTGGGTGGGAGGAGGAAGACCAGAAGAGAGCTTGATGAAGATGTGGATGATGTCCTAAAGGTGGCTGAATTGGAGTGGACTTTCATCTGAGCATTTCCTTATGACCAAGAGGACAACAGACTTTCATCTGGGACTTTCTTTACACAAACTGCCAAAGACATTAACCCTGCTCAAAAGTAATGTTGCAGCCTTCCAGGGACAAAACAAAAGTCTGATCGCCCAGATGGGGGTCAAAAGGGAATTTTTTCCTCCCGTTTAGGGGGGTTTTCGCCCTTTTCTGGACAAAAGGCTTTAAGAAGTTTTCTATATTATTCTATAAAGTCAAGAGGTGGTATGTGTTGCTATGGCAATTTCTATGGTGACTTTATAATAATATAGAGTTTAGGTAGTAACAGGATGTGTAAAGAGCCCCTTCCCTCCCCCTCTATTGACTGGAAGTTATTTGCTGGAAATGGGTGGCAGGGGCCCCTCCCCCTCCATTGATCAGGAAACAGGAAGGGGGGGGGGTTTGAAAAGGTGTTTTGGTGCAGAGACATGTTTTTGAACAACAGTTGGTGATTGGGAAGGACAAAAGGAAGGAGTTGGTCTTTGGAAGGAGAAAGCAAGAAGACATCCCTGCCTGAAGCTGGATAACTTTGGAGACGCTTTTCTTTTGGGAGTTGGACTGAGCAAGGAACTATGGACATTACATCTTGACCTCCAAGTTGAGTAATTATTTAGTTTACTTAATGTATACGGTACATGTTGTACATGCTTATATATATTTGTAGGCATATATTTTGTAAGCTATTAAGTTAAGTGTGTTGTATTGTGCATCATACAGTTGTATGTGCAGATTTTTCCTTGTTTAGTAAAGCATTGATACACTACAGAAGTTTAAGCTTCCTTGATTTTACCACGGAGTAACCTTAATAGATAGACGAAAAGCAAAACACCCCCGTGCCCCCACCACAGGAGGATAAGAAAATGAAGAGAGCAGTCTGCCCCCTATTTTCTTACCTTAGGGCCTGCATCAACCGATGGCGCTGCTTCCATGGATTGGTATGTCCATGTTGCTTGGAAGCCTGTTATTCAGGCCCCTAATTCGGGAGGTGTGGAGAACCTAGGGCGGCACTGTGGATCCGACGCCGCCCTATGGCACAGCGCGCCTGTTTATCCTTGGATACCCTAGCTAGGGTTGTCAAGATGGCTGCCGTCCTTTCTGGAGCCAGCAGCTACCACTCTGCACCACCAGCACAGCCACATGCTGGGGATAGAGAAGCCCTGTAACGTGGGGTTCTCTTGAAACGGCAGAAAAAAGGCATCCTGACCATGCGGCGGCCTCTGCTGTGCCATCCGGATGGACCCACTGGATCACCTCCTCCACCCCTCAAAGCCAACCTCACTGAGGATATAGCCATTAATCGGGAGAGGGGGTCCCTTATTTTCACCCCAGACCGCTTCCTTCAGGTCTCTGGGTGGCCCAAACTGACTCGTACCCCAGGAGAACTACCCCTGTTGCACTGAGTATGGACCTCGGGAGGACCCTGCCGCCTAGCACGAAGGCCAAAATAACAAACATCCACTGGATAGTTCCTGTCTGGCCTGAGGAAACAAAAATACTGAGGAGCTGATGCATGTGCAGTGCTTTTTATGATGTGGATCATGTGTTTCCTGTGCTAGGTGGGAGGAGCCTAACTCTGTAAGCCGTCCTGGAAGATGACTGAGGAAAAAACGCTTCTGAGCGGAAAAGGAGGGCCCAGGCCTGCGGCGTGGCACCTTACCTTTTCTGGATTGTGGGAGCAGTGTGCTCTTACCCCCCAGTGACATCCTTAATGTCGTCATCCAGCGAGGCTCCAAATAGCCTTTCACCCCGGAAAGTCAAATCAGACAGAGCCTTCTTGGAAGTCTGGTTCACGGACCAGCATTTTAGCCAATTCAGGCGACGCAGTACCACAGCAGATACTGAGGCTCTAGAAAGCAGGGGAGTTGTGTCCAGGGCTGCATCGCAGACAACTGGTCAGCCACTTCTACGCAGACCGGGGAAACCTGTTGTCTTTCCAACTCCTGGTGCAAAATTTTAGCCCATTCTGTAAGTGTCTGCGACACCAGAGCCGCAGCCAAAACTGTCTGTAATGCAGATCCCAGAATGGTAAACATGGACCGGGCCACTGCCTCGGACCTCCTATTCACAGGGTTCTTAAATGGAGAGGTCCCCTCAACCGGTATAGTGGTTACTTTGTTTAACCAGGATACCGGGGGGCCCCCAGCCAGGACCCAGAGCCCCCCTCAGGGACCCCCTGGAAAGGTACACAGCAGGCCCAGCAAAGCATGGGGAGGAGGGATGGATGGGGAGAGAGGAAAGGGAGGACTAGAGACCCCCTAATCGACCACCCCAGGTATGCCCAGCTGTTCCATCCTGCCAAGACAGGAGGAACCTTACTTGCCCGTCCCTGCGAGGACTGCTGGACGCATTCCTGACAGACCCATCACCGAGCAGTATGGAGTGGCTGTCGGCCACGGCCCACTGTGACTGGACAGCAGTAGCCCGGTCATATGTGGGCCCCAGAGCATATAGCTCACCAGCCACCCCTGGAGCAAGCGGGGTATGTCGTGGCCGACCCAGCGCGCAACTAAATGTCTGCTCACGCTTGATGGCCGTACTGGGGAGACTACAAGGATCTATATTATCCAGCCTGTCACTCAGCCGGCAGTTGATATTAGATCTCAGGATCCAAAATTGAAAATAAAAAAAGTTCTCCAGGACCAATGGGACCCTAGGGGAGCCAGGTCCTTCTACACTAGGCAGAAAAAAACTGAGCTGCTGAGTGCAGGGTGAGGGGTTATAACCAGAGGGACCGCCCCCTGGGCGGTGCTGTTCAGATTTGGTATAATTACATGTTTTTGCATATCTAACATGTCTGCCTAGTCCTCTCTTAATAGACGGAACATAACCCACTTGTCAAGACTAAAAGGAGATGTGTCCGTCCATGGACGAAAGAGAAAAACAGTTTTTAACTTGTAAACAACAAATCTCAGAAAGGCTCGGTCCTTAAGTGGTTAAGTTCTTTTGTTTGTTTTTTTCAAAGACATTTTGTTTCTGCACTTAAGTTACTAAACATTGAAGTTTAGGGCGTGGCCGGATGGTGAAGAGAGCAGTCGCATAGACACACTGCTCCGGCTCTCAACCACAATCCTTACCTTATCCTGGGCCCCATCTCCTCGCCAAAGGTACCGTTTTGTTCCCCTCGGCAGTGGGCACCGAGCTGGTGAAATACAGGCCGCCTCTGCCCCCATTCACGGCGGCGCAGTTGGCGCGGTTCAGGAGGCAAGATGGCGCCGGGACACATATAGGGAACGCTGACACGCTTCTTCCTCTGCTGGTCAGTGCTCTGCTTCGGGGGTGAGTGCATCGATTCCTGCTATCTTTCAGACCCACGCAGACCCCCAGCTGTCCCAGGACTCCCTGCTATCGGATGACCGTAGTCAGGCTGCAGATTCTCCTCCTGCTGAACCTACTCTATCCTCCATTATGCTGGCTATACAGGATTGTAAGGCCTCCCTCTCCTCTCAGATTGCCTCTATCCGTATGGACTTTACTGAAACAAGATGTCCAGAACCTTCGTAACAGAACCGGAGAGGCGGAGGAATGCATTAGTACACTAGAGGACACTGTGAATCTCCTTTCTGTTGCCATGCGTGATGCCACAAGTGAAATGGCGGCACTCCGCGTCAAGATCGACGATTTGGAAAATCGTTCGCGAAGGAACAATCTCAGGTTTGTGGAATTCCCAGAAAGTGCAGAGGGCCCCCACCCTGAAAAGTTCCTTTATTCCTGATTACAGGAAATTTTTGGCAAAGATGCACCCTCGTTCTCTCATGTCATTGAACGTGCGCACCGCATCCCTCCTGAAGGTGGCCCCCACGCTCCATTATTGCCCGTAGCCTCAACTTTCAGGATAAAGTCGCTATCCTGCACCTTGCGAGGGAAAAAGGCCCACTCAAATTTAATGGTAACACCATCTCTGTCTACCCAGCACGGAAGGGCTATCATATGCCATGCTTTTTCCTGCTAAACTACGAATCATCCATGATGGTAAGGCCTACTTTTACACCATGGAAGTTGGAAAAAAACCTGCGCTAAACCAAAAATAAATGTGGAATAAGAGGTGAAAATGCAATAATTGAATAAGAAAAAAACAGCGATGCTGCTGCAAGTAAAAAGCCTAAATACTAAAGCCAAAAAACATGTGAAAGTGACAAAACAAGCGCGCAACCACTTAATTTAGCATAAAAACAAATTGAGGAACATGTATTGATAAACACTGTGCTGAAAAAAGTCCTTATATATACCGTATTTATCGGCGTATAACACGCGCCCGCGTATAACACGCACCCCAAGTTTAGGAGGAAATTTTAGGGAAAAAAACTTTTAGGAGGGAAGTTTAAGGAAAAATAACTTACATTTAAATGTAGCCTTGTCAGTGTCCATTGCAGCCTTGTCACAGTGCAGCCTTGTCAGTGTCCATTGCAGCCTTGTCAGTGTCCATTGCAGCCTTGTCACAGTGCAGCCTTGTCAGTGTCCATTGCAGCCTTGTCACAGTGCAGCCTTGTCAGTGTCCATTGCAGCCTTGCCCCAGTGTCGCCGTGCAGCCTTGCCCCAGTGTCGCCGTGCAGCCTTGCCCCAGTGTCGCCGTGCCGGATTTTAAAATTGGCGGCGAGACTGTGCGGAGCGGGGCGGACGCCGCTGAGAACGCAGGGACTGGGCGGAGCCGCCGCCGAGATACACATAGCCGAGTGTACTCGGCTATACTCGGCTTTTCTCTGCTCCGCTCACAGTCACGCCGAGTCCCGCCCTATGATGGACATAACACAGGTCCAATGGCGGGACTGGGCGTGACTGTGAGCGGAGCCAAGAAAAGCCGAGTATAGCCGAGTACATTCGGCTATGTGTATCTCGCTCCGCTCCGCTCACAGTCAGCGGAGACAGCCCAGGGATGTGGGTATCGGCGTATAACACGCACCCACGATTTTCCCCTGATTTTTAAGGGGAAAAAAGTGCGTGTTATACGCCGATAAATACGGTATATATATAAAAAAAAACAAAAAAAACACACACACATTTAGGTATAATTGTCCCAAAGAAACCAAAAGAAATCTTGAAAAAGTGCTACAAAATGAATAAAAAATATATATATATATATATATATCTCCAAGATGAGGAACAATGAAATTGGTCACAAAAGGGATTTAGTCCCATGTTCACAATGGCTTATTCCATACAGATAAATGTTCCAGAGGAAGCCTTATTCAACAGATATTCAATAGGCAGTGATAAGATGTGATAAATAAAGCCGCTTACCAGATAGACAGGACCTCAAATAATAGAGGTCTGAAAAGCATGTGCATAAGCCTGCCGGCAGCGATGGTATCCACCTGTTCTTTAATCCAAGGAGGCCGTTCTCATACCACCAGGAAATCCTTCACCTCTTCAGCTGCTCACCACACCGAATCCGGAGAGGGAAAAGACAAGCAGGGATAGGGAAAGCTCCAGCTTCCAAGCACAATCTTTAAGAGCTATTGACATAGCAAGAAGAAATTTAATAAAAAGGCTTCATGGTGTAGTATTTTCCAAAAAAGCGAAGAAGTTTATTATAAAAAAACAAACAAATTAACACAGCAAGCTTAATTGATAAAAAAATCCACATCAAGCCCAATAATTGCTAAAAAAAAAAAAACACACAGGAAAAAAAAAAATTGGGATTGAGATAGCAGCCAGAAAACAAACTGTCAGTTTGTTTTTTTATAATAAACTTTCTTGCTTTTTTGGAAAATACTACACCATGAAGCCTTTTTATTAAATTTCTTCCTGCTGAGTCAATAGCTCTTAAAGATTGCGCTTGGAAGCTGAAGCGATCCCTATCCCTGCTAGTCGTTTCCCTCTCCAGATTCGGTGTGGTGAGCAGCTGAAGAGGTGAAGGATTTCCCTGTGGTATGAGAACGGCCTCCTTGGATTAAAGAACAGGTGGATACCATCGCTTCCGGTGTCTTGTCGACCTAGTTCCCCTATCGATATGGTTCCGAGCTCGACTGCGCATGCATACTCGGAACACACGGAAATCTACGAACATCTACAGCTGTTCGTCAGCTGTAGACGCGGTCGCTCCCGAGGATACACGCCACACAGAAAGCGGCGGGGACGAAGACTGGGACACGCCGCTCTCTAGGGCGGCATTAAACAAGTTGATGGCCGGGTGACACGCCGCTCTGTATTTTTTTTTAAATGTTCATGAGCGCCCGCAAGGGGCGGACACTGCGACACGCCGCTCTATAGGGCGAGTGTTGTACATATAATTGCCGTCTAACATTGCAGGGAGCGCACACTCACTCATCCGCCCCTTGCTGTACAGAGCGGCGTGTCTCTCGGCCATCAACTTGTTTAATGCTGCCCTATAGAGCGGCGTGTCCCTGTCTCCGCCCCCGCCGCTTTGTCAAGCTGGTTTCCCTAGCATCGGGAGCGAGCGCGTCTACAGCTGCTGAATAGCCGTTCACGCTCTGAGAATTCTGCCGCCTCGGAATTGCACCTGCGCAGTCCAGCTCTGAACCATATCGATAGGCGGAACCAGCTCGGCAGAACACCGGCAGGCTGATGCACATGCTTTTCAGACCTCTATCATTTGAGGTCCCATCTATCTGGTAAGCGGCTTTATTATCACATCTTATCGCTGCCTATTGAACATCTGTTGAATAAGGCTTCCTCTGGAACATTTATCTGTATGGAATAAGCCATTGTGAACATCGGAGTAAATACTTTTGTGACAAATTTCATCGTTCCTTATCTTGGATTTTTATATATATATATATATATATATATATATATATATATATATATATATATTGTGACAGAGCATCCCAGAGAGAGCCTGGGAAAGTCCTATTCGGGGTTTATACATCTCCCAGGCTCCTCTCATATACATTCAGGGATCTCTGAGCCAGGGTCCAGTTCAGGTGTTGGTTCTCTCCCACAGGTTAATTAAAAGCTCACCTGAGCAGACAGCCTTTGCTCAGCCTGGGAAACACAGACAACGTTGGTTTGTGAGAGCAAGAAGGTTGGTAAAACTTGTTACCCTGTGAATGTGGGAGCGGACAAGCGTTAGGCTTGTCCAGCCTGGTAGTGAGGGCCTGTACATACTGTGTAGTTAGAGCCGAGACACGGCTAGGCTTTTGTTTAGCTATTTTTCCTTCTGTTTGTTTTCAGCACACTGTACAGCACCTGTCATTAGACTTTGTATATAGCACCAATAAACAACACTGTTTTCACTGATCCAATGGACTTGGTATCTGTGCCTGCTCATCCCAGGGAGTTTTTGTACCTACTACCTGTCCCCCAGGTTACATATGGTGGAGGCTGCGACCAGCTGTAGTAAGTTACTACTTAAAAGGCCAGTACCTAAAGTGACAACATGGAGGACCTCCTCAAACAAATGGTGTTGGCAAATGCCGCGTTGCAGCAAGCAAATGCTGCACAACAGCAAACTAACGCTGCATGGCAGCAAGCAAACGCTACACAACAGCAAACTAACGCTGAATTGCGGCAAGCAAACGCTGCACAACAGCAAGCCAACGCTATCGCACAGGAGCAAACCAAGGTGCTGTTCCAACAGATTGGTGCAGTACAGGAGCAATCGCAGAGGCTGTTTGAACAGCTTGCCACTGCTGCAAAAGCGGATAGGAAAACCCTTACTGAGGTTTTGGAGACGCTAGCACAGGGGTCACCTGCGATAATGAAGGATATTGGAGACAAGCCCTCAACCATCCATGTGGGTCGCTTTCTTTCAAAGATGACGGCAGATGATGATCCAGAGGCTTTCCTACTAACATTTGAACGGACCGCTGAGAGGGAAGGTTGGCCCCAAACCCAGTGGGCAGGACTGATCGCCCCCTTACTTTCTGGAGAAGCGCAGAAGGCCTACTATGATCTAGAGTCAGCAGAAGCGGGAGATTATGAGAAGGTCAAGCGGGAAATCCTGGCACGTCTTGGCGTTACCTTGGCTGTTCGAGCTCAGCGGGTCCACAGCTGGTTCTTCCAAGAAAAGAGGCCCCCAAGATCGCAGATGTTTGATCTGATCCACCTGGTGCGGAAATGGCTACAGCCGGAGTCCCTGTCTGCGCCACAAATAGTGGAGCGTGTGGTCATGGACCAATTCCTGAGGTCACTGCCAATTCCCCTGCAGAAGTGGGTGAGTCAAGGAGACCCCAAGTCAGCAGACAACCTGGTGGAGCTCGTTGAGAGGTACTTTGCTGCAGAGAACCTGGTCACCACCCCTACAGCCGCACGGACTTTCCATCCAAAACCACGGTCTCCCCAGGCAACCGGTAAGACTGTTCCAGGGGAAGTGGGTGGTAAGCATGGCAAGGAAATAGGGGGGAGGAATTTTGGTGCCAGGACTGAAGTTTGGCGGCCCAAGCAAGGGAAGCCACTGCCTGTCAGCAAACCAGATTGGGGGAACATCAGGTGTTTTCGTTGCCAAGAACTGGGACATGTTGCAGCAAACTGTCCATTAACAGATGAACCAATGCAGTGTGATCTATCTTTTAGAAGGCAGTCTATGTTTGCTGCCGTTTCATGTGCTGCAGTGCCAAATGTGGGAAAACACATGTGTCAAGTGACTATTAATAATAAGCCTATTACGGCCTTGCTGGACTCAGGAAGTCTAGTTACTTTGGTTACAGCTGAGATGGTTGAAACTGTGAATTTTCATGCAAAAAAAGTTGCTGTGATCTGTGTACATGGGGATACCCGCGAGTATCCAATAGCCACTGTTCAGTTTAAAACTGGCTTAGGTACGGTGACCCATTCGGTCGGACTGGTGCCCCACTTGGTGCACGAGGCTATCATTGGTAGGGACTTCCCTAAGTTTTGGGAACTGTGGGATTGTCCCGACCCAGTCGCAGTACCTAACTCAGTCGCAGAGCCAGAACTCATGGCCATTACTGACCTTGTGAGTTCAGGGGACTCCTCTCAGGGCTCTCCGGGTGATCCTTTCTCAGTTATGGCAGGAGAGCTGGGGGAGCCTGAAGAAGTCCCCACAACCAGTAGAGCTGGACAGCCGTCTGCTGAATCTGAGCCTACGTTAGAGTTTACCGATCTAAATGTGCACAAGGAAAATTTTGGTACAGAACAGAGAAAAGACCCTACCCTTGCCAGGGCCTGGGAAAATGTGGTGGTGGTTGATGGGGTACCTGTCGAACCGGGGGACGGGCCCTGTTTTCCATATTTCTGCAGCAATGAGGATTTACTGTATCGTGTATGTAAAACTAATGATGAAGTGGTTGAACAGTTGGTAGTCCCTAAGCTATACAGACGGGTGGTGTTGGAACTTGCCCATGGGCATTTGCTAGGAGGCCATTTAGGGGTTGAGAAAACCACTGAAAGGGTGTTGCACAGGTTTTACTGGCCTGGGATATGGAAAAATATAGAGAATTATTGTCAATCCTGTCCTATATGTCAGATGTCAGCCCCCCAACCCCACTTTCGAAGTCCGTTAGTGCCCTTGCCCATTATTGAAGTGCCCTTTGAAAGGATTGCCATGGACCTGGTGGGTCCACTCCCCAAATCTGCCCGCGGTCATCAACATATCCTCGTGATCATGGATTACGCTACCCGTTACCCCGAGGCCGTTCCCTTACGCACTGCATCTGCTAAAAACATTGCCAAAGAGCTGTTTATGGTGTTCAGTCGGGTTGGCATCCCGAAAGAAGTCCTTACAGACCAAGGTACCCCATTCATGTCACGAATAACTAGGGAGCTCTGCAAGTTATTTAAGGTGACGCAGTTGCGTACCTCAGTGTACCATCCTCAAACGGATGGCCTGGTGGAACGCTTCAATAAGACATTAAAGAGTATGTTAAAAAAGGTTGTTGATAAGGATGGGAAAAACTGGGACTTCCTGATACCTTACTTGATGTTCGCCATCAGGGAAGTTCCCCAGTCCTCTACGGGGTACTCTCCATTTGAGCTGCTTTATGGGAGACACCCTCGGGGACTCTTAGACATAGCCAAGGAAACTTGGGAGGGGGAGCAGACACCTCACAAAAGTGTTATTGAGCATATCGCTCAAATGCAGAATAGGATTGCAGCAATCATGCCGGTAGTAAAAGAACATTTACTGCAGGCCCAAGCCGCCCAACAGAGGATATACAACAGGGGGGCCCAACTTCGTGTTTTCTCACCTGGTGACCGGGTCCTCGTGTTAGTTCCCACTGTTGAGAGCAAATTCCTGGCTAAGTGGCAGGGACCCTTTGAAGTAATTGAAAGAGTTGGGGAGGTCAATTACAAGGTGTATCAACCAGGTAAAAGGAAGCCCGAACAGATTTACCACATAAACCTGTTAAAGCCCTGGAAGGATAGACTGGCATTAACTGCCAGGTCTCTCCCGGTAACCCTTAAGGGTACTGAATCCCCTCTGATCCCTGAGGTCACGATTCCAGACACCCTGTCATGTTCCCAGAAACAGGAAGCTAGAGAGTTCCCGATAAGGAATAAAGAGAAATTTTCAGAGTTGCCGGGCACGACTTCAGCAGTTCAGCATGATATTGTTACTGAACCTGGGGTCCGTGTCAAGCTCAAACCATACCGAATTCCCGAAGCTAGAAGAAAGGACATCAGTGAGGAAGTTAAAAGGATGTTGGAGCTAGATGTTATTGAGGAATCCAATAGTGACTGGTCTAGCCCCATTGTATTAGTCCCAAAACCGGATGGCACTTGGAGGTTTTGTAACGACTTCAGGAAGCTTAATGCGGTAACAAAGTTTGACACATACCCAATGCCCAGGGTAGACGAGCTTATAGACCGACTTGGCAAGGCCCGTTATCTGACCACTTTGGACTTGACCAAAGGATATTGGCAAATACCCCTGACTGGTAGGGCCAAAGAAAAGACTGCATTTGTGACCCCGGAGGGGTCGTTTCAGTATAAGAAAATGCCTTTTGGGTTGCAAAATGCCCCTGCAACATTTCAGAGGGCTATGGACAGGACCCTAAGACCTCACCGACAGTATGCTGCAGCCTATCTGGACGACATAGTGGTGCATAGCACTGACTGGGAGTCTCACTTGCCCCGTGTCCAGGCTGTCCTGGATTCCCTTTTCAAAGAAGGGTTTACGGCAAATCCCAAAAAATGTGCCATTGGGCTAGAGGAAGCCAGGTATTTGGGCTACACTATTGGCCGGGGTGTCATAAAGCCCCAGGTGAATAAAATAGAAGCCATCCAGGAGTGGCCACGTCCTGCAAACAAGAAGCAGGTCAGGGCCTTTCTTGGCATTGCGGGGTACTATAGAAGATTCATCCCAAATTTCGCAACTATAGCTGCCCCACTGACAGACCTTACAAAAGGGAAAGCCTCCGTAATGGTGAAATGGTCTCCAGTAGCAGAAGAGTCTTTTCAAGTACTGAAGAAGGCTCTTTGTGCACAGCCAATCCTATACTCCCCCGATTTCTCCAAAAACTTTTTGGTCCAGACGGATGCATCTGATGTGGGTATCGGGGCAGTACTTTCACAGGTACACAATGGGGAAGAACACCCTGTGGTGTACTTAAGCAGAAAGCTCAATGACCATGAAAAGAAGTATGCAGTCATTGAAAAGGAGTGTCTGGCCATAAAGTGGGCCGTGGACGCGCTCAGGTACTACTTGTTGGGGCGCCAGTTTGAGTTGATAACTGACCATGCTCCCCTGAAATGGATGGCCCAAAAGAAGGAGACTAATAGGCGGGTGAACCGGTGGTTTTTGGCCCTACAAGACTACGCCTTTACAGTAAAACACAGGCCAGGTGTTGAGATGGGGAATGTAGATGCCCTCTCCCGTGTTCACTCCTGTTGGGCTACAGGTGTTCCAACCCTGGGGTTGAAACAAGGGGGGAGGATGTGTGACAGAGCATCCCAGAGAGAGCCTGGGAAAGTCCTATTCGGGGTTTATACATCTCCCAGGCTCCTCTCATATACATTCAGGGATCTCTGAGCCAGGGTCCAGTTCAGGTGTTGGTTCTCTCCCACAGGTTAATTAAAAGCTCACCTGAGCAGACAGCCTTTGCTCAGCCTGGGAAACACAGACAACGTTGGTTTGTGAGAGCAAGAAGGTTGGTAAAACTTGTTACCCTGTGAATGTGGGAGCGGACAAGCGTTAGGCTTGTCCAGCCTGGTAGTGAGGGCCTGTACATACTGTGTAGTTAGAGCCGAGACACGGCTAGGCTTTTGTTTAGCTATTTTTCCTTCTGTTTGTTTTCAGCACACTGTACAGCACCTGTCATTAGACTTTGTATATAGCACCAATAAACAACACTGTTTTCACTGATCCAATGGACTTGGTATCTGTGCCTGCTCATCCCAGGGAGTTTTTGTACCTACTACCTGTCCCCCAGGTTACAATAATAGGATTTTTATAACAGCTTACCTGTAAAATCCTTTTCTTGGAGTACATCACGGGACACAGAGCGACATAGTCATTACTAATGGGTTATATAGATACCGTCAGGTGCTGGCACTGGCAACTTCCAAAACCGGAAGTACCCTCCCCTATATAAGCCCCTCCCATCCGGGAACACCTCAGTTTTGTAGCAAAGCAATAAGTGTCCCCAAAGAGGGGTGGGATCTCTGTGTCCCGTGATGTACTCCAAGAAAAGGATTTTACAGGTAAGCTGTTATAAAAATCCTATTTTCTTTTTCGTACATCACGGGACACAGAGCGACATAGTCATTACTAATGGGATGTCCTAAAGCAATGCCAAATGAGGGGGGGGATACACCATATATAAGCTGAGCGCTATCAGACATGAGGATCTTTTGCGGCCTGCAACACACTGCGCCCAAAGGCGACATCCTCCTGACTTCTAACGTCCACCTGGTAGAACCTAGTAAACGTGTGTACTGAAGACCATGTTGCGGCCTTTCAGATTTGAGCCAGGGAGGCCTGGTGATGCACTGCCCATGAAGTTCCAACTGCTCTCGTGGAGTGCGCCCTAACTTTGAACGGAGGCGGTCTATTTCTCAAGCCATAGGCTTGTATTATGACCTGTCGAATCCACTTGGCTAAAGTAGATTTTGACGCTGCCTGACCCCTTCTGGGGCCTTCCGGCAGAATAAACAAAGTATCCGTTCTGCGAATCTGAGCAGTGGCTTTTAGATAAGCTTTAACTGCTCTTACTACATCCAAAGAATGCAATAACTTTTCCTCTACCGAAGTAGGTTTGGGGAAAAAAGAAGGAAGAACCACATCTTGGTTCAAATGAAACCTCGATACCACCTTAGGAAGAAAGGCTGGATGAGAAGGTAACACTACTCCTGTCCTTATGGATAACCAGATATGGCTCCTTACAGGACATAGCTGCTAATTCCGATACTCTTTTAGCCGAACAAATGGCTACTAGAAAAATCAATTTCCTGGTGAGAAGCACCAGGGAGATATGCTGTAATGGTTCAAATGGTTGTTTCTGTAGAACTGACAGAACCAAGTTTAGATCCCATGGACATATGGGAATATTAACCGGAGGACTAATACGCATCACTCCTTGTATAAAGGCTTTGACTAGTGAATGCGAAGCCAAGGGCCTTTGAAAAAATATTGACAAGGCCGAAATCTGACCCTTGATAGTACTCAAGGCAAGCTTCCTATCTACAGCCCGTTGTAGGAAGTCCAGACTCCTACCTATTACGTACTTACGTGGATGCCATTTCTTGGCTTCACACCAGGCGATGTACGCCTTCCAGATTCTATAGTAGATCTGCCTGGATACCGGCTTCCTGGCATTGATCATGGTAGATACCACAGAATTAGAGAGCCCTCTCTTTTTTAGAATGTGGGCTTCAATAGCCAGGCCGTCAAACCTAGGGCTGGTAAGGAAGGATGGTATATCGGTCCTTGCGAAAGCAGGTCCGTACGATGTGGGAGAGTCCAAGGACTCCCCACTGACATTTTACAATCTCCACGTACCACGCTCTTCGGGGCCACGCTGGAGCCACCAGAATCACTGGTTTCTTTTCTACCCTGATTCTGCGGAGTAATCGAGGTAACCATTGTGGCGGTGTGAATGCATATATCAGCTTGAACTGATCCCAAGGGAACACTAGGGCATCCGAGCCGCAAGCTAGGGGATCCCTTGTCCGAGAGACAAACCTGTCCCCCTTTGCGTTGAATCTGGATGCTAGAAGATCTACATCCGATGTTCCCCACCGCTGACATATTGTCCAGAAAACCTCGGGGTGAAGGGACCCTTCCTCTGGGCCTAATTGCTGGCGACTTAGAAAGTCCGCCTTCCAATTCTCCACTCCTGGAATGAATACCGCAGATATGGCTGGGACATATTTTTTCTGCCCATTTCAGGATGTAATTTACTTCCCTCTGGGCTGCACGACTCCTGGTGCCCCCCTGATGATTGATATATGCCACTGCTGTGGCATTGTCTGATTGAATTCTGACAGGGGACCCTTGGAGTTTGGATGTCCATGCTACTAGGGCATACCGGGCTGCTCGTATCTCTAAGAGATTGATGGGCAGGGCCTTTTCTGCATCCGACCATCTGCCCTGGAGAGACTATTGCTCCAGTACTGCTCCCCAGCCTATAAGGCTGGCATCTGTAGTGACCACCTTCCAAGAAATCGGACTGAAGGATTTCCTTTTTTCCAGATTCTGGGGAACCAACCACCAACGGAGGCTCTTGCGAACGGAAGGGGACAAGGACATTGTAAGTCTAGGGCCTGAATTTTTTTGTTCCAGGCTGACAGTATGGCCCCTTGCAAATTCCTTGAATGGAATTGACCGTAGGGTACTGCTTCGAATGATGCCACCATTTTTCCCAGCAGCCTCATATACAGGCGTATGGACGGCTGTCTTTTTTGTACCCACTAAGTGGATCAAATCTTTCAAAGACAACACCTTTCCTCGAGGCAAGAATATTTTTCTCTGGCCTGAATCCAACCTTAGCCCCAAGTATTCCAGACTTTTGACTGGTTTTTAGGGCTGACTTGTCTCGGTTGATAATCCAACCGTGAGATTCCAGATACTTGATCGTCTTGTGAACGACCACGTCTAGTTTTTTCACTGAGTGGTCTATCAGCAACAAGTCATCCAGATATGCCATTATCATTACACCTTGTGTTCTTAGATTGGCCAATAAAGGGCCAGAATTTTTGTAAACACTCGTGGTGCTGTGGCCAAACCGAAGGGTAAGGCTCTGAACTGAAAATGGCGCCCTTCTACTGCAAAGCGTAGAAATTTTTGGTGGACTGGAAAGATGGGAATGTGCAAATAAGCATCTTTGATGTCGATCGTGGCTAACCAATCCTCCCCTTGTAGGGCAGTGGCCACCGATCGGATCGACTCCATCGGAAAGACCTGATATACAGGAATTTGTATAGCCCTTTTAGAATTAATATGGGCCTCCCGTCCGCGTTTGCTTCGGGACTGTAAAGAGGTTTGAGTAAAACCCGAACCCTCATTCTTCCAGGGGAACCTCCATAATTACTCCTTGGAGCAATAGTTGTTCTAGTGCCAACAGGAGGGACTCTCTCTTCCGGGGATCCCTTGGCACGTTTGACCTCAAAAATGGGAAGGAGGAGAGTCTTTTAACTCCAAACTGTATCCCAAACCTACTGCGGAGAGCACCTATCTGTCT
Source organism: Rana muscosa (assembly GCA_029206835.1). NCBI lineage: Eukaryota > Metazoa > Chordata > Amphibia > Anura > Ranidae > Rana > Rana muscosa. The sequence goes on along the minus strand of CM055127.1, from coordinate 352,935,090 downwards.
TGATCGTGTCCCGCCAGGTCTCTTGCGAACAACTGGAGTCCTCCCCCCCACCCGACTGAGTGGGGGCTTCAATGAATTTAACTTTGGGGGAGGTTTTGTACCTCCCCTGACCCAGGGTTTCTCATTACCCTGCTACTGTCCCTGTTTTTTACCCCCGGGATTTGACCGAGGAGGCCGTCGGAACTGTTACACAGCCGATGCCCCAGGGACTGGAGAAGCAGGCCTCTTAAAGAGGGACCTCTAACTCTGCTTTTAACCGGCAAGAGCGTATTTTTACCGCTGGAAATTTTCGGGATATATTTGTCCAGGTTTTCCCTGAATAAGCGTTCTCCATGAAATGGGACGCTAACCAGCCATTCTTTACAGGGAGCTTCAGCAGACCAGTTTTTGAGCCATAGGAGCCTACGCATATGTACTATAGACAGCGTAAGGCGGGAGGCCTGATGGACTGAATCCTCTATGGCGTCAACCGCAAAGCCTAAGGCTCTAGGTAGATCAGCTAGGGCAAAACCTGCTGATCTGTCAAGTCCCTCAAGACCTGTTTCAACTGATCCTTCACTGCTTAGCAGACCCCAATAGCTGCTACTGCTGGTTGTATCACCAAGCAGATTTTCATAAGGACTCCAATCTTTTATTTATTGGGTTCTTGAACATTTGGACATTATCCACTGGACATGTCAGTGATTTATACATACAAGAGATGGCTGCGTCCACTGTAGGGACCTTCCATTTTTTTTTTTTTTTTGATGAACTTATCCTCCATGGGATAGACCACCGGAAATCTCTTGGGGGAATAAATATTTTCTCAGGACGTTCCCAATCCTGGTAAATGAGCCCTTTCAGTAAAGGGTGAAGTGGAAAAGAACAAACAGTCTGGGGGCTTCTAGCGACCCCAACGAGGGTACAGTAGTGGTTGATGGTTCCGCAAGGTGCATTTTTAAATGCTGATCGGACCATGTTAGTCAGAGACTGAACCCATAATCTTTCAGCTTGAGATGCTGAGAAAAGGTTCCCCCACTGTTGATTCCTCTATAACAGAATCAACCTCATCCTGATCCCCTTCAGGCAGGTCGATCCCCGTATGGGACTGTTGCTCTGCTAACAGGCACTCTGAAGGAGGAGACGGAGATCGGGCGTGCTTTCCCTGACAGGGAGGCAGCGATAAATGTTGACAATCTCTCTCTAATCCTCCCAGAGCTGAGGAAAAAACCTCCTCTGTTACATACACAGGAGCAGGTGACTGAGGACAGCCACAGTACCAAGTACCCCTGCGGGGTCTCTACGGTCACTTACCTCTGAACTTCAGGGGAGACTGGTGCAGCAGGAGTATGCCCAAGATCCTCCGAGCCCGATGAGACCCCCTTCGCTTCCTGGAAGATTCAGTTCCGGAGCTTCTGGACGGCATATTCCTAAGCCTAAAGCTGAGGTATTCCAGCCGTAATACACCACTTTTACTGAGAATAGTCTAGCACAATTGCTGCTATATCACAGTTGGTGTCTACTAATGTGCCTTTCTAGGGGATGCCTGTATCAACCGCTTGCTGTATGCCTTTAAATGTTGCCAGCTCTGTCTCTGTACTTCATAGCCAGCTCACTACAATATTGTGTTTTTTTTAAGACTGCTGGGACGCCCGCACATGCGCAGAAGCGCTGCGGCGCGCACAGAGCGTCATCCCCCAGGCTCCGCCCCTTTCCCGGCTCACCTCTATATATAGAGGCGCGTGCACGCGCGCGGGCACGTGCGCCTTCGGCGCTAATTTCAAATATGGTAACAAGGGACAGGAGCCAGGGCCCCTCTTTGCCGCAGGCCGGGGGATGGACAAGCACTGCAACATGGCAGAGGAAGCAGTTTCCTATAAGAGAACTCACCATCTGCCTGGACTTTGCTCTGCTGAGAAGAAGCTAGTCCACATGACAAGAAAACATTCCACAGCGGCCTCTAGTGGACAAACACAGGTACCGCAGTCTAATATATTAAATATATATATAAATTTTTTTTTTTTTTCTTGACCACCATTAAAAATTATTACATTTTTTTTTTAGTAGTTACAGGCATGCACAGAATTTTGCGGGAATACCATTAGGTAACAGACAGAAAGACAAATTAGGCTTGGGGGTCCCCCAATAGAACCAAGTTCCTGGGGGCCCCCACTTACCTGTTCCCCGCCGCAGGACTTTGTTTGGTCCACAAAAGCCCAAACTTCACCTATCACGGCAGGCATTGTAATCAAACCTTCAGGGACCGGGTTCCCAAGGATTCCACTCCCCTGGACCTGTATAGCACCCTGCACAGAAAACATCTTGGTCGTGGGTATGACCAGAGCTCTGGATCCCAGGGTCCAGCTCTCCTAAGAGAAGCATTACAGGCAAAACCTTGCTCTTCTCTGCAAGGCCCGGGTACCGACCGTTTAGCTATGAAGCTTTTTTGGTCGGATCCGGAATAGCTTACTGAGGCCCAAAAGAACCTGTACGCAAGCTCAGTGAAAAACACATGTTTCTTCTTGGCCAACACCTTAGACACTGGCAAAAAAACTGAGGTGCTCCCGGATGGGAGGGGCTTATATAGGGGAGGGTACTTCCGGTTTTGGAAGTTGCCAGTGCCAGCACCTGACGGTATCTATATAACCCATTAGTAATGACTATGTCGCTCTGTGTCCCGTGATGTACGAAAAAGAAATATATATATAAATATATTTTTTTTAGTCATTTTGTAGCACTTTTTCAATAATTTTTTTGGTCTCTTTGGGACAATTATACCTAAATGTGTGTGTTTTTTATATATAAGGACTTTTTTACACTTTTTTCAGCACAGTGTTTATCAATATATGTTTCTCAATTTGTTTTTATGCTAAATTAAGTGGTTGTGCGCTTGTTTTTTCACATTCACTACTTTTACACCAGCCCTAAAGAAGCCATGGCTTGGCTGAATGACCGTTACGGTGTTGCTCCTAGACGCAGAGGTAACTGATGCTGTTACTGGCCCTCAGACAATGTCTTACAGCCACATTGGTCCTACTCCCTCATATCTCATTTTGTGGACTAAAGTACAAAACCACCTTTAGTCATGCCCTTACTATGCAATATACCGACTTCCCCCATCTTCTTGGCCAGCTTATATATATAGTAGGGCTGTTACTGATTAAAATTTTCGTGTTCGATTAATCGATTTTTTTTTTTAATCGATTAATCGACTAATTTCGATTAATTATAACGCACATACAGTTTTTACAAGAATTTTTTTTAATTAAACTTTAAGAAAAACATAGAAAGTTAGTTTGTTAGTTGTCCACATCTCCCCCCATACTGTAATGTCCACATCTCCCCCGTAATATCCACTTTTCCCCCCCATACTGTAATGCCCACAAGTGTCCCCATACTGTAATGTCCACATCTCCCCCCGTAATGTCCACATCTCCCCCGTAATATCCACATCTCCCCCCCATACTGTAATGCCCACATGTGCCCCCATACCGTAATGTCCACATTTCCCCCGTAATGTCCACATCTCCCCCGTAATGCCCACATCTCCCCCCCCATACTGTAATGCCCACATGTGCCCCCATACCGTAATGTCCACATCTCCCCCGTAGTGTCCACATCTCCCCTGTAGTGTCCACATCTCCCCCGTAATGTCCACTTTTCCCCCCCATACCGTAATGCCCACATGTGCCCCCATACCATAATGTCCACATCTCCCTCCCCATACTGTAATGCCCACATGTGCCCCCATACCGTAGTGTCCACATCTCCCCCGTAGTGTCCACATCTCCTCCGTAGTGTCCACATCTCCCCCTCATACCGTAATGCCCACATGTGCCCCCATACCATAATGTCCACATCTCCCCCGTAATGTCCACTTTTCCCCCCCATACTGTAATGCCCACATGTGCCCCCATTCTGTAATGTCCACATGTGCCCCCATACTGTAATGTCCACATCTCCCCCGTAATGTCCACATCTCCCCCCATAATGTAATGCCCACATGTGCTCCCACTGTAATGTCATTGTCCACATCTCCCCCGTAATGTCCACATCTCCCCCTGTAATGTCCACATCTCCCCCCATACCTTAAGATACAGGCAGAACCGTCCGCAGAGTAGACAGCACAAGCAGGCGGCTGATGATGACGTCAGCGCGCCGCTACTAGGCTGCCGCAGGGTGGACCAAGATGGCCGCCGCGCTCCGGAGCTAGGCCGAAGCCGCGCCCTTTCCTATGGACGAGACCGCGGAGCTCACTCCGCGGATCGTCATCGATCCAAAAAATTTTGATCGATCAAAGAAATTAACGATTAATCGAGCAATTAATCGTTAATTTCCGCACCCCTAATATATAGTTTTATTTTTACTTGCTGGATGATGCCTAATACCTCTGAAGTTGAACACTGATTTGCTTACTCTCCACCATGGACCCTCATGCCCGAACATTATCCTTCATCCAAGATGTACTTTATCCTGTGGAGAAAAGGCTTAAAGATCCTTCCATCCCTCCCAGCCAAGGGGACCACTCACTGTTCATTAGGACATGTTTATTATGGCTCTTTTTGCTACCACCGATTGAGAGCCCCACCAGATTTTACACCACCCTCCCACCAGTTAGTGGCATGGCCACGGAACAGTTTTTGACCTACACAGCCTTTTTGCTGGGACGTTTTTTTTTTTGGTTAGGGGTTAAAGGCTCGCCATGTTTGGGATGGTTGAGTGGGGTGGGGGGTACGGGAGTTTTTTTCCTCTTTTTTTCTCACCTCAGGTTTAAAAATAATTCCCCTGTATAGGAGCTTCTCAGGTTGCTGCCTGTGGCAGGATACTAATACTTTCAATATTGCACTGCTGGCCCAAACTTCTCTGATAGCAGATCCAGGCATTTTTTGTTTTATGCTTGTATGTGCTTCAGGTAGTGCGGCCTACCTGGTCATTTCTGTATTTACTCTCATATTACTGTGTGCTTCTTTATTACTATTTATTTTACCATGGCAAAGCCCCTGAGTATAGTCACTTGGAACACTAGGGGTTTGAATGCACTCCAGAAGAGGTCATTGGTATTTTCCGTTCTGAAAAAAAGTTGCCCCCATATCATTTGTCTCCATGAGACTCACCTCACGGCTCCAAAACGAGGGCCCTGAAGCGCCCCTGGCCGTCAGCTTCATATCATGCCACTCATACTAACTATTCCAGAGGGGTGTCTATCCTTCTGGCTAAATCTCTCCCAGCTGAGACGGTTCAGGTTAAAACAGACGCTGACGGGCGGTTTATTGTCCTAACTATACAAATTTCCACTGTAACCTTTAGTGAATGTTTACACCCCCCCCCCCATTTTGAGTGGACCTGCTTTCCCAGCTGTCTCTTCATCTACTGACCAGACCCCCTGGTCCCCTACTTTATGTGGGGGACTTTAATGCTGTCCTGGATCCAGCAATGGACCGATTAGGGGGTGGGGGCAGGTCTTTCCCCTCCTTCCTGGACTGGATCCAGGTTCATGGCCTTACAGAACTCTGGCGGTGGAAACATCCAGATGTGAACCAATTTTCCTGCCATTTCGGACTCTTTCCACACCATGTCCAGGTTGGATATGGCATTTGCTCGAGCCAAGACCCTTCCTGTTGTCTCGGCTGTCTCCTATCTACCTAGAGGGGTCTCAGATTATGCTCCTCTCTCTGTGGACCTCCTTCCCCTCCCGGATTCGGGGCCTGCTATCTTGCGCCTAAATTCCTACTGGTTAGAGGACGAGATAGTGCAGGGAGAGTGTCGGACAGGTATTGCTGGCTACTGGAGGGATAACTTGGGAAAGGTGGACCCTTCCACCGAATGGGAGGCATTTAAGACAACTCTGAGGGGCACCTTTATGTCCATCACTGGGGTCTTGCGGAAAAACAACCGAATGCTTACTGAGGAGCTTGAGTCTGCTTATGCCTCTAACCCTGCCTCTGATACAAAGGAGACATGGTTGCAGAGCCGTAGGGAGTATGAACTCCGCTTGTTAGACCTCACGCAGTAACGCATGTTACATTATTATAAGGAAATAAAGCTGCGCAACTACGTAAAAATTGTGAATAAAAATAACCGAAAATTATTAAGTGTGAAATCACAATGTGATATCACCTCAAAGGTGACGTGACTGAACAATATAACATGTAAATGTAACAATGAATGATATACTTTGAGCCTCTGGGTAATAAATGATGTTACACTCTATTCCTTGGTATTAACACAAGAGAATTCAATAGCAGTTCATAAATGGCATAAAGTCCCCAGAAAAAGAATAAAGTGTATAAGGGTTCAATCTCTTCAAAATTGAATTTGTGACTTCAAAACTGAAACACCATGGAAGAAGTGCTGATACGACAGAAAGGAATCCACCACCTTATCTTTCTCAGGCTGCTTACCAGAAATCCTGATCCCTGAGAGAGATCAGTCTGAGTAGATGGCTATTATCCCCGCCAGGGTCTCTAATTGGCTCTCTCTGTACTTATATTCCTCTAGGCTTCAGTCTGTAGTCCCCAGATATCTCCACGAATCGCATTTAGGGTGAAAAAGAAAGCCCCATAGCGTAATCCAATATTATAAAACGTTTATTAAAATAAAAAGATGCACTTACAGCATGTTGAATAAAAAACAGCAGTGTTTGTGTATAAGGCCGGCCGGCTCTCACTACCCGTTGCTTCCGGGATTCGTATTGTGGTGACGTCAGCACGCCGCTCCTCCCTACGTCGTTTCGACAAACCTGTCGTCATCCAGGGGCACGGGCGGCGTGCTGATCCACCACCATTTTATGTGTTGTGAGCGATAGCTGGGTCCGCCCAGAACAGAGTTCCCAGCATCCCAGCTGCGGGTGTCGCCATCTTGAAAATGGGCAAACTGCCCTTACATTAATAACCTATTACCTTTGATCTCACTGTCGGATCCTACTCCGACATATAGATACAAAAGATCACGGCCGGGATATCCACTCACTATGAGTGAACCTATTCAGTATAAATCATTGTAACATATCAGTGACATTAACGGAGTCCGACTGGATCTGAACTCTCGGCATCTCCGCTACACATATCACCATATTGAAAATGGGCAAACCGCCCTTACATCCAAAACACTGACTAGCGTTGGCAATGTCAGACGTAAATCAGATATGTAAACTAAAAAGGGATCCAACTAAAGGGTCCCAAGAAGCCTACGATGGGAGGTATGTCCCCAAAAGGGAGAGATAGAGTTGGAAAGTTGGTTCCGGTATTTTAATGATGCTGGGGTCAATTTTTTACGCTTCCTAGTCGGTAGAAAAAATAGCAAATTAACCAGACTAGATGGGGAGATAAAAACCCTTAAAGATAGTCTTCTTCCTCATAAAGAGGGGGAAGAATATAAGGAGCGAACCATTAATCTTTTAAAATTATTAGATAAGGAGGAGAAGGAACAAAAAATCAAAAAAAGAAAGAAATACAATAGGGACTATGGGGATTATCAAGCCAATTTTGTCTTTGAATGGCAAAAGAAATTGGCTAATGAGGAGTTGGATAAACAGGAAACAAGAATGGAGGCTATTATTCAGGGAGATAATGCCCCAGATACTTCTACAGGGGCAATACAACATTTGCCCATTAGGGAAGTCTCACATAAAACTCCTAAGAAAACAACTAATAACAAATCGGGTAAGAAAGGAAGGCGGGTGTCGTATCAGTCACCCAAACGAACACAGGTACCTCCCAAAGGGGGACAACCTCCAAGAAATACTGGATGGAACCAACAATATGGTTCAGGGAGGAGAGATGATCGTGATTATGGCCAACAACAATATAGTAATAATCAACACCAATCCTATAGGGACCCTCCCGGGTCTAGGAGAGAGACCGATAGAGGCTCGTATAACAACTATGGTTATGATAGACCACCCTATCAAAGTCCTCGACAGGACGAGCGGACTTACTATGATAGGTACAGAGAGGATTGGGAGTTTAACAACAGGGGAGAATCCCATAACCGTTTTTTCCCTCTTAGAGATAGGGACGGTCCTGTACACCAGAAACAGAGTGAGTATGATCTGGAAGACCAGGAACTCACATGGTCTACTAGAGACCGATCAAGGAGACCCAGTGGGAAAACGCAAGATCAACACCATTGGGGTTTTCCCAAAGCCAATCAGGGCATAAAGAGGCCCATAGAAAACAAAGAGGAACAAGAGGGGGGAGGAGAGCACAATCTAAAAAAACCAAGAGCATAACAGGTGAAGGCATTTTCAACCTCAGTTCCCAAACCTTGACAGAATCTGAAACAGCCCTTTTGAATAAGGGTTTAAAATTTGCCCCTCCTCGAAAACTCAACAAATTCGAAACGTACATGGACGTACACAAGTACGTTAGGAGAATTAACATCAAAAGGCATTTCGCTAGTATTCCTACACGCCAGGGGGGATTAGTGTTGAATAATTATCAATATACGGGATTGTCCAATGCTTCCACTTTTAACCCCCCAGGTACCCTAGCACCATCACTGAGAGTATTTCGTGATGTGGTTCTGCGAGATTTGGAATCTGTAAAAACAACAAATAAAAAAAATGGAGAAGAATTTAGAGCAGGGCTTAGACACCTTGTGTAACAATAAACAATTGGTTATACGCCCCGCCGATAAAGGGGGGGGGATAGTGATCCTTGATAGGGATGACTATCTTCAAGAATTATCCAGGATTGTTGGGGATCAGGAGACCTATACCCTCTTGGTCGGAAATCCAATCATTAAATATAAAAAGACCCTGGATGACTTGGTACTAAAGGGCGTACAATTAGGAATTCTGAATGAAAAGGAACAGCTTTTTTTGGTCCCTAAGGCACCGAGGGTTCCTATCCTGTACTGTTTGCCTAAAATACATAAAAGTCTGACTTGCCCCCCGGGACGTCCGATAGTTAGCGGAATTGATTCCATCACGTCCCGGGTGGGCAAATATATAGACTTTTTTCTTCAACCATTAGTGCTGAAAATGCCGTCCTATCTGAAAGACACCAGACATGTAATTAATTTGCTGGCAGATCAACATCCCAGTGAATACATGTGGATGGTCACAGCTGATGTGACATCACTTTATACTATAATTCCCCATTCTTTGGGGTTATCAGCTGTTAAGTATTATTTAAATCTCCATTCAACAACATCGGAAGAACAACAAAATTTCATTATGGAGCTTCTAGATTATGCGGCAAAACACAACTATTTCTGGTTTAGTCACAACTTCTACAAGCAGGAACGGGGAGTAGCCATGGGGGCGAAATATGCCCCCAGCTTGGCCAATCTGTTCATGGCCAAATGGGAGGAGGACGTCATCTTCAAAGACCGAAGCCCACATCTTAAACTTTGGGCTAGGTATATTGATGACGTCCTCCTCCTCTGGGATGGCACAGTTGCACAGCTGGAAGCTTTCTTCCTAGAGATTAATCAGAATGATAGAGGTATACGTTTCATTTATGAGGCTAGTCAAGTACGGATTAATTTTTTGGACCTTACAATCACCAAGAGTGAAGTGGGTTTCAAAACGATATCGTACTTCAAACAAACTGACCGCAACGCTTATATACCGAGCGATAGTTGCCACAAGGACTCTTGGCTGAAGTCAGTGCCGAAAAGCCAATTTGTTCGCATGCGGAGAAATTGTTCTGAAAAGTCCGATTACTTTCTCCAGGCCAATATCCTGAAAGATAGGCTATTGGAAAAGGGCTATGATGAGAAAGCCTTGGAAGACATTTTGAAGGAAGTGGGGGGCATGGAAAGATCATCTTTGTTAACAAATGGCCCAAAAAAGAAACAAGAACAATTGTGTATACCATTCATCACAACATACTCTACACAGCATTATATGATAAAAAGAATCATTCGGAAACACTGGCATCTTTTGGGGAGTGACCGTATCATCAACACTTTCCTCCCAACAATCCCACAAGTTATTTTCAGGGGTGCCCCTTCCCTGAGAGATAGAGTGGCACCCAATGTGGTTGACCCTCCACCTAAGAAAGTCTCTTTTTTCCAAAAATTATCTGGGTACCATCAATGCCGTCGGTGCCAGGTGTGCTCCATAAACAAAATCAGATCTAAAAAGACTGAAGTATTTGTATCCAGCAGTACTTCAAAAACTCATAAGATCGATACTTTTGTCACATGCAGTTCCACAGGCGTTGTATACCTCCTGCAATGTCCTTGCGGGATGCAATATATAGGTAGGACAAAACGGACCATGCAAATAAGACTTGGAGAACACATAGCTAACATTAAGAGTGGCTTCCAATATCATTCGGTATCCAAGCATTATGACTTACACCACCAGCGCAATCCAGAGGGTACTTCCTTTTTAGGAATTGACAGGTATAGTCCTCATTGGAGGGGTGGGTCTCTAGTCAGGGAAATATCCCGCATGGAAATGAGCTGGATCCATAAGGTCCGCTGCTATACCCCTTATGGGCTTAACGTCGACATTGATGTCAATGCATTCATCGATAACAGCTAGGTGGATATAATTTCTGTATAGCAATGTAAACTGGATCTGAGCTCTCGGTACATCCCCATTCCATCACTATCGATACCCTTAGGGGACCTATGGCACCGAGACAAATACTCCAGTTATACACATTCAGATTGGTGTAGTGCATTGATCCATGGACATCTTAAGGGGGTCGCCCTTGGGGATGTCTATGGGTTCATTTGAGTACACATCAGGTTTGTTGAACATGTGTTTTTTCATTATGGTGTCGGGGTGTGTGCTTTGGCGGCACCCATACATTTATGGTGAATATATATGCTCATAGAATCCAACAGACAGATCCAATTCGCTTAGATATTTGGTTTACAATTACCTTTCTCCAATAATTCCCTTCTTTCTATTTTTTAGTTCCTTCTCCCATAGTGACATTCCATATGCAGATGGCCATGGTTTTTTTATATTAAGAAACAATGAGTGTAATCGTGAATCTGTCCACAGGGTGGCGGTCACATTACACCTATCTAGCATATGGAGAAACACTTAACATTTTTAAATATTTTAATGGCTTGGAATACATTTATACGTTATGATATATCCAGGAAATGTGGGGTAGGGATGTGAACCCCTTTATATCATATTAGGTTTGATTTCAACCAACGTATAGTATTTCTGTAGCCTTATATCTTATGTGCCTGTATATTTAGGATGCATATGGGCGGAGTGTGCTTGCTATTTTAATGCAAGTTTCACTCACAGTGAGCTAACTGTTTAGTTGGATCCCTTTTTAGTTTACATATCTGATTTACGTCTGACATTGCCAACGCTAGTCAGTGTTTTGGATGTAAGGGCGGTTTGCCCATTTTCAATATGGTGATATGTGTAGCGGAGATGCCGAGAGTTCAGATCCAGTCGGACTCCGTTAATGTCACTGATATGTTACAATGATTTATACTGAATAGGTTCACTCATAGTGAGTGGATATCCCGGCCGTGATCTTTTGTATCTATATGTCGGAGTAGGATCCGACAGTGAGATTAAAGGTAATAGGTTATTAATGTAAGGGCAGTTTGCCCATTTTCAAGATGGCGACACCCGCAGCTGGGATGCTGGGAACTCTGTTCTGGGCGGACCCAGCTATCGCTCACAACACATAAAATGGTGGTGGATCAGCACGCCGCCCGTGCCCCTGGATGACGACAGGTTTGTCGAAACGACGTAGGGAGGAGCGGCGTGCTGACGTCACCACAATACGAATCCCGGAAGCAACGGGTAGTGAGAGCCGGCCGGCCTTATACACAAACACTGCTGTTTTTTATTCAACATGCTGTAAGTGCATCTTTTTATTTTAATAAACGTTTTACAATATTGGATTACGCTATGGGGCTTTCTTTTTCACCCTAAATGCGATTCGTGGAGATATCTGGGGACTACAGACTGAAGCCTAGAGGAATATAAGTACAGAGAGAGCCAATTAGAGACCCTGGCGGGGATAATAGCCATCTACTCAGACTGATCTCTCTCAGGGATCAGGATTTCTGGTAAGCAGCCTGAGAAAGATAAGGTGGTGGATTCCTTTCTGTCGTATCAGCACTTCTTCCATGGTGTTTCAGTTTTGAAGTCACAAATTCAATTTTGAAGAGATTGAACCCTTATACACTTTATTCTTTTTCTGGGGACTTTATGCCATTTATGAACTGCTATTGAATTCTCTTGTGTTAATACCAAGGAATAGAGTGTAACATCATTTATTACCCAGAGGCTCAAAGTATATCATTCATTGTTACATTTACATGTTATATTGTTCAGTCACGTCACCTTTGAGGTGATATCACATTGTGATTTCACACTTAATAATTTTCGGTTATTTTTATTCACAATTTTTACGTAGTTGCGCAGCTTTATTTCCTTATAATATTGTTATTTGTGTGTGTCTCACATTTTTTAGTTGCAGCACAGATATTGAGTTATCACATTCAGTTTTTGCAGACAGCGCAGTATTCCTACACTTTTTACAACGCATGTTACATGCCACTCAGAAATCGTTCGAACATGGTAATAAGGCTGGACATCTCTTGGCATATTTAACTAGACCTGATCATTCTCCCATATCCATCCCACGTATTGTTACAACCCAAGGCCTTATTAGTGATAGACCAGGGGATATTTTAGACTTTTTTTTATAAAGACGTGTAATACATCCAGGGTTGACTATGATGATTCTCAATTGACTGACTATTTAGATGACTTATCACTCCCCTCCTTGTCGTCTGAGGGGCGCGGTGCGTTGGATGCACCTATCTCGACTGAGGAGGTTCCTGCAGCCATTTCACAAATGCCCGCACATAAGACCCCTGGCCTGGACGGGTTCCCAACTGAATGGTATAAACAGTTTAAAGATTTTCTGTGCCCCCATCTTTTGCGGACCTATAACGCAGCCCTGGATGCTGGCGTCCTCCCCCCAACAATGCGTGAGGCCTTAATTGTACTTTTATTAAAACCCCGTAAGGATCCCCTTAAACGTGAATCTTATCACCCAATTTCCCTCATCAATGTGAATGTTAAAATCCTGGCCAAAATACTAGCTAATCGTCTGAACTCTGTAAAGGAGTCCATGGTCAATAGTGACCAAGGCGGTTTCATTCCCGGTAGGTCTACCAGAATGAATATCCGTAGGCTGTTCCACAACCTGCAGTATCCCCACGATTGTCCCCCTACCCGTGCTATTGTGTCTCTAGACACTTGTAAGGCATTCGACAGTGTTGAATGGCCCTACCTCTTTCAGGTGCTGCAGATGTATGGCTTTGGCCCTCGTATAATAGCTTGGATCAAGCTCCTTTACACTTCCCCACGAGCTAGAGTATGGGTTAATTCCAATATTACTGACTCATTCCCAATTACCAGGGGCACACGACAGGGGTGCCCGCTGTCCCCCCTCTTGTTTTCCCTGGCCATGGAGCCACTTGCTGTTCGCATTCGCTCCTCCCCCTTCATTAACCCCTTCCTTACCGGGCCATAATAATATGACGCCAGCAGGAACCCTCCCTCCCTCCGGGTGGACGTCATATGACGGCATTTCTTCCCAACCGTACAGAGGAACACACATCAGTCTCCTCCCCTTGTGAGTCCCCTACAGTTAGAATCACTCAATAGGGAACATATTAACCCCTTCAGTGCCCCCTAGTGTTAAACCCTTCCCTGCCAGTCACATTTACACAGTAATCAGTGCAGTTTTATAGCACTAATCGCTGTATAAATGTGAATGGTCCCAAAAACGTGTCAAAAGTGTCTATGTCCGCCGCAATAAAAAAATAAAAAAATCGCAGATCGCCGACATTACTAGTAAAAAATAATAAAATAAATAAAAATGCCATAAATCTATACCCTATTTTGTAGACGCTATAACTTTTGCGCAAACCAATCAATATACGCTTATTGCGATGTTTTTTTTACCAAAAATATGTAGAAGAATACATATCGGTCTAAACTGAGGAAAAAAATGTTTTTTTTTTTAAATTGTGATATTTATAAAATCAAAAAGTAAAAAATAGTGTTTTTTTTTCAAAATTGTCGCTCTTCTTTTGTTTATAGCGCAAAAAATAAAAACCGCAGCGATGATCAAATACCACCAAAAGAAAGCTCTATTTGTGGGGGGGGACAAAGATTTCATTTGGGTACAGTGTTGCATGACCGCGCAATTGTCATTCAAAGTGCAACAGCGCTGAAAACAAAAAATTGGCCTGGGCAGGAAGGGGGTGAAAATGCCCTGTATGGAAGTGGTTAAAGGACTCCCGATCGCAAATATAGAGGAACAAATTTCCCTTTACGCCGATGACACCTTGGTATATCTGGCAGACACTAATGAATCACTCCAGGCCCTGTTGAGAGAGATTAATATGTTTGGAGACTTTTCTGGGAATTGGGTGAATTGGGAGAAGTCTAGCCTCTTCCCATTGGATGTGTCTGTGCCTCCCCAGATTCACCCTGACTCCAAGCTACAGGTGGTGTCTAACTTTAGATATCTTGGGGTGCAGGTTCAGGCCCCCTTATCTTCCTAAGTTACTAATAATTTAGAACCTTTGTTGGCTCGCCTTCAAAAACAGACCAAGTTGCGGATGGACCTGCCTCTGGTCCTCATTGGGAGAGCAAATGTTCTTAAAATGATTTATCTACCTAGATTCCGCTATATCCTTGCTAACTCCCTATGCAAAATACCTAAATCTATCTTTAAACGTATTGACTCGCTATGTACTACTTTCCTGTGGAAGGGTGGCTCCCCTAAAGTGGCCCTTGAAACGTTGAGGCTGCCAGCACATCTAGCAGGGTTGGCGTTTCCTAACTTTTATTTGTATTACTTCGCATCTCAGTTGGTGCATATCCAAGATTGGTTGTGCCTGGTATCGGCGAACGCTTGTACCTCCACGGAGGGGGCCATTGTATCTTCCATGGAAACCTTACATTATATTATTTACAGGGGACGGGCTCCTGACCACCCTGGAACCTCGGTCATAACCACTACACTATCAGTCTTTCGTTACATCGTTTTAAAAAAAATCAAAATAACGTTTATTGAGCATAAAAAAGTACATACAAGGGTAAGAAGTGCAACAGGCACTATACTTGCGAATCAATCGTGCTGGGAAGAGCATCGCTTACGGTAGGTGATGTATTCGTAGTTGCCGTTTTGCCTCCGTGAAGAGCGCTCTCTTCTTCTGGACTTCAGCCGAGAAATCTGGGAACACCGCCACGGTTACCTTACCGATAGGGATGTTGCCTCTTTCCCGAGTGAGCCTGAGGATTGCATCCCGGTCGTGGTAGTTCAGGAACTTGGCGATGAAAGTTTGTGGCGGGGCTCCGGCAGGGGGAGGTTTTGCAGCGAGGCGATGGGCGCGCTCCACCACGAATGTTGTGGAGAAGGCCTCCCTGCCGAAGGACTTGATCAGCAGGTTTTCCAGGTATGTGGGAGGGTCCGTGCCCTAGGATCTCTCAGGGATTCCCGCGAAGCGCAGGTTGCATCTCCTGAGGCGGTTCTCCATGTCGTCCTGCTTGCCGGCGGGACCTTACTATCTGCCATACGCAAGGGCTGTTACACTTCCCTCTATCAACCTGGGATTCTACAACCATCCACTGGGAGTTGTGATAGTTCCCTTCACGGGACATCTACATGCCGACGGACTGATGTTAACCCCTCCTCATCTGGATTCAGCAGTGGTATCGTTGTACACATTTTTATACCAGTATCATACTTAGCTACATGTTTTTATGACTGCTTTTGCTACTGAATTCATCAGTGGTATCGTTGTACACATTTCTTTTTCGTACATCACGGGACACAGAGCGACTTAGTCATTACTAAAGGGTTATATAGATTACCTTCAGGTGTTGGCACTGGCCAATTCCAAACCGGAAGTACCCTCCCCTATATAAGCCCCTCCCATCCGGGAGCACCTCAGTTTTTTGCCAGTGTCTAAGGTGTTGGCCAAAGAGTAACATGTGTTTTCACTGGGCTTGCGTACAGGTTCTTTTGGGCCTTAGTAAGCTGTTCCGGATCCCACCAAAAAAGCTTCATAGCTAAACGGTCGGTACCCGGGCCTTGCAGCAGAAGAGCAAGGTTTTGCCTGTAATGCTTCTCTTAGGAGGGCTGGACCCTGGGATCCAGAGCTCTGGTCATACCCACGACCAAGATGTTGTCTGTGCAGGGTGCTATACAGGTCCAGGGGAGTGGAATCCTTGGGAACCCGGTCCCTGAAGGTTTAATTACAATGCCTGCCGTGATAGGTGAAGTTTGGACTTCTGTGGACCAAACAAAGTCCTGCGGCGGGGATCAGGTAAGTGGGGGCCCCCAGGAACTTGGTTCTATTGGGGGACCCCCAAGCCTAATTTGTCTTTCTGTCTGTTACCTAACGGTATTCCCGCTAAATATCTGTGTTTGCCTGTAACTACTGAAAATGTAAAATTTTAATAGTAGTCAAGAAAAAAAAAAAAAAAAAAAAAAGGGACCGTGGTACCTGTGTTAAACCACTAGAGGCCGCTGTAGTCCATTTTTCTTGTCATGTGGATCTTTGGTTTTCTCAAGTCAAAAGATCCAGGCAGCTGGTAAGTTTCTCTGTGGGAATCCACTTCCTCTGCCCTGTTGCTGCGCTCATCCACCGCACAGGCCCTCCGGCAAAAAGGGCCCTGGCTCCTAGTCCCCTGTTTGATTTCGAAAAGGGTGCCAATGGTGCGCGGGCGCGTGCACGTGCCTCCTATGAAAAAAAAGGGGCAGGGCGGGTGGATGACGCTCGATGCGCGGCGCTTCTGCGCATGTGCGGGCGTCCCAGCATGGTTAAAAGACACAGTACAAGTGTCAGCTGGATGCAAACAGAGTTAGCAACAAACAGTGGCACACAGAGGCGGTTGATGCAGGCATCCCCATAGAAAGGCACTTTAGTGGACACCAGCTGGTATATAGCAGCAACTTTGTTAGACTATTACCAGCAAAATTGGTGTATGACGACGGGAATACCTCAGCTTTGTGCTTAAAGGATATGTCGTCCAGACGCTCCGGAAATAGGTCTTCCAGGAAGCCAAAGGGGTCTCCATCGGGCTCTGAGGATATTGGGCATGCTTGTACTGCACCAATCTCCCCTGAGAATTCAGAGGTCAGTAGCCGTAGAAACCCCGCAGGAATGCCTGGTGCTGCGGCTGTCCCCAGTCCACCTGCTCCTGTATATATAACAGAGGAGGTTTTATCCTCAACTCTGGGAGGATTGGAAGAGAGATTAACAGCATTGATCGCTGCTTTCCTGTCACAGGAAAAGCGCGTCCGATCTCCGTCTCCTCCTTCAGAGTGCCTGTTAGTGGAGGAACAGCCCCACACAGAGATCGACCTACCTGAAGGGGATCAGGATGAGGTTGATTCAGTTATGGAGGAATCAACAGTGGAAGAACCTTTCTCAGCATCTCAGGCTGAAAGATTATGGGTTCAGTCTCTGACTAATATGGTCCGATCAGCATTTAAAATGCCTCTGGCGGAACCACCATCCACTACGGTTTCCTCGCTGGGGTCGCTAAAAGCTCCCCAGGCTGTCTGTTCCTTCCCAATCCACCCTTTATTAGAAGGGCTTATTTACCAGGATTGGGAGCATCCTGATAAAATATTTGCTCCCCCCAAGAGATTTCCGGTGATCTATCCCATGGAGGATAAGTTCATAAAAAAATGGAGGGTCCCTACAGTGGACGCAGCCATCTCTTCTGTTAACAAATCACTGACATGTCCAGTAGATAATGTTCCAATGTTCAAAGACCCAATAGATAAAAAATTGGAGTCTTTACTAAAATCTGCTTTCTCTACAGCAAGCATGGTGACACAACCTGCGGTAGCAGCGATTGGAGTCTGCCAAGCAGTGAAAGATCAGTTGAAACAGGTCTTAAGGGACTTACCAGATCAGCAGGCTCTTGCCCTAGCTGACCTGCCTAGAGCCTTGTGTTTTGCGGTAGACGCCATAAAGGATACAATCCAACAGGCCTCCCGCTTTACGCTGTCTATAGTACATATGCGTAGGCTTCTGTGGCTCAAAAACTGGTCTGCTGAAGCTCCCTGTAAAAAACTGCTGGTTAGCTTCCCATTTCATGGAGAACGCTTATTTGGAGAAGATCTGGACAAATATATCCAGAAAATTTCTGCCGGTAAAAGTTCACTCTTACCGGTTAAGAACAAGGGTAGAAGTCCTTCTTTTAAGAGGCCTACTTCTCCAGTCCCGGGCACATCGGCTGTGAAGCAGTTCCGACGGCCTCCGCGGTCAAATTCAGGGGGCAGAAATCAGGGACAATCACAGGGTAACAAGAAGCCCTGGATCAAGAGAGGTACAAAACCTCCCCCCAAGGCATGAAGCGTTGCCCCCACTCAATCGGGTGGGGGGAAGACTTCAGTTGTTCACAGAGACCTGGCGGGACACCATCAGAGACAGATGGGTGCTCTCCGCAGTAAGTCTGGGATACAAGCTGGAGTTAAAAGGCACTCCTCCTGCCCAATTTATGAGGTCAAACGTGCCAAGAGATCCCCAAAAGAGAGGATCCCTCCTTCTGGCACTAGAACAACTATTGCTCCAAGGTGTAATCATGAAGGTTCCCCTGGAAGAAAGCGGATTCGGGTTTTACTCGAACCTTTTCACAGTCCCCAAACCAAATGGGGACGTGAGGCCCATATTAAATCTAAAAGGGCTAAACAAGTTCCTAAATATCAGGACTTTTCGGATGGAGTCGATCCGATCGGTGGCCACCGCCCTACAAGGGCAGGAATGGTTAGCCTCGATCGACATAAAGGATGCTTATCTGCATATTCCCATCTTTCCGGCCCACCAGAAATTTCTACGCTTTGCAGTAGAAGGGCGCCATTTTCAGTTCAGAGCCTTACCTTTCGGTCTGGCCACGGCACCACGAGTGTTCACAAAAATTCTGGCCCCATTGTTGGCCAATCTAAGAACACAGGGTGTAACGATAATGGCATATCTAGACGACCTGCTACTAATAGACCACTCAGTGGAAAAGCTGGAAGTAGCTATTCACAAGACAATCAAGTATCTGGAATATCACGGTTGGATTATCAACCGGGACAAGTCAGCTCTAAGACCAGTCAAAAGTCTGGAATACTTAGGGCTAAGGCTGGATTCAAATCAGAGAAAGATTTTCTTACCTCCAGAGAAGGTGTCGTCTTTAAAAGATTTGACCCACTTAGTGGGTACAAAAAGAAAACCATCCATACGCCTCTGCATGAGGCTGCTGGGAAAAATGGTGGCTTCATTCGAAGCGATACCCTACGGTCAATTCCATTCAAGGAATTTGCAAAGGGCCATACTGTCAGCCTGGAACAAAAAAGTTCAGGCTTTAGACTTACCAATGTCCCTGTCCCCTTCCGTTCGCAAGAGCCTCCATTGGTGGTTGGTGCCCCAGAATCTGGAAAAAGGGAAACCCTTCAGTCCGGTTTCTTGGAAGGTAGTCACTACAGATGCCAGCCTCATAGGCTGGGGGGCAGTACTGGAGCAATGGTCTCTCCAGGGCAAGTGGTCAGAAGCAGAAAAGGCCCTGCCCATCAATCTCTTAGAGATACGAGCAGCCCGGTATGCCCTAGTAGCATGGACATCCAAACTCCAAGGGTCCCCTGTCAGAATTCAATCAGACAATGCCACAGCAGTGGCATATATCAATTACCAGGGTGGCACCAGGAGTCGTGCAGCCCAGAGGGAAGCAAATTGCATCCTGGAGTGGGCAGAAAAATATGTCCCAGCCATATCCGCGGTTTTCATCCCAGGAGTGGAAAATTGGAGAGCGGACTTTTTAAGTCGCCAACAATTATGCCCGGGGGAATGGTCTCTTCACCCCGAGGTTTTCCAGGCAATATGCCAGCGGTGGGGAACACCAGATGTAGATCTGCTAGCATTCAGATTCAACGCAAAGGTGGACAGATTTGTGTCTCGCACAAGGGATCCTCTAGCTTGCGGCTCGGATGCCCTAGTGTTCCCTTGGGATCAGTTCAAGCTGATATATGCATTCCCACCGCCACAATTGTTACCGCGATTACTCCGCAGAATCAGGGTAGAAAAGAAACCAGTGATTCTGGTGGCTCCAGCGTGGCCCCGAAGGGCATGGTACGCGGAGATTGTAAAAATGTCAGTGAGGAGTCCTTGGACCCTCCCACATCGTCCGGACCTGCTGTCGCAGGGACCGATATACCACCCTTCCTTACCAGCCCTAGGTTTGACGGCCTGGCTATTGAAGCCCACATTCTGAAAAAGAGAGGGCTCTCTAATTCTGTGGTATCTACCATGATCAATGCCAGGAAGCCGGTATCCAGGCAGATCTATTATAGGATCTGGAAAGCGTACATTACGTGGTGTGAGGCCAAGAAATGGCATCCACGTAAGTACGTGATAGGGAGGATTTTGGACTTCCTACAGTGGGCTGTAGATAGGAAGCTGGCCTTGAGTACTATCAAGGGTCAGATTTCGGCCTTGTCAATATTTTTTCAAAGGCCCTTGGCTTCGCATTCACTAGTCAAAGCTTTCATACAAGGAGTGATGCGTATTAGCCCTCCGGTTAGTGTTCCCATATGTCCTTGGGACTTAAACCTGGTTCTGTCAGTTCTACAGAAACAACCGTTTGAACCATTGCAACACATTTCCTTGGTTCTTCTCACCAGGAAATTGATTTTCTTAGTAGCCGTTTGTTCGGCTAAAAGAGTATCGGAATTAGCCACCTTGTCCTGTAAGGAGCCATATCTGGTTGTCCATAAGGACAGAGTAGTATTACGTCCTCATCCAGCCTTTCTTCCCAAGGTGGTATCGAGGTTTCATTTGAACCAAGATGTGGTTCTTCCTTCTTTTTTCCCCAAACCTAGTTCGGTAGAGGAAAAGTTATTACATTCTTTGGATGTAGTAAGAGCAGTTAAAGCTTATCTAAAAGCCACTGCTCAGATTCGCAGAACGGATACTTTGTTTATTCTGCCGGAAGGCCCTAAAAAGGGTCAGGCAGCATCAAAATCCACTTTAGCCAAGTGGATTCGACAGGTCATAATACAAGCCTATGGCTTGAGAAAGAGACCGCCTCCGTTCAAAGTTAGGGCGCACTCCACAAGAGCAGTTGGAACTTCATGGGCAGTGCATCACCAGGCCTCCCTGGCTCAAGTATGTAAGGCCGCAACATGGTCTTCGGTACACACGTTTACTAGATTCTACCAGGTAGACGTTAGAAGTCAGGAGGATGTCGCCTTTGGGCGCAGTGTGTTGCAGGCCGCAAAAGATCCTCATGCCTGATGGCGCCCAGCTTATGTGTCCCTCCCCTCATTTGGCATTGCTTTGGGACGTCCCATTAGTAATGACTAAGTCGCTCTGTGTCCCGAGATGTACGAAAAAGAAAAAGGGATTTTTATAACAGCTTACCTGTAAAATCCTTTTCTTGGAGTACATCACGGGACACAGAGCTCCCACCCCTCTTTTTGGGACACTTATTGCTTGGCTACAAAACTGAGGTGCTCCCGGATGGGAGGGGCTTATATAGGGGAGGGTACTTCCGGTTTGGAATTGGCCAGTGCCAACACCTGAAGGTAATCTATATAACCCATTAGTAATGACTAAGTCGCTCTGTGTCCCGTGATGTACTCCAAGAAAAGGATTTTACAGGTAAGCTGTTATAAAAATCCCTTTTTTTATACCAGTATCATACTTAGCTACATGTTTTTATGACTGCTTTTGCTACTGGATTCAGCAGTGGTATCGTTGTACACATTTTTATACCAGTATCATACTTAGCTACATGTTTTTATGACTGCTTTTGCTACCGTTTGGTATTACTCGCACCATTTTTACAGTTTATGTAGCTACATTGATTTTATCTCCAGTGCAATATTTATTTTGTCAACTACTTGAAGACTATAAAAGTTTTAATGCTATTTCCAGCGAGCAATGCCTTTGTGTTTTTTGTATCCTGCTATCCATTTTTCCAGTGGTTGGTAGCTGCACTGGGAATCGGCCTGCAAGGAAATCAGCTAAAAGTAGTTGGATCTGTATTTGCGTTATAATTAATCGAAATTAGTCGATTAATCGAATAAAAAAAAAAATAGATTAATCGAACACGAAAATTTTAATCAGTAACAGCCCTAGTGTGGATATCTTGCCGGATCAAGGAGATGTCGATCTTCACCTCTTCAATCCTAGTGGTTAGGGTGGATTGGCAGATGGCAATCGCTTCCAGCACTCTGTCGGTGTCTCCAGAGGCCTGTGCCCCATCTGAGGGAGGCGGGACGGCGCCATCTTCCTCCTCAGGGTCTCGCTCGCCGTGGCGGTATTGTGCCAGTTTGGCGCCGGATCCTTTGGGAGGAGACATAGTGGCACCGGGTCGAGCAGGGTGTCCAAAGCTTGCAGGTATGCGTTTGCGAGTAATATAGCCCCCAGGATCAGTAAGAAGGATATGTCTCGAACGGAGTTCTCAAGCTGCACGTCCTACTCCATGCAGCTACAGACCACGCCCCCCCCCCCCTTTCGTTACATCGTTAAGAAAATCTTCACACATACTTGGCTGATGTCTCCCAACAACCCCCTGTGGTTTAACCCTAATTTACAGGAATTGTACTCTATCCCAGATCCCAATCGTTCGTATTCAATATTTGTGTCACCTGTATAATGCCCAAGGCTTTAAAACCTTCTCTCAGTTGAGTTTAGACTTTGAACTGCCGAGGTCCTACCTATTTTACTATTATCAACTTAGACATGCTATTCAAGCCCAGTTTGGATCTCTGGATGATACCACAGACCTGCCCCCTCTAGAAAAGCTGCTCAGACAGCCATACCCCACTAAACTGATCTCTACATACTACGCTGCCCTGATGACTGACTTTAACCCTAGGTTTCACAAGGCTCAGGTGAAATGGACTTCCCTAGATATTTCACTAGACGAGGAGGACTAGTCAGAGTTTAGGGATACGTTTAAAACCTCTGTCTTTGCCTCCCGGGACCGAATAATACAGATCAAAAGTATTCCAGAAGACTCACCTCACTCCGGCTAGACTATATAAAATGGGACTCCTGCCCTCGGCTTGCTGTTTTCGCTGCTGCGGCCAGGAGGCCGACTTCCTACACTGTTTTGGTTGTGCCTTTGTCTCCTCAGCGCTAGGCCTCCCAAACATTATTCATCCCAAAAACTGCCTTCTCAGCATCTTTGGGGACTTACATATTTCCACTCATGCCAAGAGACTGCTCCACATACTTAATTTCTATGTTAAGAAAGCCATTCTATTATCCTGGAAGGGTGCACAGTCCTCTCTAAAGTCCCTCTGGTTGAAACTCATTGACGATGCTATCCCGCTCTATAAACTTACTTTTGAGCTCCGGAAACGGAATAAAATGTTCCATAAGATCTGGGGTAAATGGCTGGCTAGCCCGTTGACTCTCCCACAGCACAGATAATTTATCATCAGCCTTTACTGGGCCGTGCCCTGGAGATTTCACTTGTCTGTTTTTTTATCTTGATGATCTGCCTCAGTGATGATCTGCCTGCACTTTTCCTCCTTGGTGCCTTGTGTTCAAATATTGCACTAAATTTTTTTGTATGCTCCTTTGTACCTGTACAAATTGATGCATGTCTTATACCCGAGTGTGCCCAGATTGTCTGGGGCTAATGTGTTTGTTTGTTTTTTCTATGTGCGTCTGTTGGTTTGTCTTAAAACTCAATAAAAATATCTTTAAAAAAAAAAAAAACAACATTGAAGTTTAAGCAAATACAAGAATATGTAATATAATTGTTATAATAAAATAAAATAAGTAGTTCTCCAATTTTGTGTGATTAACCTAAAATCGGTTCTGATATCTCTGTTTTACTAACCCGACAGATTATTATTCTAAATAGGAACCCTTCATTTTGTTTGCAAATATTAAAGATTCTAACTGGCAGCAAGAATGAGTCCTTACATTTAAAGAGCACCTGTCATTTCAGATCCATCATGGCAGCGCCTGTTAGCGGGCATCCACTTACCTGTTGCCACCCTGTCCCTCACCTTGTTTTGTCACTGCTGCATCACCAGCCGTCCCATTAAAGTGAATGGGACTGTCGGTGAGTCAACAGCGGGTCAGAGGAGGAGCCGCTGCAGGACAGAGATGACAGTTGCTCTTTAAAAATTAAAATTTAAACCGAGTTGATTTAAATCAAGCCTTTTTACTAGCGATTTAAACCAAATCCACCCTGGCTAAAAGGCATAGATAAGGTTGAACTGGAGGCAGTTTATTGCCAAGGTCTGAGGATCCATGTACCAGGACAAAAACCTGTTCAGTTTCCTGTTGAATCCAGATGCGAGGAGATCCATATACGGCATTCCCTACCTGTGGCAAGGGTCATTAAAGACCCAAGGATGGAGAGCCCATTTCCCCAGCTCTACAAAGCAGGTGAGAGACAACAATACGACAAGTGACGGCGCAAAAAACAAAACAAAAAAGCATGTATAATACCCAGAACAATAAATGAATGAATGAATATGTAATATAACATCTGAAATAGAGTTAATTAGATCATCCGTATAAAAAGGCACAGTCTTTAAAAGTCTTTCAAAGTCTGTATATACACACAGGGTGTAAGGAGGGTTAAACAGGGGATAAAAAAGTCCACTGTGCACAGGGCTGCCTTCATGGGTGAACAGAAACCATGTTCAGGGATAGCTGTGGAGAAACAAGGAGAGGCGCCTCCAAGTGCAATAGTGTTGACACAAGCTTTAATTGTAAATACACTGGATAGACTCACATTTTGTAGCTAAATTACAGGCGTAGCAAGGTGGGTAACAATTCTGTCAAGGATGACAGTCTCAGCAGTGGGTCGCAAGGAAATCCTGGCTCTGCGATTAATTGCAGGAGTGTCACTGAGGATGGAACAGCCGGCTTCCGGGGACAGCAATCCTGGAAAGTTCAAAGCGAGGCTTGGAGCACATATGCACAGCCAGACTGCAAGGGATGACGTCATCAAAGTAGGACGCGTTTCGTGAGCGTGCGCACTTGCGATGTCCTGGCAAGTCGCGCTCCTTTTTCAAATTTAACATCTAAACAGTCCGTCGGATTTTTAAATACTGTATTTAAGCATATAAGCTCAGTTTTGTGTTGAATATAACTGTGAAATCTAAAAATCCGGTTGGTGTAACAAGATGTCCGCTTGCCCCCTTCTCACTCTATCATTACTGTGCAGGAGTGTGGGGTGTAGCAAGATGGCGGCGACAGAACGTCACTTCCGGAGCAATCTGTGATGGGGATCCAAATGTGATGAGACAGCGGCCGCCGCCGGGTGGACCAAGATGGCCACCGCTCCGGGATATAGGCCGAAGCCGCGGTCTTTCCTATGGGCGATGCAGGCAGCAGAGCTCACACTACCTCCTGCGGATCCGTGGATCACGTGTGTGCCGATCCGAAGATGTTCGGATTAATGAACAGTCAAGGTTCTTGGAAAGAGTACTCCATGACACCAACCAAGAAATAAGCACAGCACAAGGGGAAGTCACAGTAAGCAAAAAGTTAGCTTACCTTAGCCAGCAGAAGTGAATCCCCAGGTTGTGTTGTCCCATTCTGTGTCTTAGCGGTGTCTGTAGAGTTATCGTTTCCGGCTCCGAAGGACCAATTGATAGTTAAACCCCAGCACTCAAGGGGTTTCAATAAAATGTTGACTGCTGAAGTCACATTCAAAAAGATTTATTTAATATTCAAGCCTATAGTTTTAGCCATATGTAGGGGAGCAAAGATAAATACAGTACATGTTCATTTTATAAATAATTGCTCTGAAATGGCAGAGAACCCTGAGATACAATTTATACATTCTGAAGGGGGTGGCACCTTGGCACCTGGACTCTTTTGAACTCTTTGGTGACATTCTTTGATATGCAGATGGTCATTTGACATATAAACGTCACTTCAAGAGTTCTATGGGAAAAGCCAGAGATAGACGCATTCACAGCTAAAAGGTGTAAATGGCACTTGGACACAACCAAGACAATTGTTACATCATATGACTTCTAACATATTTGTACCAAATATATCTGCTTAATCAGAAACACATGTTATTGAAACCCCCTGGAACCATACAGAGGTTCCAGTAGAAGTCTGGAAAGTATTCTCCTGTTAGGAGGGGACCACGTTTGCAGTCACGATTTAGGCAAGACAGGGTTCCCTGTGAATATGATGATGGAGCTCCCAAAGTAGTGACTTTTTTAGAGAAAGAGGGTGGTAGATCTAGAAAACCACCCCATTTCTCAAAGGACTGCAAAAAAATTAAAACTAAACACTAGGGTTGTCCCGATACCACTTTTTTAAGACCGAGTACAAGTACCGATACTTTTTTTCAAGTACTCGCCGATACCGATTACCGATACTTTTTTTTAATGTCAGGTGACAGTTTTCAAGCACAATACAGATTAGGTGGCACTGATATGCAGCACTGATAGGTGGCACAGATTAAGCAGCACTGATGAGCACTGATATGATTAGGTGGCACGGATATGCAGCACTGATGAGTACTGACAGGTGGCGGGCACTGATGACTGGCACTGACAGGTGGCACTGATAGCTGGCACTGACAGGTGGCACTGATGGCTGGCACCAACAGATGGCTGGCACTGACAGATGGCACTGGCACTAATAGATGGCAGGTGGCTGGCACTGATAGCATTGACAGGTGGTAGTGATAGATGGTACTGACAGGTGGCTGGCACTAATAGGTGACACGGAGTAAGCAGCACTAATGAGAACTGACAGATAGCGGGCACTGACAGGTAGTGGGCACTTATAGGCACGAGAGGATTTATTTTTCTATGCTGCCTCTGCGACGCCCATCTTTGTACACCCTGCACTTGGCCTCAATAAAGCAGCAGCGGACATCTTGTTACACCCAGCTCGAACTACATGGGCTGGGTGTAACAAGATGTCCGCTGCTGCTTTATTGAGGCCGAATGCAGGGTGTACCAAGATGGGCGTCGCATTTTTCAAGCACTGACAGTGTAACACGGAGCGTCACTTCCTTTAATGTGACGGCTCCGGTCGACGATGGATCATGATGCGGCTGCAAGCTTACCCGCCTGAGGACTCTCCGCTCCGACTTGCCGAATCTGCCCGCCGACTCCGCCCGCTGACTTCTCCTCTCCACTCTGCTCTCCGCTCCGCCCTCCGCTTGCCGACTCCGCCCGCCGACTCCGCCCGCTGACTTCTCCTCTCCACTCTGCTCTCCGCTCCGCCCTCCGCTTGCCGACTCCGCCCGCCGACTTCTCCTCTCCACTCTGCTCTCCGCTCCGCCCTCCGCTTGCCGACTCCGCCCGCTGACTTCTCCCATCCCAGGTATCGGCAAAGGCATCGGGAGCATTTCCGCGAGTACAAGTACTCACGCAAATGCTCGGTATCGGTCCCGATACCGATACTAGTATCGGTATCGGGACAACCCTACTAAACACCAAGAACAAGGAGAAAGCCCCAAAACCTCAGACAGGATCACGCACACGCAGTCAAATTAAGTAATGACTGAAGGTCAGGAAACATCGAAAGTAGACATGAAAGTAATTAACCTTTCAGCATTCCCCCTAGCTCCAAGGCATATTAAACTGCTGCAAAAAGGAATGTCCTTTTCGCTGGTCAACAACATGGACGAATATACGGTCTATAAGGATGTCGCCTTGTTTTTGAGGAAGGTATTCTTTAGATCTTTGTATGAAAATAGAGATTCGCCGGCTCCAACTGATTCACAATTGGATGCCGATGATGAAATTGCTCGACATCCTAAACTCCTTATTAGAAGAGAATGAAAATCCCACAGCAAAAAGTTGCCCCACTAAGATCAGTGGACCTAAAAATACGCTTAAATAAGATGCCCCCACTTAGTAAAAATCGATGGTTACAACTGTTCCTGGAAATAGTCCAGGCTGACCTAAGCAGTATTAAGTGGACACAAAAGGGCCATGATAACCTTGCAAAAGATAAACGAAAAGCCCTAACTGAATTGAAAGAAGCTAAAAATATTGTTCATAAAAAAAGCGATAAAGGGGGGAATGTCGTACTGATGGACAAGTTTTATGAGACCGAAGCAAAAACGACTACTGGGAGACCCCACGACCTATAGGAGACTTGATCAGGATCCTTTCCCTGTATTAATACAGGAACTTAATGGTATGTCAGTTGAAGCAAGAGATGTAGGTCTCCTGACTCGTCGGGAATTTGACCATCTGCTTGTGAGGGAGTTCAATGTGCCCATCTTTTACATCATCCCAAAGGTACACAAATGCCCTGAAAAACCGCCTGGTAGGCCGATTGTTTCGGCGGTTCAGGGACCTCTGGAGAAAATTGGTGGGTACTTGGATTTTCTCCTCAAGCAGATGGTCACGGGTCTAAAATCCTAAGTCCAAGATACTCGCCATGTACTATCTAAGATCGTGGATCTTGAGATTGGTGATAGCTTCCTGTTGATAGGTGTGGACGTAGAATGCTTGTACACCTCGATCCCACACAAATGTGGAATTGAGGCTGTAGAGATACTTAGATTTGAATTATCCCGAATTTGGTCCACAGA
The DNA here is from genome assembly GCA_029206835.1 of Rana muscosa. Classification (NCBI taxonomy): domain Eukaryota; kingdom Metazoa; phylum Chordata; class Amphibia; order Anura; family Ranidae; genus Rana; species Rana muscosa. Next base: position 352,906,592 of record CM055127.1, on the reverse strand, counting down.
ACGAATTCTTACTAGAACTGCTGGAGTTCGCTCTGATGAACAACTTTTTCCAATTCTCCTCATACTACTACCAGCAAATTAGAGGAACGTCGATGGGGGCAGTGTGGGCACCTGCTTACGCGTGCCTACATCTGGGCCTATGGGAGGAAGAGGATGTTTTCACGTCACCAATGTATGCAGACCATGTACACTCGTGGTTAAGATATATTGACGACGTGCTAGTAATTTAGAAGGGCAGCAGGGCCGAATTCAATATATTCATTGACCAGTTAAATAACAACGATCGGAATATCTGTCTAACTTATACAGTCCATGATAAACAAATCTCCTTCCTCGATCTGTGGATTTCGATTGAGGAAGGGAGACTTTGTATGCGCACCTTCCGCAAGGAAACAGCAGCTAATACCCTCTTGAGGGCTAATAGTCACCTCCCCCTGTGGCTCAAAAATGGGAACCCAGTCGGCCAGTTTTTAAGGATCAAAAGAAACTGTACCAAAAAAGATGACCTTAAAAAGGGAAGGTGCCGAGCTCTATACAAGATTTTGTGAACGTGGGTATTCCCACCGACAAATCCGAAAAGCAAAAATAGCCTGTCAGAGTAGAGAAAGTCTTCTCTCCCTGGACTCAAATGCTAAAAGCAAAAAACAACCTGACTTTGGCCCAGTAAGAGTAATTACATCTTATCGGGCACAGTGGGATTCGGTCCGCAAAATACTTGAAAAACACTGGGGTATCCTGTTGAATTGCCCTGGATTGTCCAACATAGTGGGAGTGTCGCCCAAGTTGGTGGCCAGAAGGGCCAGGAACTTGGGTGACATCTTAATACACTCGGAGTTCGTAAAAGAACCCAGTTTGAACTGGTTATCTGAATATCCCAGGAGCAAGGGAATGTACCCATGTAACAGATGTAAAGTCTGTCCCTTTGTAGACCGAACCGCAACCTTCAATGATGTACAGGGACAGGAATGCTTTGAGATTCGTGATCTTATGAATTGATCTAAAAAGTAGAATAATCTACATGCTCACTTGCCCCTGTCCTAAAATGTACATAGGCAAATCTAAAAGATCTGTTAAAGTCAGGATTGGGGAGCACCTGCGCGAAATCAAAAAGGAAAAGAAGAGAGATCCAGAGAAGGACCAGGAAAAAACACTGGCTAAGCATTTTGCCATGATGGAAAACCTGATGGCCTGAAGGTTAAGGGCATATATGTGCTCAAACTACCAAAGAGGAGAGGTGACTTCAACCGCATCCTTCTCCAGAAGGAGAAGTGGTGAATCTAATCGGCTGGGGTCCCTTGTCCCCCATGGACTCAACACAGAATTGAATCTCCAGGTCTTCCTTGACATCTGATCTCTCTCCTTTATATTTATGTTTATATTTATATGTATTTTTTGGAATTTAAGATTTTCCGTATATGTAGTTTCCCTCCCCTCCCCCCTGTGGTGTCTGCTCTGTTCCCTCCGGATCCTCTGCTTCTTTTCTTCTTCCTCCTTTTAGCCTCCTCCTCCTTTGTTTGGGCCATGAATCTAATATAAGGGTCATATAACACCCTGTTAGCCCCTGTCCTTCTCCCTAGCTTTTCATACCTGTATTTTTCCGTATGCCCCTTATTTTCTTTTCCCTATATTTACTTTTTCCTTTCTTTCCCCTCGCTCCTTTCTCTATGCTGTAAAGAGTTATGTGCTGTGTGCAGTAAAATGGCTATGCAGGGTCCTTGATCTAGTCATTTTGCTTCTCCTTTTTATATATAAAAACGTCTTAAAACTACTATGTCCTTAACTATCTAAAGAGATGATAGGGAACCTGAAAGTAAGGAAGGAAAAGATGGTGCTGATTAATGATCCCGTTCATGTCACAGTGTAGAGCACTCTATTCAGTGAACAGAAAGACCGCCTATTTATTTTTTCCCTTTTAATTTTGGGCGGTGCTGCCGGACGTAATTGACAATATAAAGGGACCGACAGCTCTTAGCCCCTTCCAGTCCTGACGAAGCGACGCTACTTTTCTAGCGAAACACGTTGATGTCACAGCAGTCATGTGACGCCAGCTACGGGATGCCCCGTTAAACACAAACCGCGGATCAGTAGATGCACACCTCGCTCCCACCCCAACCACACATCACGCACAGCAAGTACCCAGTGTGTGCCGCGGACCTAGCAGCCTCGCATCGGAAGATCCCCCTGCTGCCGTGGAACCCCTGTGAGCTCCATGTTATGGAGCTCAGACCTGTGTGAGGACCCAGCAGGATACAGTGATCGTTCGGTCTCAATGGGTGGTAATGTATGAGCGTCCCCTTCCCTGAAGCCTCTGATCATGCTTGGATGTTCATAAGAACTGATCCTGCCTAAATCACTTGAATGGGATTGAACTGCCCATTGTGCGTTTGCACTTGGAAATTGACCTTTCACCATACAAATGCCAGATTTGGCTATTTAAAGTACCTTTTCTGATTCACTTGCTACAAATCCATGTATAAAAATCTGCTCTATACATTTTCCATAAGGTCCATTTATCTATTCATTTTGAACCTTATTGTGGATTATACCAATGGTCCTGATCAATATTTTGGAGCATATCCAAGGCAACAGCATTAAATCAAGCGGGACCATACTGTGTCTAAAGGAGCAATTCCATCTAATCAAAGTACTCAAGTGAAAAGGAAAATCACTTCAAAAAGCTCAACATCCAAAGCATTAAGTGACAGGATCTGAACACTGACTATTTTTTTTTACAGAAACTTTAAATCCTTTTTGATAAATCAGCATCCATCAATAGATCATTCAGGTTCAGGTCTCTTTTTCCATAATTTTTGATCCCCCCCCGGGGGCCCTTCACAGTGAAATTGTATTTTTTTATATTTCTTTGGGATTTATTCATCCATCTCTTCATATGCAACATTTTGCATTCATGCGATTATATCGCACAACAGTTCCACTGTGAACGGTATGCTGGTGTCCAGACATTCTGTGTTTGTTTTTCTTATTTGTGTAATTGTATTGTTGTGTGTGTCTTTATGTTTTCTGTTTGGTTTCAGAGCATCATCTTTTGGGGTCCAACCTTTTTGGAAAGAGACCTTCAAAAGTGTTGTGATTGAAGCTGTCCCAACAACCTCATATTGATAGTCGCATCATGAAATTGTGCATTGTGCGCCTTTGTGAAACTAATACATTTTGTATACCTTTTTAGAATCTAAATCTAGACTAAGACCCTTTGTTGTGAAAGTAGCCGCTTTATTGACCTTGGTAGAGATACCTGGGTCTTCCTTTGTATGCATTCTCCTGTTAGTACAGGGTTGATGACCCTTTGATCCAAAAGCTGTTGGCAGCAGCAGGCAGATCTGCCTGCCTTGATTGGATTGAGGCAGTTTGGAAAGCATAATATGGGAGGAGGTGCTAACCTTCAGTTTGTACTTTGTAACACTCTGAGATTTTTCTGGGACCAGAAGACCAACAGGCCTACCTCCACTTTGATAAGGAGGGGCACCCCATCATTGGGTGAAGAGCCCTTGGTGCCAGACTTGGCTTGTTTGGAAGGCCATGTCTTCTTAGGAAAGTTCCTGTCTTAGATGCAACATTGGAAAATAATGCGATAAAAGGAACCTGAGTGGAAGTACTGGTAGAGTAACAAGCCTTTTCCTTCTGAGGGAGGTGAGTACTCGTGCCCCCTGTAATCTCTTTCATGTGCTTATCTAAGAGGGACCAAAAAACTCACCTTCTTGCAAGGGAGTTTTGCCAACAACATGTGAGCCACAGAATCCTGTGCTCTATATGTTCAGTTAAAAGGGTCAACCTGGAAATCTAGCGCCGTGTATCCGCTAACACCATTCATGTGATAGCGCAAGGCTGTCCAGCTGCCTATACATAGAGGGATCCAATTGGGATAGAGCTGGGGTTCCAGTCAATAAGCTTGGTCTGAAAGACTGCCAGACACAACAGTGGGCTGCATATGAGAGCTTGGCAAGGCAAAGATAGTCTTATCTACCAGATCTTTAAACAGAACCACTTTGTACAGCAGCTGTAAAGGGTCTTAAGAATACCATAGGTGGGTTGAAACTCGGCCGGTTCAAACCATGTATGGGCAGACTGATTGTACCCAAATCGATCAACTTTCGTACAACTAGTCTGTCGGATTTTTCATGCGACTGACAGCTGCTATAGCAGCTAGCAATAATCACTGTGTTCTCCTGGCCAGGATTGCTCCCCACAACCTCCACCAGGAGAACAAAATAGCTCCACAGGAGGGATACCCCCCATCAACACTGTGTTCATAAGGTAATCAAGCTATTTTTATCCTGCAACCAGTGGTTGCAGGAAAGAAAATCGCACAAAAGAAAACTGTACCATCTAAATCACGCTTTAAAATAAGAAAATTGCCGGATCTGGCAAAATAATTGGCTACTGGCTAAGAAAACATCTCAACGGGATATTGTTAGGCTAAACGTTTTAAGAGGAGAAAGTGTCTTCTCAGGGTGGGGCCATTTGCCAAAACTAGAAAGGCGCATGGACAGGGAAGATCTTATATATAGGAAATGGGGTATACGGTATAGGGAAATTGAGAGACCTCAAACAGGAAATTTTGGAATGAGCAGACAGACTGAAACAACTCTATTGAGCATAAAGCTTCAATAAGAATAGCAATAGTCTCCTTGAACTTAGGGGAAATGTCTGTTACACCCTTGTAAATTAAAAAGTAAGCGCGTAGTGGAAAAATAAACAGCAACTGGCAAAAAAAAGGTCAATAAGCCAAACCTTCCTGGTAAAAAAGTAAAAATATTGCAGCGCTCAAACACAACAAAAAGTGTATATGAGCAAAAAAAAAAATGTAAATGGTTAATGTCCCTTTAAATGGAACGACAGAATTAAAACCAGTCAATATGCTCAGAAAATAAAGATGTGTAAAAGGTTAAAGTCCCTTTAAATGGAATAGCAATATGTCAACAATATGCATATGATCCAATACTTCCTTACATCACAATACCAGTCCATGTGCTCAAGGAAATAGTGATGGCAGTAGAGTAAAACACGTGTCTGTGTGTCATTAAAACATACATCCAGATAGGTTCTGATAATACACCTTTCCACAGTGTAAACCAACACACTGCACTTACCAAGGGGTAAGTTACAGGTAGCACATCAGTAGTCCTTTTAACCATTTACCCACTGGGCACTTAAACCCCCTTTCTAACCAGACCAATTTTCCGCTTTCGGTGTGCTCACATTTTGAATGACAATTACTCAGTCATGCAACACTGTACCCATATAAAATTGTTGTCCTTTTTTGCACACAAATAGAGCTTTCTTTTGGTGGTATTTAATCACCGCTGTTTTTTTTTTTTTGCGCTATAAATTTAAAAAGACCAACAATTCTGTTTAAAAAAAAAACATTTTCTTTGTTTCTGTTAACATTTTTTGCAAATTAGTAATTTTTCTTCATAAATTTTGGCCAAAATTTATACTACCTATCTTTGGTAAAAAAATAACCCAAATCCCTGTATATTAGTTGGTCTTTGTGAAAGTTATAGAGTCTACAATCTATGGTGCAAATCATTGAAAATTAATCACACCTGATGCACTGACGGCCTACATCATTTCTTGAGACCCAACAAGCCAGGGAAGTACAAGTACCCACCAAATGACCCCTTTTTGGAAAGTAGACATTCCAAAGTATTTAGTAAGAGGCATAGTGAGTTTTTGAAGTTGTAATTTTTTCCCCCAATTCTTTGCAAAATTACGATTTTTTTTTTCCTTTTCACAAAATTGTCATATTACCAGGCAATTTCTCACACACAGCATATGTATACCACAAATTACACCCCAAGACACATTCTACTATTCCCCCTGTGCAAAAGTCTCATACCACGTGTGAGACTTACACAGCCTGGCCACACACAGAGGTCCAACATGCAGGGAGCACCATCATGCATTCTAGGAACATAAATTACACATATCATTTCTTGACTACCTCTTGCATTTTGGAAGGCCCTGGAAGCACTTCACAAAGTTATCCATTTATACAATATTTCTAACACATAGCACGTACATAGCCAAAATTACACCCCAAAATATATTCTGCTACTCCTCTTGAGTATAATGATACCACATGTGTGAGACTTTTAGACAGCCTGGCCACATAATTTTCAAATCTAATTTGACTACCTATTACACTTTTGTGAGGCACTGTAGTGATACAGATGAGAACTGATGTGGCAAGGCTGAGCCGTGAATGGGGATGGCTAAGCCGCGGGATGGGGATGGCTGAGCCGCGGGATGAGTATGGATGGCATGGCTGAGTATGGATGGCATGGCTGAGTATGGATGGCATGGCTGAGTATGGATGGCATGGCTGTGTATGGATGGCATGGCTGAGTATGGCTGAGTATGGATGGCATGGCTGAGTATGGATGGCATGGCTGAGTATGGATGGCATGGCTGAGTATGGATGGCATGGCTGAGTATGGATGGCATGGCTGAGTATGGATGAGCCATGAATTGGCACAGAGCAGCGCTGTGGGCACTACAGATTCAGCCAACAGCGCTGCTGCAAACAGTCTCTCCCCCTCTCCTCTCACACTGTACTGATCGGTACGCAGGGGAGAGATGAACCATGGGGCATGCGCCGACTTGTTCACAACTGATCGCTCTGTCATTTGGCGGAGCGATCACGTGTTAAGGGACGCTCTCATCGGCCCTATAACGTGATGTGCTGGGTTCCCCAGACCCGGATATTCCCGGGTGTGCAGTTTTGGGAGGACGTTATAATACGCCCTCCCAGAGTTATCCGACCGCTCTGCAGACGTTTTTTGGCTATGGGCGGTCGGCAAGTGGTTAAGGATGGGGACTTTACGGTAATGGCATCTGTAAAAATGTCGCTTCTCAGGGGCCAGCGGGAGTGTAGTGGAATTGGATGGAGAAAAATGCTCACTGTATCCACTTTCTCTTTACTCCTTTTCCCTCCTCATGTGCAGGCTCCTTTTAGTAGCTACTGCACCATGCAGTAGAAATGCATGATGCCGTTGCTACTAAAAGAGAGCCTGCACAGTGGAACATTGTGTGAAGCTGCCGTTTCAGTTGTGTACTAGTTTGTGGGTGAGAAATCTTTTGCGGCCTCCTCTAAAACACTGTCTTCAGGTCCTCTTCATTCCCTTCTAACGTACTCTTCTAGGCCGGGCCAGGCAAATCAGGAACTGACTAAGACGGTGGAGCTTAAGTAGGGGCCTAAAGTTTTTAAGCCCTGGGCATAGATGGCTCTATTAAAGCCATTACTGATCCCAGAAATTGTGACAGTTGCAGAAAAATCTGACTGTCATGTAGACTGCTTATTGCATGCCTGAAATAGAACTAGAGTCAGATGCAGAGACTAGTCTAGTGTTAATATCAGGTCCTGCGCCGATACAAGAGCGAATATTCACCCAAATTTATGCCGTGGCTCAATTTCTGCCATAGCTACAAGGTGGCGGTAATCCCTTGCGGAATACTTGTGGAGTACGGTGTGTAACAGAGAAAACGTGTCTAAAAGTAGTATACAGCAACCCAGGTATGTTATCCTGTAGTGGAGTCCTCTGGGTAAAAGATACAAGGGATTTAGGTCGGAAGTAGTGGTAAAATGTGTGACCAGTGATGTGATGCCAGCCACCTGAAACTGAGCTCTGAGTGGTTAAATTTTAGTGCCAAGAAAATTTACACTATAAAATTAATACATTCCAAACATAGCCTTGGTTTTTACAGCAACGGTGAGAGCTACAGGGTGACGCTGTCTTACCTGTCCAAAACCTTTGTTCCTATAGAAAGTCCATGATTCGCACATCATGGAGGGCATACTGCCCGAAGGGGTCTTCGGGGTTTGGATTCCACAGGGATGGGCCACACCCTGGACCTGTGGCACTCTACAGCTAACTAAATCTATTGCACAAAGTTAATAGCCAAGTGCCCATGCAGGATTCAGTGTTAAAAAAAAAAAAAAAAAAAAAACATTACAGGCTGTTCCATGGTGTGGGGTCTGGGTACAGCTCCAAAACATTTACCGATACTGAGGTCGCACCGACTTGGATACACAGCCTAAATTGTGGCATTAGAGGCTAGTGAAGAGTTGATTAAAGAATTGAAGATAAAAATCATAAAGTAGTTTAGCATGTGAAACTGCACCCCAAGTTAAAAAAATGTGGCATGTGAGCAAAACTTTCTGCTTGTATTGTTCCAATTTGGATGAACAGCAAAACCATAGCATCTGTTTTCTCCAAACCCTCCCCAGCCGACAGTCTGAAAGAGCCATAACGTCAAAAGGGTCACCTGCAACAAGATCACAGGCAAAACTGGGCGATTAGTTTAGATTAGATAACTGCCTGCCTTTCATCTCCCGTGATCACTCGATTCAAAAAAATCAGGCTCCGTCTCCAATTGCTCCAACAGGTCTTGTCTTGGCAAATGAGTTGACGGTGTTCCTTCTGATCAGGTGACAAGATATTTGAAACAAGTATTGCACACACTTTTCTCATGTTTATGTCATGAGCCAAGATTTCAAGAACAATTTATTTGTCAAATCCCATTTCCTCTGCAATCATTCTTATAGTGAGCCGTCAGTCACGGTTGAGAACAGACCTCCCTGCATCCATATTCTGTTCCATTTATAATGAAGAGGGGTGTCCAGGTCATTGTTCGTCTTAACCACTTAAGCCCCGGACTAATACGAGCCATTATGACCAGGCCCCTTTTTGCGATTCGGCACTGCGTCGCTTTAACTGACAATTGCGCGGTCGTCCGACGTGGCTCCCAAACAAAATTGGCGTCTTTTTTTTCCCCACAAATAGAGCTTTCTTTTGGTGGTATTTGATCACCTCTGCGGTTTTTATTTTTTGCGCTATAAACAAAAATAGAGCGAATTTTTTTTTAAAAAAAAATTAAATATTTTTTACCTTTTTCTATAATAAAGATCCCCAAAAAGTATATTAAAAAATTTTTTTCCTCAGTTTAGGACGATATGTATTCTTCTACATATTTTTGGGGGAAAAAAAACGCAATCTGCGTTTGATTGGTTTGCGCAAAAATTATAGCGTTTACAAAATAGGGTATAGTTTTAGGGCATTTTTATTATTATTTTTTTTTTTACTAGTAATGGCGGTGATCAGCGATTTTTTTCATGACTGCGACATTATGGCGGACACATCGGACACTTTTGACACATTTTTGGGACCATTGTCATTTTCACAGCGATCAGTGCAATAAAAATGCACTGGTTACTGTGAAAATGACACTGGCAGTGAAGGGGTTAACCACTAGGGGTGCTGAAGGGGTTAAGTGTGCCTAGGGGCATGTTACTAACTGAGGGGGGCGTGGCTACGACTGACACGTCACCGATCTCCGCTCTGATTACACAGAGCGGAGATCGCCGACAGTGTCAGTAGAGGAGCGGGGAGATGCTGTGTTTACACACACAGCTCCCCGCTCCGAGCCTCCGTGAAACGATCGCGGGGATCCCAGCGGCGATCGAGTCCGCGGGACCCGCGGTCCCACTCACGGGGAAGGCAGGGGGGTCGCGAGCGCGCGACCCCGACAGTTAAAGGGCCATGTACAGGTACGTGATTGTGTCTGCCGACGTATATATACCATGAGCGGTCGGCAAGTGGTTAAACACCTTCTAGACTTTCCTTGAGCTTTCCTCACCATTTCCAAAAAGTTTCTGATGTATTTTTCCCAATTTCACACAAATTTTTTCTCACGTACCACTGTTCCAAACTCGCTTGCATTTTTCTTAATATAAAGGCACTTCATCGTGGTGTCACAAAAAAGAAATGTCTCGACTCCGACAGGGCTGGAATGCAACATATCAGTTTTTTAAGGTACACCTCTGGCAGCCCACCCCAAGTGACCTTGGCAAGCTTTTCTCTTCACAGAGCCCTTCTAGAGTGTAGGAACTTCATTCTCATTATATTCTGGACACACCTCATATATGTTTAGTATTTACTTGTCTTTCTCCAAAAGCTCTGAGTGTGCCTCTGCCATCAGAGATAAAATGGTGACGGGGGAGGGAGCAGAGCATACTGCTTGTCTGTTCACAACACAGCTCTGCATCGTTCCTTCGTTTCTGTGCTGTGTGTGTAAAGGGTGTGTGTGTCCCTTTCCTCTGATCAGCTCTAACTGCAGCTCCCCACCCCCTCCTCTGTGCTCCTGACAGATGAAGGAGGAATTGTAAGAGATGTAAAAAAGAGAAGACAGCAGATAAAGTAAAACTTATGAAGGAGGATTTGTTTCATCTTTGTGCATCATCGGAGGCTATTCACTTTACTGGGTATATGCAAAGGGTTTACAACTACTTTAACCACTTGCCGACCGCCGCACGCCGATATACGTCGGCAGAATGGCACTGGCAGGCAAATGGGTGTACCTGTACGTCCCATTAAAATATGTCTGCCCAGCAGGCGCACGCACCCGTGGATCCCGGGAACTCGATGTTCCCGGGCGGCCCGCGATTGCGGTCGACAAAGGCAGAACAGGGGGATGCCTTTGTAAATAAGGCATTTCCCTGTTCTGCCTAGTGACATATCAGGGATCTACTGTTCCCTGTGATCGGGAACAGTGATCGCTGACGTGTCACTGGTAGCTCCTCCCCCTAACAGTTAGAATCACTCCCTAGGACACACTTAACCCCTTCAGCGCCCTCTAGTGGTTAACCCCTTCACTGCCGGTATAATTTTTACAGTAATCATGCAGTTTTATAGCACTGATCGCTGTATAAATGACAATGGTCCCAAAAAATGTGTCAAAAGTGTCCCATGTGTCCGCCATAAAGTCGCAGTCACAAAAAAATAAAAATGCAGATTGCCATTACTAGTAAAAAAAAAAAAATTATAATAAAATGCCATAAAACTATCCCCTATTTTATAGACGCTATAATTTTGCGCAAAACCAATCAATATATGCTTATTGCAATTTTTTTTTACCCAAAATATGTAGAAGAATACATATCGGCCTAAACTGAGAAAAAATTAGCATTTTTAAAAAAACAATTGGGGATATTTATTTTAGCAAAAAGTACAAAATATTGCTTTTTGTTTTCAAAATTGTCGCTCTATTTTTGTTTATAGCGCAAAAAATAAAAACCGCAGAGGTGATCAAATATCACCAAAAGAAAGCTCTATTTATGGGGAAAAAAGGACTTTAAATTTGTTTGGGAGCCACGTCGCACAACCGCACAATTGTCAGTTAAAGCGACGCAGTGCCGAATTGCAAAAAGTGGCCCGGTCATTTGGCAGCCAAATGGTCCGGAGCTGAAGTGGTTAAGACCGCACTGAGCAAACAGGGGTAGATATTTGTATATAAAGATATGGAAAAAAAGTCAATTTGAAATATATCAAACTTATACTTGAAGTTTTTTTTTTCTTGTTAAAAAAAAAAATATACTTGAAGCAACATGGAAGCTGCTGTTAAAAAGGCTATGTACAAAGCAAAAGCAATAAGATACAAGTCCACTAACCTCTGATTTCTTTCTCCAGATCCTTTGCTGTACTAAGACGACAAGTGCTTGCACGATTCTAACACAAAAAAAAAAAATGCAAATTAGCAAAAATAAAGCATTCATAAAAACAACAGTGTACAGGTGACAGACTACTACTTTACATTTCCTACAGGTTTGTTTTTCTGTAAATCCTCAGAATGACCGGCAGACCCTTTTTGTATTCCGAGCTTGCAAGTTTCCATAAAGCACTGATTCAGAAGGTTACTGTAAAACAGAGATAATTATTACCACAAAACACAGTTTAAAAACATCTATCCTGAAAAACTGACTTCTGTTAGTACTACAAGTGGATACTTACTAAGGCGGTGTTTTCACTTTAGTGAGCTATGAATAAACAAAATATAAATTGCAATTAAAAATAAGAATGCATAAATACACGTTACTGTAAACTTTAAGAAAGTGCAGAAAGAGAACAAATTACCTAAAGTAAAAACTCTAATATAAGTTAGCCTGACAAAAGGATTTACTTAACCACTTGCCCTGGGTGACGTACCCATATGTCACGGGACTAGAGATGTAAAACTTCTTTGAATTTTGAAGCCATAAAAAAAAATGTTTTTTTTCTATTTTTCCGGGGGGAAAAAACAAGTGTGGAGTAGTTTTACAAATTGAAAGTCATTTTGTTAAACTGGGAGGTGAAATGCAGTTATTCAGAAAATAAACCAAGTTGGCTTTTTAACCACTTGCATACTGTACACTTATACACCCCCTTCCTGGCCAGGGCAATTTTCAGCGCTGTCACACTTTGAAGGACAATTAAGCGGTCATGCTACACTGTACCCATATGAAATTTTGGTCATATTTTTTTGACACAAATAGAGCTTTCTTTTGGTGGAATTTAATCACTACTGGGTTTTTTAGCTAAACAAAAAAAGCCTGAAAATTATAACATTTTATAACAAACTTTTTTTTAACAGGTAATTTTTCTCCTTTATTGATGTGCGCTGATAAGGCTGCACCGATGGGCACTGATAGGAGCCACTGATCAGGAGCTACTAATGAGCCTGCTCTGATAGGTGGCACTGATGGGCACTAAAAGGTGGCACTGGTGGGCACTGCTTAGCAGTACTGATGGGCACTGCTTAAGCAGCAGTGGCTGTTCGTGTGTTTACACAAGCAGGTAATCGGATTATTATTTTTTTCTCCTCACGCTATTATCGTGAGAAAAAAAAAAAAAGCCAATTACCGGCTTCTGTTTACATCATGTTATTCCGCTCTGTGATCAGTGGACACCAGGGTCGCCGCTACAAGAGGACGCAGCGCGGATCCCAGCATTGTGAACATGGCTCTGCTCACCACTTCCGACCTCCTATCAGTAGGGTCCTTAAAAGCAGGGGTCCCCTCAACCGGGAGAGTCGTGGCTTTATTTAACCGAGCGACCGGGGGGTCAACCACCGGAGGAGAGGCCCATTTCTTTATCAGGCTGTCCTCAAAGGAGTATCTAACCGCCAGACGCAGCGAGACTGCAAAGGTCTTCTGCGGTTTTTCACAAACCTGGTCTATGAATCTGTCAAAAAAAAGGTAGATAGGGAAAAACCTTTTTAGAAGGCTTAGCTTGAAAAGAACCAAAAAGGAGACCGACTCCACCACGGGCTCCTCAGCCGCAGGATCCAGCTTGAGAGTGTCCCTCACAGCATCAATGAGTTCACTAACAAGTGTCCTGTCATGTACTGACCCAGATAAGGAGTCTTCCTCACAAGGAATGTCCTGGTCAAAAATACCCAAAAATTCAGAGCTAGGGTCCTGTGCCGCAGCAAGGCCCATATCCGAATCAGAGCACTCCCCTGGAGATAGTGGGGGGAGAGGGCGCTTTATAGCTTCCTTGCGCTCGCACGCCGCTTCCATCCTGGCAACAAATGATTCCAGGACTGCCGACAACTGGTCCATAGGGACCGCAGGTGCAGTAGCACGGCCAGTTGCTTCTGACATGAATGGGGAAGCAGGTGACACTGACTCCATGATACCACCACCCTCTGAGACTTTGTCAATAAAGGAGAGAAAAAAGCCCACCCTCCGGCTGCACTGACTGTGGGGGGTTACCCAGGGGACTCACCAACCCGAACAGGACCGCTCGGTTCTGCTGCCTGTGTGCCGCTCTAGCGCGAGTGAACAATGAGGAGACTGAGGAGAATCGCGCTGTTCCAGTCAGCGATAGAGGCCAAACCAGCACAAAAGAGCGCGCGGCTTCAAGAAAATGGTCGCCGCAATAACAAGTGCACCACAGCGTGGCCACAGCAAGGTGGCCGCCATTGCGATTTACAATGCAATTGAAAGTATAGTAAAAACATGGCACCGAACGGTGCGCAAGGCCCAGGCTGACACAGAAAGTACCCCACACCTCAATGCAGACCCCTATAGACCCCCAACAGGACAGAGTGACCCCCAGGCATCCCCAGTCAGCGCATCGCCAGAGTAGGTGACAGAGTAGCAAACAACAAAGGGGGAGACAGGGAAAACCCCCCTACCATAGGAACACACACAGTATATACTCACCTGCTGAGGCAGGGGAAACAGTACTTAACATCCAGCTAGGACCCACTGGTGTGTTCCTGACAGGTCTATCACAGTGCAGTACTGAGTAGCTGTCGGCCCGGTCCACCGTGAAAGATACAGGAAAACTGTTCAGTCGCATGTGGACCTTGGAGCAAAAAGCTCACCGGCCATGGGGCATGTCGTGGACTGATCTCACGCAGAGCGAGGATCAGCACGCTCGATGGTCTGACTGGGAAGACTACGAGGATAGCAACTACCCAACCTGTTGCCCAGCGGACAGTTGATAGAAGAATCACAAAAATAAAATAAAAAGTTCAAAAAAAAGAACAAAATATTTCTTCAAGAGACCTGCTCCGAAGAGAGCCACGTCCACTCCTCTGCTAGGCAGAAAAAAACTGAGGCTGCTGGCTGCAGGTAGGAGGGCTATGTCCGGAGGGACCGCCCCCTGGGTGGGGCTGTTCAGCTCTGGTAATGGAATGTATGTTAAACATCTAACATTCTGCCTAGTCTTCTCCTATGAGCAGGAACATAACCCACTTTGTCAAGATTAAAGATGCTGTCTCAGTCCATGGACGGTAAGAGAATTTTTTTTTACCTATTACACGAGAACAGGTAACTTTTTTTTTTTTTTTATCCTTTATAATTTAAAATCATCTACTGTATCCCACCAATCAACCAACTGTAGGAGGTACAAGATGGACCTTACAAGCAAACCCTGCAGAGCCCCCTAGTGGCAACAATGCATATTTCTCTTGTTTCAGAATTGCATAGAGAAGTACAGTGTTACCTGAACTGTATTTCCAGGATTTGCTGGTCTTCAGCTGAGAGAACTAGCAATAATTTAAGACTTTACATAACATCTCAGGAATCTTTCATTAGGGTCTTCATGTTATATAGCTTGAATACCATATCATAGATATATCACTGATCATGTAAAAGAATATATTCCTCACTTTTTTCCCCAATTTTTTTCGGAAAACAAGAAGATAACGGCTTTAAAATAATAAAAAAAAAAAAAAAAAAGGGTTGTTTTATAAATTATTCCGTTTTTTTTTTTTTCTGGACTTTCCCATCTCTACTTGGGATACAGATGCCTGATGTTAGAACCCCAAGGAGGAACTAATTGCCCTGCTGTAGTGCACCTAATGGGGAAGGGAGGAGCCCTATCCGAAATGGCACAAGACTGAACCAATGTCTGCAGCCTGATCCAATGAAAGTCGGTGGCAAGGCCTTTTGGCGAACCATCTGTAGCACAAAGTTTTTGACCTCCGGAAGGAAGTGGATAAGTAAACGCAACCCCCCCCCCCCCCCCCCCCATGTCCAAGAAGTGCAGTGCCACCTCTGTAGAATGCAAAGGACTGCAGCATTGAAAAGACAAGACAATGTCACTATTCAGATAAAAATCTGATACCACATTCAGAAGGAAGGACATTGGACTGAGAACCAATTTACCCCTGTGTAAGACTAAGGAAGGAGAGTCACAGGGCAAAGCCGCAAGCGCCAACATGTTGTGTGCGGAAAAGACCACAATAAAGAAAAGGGGGGACCTTCTGATAGCGCATAAAACAAGAAAATCTCTCTAATGTTCTTCAAAGAATGCCTCGGAGGGATCGAAAAAAAACAGGTGCAGGTTCCATGGTGGCAAAAGGGAATGCACAGGGGGGTGCCACATGACGAAAAAGGTACGAAGCAAAGAGTGTGTGACCAAAGAACGATAAAAGATGCGTCTGTGACCAGTTACACCACAGTGGAGTGCCAGGCATGACCAGGCAAATCTGGGACTACCAGGATGACTAGAACCTCGTTGGCCTCTAACTTGTGCAGCTGACGACAAAGAGGCCATAGAGGAGGAAAGGCATAAATAAGGCGATACCCAGTGCGTCTGTTGCATCCGTCAGATGATCCCTCGCTCTCGTCACAAACCTCTGTACTCTGTCGAGACGGGACACCGGGAGATTCACATTCAGTGCATCCCACCACAGATCGAGACGTTGAAACACGCCCAGGTGTAGAGACCGTTTTCCTAGATTCAGCTTCGGATGACTGAGGTAATTCGTCTGCCAGTGTTTTCACAATTGGAAAGTACACAGCAGAGAGGGCCGTCACATGAAGATCTGACCACTGAGGGAATGTGGATACCTCCAGTTCCGCTGCCGCACTTTGTTTAGCCCTAATGGTTGGCATTGGTCAGCACTGGGGCATTTTCCATTTTAATCCTGAACCATCACCCATAAAGAAGCTCTGTCCACTTCTCTAGACATAGCCCAAAATTCCAGGATATTGAGCAGTAGTGAAGCATCCTTCAGCGTCCAAAGGGACTTAAGACAAACTCAACCTGACAGATTGGCATCTGTAGTGACCGCTGTCCGTGTAGTTGGAGAAAATTACTTCCTGACAAGAATAAAGGAGATCGGAGTCTCCATAACAGAGAGGACCTGGCCCCCTGGTCTAGCCGCTATGATTGTCCAAAACAGGGGAGACTTACACCACTTGGACCAGATTTCTTTCTGTAGACCCCTTGTGTGGAACTGTGCATACAAGACTGTCTCATAGGTGTTTACCACGAGGACCAGAACCCGCATACAGGAACGCAGAAAAAGCCTGCCTACGGGGCAGTAGCAGTCAAATCACCAAGCAAAGCGTTCGGAGCTGACCAGTGGAAGGAACACTCTAGCCTGCGCCTAGTCCAGGACCAGAGCATGAGATGTCCCCAGCACAGCATGGGTCTCCAAAATTGGGCCCAAAGCTTTATTTAGCAATCACATCGTTACAGAAAACAGCAACGTTTCGGAGCCACGCAGTACCCCCTCATCAGCCATGTGTTGCTGTAACGACGTGATCGCTGAATAAAGCTTTGGACCCAATTTTGGAGACCCAAGGTGTGCTTGGTGACATCTTGCTCTGATTGCGCATGGTTCCAGCCGTTGGTCACTTCAGCGCCCACTTTTACAGGAACGTGTGCGTTGGGAATAGTGTATTGGACTATTTAGTCCAGGATCAGACCCAGATACTCCAGGACAGGCTTCCTGAAATGTAGGGTCAACTAAACACTGCAGAGTACATATTGTGTGTCATGTTGTCCATCAGTGGCACACAAGTCCCAGCTCAGAGGGGAGCTGTGATGGACCACTTACTTAGGTTCAATAAGTTTTATTTTTTTAACATATGTTTGAACAGAAAGAAACAAGAAAAGGACCTGGCGCCCAACAAAGGGCGTTCTGGTATACAAAAAATATAGTGCAATCTAAAGTCATACACATAGGTAACTTGAAATCGTGTCTTTAAGGTACCATTACAAACATAGTGCTGACATCCATATACGTGCGGCTTCTATCGGTCCGGCCGCCCCTGTGGGAACCTGCTGCGTCCAGAAGCCGAGGAAGTCAATGTATCTAGACTGAACAGTGGAAGTTATCAGGACTGTAGTGGTGGTGAACTTTCAAGCCCCATGAGGGATTGAAGTACTCGTGTTGGGGGGATAGAATGCATATGATTTTGTGGTATGGCTAAGCGTAACCGAAAACAGACAAGACAGGGAAAGATAGAAGCGATAGTAAAAGAGGGGAAACCAGCTGAGGAGAAGAGGGGTTGCAGGGGTGAAAATGAAAAGGGGGGGGGGGTGAAGAGACAGCAAGCCTCGTTCCGAAGGGGGATTATGTTTCCAGGGTATGAGATCACAATTATGGGGTGAGTCCTTCTCTCAAGGAGCACTTGCCGCTGAGAGTCTATGCTTCAGTTTATCTGAAGTAGAGTAATGCCTCCAGATACTCCAAATGAAGGAAAAATTTGCGTGTTTGTCTAGGGATCTGGCTTGCATCTCCTCCATAAGCATAATATTGTTTATATCACCCACCCATTCTACAAGGGAGGGGGAGGGGTGTTGTTTTCCAGTGTCTAGGGATTAGTTGTCGACCGGCACGAGGAAAAATTTAAGGAGGTTATGTTTTTGAGATTTGACAATGCCAGGTAGTATGGAAAGGAGGGCAATAGAAGGGAAGGACGTGAGCGGTTTGTCATATATTTCAGTATAAATTTGGAAGATTTGTGTCCAGAATGGGCGGAGCGCATCGCATTCCCACCAGATGGTTCGTTTGTTTTGGTTGTGGATAACCAACTGATAAGATATAGCACCAAATCCCTAAATTGGTAAATAGATGGGAGCAAAGAAAATGGGATTTTTAATGGTGCAGAAATGACAAAGTATCAAGCAGATTATAATAAAATATTTTTATTTTGACACCAAAATAAAAACAATGGTAGAAAACGGTGTAGAGAGTGATTGTTACAAACAGTACAGTTGAATTGGACAGATGGATGGCCTAACTCCGGACTTGTTTCGCCACTAAATCGGGCTTCTTCAAAGGGGAAGCACTGTCCAATAGGTGACATACACCTTCTACAAAATACAGAAAGAGACACAGACAAATACATATACAATCCATTAATAATGATAACCAAAAACATATATTATAATATTAGTGATAAAAAGGTCTATGCATGCACAAGGGCGTTACAGTTGCGACTGGATGCCCATTTTGCTGACTGGCATGCAGGCTTTCCACTGTAACATTCATTCCTTGAAAAGCCCCTTCGGGGTGTCTTCTCTAATTCCACCACAAGAGTGCTCCACTGCTTCCTGTCTCTTTGCTCTCCTCAACTCTGGTTCAGAGTGGCGATGCGGAATGACGACATACAATGGCGCCGGTTCATGTATTACACAGTAAAGGACAGTTCCTCATCAGGTCTGCCCCCTCAGTATGTCAGACCCCGCCTACATCATTGGCCTGAGTGGACCTGATGGGGAACTTCCTTCACTGTGTAATACATGAATAGACCCGCCCCTTCTCACGTTCCGCATCTGGTCCACTTAGCTTTACACCGAGTCATTGGCTGAGCGGACCTGATGGGGAACTTTAGAAGGGGCGGGTTTATACATTTAATAGACTGCGGAGGAAGTTCCCCATCAGGTCCGCTCAGGCAATGACGGACAGCGCTGGACATCGGATCGCCGCGGGACACTGGATTTCATCGCTGGAATGTTTTTTTATTTTATTTATTTTTTATTTTTTAATAAAGGACTTTTCCAAGGTGTTTGTGTGTTTTTTTTTTTTACGTTTTTTTACACTTTCTTTGTGAAATGGTAGGGGTACAATGTACCCCTTACCAATTCACATAGGGGGGGCGGGATCTGGGGGTCCCCTTTGTTAAAGGGGTCTTCCAGATTCCGATAAGCCCCCCGCCCGCAGACCCCCACAACCACCGGGCAAGGGTTGTGGGGATGAGGCCCTTGTCTCATCAACATGGGGACATCCTCCCCATGTTGAGGGCATGTGGCCTGGTACGGTTCAGGAGGGAGGGGGGGTCACTCTCTCGTCCCCCCCTCTTCCCCTGCGGCCGGCCAGGTTGCGTGCTCGGATAAGGGTCTGGTATGAATTTTTGGGGGGACTCCACACCATTTTTTTTTAATTTGGGGTGGAGTTCCCCTTAAAATCCATGCCAGATCTGAAGGGCCTGGTATGGATATTTGGGGGGAACCGCACGCATTTTTTTAAAAAAAAATTGCGGCGGGGTTCCCCTTAATATCTATACCAGACCTGAAGGGCCTGGTAATTGAATTTGGGGGGACCCCCACGCTTTTTTTTTTCTTTATCAATGACTTTTCTATGTATTGCCGGGAGCCGACAATTCATTAATAGCCGCGAGTGAGTTTTAAATTACTTTTTTTCCTTCAGAAATGACATTTTGTGCAGGGACAGTTCTAAGCACGGGAAACAAGCGCCACTTTACATGTATATTATACACACACCCCATGTACGAAATTTAAAGGAATATTTCACTTTTATTGTTTCACTTTAAGCATTATTAAAATCACTGCTCCCAAAAAAACGGCCGTTTTTAAAACTTTTTTTTGCATTGATACATGTCCCCTGGGGCAGGACCCGGTCCCCAAACACTTTTTATGACAATAACTTGCATATAAGCCTTTATAATTAGCACTTTAGATTTCTCCCATAGACTTTTCGAATTTGCCGCGAACACTCCAATTTGTTCGCTGTTCGGCGAACAGGCAATGTTCGAGTCGAACATGAGTTCGACTCAAACTCGAAGCTTTTCTTTTTCGTACATCACGGGACACAGAGCGACTTAGTCATTACTAATGGGTTATATAGATTACCTTCAGGTGCTGGCACTGGCCACTTCCAAACCGGAAGTACCCTCCCCTATATAAGCCCCTCCCATCCGGGAGCACCTCAGTTTTTTGCCAGTGTCTAAGGTGTTGGCCAAAGAGTAACATGTGTTTTCACTGGGCTTGCGTACAGGTTCTTTTGGGCCTTAGTAAGCTGTTCCGGATCCCACCAAAAAAGCTTCATAGCTAAACGGTCGGTGCCCGGGCCTTGCAGCAGAAGAGCAAGGTTTTGCCTGTAATGCCTCTCTTAGGAGGGCTGGACCCTGGGATCCAGAGCTCTGGTCATACCCACGACCAAGATGTTGTCTGTGCAGGGTGCTATACAGGTCCAGGGGAGTGGAATCCTTGGGAACCCGGTCCCTGAAGGTTTAATTACAATGCCTGCCGTGATAGGTGAAGTTTGGGCTTCTGTGGACCAAACAAAGTCCTGCGGCGGGGATCAGGTAAGTGGGGGCCCCCAGGAACTTGGTTCTATTGGGGGACCCCCAAGCCTAATTTGTCTTTCTGTCTGTTACCTAATGGTATTCCCGCTAATATCTGTGTATGCCTGTAACTACTGAAAATGTAAAATTTTAATAGTAGTCAAGAAAAAAAAAAAAAAAAAAGGACCGCGGTACCTGTGTTAAACCACTAGAGGCCGCTGTGGTCCATTTTTCTTGTCATGTGGATCTTTGGTTTTCTCAAGTCAAAAGATCCAGGCAGTTGGTAAGTTTCTCTGTGGGAATCCACTTCCTCTGCCCTGTTGCTGCGCTCATCCACCGCACAGGCCCTCCGGCAAAAAGGGCCCTGGCTCCTAGTCCCTGTTTGATTTTCGAAAAGGGCGCCAATGGCGCACGGGCGTGCACGCGCCTCCTATGAAAAAAAAGGGGCGGGGCGGGTGGATGACGCTCGATGCGCGCCACGGCGCTTCTGCGCATGTGCAGGCGTCCCAGCTTGTATAAAGACACAGTACAAGTGTCAGCTGGATGCAAACAGAGCTAGCAACAAACAGTGGCACACAGAGGCGGTTGATGCAGGCATCCCCATAGAAAGGCACTTTAGTGGACACCAGCTGGTATATAGCAGCAACTGTGTTAGACTATTACCAGCAAAATTGGTGTATGACGACGGGAATACCTCAGCTTTGTGCTTATAGGATATGTCGTCCAGACGCTCTGGAAATAGATCTTCCAAGAAGCGAAAGGGGTCTCCGTCGGGCTCTGAGGATTTTGGGCATGCTGTACTGCGCCAATCTTCCCTGAAATTTCAGAGGTCAGTAGCCGTAGGAACCCTGCAGGAGTACCTGGTACTGCGGCTGTCCCCAGTCCACCTGCTCCTATATATATAACAGAGGAGGTTTTATCCTCAACTCTGGAAGGATTGGAAGAGAGATTAACAGCATTGATCGCTGCTTCCCTGTCACAGGAAAAGCGCGTCCGATCTCCGTCTCCTCCAGCAGAGTGCCTGTTAGTGGAGGAACATTCCCAGAGATCGACCTACCTGAAGGGGATCAGGTGAGGTTGATAAAGTTATAGAGGAATCAACAGTGGAAGAACCTTTCTCAGCATCTCAGGCTGAAAGATTATGGGTTCAGTCTCTGACTAACATGGTCCGAGCAGCATTTTAAATGCCTCTGGCGGAACCTTCAACCACTACTGTCTCCTCGCTGGGGTCGCTGAAAGCTCCCCAGACTGTCTGTTCCTTCCCAATCCACCCTTTATTGGAAGGGTTTATTTACCAGGATTGGGAGCATCCTGTAAAATATTTACTCCCCCCAAGAGATTTCCAGTGATCTATCCCATGGAGGATAAGTTCATTAAAAAAAAAAAAAAAATGGAGGGTCCCTACAGTGGACACAGCCATCTCTTGTGTAAATAAATCACTGACATGTCCAGTAGATAATGTTCCAATGTTCAAGGACCCAATAGATAAAAAATTGGAGTCTTTACTAAAATCTGCTTTCTCTACAGCAAGCATGGTGACACAACCTGCAGTAGCAGCGATTGGAGTCTGCCAAGCAATGAAAGATCAGTTGAAACAAGTCTTAAGGGACTTACCAGATCAGCAGGCTCTTGCCCTAGCTGACCTACCTAGAGCCTTGTGTTGCGGTGGACGCCATAAAGGATACAATCCAACAGGCATCCCGCTTTACGCCGTCTGTAGACATATGCGTAGGCTTCTATGGCTCAAAAACTGGTCTGCTGAAGCTCCCTGTAAGAAATTGCTGATTAGCTTCCCATTTCATGGAGAACGCTTATCTGGAGATGATCTGGACAAATATATCCAGAAAACTTCTGCCGGTAAAAGTACACTCTTGCCGGTTAAGAACAAGGGTAGAAGTCCTTCTTTTAAGAGGCCTACTTCTCCAGTCCCTGGCACATCGGCTGTGAAACAGTTCCGACGGCCTCCGCGGTCAAATCCAGGGGGCAGAAATCAGGGACAGTCACAGGGTAACAAGAAACCCTGGGTCAAGAGAGGTACAAAACCTCCCCCTAAGTCATGAAGGGTTGCCCCCACTCAGTCGGGTGAGGGGAAGACTTCAGTTGTTCACAGAGACCTGGCGGGACACCATCAGAGATGGGTGATCTCCGCAGTAAGTCTGGGATACAGGCTGGAGTTAAAAGACATTCCTCCTGCCCATTTTATAAGGTCAAACGTGCCAAGCGATCCCCAGAAGAGTGGATCCCTCCTTCTGGCACTAGAGCAACTATTGCCCCAAGGGTAATCATGAAGGTTCCCTTGGAAGAAAACGGGTTCGGGTTTTACTCGAACCTTGTCACAGTCCCCAAACCAAATGGGGACATGAGGCCCATATTAAATATAAAAGGGCTAAACAAGTTCCTACATATCAGGACTTTTTCGGATGGAGTCGATCCGATCGGTGGCCACCGCCCTACAAGGGCAGGAATGGTTAGCCTCGATCGACATAAGGGATGCTTATTTGCATATTCCCATCTGTCCGGCCCACCAGAAATTTCTACGCCTTGCAGTAGAAGGGCACCATTTTCAGTTCAGAGCCTTACCTTTCGGTCTGGCCACGGCACCACGAGTGTTCACAAAAATTCTGGCCCTACGATTGGCCAAACTAGGAACACAAGGTGTAACGATAATGGCATATCTAGACGACTTTTTGCTGATAGACCACTCAGTGAAAAAAACTAGAAGTGGTCGTTCACAAGATAATCAAGTATCTGGAATCTCACGGTTGCATTATCAACCGAGACAAGTGAGCCCTAAAACCAGTCAAAAGCCTGGAATACTTGGGGGCTAAGACTGGATTCAAATCAGAGAAAGATTTTCTTACCTCCAGAGAAGGTGTCGTCTTTGAAAGATTTGACCCACTTAGTGGGTACAAAAAAGAAAAACCATCCATACGCCTGTGTATAAGGCTGCTGGGAAAAATGGTGGCTTCATTCGAAGCGGTACCCTACGGTCAATTCCATTCAAGGAACTTGCAGAGGGCCATACTGTCAGCCTGGAACAAAAAAGTTCAGGCTTTAGACTTACCAATGTCCCTGTCCCCTTCCGTTCGCAAGAGCCTCCATTGGTGGTTGGTACCAGAATCTGGAAAAAGGGAAACCCTTCAGTCCGGTTTCTTGGAAGGTGGTCACTACAGTTGCCAGCCTCATAGGCTGGGGGGCAGTACTGGAGCAATGGTCTCTCCAGGGCAAGTGGTCAGAAGCAGAGAAGGCCCTGCCCACCAATCTCTTAGAGATACGAGCAGCCCGGTATGCCCTAGTAGCATGGACATCCAAACTCCAAGGGTCACCTGTCAGAATTCAATCAGACAATGCCACAGCAGTGGCATATATCAATCACCAGGGTGGCACCAGGAGTCGTGCAGCCCAGAGGGAAGCGAATTGCATCCTGGAATGGGCAGAAAGGTATGTCACAGCCATATCCGCGGTTTTCATCCCAGGAGTGGAAAATTGGAGAGCGGACTTTTTAAGTCGCCAGCAATTATGCCCGGGGAATGGTCTCTTCACCCCGAGGTTTTCCAGGCAATATGCCAGCGGTGGGGAACACCGGATGTAGATCTGCTAGCATCCAGATTCAACGCAAAGGTGGACAGATTTGTGTCTCGCACAAAGGATCCCCTAGCTTGCTGTTCGGATGCCCTAGTGTTCCCTTGGGATCAGTTCAAGCTGATATATGCATTCCCACCGCGATTAATCCGCAGAATCAGGGTAGAAAAGAAACCAGTGATTCTGGTGGCTCCAGCGTGGCCCCGAAGGGCATGGTACGCGGAGATTGTAAAAATGTCAGTGGAAAGTCCTTGGACCCTCCCACATCGTCCGGACCTGCTTTCGCAAGGACCGATATACTACCCTTCCTTACCAGCCCTAGGTTTGACGGCCTGGCTATTGAAGCCCACATTCTAAAAAAGAGAGGGCTCTCTAATCCTGTGGTATCTACCATGATCAATGCCAGGAAGCCGGTATCCAGGCAGATCTATTATAGGATCTAGAAAGCGTACATCACGTGGTGTGAGGCCAGGAAATGGCATCCACGTAAGTACGTAATAGGTAGGATTCTGGACTTCCTACAGTGGGCTGTACATAGGAAGCTTGCCTTGAGTACTATCAAGGGTCAGACGGCCTTGTCAATATTTTTTTCAAAGGCCCTTGGCTTTGCATTCATTAGTCAAAGCTTTCATACAAGGAGTGATGCGTATTAGCCCTCCGGTTAGTATTCCCATATGTCCATGGGACTTAAACCTGGTTCTGTCGGTTCTACAGAAACAACCATTTGAACCATTGCGGCACATTTCCTTGGTTCTTTTCACCAGGAAATTGATTTTCTTAGTAGCCATTTGTTCGGCTAAAAGAGTATCGGAATTAGCCGCCTTGTCCTGTAAGGAGCCATATCTGGTTATCCATAAGGACAGAGTAGTATTACGTCCTCATCCAGCCTTCTTCCTAAGGTGGTATCGAGGTGCCATTTGAACCAAGATGTGGTTCTTCCTTCCTTTTTCCCCAAACCTAGTTTGGTAGAGGAAAAGTTATTGCATTCTTTGGATGTAGTAAAAGCAGTTAAAGCTTATCTTAAAGCCACTGCTCAGATTCGTAGAACGGATACTTTGTTTGTTCTGCCGGAAGGCCCCAGAAAGGGTCAGGCAGCATCAAAAATCTACTTTAGCCAAGTGGATTCGACAGGTCATAATACAAGCCTATGGCTTAAAAAGGAGACCGCCTCCGTTCAAAGTTAGGGCGCACTCCACAAGAGCAGTTGGAACTTCATGGGCAGTGCATCACCAAGCCTCCCTGGCTCAAGTCTGTAAGGCCACAACATGGTCCTTAGTACACACGTTTACTAGATTCTACCAGGTAGACGTCAGAAGTCAGGAGGATGTCGCCTTTGGGCGCAGTGTGTTGCAGGCCGCAAAAGAGCCTCATGCCTGATGGCGCCCAGCTTATGTATCCCTCCCCTCATTTGGCATTGCTTTGGGACGTCCCATTAGTAATGACTAAGTCGCTCTGTGTCCCGTGATGTACGAAAAAGAAAAAGGGATTTTTATAACAGCTTACCTGTAAAATCCTTTTCTTGGAGTACATCACGGGACACAGAGCTCCCACCCCTCTTTTTGGGACACTTATTGCTTTGCTACAAAACTGAGGTGCTCCCGGATGGGAGGGTACTTCCGGTTTGGAAGTGGCCAGTGCCAGCACCTGAAGGTAATCTATATAACCCATTAGTAATGACTAAGTCGCTCTGTGTCCCGTGATGTACACCAAGAAAAGGATTTTACAGGTAAGCTGTTATAAAAATCCCTTTTCAGCACTTGGGAACTACTGCTTATACATATGTGAATCGTTTGTCCTTGCCGTCCCAGGAATCATGTCAATTATCCCTGTAGCTTGTGTAAGTTACCATCATCAACAATAATTTATTCTATTTTTGGGTAATATTATTGCCGGGAGACGCATTGCTTAGGCAATGTGTTTTCTGGGGCCACATATATATGGTTTTATGGGGATCTGTGTGTCCATGTGTATTTCCTTCTCACTGGACATATCTTTAATTTTCAACTTTAGATATTACCCAGGCCACGGGTCGTTTTTTCTCCCCTTGCGTTTTTTTTTTTTTTTTTGCTGCCGCCTGTGATCCTTGGATGTGCCCTGGGCGGGGTTCCGGTGCTACCGTTGGGGACGCGACCATCTGGGCTGGCTGGAGTGTATAGAGAGGTAAGGGGCTTGACCCTAGGGGGGTGAATTGTGCATGCATAGACCTTTTTATCACTAATATTATAATATATGTTTTTGGTTATCATTATTAATGGATTGTATATGTATTTGTCTGTGTCTCTTTCTGTATTTTGTAGAAGGTGTGCGTCACCTATTGGACAGTGCTTCCCCTTTGAAGAAGCTCGATTTAGGGGCGAAACACGTCGGGAGTTAGGCCATCCAACTGTCCAATTCAACTGTACTGTTTGTAACTATCACTCTCTACACCGTTTTTTACCATTGTTTTTATTTTGGTGTCAAAATAAAAATATTTTATTATAATCTGCTTGATACTTTGTCATTTCTGCACCATTAAAAATCCCATTTTCTTTGCTCCCATCTATTCCCACCAGATGTGGCTGTACGTACCTTTCGCTGAATTACATCTCCAACAGACATCAGTGACTGATGGGAACACGATCTTGAGGTTGGTTGGCACACGTTCCCATCTAGATACCAATTTGAGGGGTGCTTGGTCAAGAGCGGCATGTGAGCAGACGCGTCTCGCAGAGCTGCCTGATAGAATCCCCCAGCGATCCTTCTCCCGGCCGATTCAGTGCTTAGAACCAGCACCGGAACCTACTGCCATGTACCTGTACACCCCAGGCACCTCCTGGAACCTCCGCCAGCCTCGGAACCGGCATGATGACCCGCATACAGCTCAAAGGGGAGGAGATGCAGGACACCCAAAATGGCGCCGCGGCAGCACAGCGCGCACAAAAAGACCAGAAAGACTCGGGTAAGCAAGCACCCAGAGCACAGGGGAGGGATGTCCCCAAAGATGTGCTGTATTATGCGCAGAAATTGAACAGTGTGGCGGATCGTCCCTCTGATGAGGAGCTGGATGCTACACCGGACATTTTCCATGCACAACAGACAGGGGAATCCTCCATGCAGGCCTTGCTGCAGGCCTCAGCCCAGCTTTCCCCAGAGCTAGCAGAGGAGGAAGATGGGGAGGACATTGAACAGCCTACACTAGCTGAGATCCTTAAGGCAGTCAATAAATGCACGGCCTCAGTACAGACATTACAGGTACATTCTGGAGGCTTAAAGGAGGAGGTGGGATTGATCCACCATGATTTCCAAAAAATCAGAGAACGCACCACAGCAGTGGAAGGTCGTATCAGTGATGTGGAAGATAGGATGGTTCCTCTTGTTAGGGAACTACAGGTTGCAGCCAGGACAGCGTCTGCCAATGAACTTAGAAATGAGGACAATGAGAACCGTTTGAGGAGTAACATCCGCATAGTGGGCTTACCAGAAAAAACGGAAGGCAGGGACCGCACAGAGTTTGTAGAAAGCTGGCTGCAGGATGATATTTGGCAAAGATGCATTTATGCCATTTTACTCGGTTGAAAGAGCGCACAGGGTTCCACCAAGACCTTTGCCTCCGGGCAACCCACCCCGCACTGTGCTAGCTAAACTCCTTAATTTCAAGGATAAAGAGATAATACTGCGACTCGCCAGGGAACGGCGCAACATACAGTTCAATGGTGCAAGAATATCCTTTTACCCAGACTTTTCAGCGGAAGTGCAGAGGCGCAGAGCCAAATTTGGAGAGGTAAAGAAAAGGCTCCAACGCCTACGGGCCAATTATGCCATGCTATACTTGCAAGCTCAGGATCATCGCAGGTGGCAGGGCGCAATTCTTTGAATCAGCAGCGGAGGCCTCAACGTGGCTTGACGAGAATGACCACCTTGTCCGCCAAGCTGGAGGACCCGCAGCGGATGCGGTCTGAACCCCAAGCACACAAGTGTCTGGGATACCTATTGAAGTTTCTGTGGGTTTTCAAGAATTTGTGGTCTTGCAACCATACGGTCACACGACTGGGAGAACAACATCTCTATTTTCTCAGGATCTGAGCATGTGTACTTTTCATGCGATTTGAACCGCAGTTGGAGTACCTAGGGAGGTACAAGACTTGGGTCGCTGTATGCCTGTTGCATATGAGGCCGATCTGGGTTCCTGTTTACACCCAGCAGTTCCTTATATCTCAGTTACTGTCTTTTTATTTTTTCTCTTGCATTCCGGAGGCCCCATATTTAATGACAATCGGGTGACAACAACACACACACTCTTTATTCCTGGACTGAGGCCCTTTCAACTAGTCATGCCTCTCAAAGTGATTGCTGGACAGCCCTCCCCCTAGTGCGGCGTCCCCTTTTGCAGAACTAATTTTTTTCTACCCCAGTCATTTTTTTCATACTGCACTTGCCATGTGACTTGTCTTGCATACATGGAGGGGTAGGGGGGCGGGTACTTGCTTACAGGGAGAAGTGTTATATGATGCCATATGCTGTATATTTGTTTGGGAGTGGCGGATGTGGGGGCTCACCGCAGGCCGAGTTAGGCTGGTGGGCAATCCTATCCGCACAATTGCAGTACAGCTATTACTTTCCTAATGTGCCATAATGACGTGTACACCTATAGTTTCGTGGAATGTGCGGGGCTTGAGTGACCCATTAAAGCGTACCTTGGTGTCCACTTCCCTTAGAAAACATCTCCCGGCGGTGTGTATTCTGCAGGAGACTCATCTGGCCTCAGATACTGTGTCATGGGTGGGATTTGCATGGGCGGGCTGCAGGAGGAGGAGGCGGGGTGGACAGATCCCTGGAGAAATAGGAATTCTCTAGAGAGACAATTTTCATGCTTCTCCAAAACACACGTCCTTATCTAGGATTGTCTATGTTCGACGTCGGCATCCCAATACATTGAGAGGGTGCAGTACCTTCTTAGAAGCATCTCAGACCACTCCCCTCTTTTGCTTCACTTGAAGGTCAGGCCGGAGTCCAAATTACCGAGAGCGCCATGGAAACTAAATGCTTTCTGGTTAAATCCAGGGTTCATACACATTTTTACCAATGAAATTCCATGACTTTTCCATGACTTTTCCATGACTTCACGTATAAATATTCATGACCTTATGTTTCATGAAATGTCTATGTATACATGTTAAATAAGAAGAAAATCCATGTCACACCCAGCATATTTTTACTAATATAAATTAGGGCTGTTACTGATTAAAATTTATATGTTCGATTAATCGTTTTTTCTTTTAAATCGATTAAACGACTAATTTTGATTAATTAATTATAACGCACGCACAGATCCAACTACTTTAGCTGATCTCCTTGCATTGCAACTCTGCATTAGTCAGTGGTAAATGTGGTATACACTATATACAATCACCCGACACTAGTTAGTTTCCACAATCCATGACTTAACTTCACAGTTCACACAAATAAATTCAAACTGTAGTACTGACGTCAGTACAGTACAGACACCCCCAGTGCAGACCTCCCAGTACAGACACCCCCAGTAGTACAGCCACCCCCAGTGCAGACCTCTCAGTACAGACACCCCCAGTGCAGACCTCCCAGTACAGACACCCCCAGTGCAGACCTCCCAGTGCAGACACCCCCAGTAGTACAGACACCCCCAGTAGTACAGACACCCCCAGTAGTACAGACACCTCCCAGTACAGACCTCCCAGTACAGACACTCCCAGTACAGACACCCCCAGTAGTACAGCCACCCCCAGTGCAGACACCCCCAGTGCAGACCTCTCAGTACAGACCTCCCAGTACAGACCTCCCAGTACAGACACCCCCAGTGCAGACCTCCCAGTACAGACCCCCCCAGTAGTACAGCCACCCCCAGTACAGACCTCCCAGTACAGACACCCCCAGTACAGACCTCCCAGTGCAGACCTCCCAGTGCAGACACCCCCAGTAGTACAGCCACCCCCAGTAGTACAGCCACCCCCAGTAGTACAGACCTCCCAGTACAGACACCCCCAGTGCAGACACCCCCAGTACAGACCTCCCAGTGCAGACACCCCCAGCGCAGACACCCCCAGTAGTACAGCCACCCCCAGTGCAGACCTCCCAGTGCAGACACCCCCAGTAGTACAGACACCCCCAGTAGTACAGACACCCCCAGTAGTACAGACACCCCCAGTGCAGACCTTGCAGTGCAGACCTCCCAGTAGTGCAGACACCCCCAGTGCAGCCACCCCCAGTGCAGCCACCCCCAGTGCAGACACCCTCAGTACAGACACCCCCAGTGCAGACCTCCCAGTACAGACACCCCCAGTAGCACAGCCACCCCCAGTAGTACAGCCACCCCCAGTGCAGACCTCTCAGTACAGACCTCCAAGTACAGACACCCCCCAGTAATGCAGGCACCCCCACCCCTTACAGACCTCAGAACAGCAATACACGGCGCAGTGTGTGTCCCTCCAGTTCCTGCTGACGTCAGCGTGCCGCTAAGCCAATAGGCTGCCGCCGGGTGTACCAAGATGGCCGCGGCTCCGGAGATAGGCCGAAGCCGCGGCCTTTCCTAATGGCCGAGGCCCCGGAGCGCTCCGGGGATCGCGCCGTGTGCCGATCCGAACAGGATGACCTGTTCGGATCACGGATCGCTTACGATCCGTTGCACGACTAGTAGTGACTAAAATATTCCATGACTTTTCCAAAACTTAGTGGATTCAGTCATTTTCCAAAACTTTTCCAGGCCTGGAAAGTGCCATGTCAAAATCCCATGACTTTTCCAGGAATTTAATGACCGTACGAACCCTGTAAATCTCTTCCCCTCTCACACCAAAACTGGGGATGACATCACAGCCTACTGGCAAAGACATGCGGACTACCCCGATCTGAATGCTACCTGGGATGCTTTTAAAGCCTTCTTGAGAGGGGTATTCATATCGGAGGTGAATGCCATTAAACGTAACACATCTGCACATAGAGATCAGGCCGCTCAGATGGTTAAACGCGTAGAGGCGGAATACATTGCCAACTCTGGGGAGGGTTCCCGCGAGGCGTGGATAGCTGCTCAAGATGCACTAAGTAGAATTGATGCCACTAAAGCGGACAAAAAGCGTTTAAACAAATTGGCCTTTTATGAGGAAGGGGAACAGACATGCAATCTCCTGGCCAAAATAGTCCACTTGCAGCAGTCATCTCCGTCTATTGGGGCCATACGCAATAAACTGGGTAGGGTTGTGAACGCTCCGGACCTAGTAATGCGTGAATTGGTGGACTTCTTTTCAGAACTCCACGGTTCAAAGCAGACGCACACATTGGAGGAGGTTCGGGATTTTCTGCAGGGGATAGAGCTACCGTGTTTGACGGAGTCCCAGGTGGAATCTCTAGAAGCTCCCATTACTATTGAAGAGATGGTTACTGCTACCAACTCCTTCCCCAAATCTAAGGCACCCGGGGATGATGGCATCCCGATCGAAATGTACAAACAGTATGGGGATGTAATATTGCCAAGACTACTCCAGACTGAATTCGGCTAGGGACTCACAACAACTTCCTGACTCCATGAGGCAGGCCAGCATAGCTTTGTTACTTAAACCCGGAAAGGACTCACTAGACCCAGGCTCGTATAGGCCAATCTCGCTCCTTCAAAACGACATAAAAATCCTTGCCAAAGTACTGGCTATGAGACTAAACAAAGTGATAGCGTCTATTATCCATCCAGAACAGTCCGGCTTTATACCGGTAAGACCCACAGCCATTAACCTCAGGAGGCTCTTTCTCAATATGCAGTCTCCTGCAGACAATACAGGGGATAGGGCATTGCTATCACTTGATGCGCATAAAGCATTAGATAGCATTGAATGGCAGTATCTATGGGTGACATCGACTAAATTTGGATTTGGACCGGTGTTCCAATCCTGGGTTCAGCTCCTGTATAACTCCCCCTCGGCGGTCATCAAAGAGGCGGGTAGGGTGTCTTCTCCCTTCCCGCTGCACAGAGGAACTCGGCAGGGGTGTCCCCTGTCGCCTCTGTTGTTCGCCATTGCCTTAGAACCTATTGCAGCATTGGTGCGTTCCAACCCCTCAATAACCGGCTTTAAATATGGACAGATACACGAGAAACTCATGCTCTATGAGGACGATACCATGTTGTTACTGGGGGATACGTCAGGATCCCTGGGTGAGGCCATGGCAGTAGTTCAAAGCTTTGGTTCATACTCCGGCCTGGTAATCAACTAGAACAAATGCACAATTATGATGCTGGACTCTGCAGCTCCACAAGGTCCCATGTTACAGAATATCCCGGTATCCACAAAATTTCAATATTTGGGTATCTGGGTCACACCACAACCTCGCAACTATATCATTCTGAATCTTTCCCCCTTATTAGGCCGGATTAGGGACAAATCTAAAATATGGTCAAAATTGAAAATGTCACTAGTGGGCAGAGTGAACCTCACCAAGATGATATTCATGCCGCAACTTTTGTACATTTTCCATAATACCCCCATGGTGATCCCACTGAAATTCTTTAGAATTATTAATTCCCAAATTAGGGCTTTCCGCTGGCTTAACAAATCCCCTAGAATTAAACTGGAGCAACTACAAAAACCCAAGGAGGCAGGGGGGTTGGCCCTTCCTAATCCATGGTTATATTATCTAGCCGCCCAGCTACAGCATATCGCCTGAGCCATATCCAAGGGGACGGACGTAGAGGGAGGGGGTAGGGACCCGGTGATCGCACTATTACAGCACACTTCGGGCTCAGACAAAGTAGTCACGGGTCTTGAACCATTGCAATTTTCCAAGTCGAACAAGCTCTTTCCCACCTATGCTTTGATTCAAAAAAATTGGAACAAAACGCGTCAATTGCAAGATATTGAGGGCTTTACAGGGCATAGCCCAATCTGGAACAATCAGTATTATGGGGAATTGCTTCTTTTGACTTGTGCAGAACGCTGGAGGAGGTATAGAGTTACTCATTTGGTCCACATTTTTTCTAATGGCTGTCTGCTCTCCTTTGCGGAGCTACAGGAAAAGTTTGGACTGTCTCAATCCATGTACTTCTATTATCTACAGTTAAGCCACGCTGTCAGGGCTCAGGCAGGAAACAACCCGTGGATTCTATCTCCCGCCCGATCTTTCACTATATCACTGAGGTGACCTGTTTTAAAGGCTTTATTTCCAGATCGTACGCCATGTTGCTCTCCTCATTCTCACCGGGCTTTCCCGTGAGGGTGCTGTCCTCCTGGGAGAAGGATGTAGGTGTATTTGAGGAGGACCAATGGGAGGAAGCATTGCTAGCAGTACAGGGGTGCTCACTTAACACTGCGCAACACCTGTCACAATTGTTCATCGTACTGAGGGTACACTTCACACCTGCGAGATTGCATAAAATGGGCCTCGGTGAGGATGATAACTGCCCCAGATGTGCACGAGATCACAGGGACCTTATTCACCTGTTGTGGTGGTGCCCCAAATTGCACCTCTATTGGAGGGGGGTTCTTAAAACCCTAAATGGGGTATTCTTCGTCACGATTCCACAAGACCCTAAAGTCTGTATCTTAGGCATCCTGGACGATTTACCGCTTGAAGATAACCCCAAAAAAGCCATTGGTAGAGCCCTCTTCCAGGCCCGTAAACTTATCCTTCGTCATTGGAAGGCCATTGAACCTCCTAAGCTAAGTGAATGGATAACGCAGATGGGATCCACTTTGCGCCTGGAGAAATATATATATATCAGCACAGAGGCCGACAGGGGAAATTTGAACTTCTGTGGGCCCCTTGGTTGAATACCCCAGGTTTGGCCCCGCTTGAACTAGTGACAGACAGACTGCTTCTTTAAGATGAGTGATAAAGAGTCACGGGTGGAAGGCACAAATGTTTACAACCAGACTTTTGTCTTGGTCTGTCAGGGGGAAAGCTATTGTGACCTGGTTGGTTAGGTATTTACTATATGTTGGTTTGTGGAATGTGAGAGGATTATGTTGTTTAAGTTTTTATCATTCCAAGGCTTTATGGAATGATTGTTTTAGTTCTGCATATGCATGTAAACCTTTTTTGTTGCCATATGTGTCAATAAACATCCTTTTTGAGAGAAAAAAAAGATACCAATTAGAATTTTTTTTCCTGAGTGTAGCTCGAGATGGATTACTTGTGGGTAAAGAGAAAATCTTTACCCCATTCTGCCTCTGTTATATCTCTCCCGAGTTCCCCCGACCAGGCTGTAGTGTATTTAGGTAGGGTCAGACCACGTACTTAAAGTGGAGGTCCACCCTGGAAAAAAAAAATTCCACCAAAATTCCACAAAAAAAAATAACTTTTTTTTTTTTTACTTACCAGAAATTGCGGTTGCTATGTGGATCTTCCTAATCTGCCTCTTCCTAGTCCGCGGCTGGTCTTCATCCTTGCGTTGTATTCTGGGGAATGGGGCGCGCTGCCTTCTGGGAACTGTCTGTATCCCAGAGAGCAGCCGGCCATTCATACAGTGCCGCGAGACTCACGCATGCACAGTAGGAAACAGGCAGTGAAGCCGCAAGGCTCCACTGCCTGTTTCCCTTAGTGAGGATGGCGGCGCCCGGACCTGCCACGATCGAGGGATCGGCCTCGGGGGGGCGACATCGCGGGCGTCTAGGACAGATAAGTGTCCTTATTAAAAGTCAGCAGCTACAGTGTATGTAGCTGATAACTTTTATTAAAAAAAAAAACGCGGGTGGAACCCCGATTTAAAGAGCATGTCCGCCGTAAAAGCTTCCCTTGCCCGGTAACAGCAAGATCCCTTAGCCTACCCAGTCACTTGTCAAGACATCAGTGTAGGGTGGTAAAAAAACATAATGACATACAGGGGTGGGGTAAACTACATTCAGTAACAAGAGACACACAGCCTTTAGGAAGGGTTGCAGGAGAAATCACCCCCTCCCCCCCTCTAGCAGCTAATCCACATATACATCCCATAATAGGTTGTTTCCAAGGCAGACAGAAACAAAACAATGGGATACAGACACTTAACAATAAACACTCAACAACCCCCACCCCACCTCAAACGATCTGGTAAAAAGTCTGCAACAGTCTATGAGACAGACATACAATATTCCAGTAGCCTGAAAAGGTGGAATTATTTATCTTTAGGAATATTGTTCAAAAATATTACTGTCCCAAGGGAAAGAGCCCCTTCATTTTTTTAAACACAAACCACACATATAGAACGACAGGGGTAAGAAATGCTGAGTCCGGTGTGGTTGTACTGGGAGTCTGGTTAGGACAGACCCAAATAATGTTCTCGGTCACCCTATGCTCCTAATAGACACAACTAGGGCTGCAACCAACGATTATTTTCATAATCGATTAGTTGGGCGATTAATCGGTTAATAACCGTAAAAAAAATAAAAACCGGTAATTTTGCTGTATTTTTAAAAAAATTTTGGCCAATTTGTTGGGCAGACTAAAAAACACAAACTGCCGCAAAAACACATTATTACATGCTTTTTTGCAGCTACTCTATTGAAGCATATTGAACCAAAAAAACAAAATAGCACCGTTTTGCGTTAAAAAAAAGTACTTTCCCTTTCCAAATACGCAGCAGCTGAAAAAATCATGGATGTGAACGTGTCCTATAGGAAACCATGTAAATGACCTGTAGTGTGTTTCTGCAAAAAGCACCAAAAAAAACACAGAGGTGTGACCCAGGCCTGAGATGTTTAGTAACATAATGGTGTTAAAAAAACAAAAATTAGTACAAAAAGAGCAAATAATCGCTGTAAGGGGTTCATTTTTTACTGTGGGACAGTGAAAGTAATATTTACAGTAGCGATTTCCTCTTTTTTGTACTGTAAAGGGCTCATTTTAGTTTTTTTAACCCCATCATGTTACTGGCCGATTAATCGATTATGAAAATAGTAATCGATTAATTTCATAATCGATTAGTTGTCGATTAATCGATTAGTTGTTTCGGCCCTGGACACAACAGGGTGACTTACACATAAGAGGGCCTGGGGGAGCTGGACAAGGAGTTTTCCAACCTCTCTAAAAGGTAAGCTGGGTTCCACAAGCCCCCCGCCCAAAGTGACTCCTGTCAGAAGGATTCATGGCAATCTCCTGTTGTCTCTCAAAGCCAGGACTGGAGCCAGCGCTTTGGTAAAACCTGAGGAGCGGAGGCGGGCTAATGGGGAGCTCCACAAATTGGTAATGCATGTCCCCGGCCGCAAAGTTTAAGAAGTGTTGGTGCTCAGTACAGAGGAGCTGGTGCTCCTGAAGGGATGCCACCACCGAACAGAGCCAGATGCCATCTTTTACTCTTCACCCACAGGAAGCAATTCAGAGCTTGAGGTACAGAAAGGGACAAACCCCTTCCTTTGGCCAAACGGCAACCAAAATAGAGTCAAAAATCCTCCAAAAATTCTCTGAGACCAGAATCAGGGATATCATGCCCTGAAGAAGCAGATCCTGCATGACCCTGAAAAGAACCTGCAGGTGAGATGAGTGAGGAATTGAAAGAAGGGACTAGTCTGGTGGAGAGTAAAGAATATGTATTATGCGGCCCAACATAAAAGTACCTGCACCCATACTGCGGAAAAACAGCAAAGGTCCCGCGAACCAACAAATGCAACATCCAACCTGGTTAACAGGTAGGGGTAAGCCTGCATGCCAAGGAGGGCTTTTAGGGCTTGTGAGCCCAGGACTACTTGTGCCACCTGCAGAAGCCCAGAAGGGCTGGGACCCTCACTTAGTGAGCCTGGTGAGCTGGCAGCACTGCTACTTACCAATGCAGCATTGCGGGAGACAGGTAATCTACCCGCTAATAAGATCTCAAGTAAATGTCTACAAAAGGGAGCAACAAGGAGATTAAACTCGCCCAGGCTTTCTTAGATTTTTGAAACTTAAATAGAATTTGAAGCTAGAAAACTGACTGGAGCACCACAGCAGACACGGAAGCTGGAGGGCAATATTCAAGGTGCTGCGCGCACGCACGCACGCACGCACGCACACACCTCAGGACCAGCTGGTCAGTTAGGCCCATGTAGGTCGGGAACATCGGTTTTTACCGGAACCTTGGCGTAAGCACCAGAGCTATGCCATAAGTGTCAGTGAAACAAGGGCCATAGTCAAAACAGGCTAAAGAGCTGAAACAGAGACCACAACCAGGGGGCAAGGCAACTGATACCATCCTTGTCAGCGGGACTCTTGAAGGTGGTTTGGTTCTTTCCGGAATCCCAAATGCCACGTTCAACCTGGAGACATAAGAACCAAGACAGGGAAAGGTCCAAATCCATAGAAATACCCCCAGCAAGAAGGGCAACCCCAGTGAAATGTGAGGATTAGCAAGGTGACAACCACTTCCATGGCAGGGGAAGTCCGGATAAATGAAGGCCAAGACCCCCCCTGGCTATAGATGCCAGGCAGACACACCAACTACCATACCAGGCGGCCACACTGACAACGGGGGCAGGGCACCAAGCACCCCAAGGTACAACAACAGAACAGGGAGAGGGAAAACCCCCACTCCTCACCGCTATAGATGTTAAAAAGGGAGACCCAGTTTAAGAGCCATTTTGACAATGTTCTGTGGGTGAGTGGCAATCGGTTGGGGCTCCTCAAAAAAAAAAAGGCCCCTCACAGATGACCACTGGCAGCAGCCTTAGCCCACGCATCAAAGCCAGACACAATGGAAAAGGGCAGGAATCCAAACGGAAACATAGTGGTGCCTTCGGCTCCACAGCATCCACCTATCATAACCCTGCCCGCAGGAGACGGGCTCCCAGGTACAACCAACAGTAATTATGTCAAATGCCCACTGGCAAGATGGCGGCGCCACAGCCAGCACAGCAGACTGCAAAGCCACGGTCCAAAGTGATGGCCCGCCCGACCATGTGGTACAACCATTCATGGAGAGGGCCAGCAGCAAAGCCGGGAGGGCAGTCCAGAGCATCCCCAGTGGAAGACAACCCACCCAGAGCGCAGCATCGCATTTTGTTCTGCACATCTCCCACAGCCACTTGTCCCATACCAGCCAGGGGAAGAGGGCACATAAAACACAGTTGTCCCCCAGCACCAGTGGACCCCCTCAGATACCCATCAGGGAACCCAGGCATGTAGACAACCATTGCAGGCAAGTCTGCCCAGAGTCCCAGGAAGGACGGGGGGCATCTACTTACTGATCCACAGAGTTTGAGACTAACACTCCCGAGACAGCTCCACCTAACCACCAAAGTGTGGGAGATGTTGGCCAGGGTAACACGACACGGTCTGCAGATGTCCAATCGTGTGTCCCCGCAAGACATTTAACTCGCTGGCTGCCCTGGTCTAGGATGGGGCTTTTGCAGCTGACTCAGCATTCGCTTGTTGGTCAGACTGGGGTGACCACTGGATCTAGATTACCCAGCCCATTGAGGCTGTTGATTGAAAAAAGTCTCTTCAGGAAAAAAAAAGGAAAATATAAAAAACA
Organism: Rana muscosa; assembly: GCA_029206835.1. Lineage (NCBI taxonomy): Eukaryota > Metazoa > Chordata > Amphibia > Anura > Ranidae > Rana > Rana muscosa. Next base: position 352,867,989 of record CM055127.1, on the reverse strand, counting down.
AAAAGGCTATGGAATCAAAGGTCCCAGCAGGGAACTAGGTCCTTACTCCTGAAACACTAAGCAGAAATAACTGGCATGCATATAGCAGAGAGGGGGTTTATACTAGCTAGAACTGCCCATAGGTGGCGCTGTATTCTTTCTGCCTAGTGTCCTACTCCTGTACGTGGCGCTATAAACCTTATGGTCAAGAATAAAGAGAAGCTTTGTCCGTCAATGAACATAAGAAAAAGAGGAAGTCTTTCAGAAAGATTTCCTCTCACTTTTGGCTACACAATAAGAAATAAAGAGAAATCTCCCAAACTTGACACCGTATATTCTATCCCCAATTAAAAAAAAATTGTTTTGTTTTTTCCATAATTTTGCAGTTTTTGTCAAAACACTGCTTTATAAAAAAAACTTCCTATGTAGTGCAACTGATTTATGAAAAAACATGGATCGTTCATTAAAACGATCTAATAGATTGGCAGCACAATTCTTCACTGATCTTACCATGAAACTATCCATAGCTACATAGTTTCCTGCTCTGTTCCTAGCTTTTTAGTTTAACCTTTCTTTTCCCACTGTTCTGCTTACCACTATGTAACTCTTCTATAAGATTTATGTATTTTACAACTTATGCCCAGGACCATTTGGCTGGCCAAAGACTAGAGCACTTTTTGCGATTCGGCATTGCGTCACTTTAACTGACAACTGCGTGGCCGTGCGACGTGGCTCCCAAACAAAATTGACGTCCTTTTTTTTCCCACAAATAGAGCTTTCTTTTGGTGGTATTTGATAACCTCTGCAGTATTTAAATTTTTTGCGCTATAAACAAAAATAGAGCGACAATTTTGAAAAAAAAAGCAATATTTTTTACTTTTTGCTATAATAAATATTCCCAAAAAATATATATATTTAAAAAAAAAACAAAAAAAACAAAAAAAAACAATTTTTTTCTCTCAGTTTAAACCGATACGTATTCTTCTACATATTTTTGGTAAAAAATAAATAAAAAAAAATAGCAATAAGCGTTATAGCGTCTACAAAATAGGGGATCATTTTATGGCATTTTTATTAATTTATTTTTCTTAATAGTAATGGTGGCGATCAGCGATTTTCATCATGCCTGCAACATTATGGCGGACACATCGGACACTTTTGATGCCATTTTGGGACCATTGTCATTGATACAGTGATCAGTGCTATAAAAATGCACTGATTACTGTAAAAATGACACAGTGAAGGGGTTTAACAGTAGGGGGCGCTGAAAGGGTCAAGTGTGTCCTAGGGATGTGTTCCAAATGTAGGGGGGATGGGCTACCTGTGACACGACACTATTCACCGCTCCCGATTACAGGGAGCTGTGATCAGTATCCTGTCACTAGGAAGAATGGGGAAATGCTTGTTTACATCAGCATTTCTCCGTTCTTCATTTGTGAGACGATCACGGGTATCCCCGCAGACATCGAGTCCGCGGGACCCGCAGTCGGACTCACGGTGCTCGTGGCGGGCGCGCCCACAATGCCGCATCTTAAAGGGGACATACCTGTACGCCTATTTGCCCAGCTGTGCCATTGTGCTGACGTATATCGTCGTGCGCTGGTCGGCAAGCGGTTAATTATTGATTTAAAGTTCATCACCAGCCAGCTATTTTATTACGTTTTAAATAGCACAGGAAATAATCCAAATTTCTGTCAGGATCGCCAGATGGGAGATTTTACTACACTTCCCATTTCTGTAGAGCTCATACAAGAAATAAGGCATTAGTAACTAAAACCCAGTCCTTAACCACTTCCTGACTGGCTCACGTCGATATACGGCGGCAACGTAGTTCGTTCCGGAGAATCGCCGTATGGGTACGTCTGTACCTTTAAGTGCGATAGCAGGCGTGCGCCCGCTGCCGACCACCAACGATTGCGTGGATGAGAGCAGGAAGAGAGATTAGTGTATGTAAACACACAAATCCCTGTTCTGTAAAAGGGAGTAGGAACGATATGCCTCCTCCCCCAGTCAGTCACATCCCCATACAGATAGAAAAAATAACTAGGGAACACATTTAACCCCCTTGATCGCCCCCTAGTGTTAACCCCTTCCCTGCTGTGACATTTATACAGTAATCAGTGCATTTTTATAGCACTGATCGCTGTACAAATGTCAATGGTCCCAAAAATGTGTCAAAAGTGTCCTATCTGTCCACTGCAATGTCGCAGTACCGCTAAAAACTGCAGCTCACCGCCATTACTAGTAAAAAGATAAATAATAATAAAAATGTCAAAAATCTTTCCCAAAGTTTGTAGACAATATAACTTTTGCGCAAACCAATCCATATACGCTTATCGCAATTTTTTTTATTTTTTTTGCCAAAAATATGCAGAAGAATATATATTGGCCTAAACCGAGGAAGAAATTTTGATTTTTAAAAACATTTTGGGGATATTTATTATAGCAAAAAAAATTAACTTTTTCATAATTGTCGCTCGCGCAACAAATAAAAATTGCAGAGGTGATCAAATACCACCAAAAGAAAGCTCTATTTGTAGGGGGAAAAAGGATGTCAATTTTATTTGGGTAAGCATCGCTCGATCGCGCAATTTTCAGTTAAAACAACGCAGCGTCGTAACGCAAAAAATAGCATGGTCATTAAGCAGCCAGATCTTCCGGTCTGTAAGTGGTTAAATATGAGTAATTCAGTGTGTTAAGACGCATTTACATGGTAATGTATCCACATCACACGAGAGGAGGTGGCAGAGCATGGTCAGGGGAGGAGAGCAAGTGCAGAACTATACTTATGAGCCTGCTTGATATAGCTATGAGTACTTAGTGGATCTTTTAATTTCTTAGATTGTATTGTATAAAAGCTAAAATTGCGCTATGAGGAGCCACTTTCACGTGGTTTCTTGATTTACAATAAAAAGATTGTAAAAAGATTGTGAATTGATGTGAAACCACCAGTCATTTCAGAAGCTTTTCAGAGCTATCTATCCTTTTGTGAAAGGATAGGTAGCTAGAAGGTGAATAACTGTCCAGAGTGGGACACAGAGGGAGAACAGGAAGAGGCTGGGAACTTTATATAGAGGATATTTATATATCATTTTGGACATGGTACCTATTTGGCAGTGTGGACTTGTATTGTTCTTGTACTGTTTGTAAATATACTTCTATTTTGTAGTATGGGTCAAGTTTTTTAGGGGTGCACCGAATGGAAATTTTGGTGCCGATACCGAAAATGAAGCATGCACTAGGCCGAAAACTGAAACCAATACCGAAAATGACAGTGTAAAAAAAATATTTATATTTTTATATATAATTGTATTATATTTAACTTTTTAATATCATCAATTTAAATATGAATTTATTGTTTGCCATTATTGGCACCTTTAGTGCAAGAAAGGTCAAGAAAAATGCAGTCGGCAGTGTCTAACTATCTCTTGTATCATGTCCTCAGTCTCTAACCATCTCTTGTATCATATCTGCAGTCTCTAACCATATCCTGTATCATGTCTGCAGTCTCTTACTTAAACTTAAACACAATGCTAATAGTTTTAGCAAAGTTTCCATTCGGTGCATCTCTAGAAGACATGATACAGGAGATGGTCAGAGACTGCGGACATGATACAAGAGATCAATGCAGCCTCACCAGTGTCCATCAAATGCAGCCTGCCTGTGCCCAGCAGCCTCACCAGGGCCCGTCATATGCAGCCTACCTGTGCCCAGCAGCCTCACCAGGGCCCGTCATATGCAGCCTGCCTGTGCCCAGCAGCCTCATCAGTGCCTGTCAAATGCAGCCTGCCTGTGCCCAGCAACCTCACCAGTGCCCCTCATATGCAGCCTGCCTGTGGCCAGCAACCTTACTAGTGCCCATCATATGCAGCCTGCCTGTGCCCAGCAACTTCACCCGTGTCCATCATATGCAGCCTACCAGTGCCCAGCAACCTCACCAGGGCCAGTCATATGCAGCCTACTAGTGCCCAGCAGCCTTACCAGTGCCCGTCATATGCAGCCTACCTTTGCCCAGCAACCTCACCAGTGTCTATCATATGCAGCCTGTGTGTGCCCAGCAACACCACCAGTGTCCATTATATGCAGCCTACCTGTGCCCAGCAACCTCACCAGTGTCCATCATATTCAGCATGCCTGTGCCTGCATCAGCGGCGATCTCCGTGTGTCACAGAGCAAGTTTTGAATGGCCCGGGCCGCAGGAACAATGTACTGCTTCTTATGACACGTCACACTGATTCAATGTCCCGCCATTGGATCAGTGTGCTGTCTATCACAGGAGGTGGGACATTGTTACTACGGCCTGGACAATTCAGCTCCGCGACACATGGAGATCGCGGCAAGGAGAAGAGGGAGGTTCTATCAGCAGTGCGGCTTACCCAGTCAGTAATGGGATCACACACACGCGGAGATCGCAGCGAGGAGGGGAGGAGGAGGGAGTAAATGACTGGGGCGCACCAGGGTGACACTCCCACAATGGGTGGCACCCTGGGCGGACCCCGCCCCCTTTCGATATCGGACGATTTTTGCTATCGGCCAAATGAAATAACACCGCTTTCGGACTGTAATTTTCGGCGGCCGAAAGTTCGGTGCACCTCAAAAGTCTTTTGTTACAAAAAAAAATAATAATTGTTCCACATTGGAGTTTTTTTGGGGAGTGGTGGTGGTTGTAAAATCTGAAGCACTCAAACTAAAATCAAAATCACTCAGACTGTGACTTGTACAAGAAGGAGCAGACAGCAATGATAACATTGTCAGAAGTGTTACCCTTTCTCCCTGTTTTTCTTTTTTTCGTTTGCCCCCACTGGTCAGGTTTCTATCATTTCATGTCATGAAACAAGTAAAAGGGAAATTGCCCAAATAGAGATACAAATACAAACAAAAGAAACTCTAATCCTTTCCCCCAATCCAAAAAAACAGCATGAAAAGAAGTCTTAGAAAACAGATCTTACTTGCATACTCAAAGGAACCAAGTATTCAAGGGGCACACCAGACTGAATCTGTGACTTTATTTCCAGGTACTTCTCTTCTACTTCAGTGAGAGCAGATAACAGGTTAAAGCCAGCCATAGCTTGGGAATGTTCTGCTGATTCAACATGTAAGGTGGCAAAGGAATGCTGCTCCATGCACTGCTGCTGAGTTTTCCAGCACAACTGCCAACACATCCAGCGCTGCACATCCAAAAGCTCCAGTTCGGCCCTTACTACTCTCTGCCTTAGTTCTTCAAGGGATTCATTTCTGTGCAGTGGAACAAAAACATGTTTTCTTTACTTCAATTAAAGTGAAAATTTAAAAAAGGAAAAAAATATTCAACTATAAAATGGTTTTAGTCGTGAAATTATTGAAATTACCAAAGTTTTTAACACTTAATGCTGAACTCCAGTAAAAACTTCTCCCTTTGCAGTTGAGCTATGCCCACTGCAGGAGATATCTTCTGGTTTATGCCTAGGGGACCATGAAAAACTGTTTTACTTAACTGATCCTCTGCTCCTGCAGGCTCCTCTGCGCGCCGCTTGATCATTCCGTTCAGCTGCTTCTTATTTACACTTTGGCGGTCCAAGTCATCTGACGTCATCAAGTTCAATTCAGGCCTCACAGCCCTGAACTGGACACAAGGGGCAGCCCACTGCTGGAGCAGAGGGGAGTATTGTTTACTGTGGGGAGTGGATTATTTAACACCTTCCTTACTGGGCACATATAACCCCTTCCTGCCCAGGCGAAATTTCAGCTTTCGGCACTGCGTCGCTTTATCTGACAATTGCGCGGTCGTGCGACCTGGCTCCCAAACAAAATTGACGTCCTTTTTTTCCCACAAATAGAGCTTTCTTTTGGTGGTATTTGATGACCTCTGCGGTTTTTATTTTTTGCGCTATAAACCAAAAAAGAGCGACAATTTTGAAAAAAAAACAATATTTTTTGATTTTTGCTATAATAAATATCCCAATTTTTTTTTAACCACTTAACGACCGCCCACTGTAAATATACGTCGGCAGAATGGCACCGACAGGCAGAATCACGTATATGTACGTGATTGCCTTTGTATAGTTGGGGGGTCCGATCGGACCCCCCTTCTTTACAGTGAACGGTCGTTTTACCTTCGGGAGCGATCCGGCATGAGGGGACGGCCGTTCGATTCCGGCCACCCCCTCTCGATCGCTCCCGGCGAATGAGAGCTTCCCCTGCCTGTGTGCTTGTTTACACAGGCTGGAGGAAGTGATGTCATCTCTCCTGCGGCGCTCACATATACCGAGCGCCGTACAGGAGAAGATGCAGGTTAGTGCACACAACACTACACTGACACCAGGACACATAGGTACATAAATCGCCCCCCCAGATCACCCCCCAGCCCCCAGTCACAGTGTCACTGATTGCAGTGACCATTTATTTAGTGATCACTGCAATCAGTGACATTTGTGACTGTAAAAGTGTCAGTACATTTAGTTTTAGGTCCAGTGTAGCCCCCTAACCCCCCCTAATAAAGGTTTAACCCCCTGATCACCCCCCAGATAACCCTTTCACCCCCTAGTACCCGCCGTCGCTAAGCGATCATTTTTCTGATCGATGTCTTAGCGTCGGTGAAGCTGATCGGTAGCCAGTAATTTTTTTTAGGTTCGCCGCAGGTTTTTATAGCGTCGGGTACCCCCATATATTACCTAATAAAGGTTTAACCCCCTTGATCGCCCCCCAGGTAACCCTTTCACCCCCTATCACCACGGTCACTAAGCGATAATTTTTCTGATCGATGTTTTAGCGTCGGCGATGCTGATCGGTAGCCAGTAATTTTTTTTAGGTTCGCCGCAGGTTTTTATAGCGTCGGGTACCCCCATATATTACCTAATAAAGGTTTAACCCCCTTGATCACCCCCCAGGTAACCCTTTCACCCCCTAGCACCGCCGTCACTAAGCGATCATTTTTCTGATCGATGTCTTAGCGTCGGTGATGCTGATCGGTAGCCAGTAATTTTTTTTAGGTTCGCCGCAGGTTTTTATAGCGTCGGGTACCCCCATATATTATCTAATAAAGGTTTAACCCCCTTGATCGCCCCCCAGGTAACCCTATCACCACTGTCACTAAGCGATAATTTTTCTGATCGCTGTCTTAGCGTCGGTGATGCAGATCGGTAGCCAGTAATTTTTTTTAGGTTCGCCGCAGGTTTTTATAGCATCAGGTACCCCAATATATTACCTAATAAAGGTTTAACCCCCTTGATCGCCCCCCAGGTAACCCTTTCACCCCCTATCACCACTGTCGCTAAGGGATCATTTTTCTGATCGCTGTCTTAGCGTCGGTGATGCAGATCGGTAGCCAGTAATTTTTTTTAGGTTCGCCGCAAGTTTTTATAGCGTCAGGTACCCCCATATATTATCTAATAAAGGTTTAACCCCCTGATCGCCCCCCAGGTAACCCTTTCACCCCCTATCACCACTGTCGCTAAGCGATCGTTTTTATGATCGTTGTCTTAGTGTCGGTGATGCAGATCGGTAGCCAGTAATTTTTTTTTAGGTTCGCCGTCAGGTTTTTATATAGCGTCAGGTACACCCATATATTACCTAATAAAGGTTTTAACCCCCTAATTGCCCCTAGTTAACCCTTTCACCAGTAATCACCATATAAGTGTTACGGGTGACGCTGGTTAGTTAGTTTGCTTTTTATAGTGTCAGGGCACCCGCCGTATATAACCCAATAAAGGTTTAACCCCCTGATCGCCCGGCGGGTGATATCAATTAGGTTTTAGCGTCAGAGAGGGTCTGCGTCACACCCCAGGCAGCGTAAGGTTAGTTCCAGTAACGCTAACACCCACGCGTGAAGCATACACCCCTTAGTGGTATAGTATCTGAACAGATCAATATCTGATCTGATCAGATCTATACTAGCGTCCCCAGCAGTTTAGGGTTCCCAAAAACGTAGTGTTAGCGGAATCAGCCCAGATACCTGCTAGCACCTGCGTTTTGCCCCTCCGTCCAGCCCAGGCCACCCAAGTGAAGTATCGATCGATCACTGTCACTTGCAAAACACAACACACAGAACTGCAGCGTTCGCATTGACAGGCCTGATCCCTGCGACTCCAGTGCTGTAGGAGGTGATTTCGCCACCACAGTTAAAAAAAAAAAAGCATATATGCCGAAGCATTGGGGCAGCAGGGGCGGAGGAGCGATTTTGCTCCTAATGCCGCGTACATACAGTCGAAATTCCGACGGAGGCTTGCCCGTGGAAAAGTCTGACCATGTGTACGCGGCATAACTTTTGCGGGAAGATGCCCCCATGCTTCGGCATATATAAATGGTGCATGTATGCCCATCATTAGAAGTGGGTGGATGAAGGGCGGTATTCTAATGGTGGGCATACCCACCGATCAATCTTTTTTTTTCGTTCAGCCAACAGGCTGCATGAAAAAAAAGATTACAATACATGTCCAACAAGGACCAGCAACGTACTGGTATGTTGCTGGACTTTGAATGTTTATACCAGAATGATGCCTGCGGGTTTAGGTATCATCTTGGTATCATTCTTTTCAGCCAGCGGCCGGCTTTCATGTAAAAGCAATCCTAGTGGCTAATTAGCCTCTGGACTGCTTTTACAAGCAGTGGGAGGGAATGACCCCCCCCCCCCCCGGATATAAAAAGCGCCATTGGGAAATTGGGAAAGCATTTTATCACACCGATCTTGGTGTGGTCAGATGCTTTGAGGGCAGAGGAAAGATCTAGGGTCCAATAGACCCCAGTTTTTTCAAAAAAGAGTACCTGTCATTACCTATAGCTATCATAGGGGATATTTACATTCCCTGAGATAACAATAAAAATGATAAAAAAAAAAAAATACGGAAGCAACAGTTTAAAAATAAAATAAAAAAGCAAAATTAATAATAAAAAAAAAAAAAAAAAAAAAAAGCACCCCTGTCCTGCCCTGCTCTTGCCCAATGGCGAACGCAAGCGTCGGTCTGGCGTCATATGTAAACAGCAATTGCACCATGCATGTGAGGTATCACCGCGAAGGTCAGATCGAGGGCAGTAATTTTAGCAGTAGACCTCCTCTGTAAATCTAACGGGGTAACCTGTAAAGGCTTTTAAAGGCTTTTAAAAATGTATGTAGTTTGTCGCCAATGCGCGTTTGTGCGAAATTTTAAAGCATGTTGTGTTTGGTATCTATGTACTCGGCCTAAGATCATCTTTTTTATTTCATCAAACATTTGGGCAATATAGTGTGTTTTAGTGCATTAAAATTAAAAAAAGTGTATTTTTTCCCCAAAAAATGCGTTTGAAAAATCACTGCGCAAATACTGTGTAGAAAAAAAAAATGCAACACCCACCATTTTATTCTGTAGGGCCTTTGCTTTAAAAATATATATAATGTTTGGGGGTTCAACATAATTTTCTTGCAAAAAAAAAAATGTTTTCATGTAAACAAAAAGTGTCAAAAAGGGCTTTGTCTTCAAGTGGTTAGAAGAGTGGATGTAAGCTTCCTAATGTTGTGTATAAAATGCCAGAACAGATCAAAACCCCCCCAAATGACCCCATTTTGGAAAGTAGACACCCCAAGCTATATACTGAGAGGCATGTCGAGTCCATGGAATATTTTATATGTTGACACAAGTTGCGGAAAAAAGAAAATTTTTTTTTTTTTTTTTTGCACAAAGTTGTCACTAAATGATATATTGCTCAAACATGCCATGGGCATATGTGGAATTACACCCCAAAATACATTCTGTTGCTTCTCCTGAGTACGGGGATATTACATGTGTGGACTTTTTGGGAGCCTAGCCGCGTACGGGACCCCAAAAACCAATCACCGCCTTCAGGCTTTCTAAAGGGTGTAAATTTTTGATTTCACTTCTCACTGCCTATCACAATTTCGGAGGCCATGGAATGCCCAGATGGCACAAAACCCCCCCAAATGACCCCATTTTGGAAAGTAGACACCCCAAGCTATTTGCTGAGAGGTATTGTGAGTATTTTGCAGATCTCGCTTTTTGTCACAAAGTTTTGAAAATTGAAAAAAAAAATGTTCTTTCATTTTCAAAAACAAATGAGAGCTGTAAAATACTCACCATGCCTCTCAGCAAACAGCTTGGGGTGTCTACTTTCCAAAATGGGGTCATTTGGGGGGGTTTGTGCTATTTTGGCATTTTATGGCCTTCGAAACTGTGATAGGTAGTGAGGAGTCAAATCAAAAATTTGTGCCTAGAAATCCTGAAGGCGGTGATTGGTTTTCGGGGTCCCGTACGCGGCTAGGCTCCTAAAAAGTCCCACACATGTGGTATCCCCGTACTCAGGAGAAGCAGCAGAATGTATTTTGGGGTGCAATTCCACATATAACCATGGCATGTGTGAGCAATATATCATTGAGTGACAACTTTTTGTAATTTTTTTTTTTTTTTTGTCATTATTCAATCACTTGGGACAAAAAAAAAAATATTCAATGGGCTCAACAGGCCTCTCAGCAATTTCCTTGGGGTGTCTACTTTCTAAAATGGGGTCATTTGGGGGGGTTTTGTGCTATTTTGGCATTTTATGGCCTTCAAAACTGTGATAGGTAGTGAGGAGTGAAATCAAAAATTTACACCCTTAGAAATCCTGAAGGCGGTGCTTGGTTTCCGGGGTCCCGTACGTGGCTAGGCTCCTAAAAAGTCCCATACATGTGGTATCCCCGTACTCAGGAGAAGCAGCAGAATGTATTTTGGGGTGCAATTTCACATATAACCATGGCATGTGTGAGCAATATATCATTTAGTGACAACTTTTTGTAATTTTTTTTTTTTTTTGTCATTATTCAATCACTTGGGACAAAAAAAAAATATTCAATGGGCTCAACATGCCTCTCAGCAATTTCCTTGGGGTGTCTACTTTCTAAAATGGAGTCATTTGGGGGGGTTTTGTACTGCCCTGCCATTTTAGCACCTCAAGAAATGAGATAGGCAGTCATAAATTTAAAGCTGTGTAAATTCCAGAAAATGTACCCTAGTTTGTAAACGCTATAACTTTTGCGCAAACCGATAAATATACGCTTATTGACATTTTTTTTACTAAAGACATGTGGCTGAATACATTTTGGCCTAAATGTATGACTAAAATTGAGTTTATTCGATTTTTCTTATAACAAAAAGTAGAAAATATCATTTTTTTTCAAAATTTTCGGTATTTTTCCGTTTATATCGCAAAAAATAAAAATCGCAGAGGCAATCAAATACCATTAAAAGAAAGCTCTATTTGTGGGAAGAAAAGGACGCAAATTTCGTTTGGGTACAACATTGCATGTCCGCACAATTTACAGTTAAAACAGCGCAGTGCAAAATTCTGAATTCACCTCTGGTCCTTTAGCTACCAAATGGTCCGGGGCTTAAGTGGTTAAAAAAACTTTTTTTCTCAGTTTAGGCCGATACGTATTCTTCTACATATTTTTGGTTAAAAAAAAAATCGCAATAAGCGTATAGTGATTGGTTTGCGCAAAAGTTATAGCGTCTACAAAATAGGGGATATAATTCTGACATTTTTTTTATTATTATTTTTTTTACTAGTAATGGCGGCGATCAGCGATTTTTATCATGACTGCGATAATGCGGCGGGCACATCGGACACTTTTGACACATTTTTGGGACCATTCACATTTATACAGCGATTAGTGCTATAAAAATGCACTGATTACTCTATAAATGTGACTGGCAGGGAAAGGGTTAACACTAGGGGGCGAGAAAAAGGTTAAATGTGTTCCCTAGGAGTGATTGTTACTGTGGGGGGAGGGGACTGACTGGGGGAGGTGGCTGATCTGTGTCCCTATGTACAAGGGACACAGCATCGGTCTCCTCTCCCTGACAGGACATGGATCTGTGTGTTTACACACACAGATCCATGTCCTTGTCTGTGTACAGGACGATCGCGGGTGCCAGGAGGACATTGCGGCCGCCAGGCACGCGCATCGGCATCTCAGTGATGCGCCGGGCGCGCGCCCCCCAGTAGCCGAAGGAGCGGAGGCCGTATAATGACGGCCTCTCGGCATTTAAGAACCACTTTGCGGCCGTCAGTCGTATGACGGGCGCGAAGTGGTTAAAATGCTCTTACCATTCCCTAGACCAGGGGTGTCAAACTCAGTTTCATTATGGGCCACATCAGCATTATGATTGCCCTCAAAATGGCCGGTTGCATCTGTAAGATTAGATGTCCAGCGCATCGCCTCCCCTTACATTAAATGTCAAGAGCCACCCCACCATCAGAAGTTGAGTCCTCCACTCTCCCTTACATCACAGTGCACCCCCTTACCTTATGCTGCTGCTGGGAAAAAGCTAAATGCATTGCTTAAAAGCAAAAAGTAAGGGTCTGGAGCGGGACCAGAGGAGAGCTGGAGCTCTCCTGCAGTTGCAGGAGAGGTGCAGGGGCCACATGAAATGGCCTGGAGGGCCGGATTCGGCCCGCAGGCCTTGTGTTTGACACCTGTGCCCTAGACTAAACAAGCATTTAACCCTTGCAGCACGGCCACAGACCCATTACAAAGGAGGACTTTTTCATTTTCTGGAGTTCAGCTTCAAACAAAATAAAATGCTTGGTGCTACAGTAAAATGTTGCAAATTACAAATGTAAATGTCATCCAATAATTACCTTTTTAAGCAGGTAAATAGGGAATGAGGAAGTGTCGGAGTAAAAGGCTTCCCCTTTACTTACTATTACAATTGTCTCGCCTTTTACTTTTTTCCCAAAAATTTCAGTTTCCTGCACTTTCAAGAGTAGCAAAATTAATAGAATAAAAGTGTAACATTTATGTCAGTCCCTTGGCTGTCTAACTATGACAGGAGGACGTGGGAGACCTCTATGAGCTATAGTCAGGTCATCCAGCCTATTGTCAAGTGTACACAATGTAGATTGTGTTATTGAGCCACAACTTTGCTTAAAGTGGTTCTAAAGGTTCAAAATTTTCTCCCATCTTATTGGTAACAAAAGGTTTACATTGATGTGTGGACAGGAGGGGAGAATACCTTGTCACACTGCCTTTGCTAAAGGGGTGGAGGGATTCTTGACATGAGAGATCTATAGAAGATTTGGCAAAGTCCAGCTATACGATGCAAAAATGGCTGGGTCAGAAGAGACTTTGTGGGAGCCTGACTACTGAAATAGTTCATACCAATGCATCATATTCTTGGTGATGTATACAACCTTAATGTGATTGTAAAGTCTCATTTTTTAATTAAAAATAACAAAAACGTCATACTTATCTGCCCTGTGTACTGATTTTGCACAGAGTAGCCCAGATCCTGCTCTTCTCGGGTCCCTCTTCGGTGCTCCTGGCCCCTACCTCCTGTTGAGTGTCCCCACAGCAAACAGCCTGCTATTGGGCACTGGAGCTGAGCCACAGCTCCCCGTGTCCATGAAGACACAAAGCTGTGGCCCGGCCCTGCCCCCTTTCTCTCTTCATTGGCTGACTGACTGACAGCAGTGGGAGCCAATGGTGTCACGCTGCTGTCTGTCGATAAGGAGGGGAATCCCAGGCAGCCAAGACACTACTCCTACAACATCGCTGGATCTAAATGGGGCACAGGAAAGTATTTGGGGTGCTGCTCCACACAGAAGGCTTTTTATATTAATGCATAGAATGGACCGGAAGGATTTACCCTCTTAATGATCAGGCCATTTTTGCGATATGGCACTGCGTCGCTTTAACTCTAAATTGTGTCTACAAAAAAAAGGGGATAGATTTATGGCATTTTTTTCTCTACTAGTAATGGCAGTTATCAGCAATTTTTAGCGGGACTGTGACATTGCGACAGGCAGATCAGACACTTTTTTTGGGGGGCAGTAACACTAATACAGCGATCAAAAATGCACGGATTACTGTATAAATGACACTGGCAGGAAAGGGGTTAACACCAAGCAGCGATCAAGGGGTTAAATGTGTTCCCTGTGTGGGGAGTGGTGTTTCTAACTGTGGGGGGAGTGGACTGACAGGGAGCACAGAGAGATCGCTGTTCCTGATCACTAGGAACAGACTATCACTCTGTATTCCCCCTGACAGAATGGGGATCTGTCCGTTTACAGATCCCCGTTCTGGCTCTCTGTGAAGCGATCGCGGGTGGCCGGCAGACATTGTGGCCGCCAGCCACACGCGCGCCCACTGTATCTATTGCACGAAGCGGCATACAGCTACGACGATTTGCACAATAGAGCCGACCTGCCGTAGTATAACTTATAACAGTATAACTGCAGTATATTCCTCCCTGTCACTCCCTGGTCGGCAAGTGGTTAAGATACAATAGCTTCTGCCTTTACAATCACTTTAAATTTCAATATCTGTTGATCCCTATATGATTGAGAATAGAGTTAACCACTTCCGGACCACCCAATGCACATATACTGCGGCAGGGCGGCCCGGCTGTGCGAAACAACGTGCCTGTACGATGGCCTGTGCACGAAATACAGGAGGCGCACACCGCTGGAGCGCACCTGCGGGTTCGGCGGACCCTATGTCTGCCGGCCACCCACTATCGCAGTACAGAGAGGCAGAACAGGGATCTGCCAATGTAAACAAGGCGGATCCTTGTTCTGACAGGGGACAATACTGAGACAATACGAAGATCTGCTGTTCCTAGTGATCAAGAACAGCAATCTCTCTGTTGTCCCAGTAAGCCCATCCCCTACACAGGGAACACAGTTAACCCCTTCCCCAACAGTGTTAGTTAGTTATACATTGATCAGTGCATTTTATTTTAGCACTGATCACTGTAATAATGTCACCACTGGCCATCAAAAAGTGTCACTTGGGGTCAGATTTGTCCGCCGCAATGTCGATGTCCCGCAAAAAAACTGCAGATCACCACCATTACCAGTAAAAACAATAAAAAAAAAGTTCGCAAATATATTCCATAGTTTGTAGACGCTATGACTTTTGCGCAACCCAATCAACATACGCTTATTACCAAAAATATGTAGAAGAATACATATTGGCCTACACTCATAAATACATTTGTTTTTTTATTATATTTATTTTTTTGGATATGTATTATAGCAGAATGTAAAAAATATAGTGTGCTTTGGGTCATGGTCATGTTGGAAGGTAAATCTTCCCATTGACAACTTTCTGGTAGAGAGCAGCAGTATTTCTTTAAGAATGTGACAGTATGTTGCCTCTCGATCCTGACTAGTCTCCCAGTTCCGTCCGCTGAAAAACATCCCAACAGCATGATGCTGCCACCACCATGCTTCACTGTAGGGATGGTATTGGCCAGGTGATGAGCAGTGCTTGCTTTCCTCCAAACATGACGCATGCCATTCAGGCCGGAGTTCAATCTTTGTTTCATCAGACCAGAGAATTTTGTTTCTCATGGTCAGAGTCCTTCAGGTGCCTTTTGGCAAACTTCAGGCGGGCTGTCATGTGCCTTTTACTGTGGAGTGGCTTCCGTCTGGCCACGGGAGTGCTGCAGAAATGGTTGTTCTTCTGGAAAGTTCTCCTCTCTCCACAGAGAAATGCTGGAGCTCTGTCTGTCAGTGACCATCGGGTTCTTGGTCACCTCACTGACTAAGGCCCTTCTCTCCCAATGGCTCAGTTTGGCTGGGTGGCCTGCTCTAGGAAGAGTCCTGGTGCTTATAAACTTCTTCCATTTACCGATGATGGAGGACGCTGTGCTCATTGGGACCTTCAATGCTACAGAATTTTTTCTGTACCCTTCCCTAGATCTGTGCCAATACAATCCTGTCTCAGGGGCCTACAGACAATTCTTGGATTCCATGGCTTGGCTTGTGCTCTGACATGCACAGTTAACTGTGGGACCTCATATAGACAATCAACTGAATTTACCAAAGGTGGACTCCAATCAAGTTGTAGAAACACCTCAAGGATGATCAGTGGAAACAGGTTGCACCTGAACTCAATTTTGATTGTCATGGCACAGGCTGTGAATACTTACAGTTACGCTCATAAGTTTACATACCCTGGCAGAACTTAGACTACTTGGCCATTTTTCAGAATATGAATAACACAAAAAATAGGATTTTTGTACTCACCGTAAAATCTGTTTCTCTGACGTCCATGGACCGACACAGCTCTCATACTGATTACATGTGGGTATATGTCCCTGCTTGCAGGAGAAGACCTAGGCAGAATGTTAGATGTTAAAACATTCTAGAACAAGCCAGAGCCGAACAGCCCCGCCCAGGGGGCGGTCCCTCTGGACATTACCCTCCCACCTGCAGCCAGCAGCTTCAGTTCGTAACAAAGCAGTACAAACTTAAAAGGAAGGGTGGGTGCTGTGTCGGTCCATGGACATCAGAGAAACGGATTTTACGGTGGGTACAAAAATCCTATTTTCTCTTATCGTCCATGGACCGACACAGCTCTCATACTGATTACATGTGGGACGTCCCAAAGCAGTATAAGAAAAGTGTGGGAGCAAAAAAGTAAGGAACAACCAAAACTTCACTCCAAACCAGCAGAGCTCCTCAACGGAGGAGTTGCAACATTAGACAGCGGCCTGCAACACTTTGCGGCCGAAGGAAGCATCCGAACATGCAGCCACATCAACCTTGTAGAACTTTGAAAAGGTATGAATGGACGACCAGGTCGCCGCCTTGCACACTTGTGCATCCGACGCTTGATGTCGGAAAGCCCAGGAAGCACCGATTGCCCTGGTGGAATGCGCCGTGACCGGGAAGGGAGGCGCCCGTCCCCTAATGGCATAGGCCTGTATAACGGTCTGCCTGATCTACCTTGAAATGGTGGCAGACGACACCGCTTGGCCCTGTTTCGGACCAGAGACAGATACAAACAGCGAGTCAGACTTCCGAATAGGAGCAGTAGCCGCCAGGTATACCCGTAAGGCACGCACCACGTCTAAATTGTGAAGCGCAACCTCTCTAGGATACGATGGATGAGGGCACAAGGACGGAAGGACAATGTCCTCATTAAGGTGAAAATCCGAAACCACCTTTGAAAGAAAAGACGGTCGCGGTCGCAATACCGCCTTATCCTTATGGGAGGACCAGGTAAGGCGACTTGCATGATAGAGCCGCCAACTCAGACACCCGTCTAACAGAAGTGATGGCCACTAAAAAAGCCACCTTCTGAAATAAAGTTGAAAGAGGAATATCTCTTATATTCTCAAAAGGAGATTCCTGAAGAACCGAAAGCACCAAGTTCAGATCCCAAGGAGGGAGCGGGGGCTTGGCAGGGGGAACCACATGGCGTATCCCCTGCACAAAAGTGCTAACCAAGGAATGACCAGCTAGGGGGTCTTTGAAAGAAAACGGCCAAAGCCGAAATCTGACCCTTAATAGTGCTCAAAGCCAGCCTTTGAGCAACACCATGCTATAAGAACCACAGGATTCTGGGAACAGAGTACGTCCGTGGACGCCAGTCCAGTTCCTCGCACATAGCGATGTAAGCTCTCCAGGTACGGTGATAGATCTTCCTAGAAGAAGACTTCCATGCCCTAAGCATGGTTGAAATTACCGAATCCGACAGGCCTCTGTCTTTCAGCACCTGGCTCTCAATAGCCATGCCGTTAAAGCCAGAGACTGTAAAGCAGGATGAAAGATAGGACCTTGACATAGAAGGTCCTCCCTCAAGGGCAGGCGCCAAGGGATGTCTGCAACGAGACGTACCAGGTCGGCGTACCAATGACGCCAAGGCCAGTCCGGAGCAATGAGGATTACCGGAATGCCCTCGGACGCTACCCTGCGCAGCAGACGAGGAACCAACTGCAACGGAGGGTAGACATACATCAGGCGATACTGACCCCACGGGGCCACTAACGCGTCCGAGGCATCCGCCCAGGGGTCCCTGGACCGGGCCACAAACCTTGACACCTTGCGATTGAGTCGAGACGCCATCAGGTCCACATCCGGAGTGCCCCATCGTTGACAAAGGAGCAAAAACACTTCCGGATGCAAGGACCACTCCCCCTGGTCCAGGGACTGGCGGCTCAGATAGTCCGCCTGCCAGTTTTCTACGCCCGGAATATAAACGACCGACAGCGCCAGCACGATTTTTTCCGCCCATCTTAGGATGTGGGCGACCTCGGATGCAGCAGCTGAGCTCCGAGTGCCCCCCTGATGGTTAACATACGCCACGGCCGTGGCGTTGTCCGACTGGATTCTGACCGAGCGGCCCTGTAGCCTCTTCGACCATGCGGAGAGACACAGCTTGATCGCCAGCAATTCCAGGACGTTGATTGGGAGACGAGATTCGGCTGGGGTCCAGAGCCCTTGAGCTGACAGGACTCCCCACACTCCTCCCCAGCCCGTCAGGCTGGCGTCCGTTGTGATCACCGTCCAGTGGATGGGGAGGAAAGACTTCCCGGCCCGAAGAGCCGGGGATCTCAGCCACCACGTCAGGGACGCCTTGACAGAGTGACTCACCTGGATCTAAAGATCCAATGACAATGGGGATTTGTCCCAAACTGACAGAATTCCCTTCTGCAACGCCCGAGTGTGTGATTGGGCATACGGAACCGCCTCGAAGGAGGCCACCATTAGTCCCAGGACTCTCATGCAGAAGCGAATTGACGACCATTTTCGGGACGTCAGAACCTGCATTGCCGACTGAAGTGTCAGTAACTTCCCTGAGGGTAGAAACACCCTCGCTGTCGAAGTGTCCAGGATCAGACCCAGATACTCCAGGTGCTGAGTCGGGACTAGAGTCGACTTCTGCGTGTTCAGAACCCATCCGAAGTCCCGGAGGGTCTGACTGACTATCATCACATTTTCCTCCAATTCTGAGCCATTTTCTGCTCTGAGAAGGAGATCGTCTAGATAGCCCACGATAACAATTCCTCGCTGTCTCAGCAAAGCTAGAACCGGAGCCAGCACCTTGGTGAAAACCCGTGGTGCCGAAGCTAGGCCGAAGGGAAGGGCCACGAACTGATAGTGGACTTCGCCTATGGCAAAGCGCATAAACCTCTGGTGGTCTGCGCAGATTGGGATGTGCAAGTAAGCGTCCTTGATATCCAAGGACGCCAGAAAATCCCCCTGGTGGAGTGTCGCGATCACCGTGCGAATGGATTCCATCCTGAATTTTTGTACCCTCACGTAGGTATTCAGGGCCTTGAGGTCCAGGATTGGCTGAACCCTGTCCTTTTTCGGGACAACAAACAGGTTTGAGTAAAACCCCTGAAACCTCTCTTGTGACGGAACTGGCACAATTACTCCGAGCCCGAGCAAATCCTCTACGGCCCCCAAGAGGGCCGCCCGGCGGGCCGGAAGGAGAGGGAGGTTCGAGGGAAAAAACCCGCTTGGGGGCCACGAGCGGAACTCTATCCTGTATCCCGAGGTGACCACATCGCACACCCACCGGTCGGAGATTCGGGAGGTCCACCGCACCGAGAACCTGCAAAGATGTCCCCCCACCCCAGAGTCGGGCAGGGGCAAGACTTCATGCGGTGGTGGACTTGGGAGCCTGCTTGGTAGGCTTACGCACCCAGGGACGTCTTTGTTCCCCAGCCGCACTTTTTTCAGTCTGGGTGGGCTTACCCGTGGAATCTGACTGACGAAAAAACTTCTTCTTCGACGGAAAGGAAGGGCCTGGCCTGCGGTGGGGCTCCTTTCCCTTAAAAGACTGGGGAAGGAAGGTGCTCTTACCTCCTGTGACGTTCTTAATAATGTCATCCAGAGCGGCCAAAAACAGTCTACCGCCCTTAAAGGGCAAGTCAACCAGGAGCTTTTTGGAAGCTAGATCGGCCGACCAGCATTTCAGCCTGATAAGGCGACGCATCACCACAGCAGTAATGGAGGCCCCCGTTATTAAAGGGGACGCATCCACAGTGGCATCGCACATGAAGACTAAACCCTGCACAAGTTGGTGAGCCAGGGCAATGGTTTCAGGAGGGAGATTATGCTCCTGCACTGTCTGGTGCAATATCCTTGCCCAGCCTGTGAGTGTCTGAGACACAAGTGTCGCCGCCACTATAGGGCGTAAGGCGGCCCCCAATAAGGTGAACATAGTTCTACACGCCACTTCTGACCTCCTGTCAGCAGGATCCTTAAATGCAGGAGTCCCTTTCATTGGGAGCATGGTAGCCTTATTCAAACGGGCGACCGGGGGGGTCGACCACTGGGGGATGAGCCCACTTATTAACTAGGTCCCCCTTAAAGGGGTACCTTAAGGCTATGCGCCGCGGGACCGTCAAAGTCTTCTGCGGCTTATCCCAGACTTGGTCAATGAATGTATCAAAAAAAGGCACATGTGGGAAAAACTTTTTTGAAGACACGGCTTTTAAAGAACCAAAGGTCATAGTTTCCACCGGTGGTTCCTCAGCCTCCACATTCAGCTTGAGAGTGTCCCTCACAGCATCAATGAGTTCACTTACAAGCACCCTGTCAGTAGGTGGTTCAAGACAGGGGTCTTCCTCACAAGGAGGGTCCTGTCCAAACACATCAATATCCTCAGAATTAGGGTCCTCAGCAGCAGTAGCTAGGCCCATATCTGAGTCAGAGCACTCCCCATGTGGAGATTGTGTGGGGAGGGGGCACTTTACAGCCCCCGTGCGTTCGCACACCGCTTCCATCCTGACAGGGAATGATTCCAGGACTGCCGACAACAGGTCCATAGGGACCGCAGGTGCAGGAGCACTGCCAGTTGCCTTTGACAAGTGGGGAGAAGGTGTACCAGACTCCATAATGCCACCCTTTGAGACCCTATTCACTATTACAGTGAATAGTACAGTCCACCCACTGGCTGTGCTGAGGCCGAGGAGGGGATACCCGGAGGACTCACCACCCTTAGGGACCGCTCGGTTCCGCTGTATGAGCCACGCTGTAATGCGGGTGAAGCCTGAGGAGAGTGAAGAATCTGTGAGGAGAGAGCTATTTCGCGCCGTTCAGCAGCGCCACTAGAGGCCGAAAACTAAACTAAAAGCGCAGCGGCTACAAGAAAATGGCCGCCGGGCGTTTGTATAACTGAGCTTGAGCCGCGGCAAAAAGGCAGCCGATGGCGCACTTTTTTAAATTTAAAATACCGCGCCAATGGTGCACGCAAAAACCCCACACACAGTCCTCCAGAACACTTTCCAGCATAATAAACAGACATGGAGCCAGGGCAGAACGACCCCCCAAGTATCCCCACACAGCACAGCACCAGCAGGGTGCAGAGAACAGCATAACAGGTGGGAGACAGGGAAAACCCCCCACACACAGAAACACAGCCAGCATGTACTCACCTTGCAGCAGGAGAGACTACTTACCCGTCCCACAAGCACCTTGGAGAACACCCTCGGTGCCAATAGAGGGACCCACTGGCTTGTTTCAGACAGACCTACCACAAAGTCGTACTGCGTAGCTGTCGGCCCGGTCAACCGCGAAAGATACAGTAGGTTCTGTTCAATCTTGAGAGGACCGCGAGAGCATGAAAGCAACCCGGCCACCCCTGGAGCCATGGGGTATGTCGTGAACTGAGTCTCACGCACACAAGGCGAGGATCAGCACGCTCGATGGTCAGACAGGGAAGACTACGAGGATACTAATGTACCCAACCTGTTGCCCAGCCGACAGTTGATTGAAGGTCTCAAAAATAAAATAAAATTCCCAAAGGAATAACATTTTTAAAATTAAAAATCTTCCAGGAGACTGGCTCCTGAGAGAGCCACGTCTTCTCCTTCTGCTAGGCAGAAAAAAACTGGAGCTGCTGGCTGCAGGTGGGAGGGTAATGTCCGGAGGGACCGCCCCCCTGGGTGGGGCTGTTCGGCTCTGGCTTGTTCTAGAATGTTTTAACATCTAACATTCTGCCTAGGTCTTCTCCTGCAAGCAGGGACATATACCCACATGTAATCAGTATGAGAGCTGTGTCGGTCCATGGACGATAAGAGAAACATTTATTTAACTCGTGGTTAGTGTTTGGCTGAAGCCATTTATTTTACAATCAACTGTGTTTACTCTTTTTAATTCATAATGGCAACAGAAACTACCCAAATGACCCTGATCAAAAGTTTACATACCCTGGTGATTTTGGCCTGATAAGATGCACACAAGTTGACACAAAGGGGTTTGAATGGCTATTAAAAAGGTAACCATCCTCACCTGTGATCTGTTTGCTTGTAATTAGTGTCAGTGTATAAAAGGTCAATGCATTTCTGGACTCCTGACAGACCCTTGCAACTTTCATCCAGTACTGCACTGACGTTTCTGGATTCTGAGTCATAGGGAAAGCAAAAGAATTGTTAAAGGATCTGCAGGAAAAGGTAGTTGAACTGTATAAAACAGGAAAGGGATATAAAAAGATATCCAAGGAATTGAGAATGCCAATCAGCAGTGTTCAAACTCTAATCAAGTGGAAAATGAGGGTTTCTGTTGAAACTAAACCACGGTCAGGTAGACCTAAACGAAAATTTCAGCCACAACTGCCAGGAAAATTGTTCGGGATGCAAAAAAAACTCCCCCACAAACAACTTCAGGTGAAATAAAGGACTCTCGGAAAACATGTGGTGTGGCTGTTTCAATATGCACAAAAAGGAGGCACTTAAAGAAAGATGGGTTGTATGGTCGAGTCGCCAGAAAAAAAAACATTCCTATGCAAATGCCACAAAGTATCCTGCTTACAATACGCCAAACAGCACACAGACAAGCCTCAAACCTTCTGGCAAAAAGTAATTTGGAGTGATGAGACCAAAATTGAGCTTTTTGGCCACAACCATAAACACTTCATTTGAAGAGGAGTCAACAAGGCCTATGATGAAAGGTACAGAGGTGGATCGATGATGTTTTGGGGATTTGTGAGCTACATAGGCACAGGAAATTTTGTCAAAATTGTTGGCAAGATGAATGCAGAATGTTATTAAAAAATACTGGAGGAACATTTGCCAGGAAGCTGTGCATGGGACGTACTTGGACATACAAACATGAAAACGATCCCAAAACACAAAGCCAAGTCGAACTGTCATTGGCTACAGCAAAATAAAGTGAATGTTCTGGAGTGGCCATCTCAGTCTTCTGACCTCAATATCATTGAGCCACTCTGGGGAGATCTCAAAACGTGCAGTTCATGCAAGACAGCGCAAGAATTTACAGGAACTGGAGGCTTTTTGGCAAGAGGAATGGGCAGCTTTACCACCTGAGAAGATAAAGAGCATCATCCACAAATACCACAAAAGACTTAAAGCTGTTATTAACCACTTCCTTACTGGGCACTTAAACCCCCCTCCTGCCCAGACCAATTTTCAGCTTTCAGCGCTGACACACTTTAAATGATTAAATTGCGCGGTCTTACAACACTGTACCCAAATGAAATTTTTATAATTTTGTTCACACAAATAGAGCTTTCTTTTGGTGGTATTTAACCACTTAACGACCGCCCACCGCCGATTTACGTCGGCAGAATGGCACGGACAGGCAGAATCACGTAGATCTACGTGATCGCCTTTGTGCAGTTGGGGGGTCCATCCGGACCCCCCTTCACTGCAGTGAGCGGCCGTTAAGTGTTCGGGAGCGATCAGGCATGAGGGGGCGGCCGCTCGATTCCGCCCCCCCCCCTCGCGATCGCTCCCGGCCAATGAAATTGCTTCCTCCGCCATGTGATGTAAACACAGGCTGGAGGAAGTGATGTCATCTCCCTCGCCGCGGTCTTTTCGTTCCCGGCGCCGAGGAGTGAAGACAGAGGTTAGTGCTCTAACAGTCCACTGACACGTAGGTACACATAGGCACACAAATCACCCCCCAGTCACCCCCAGATCACCCCCCAGGTCACCCCAAAGCCCCCAATCACAGTGTCACTGATTGCAGTGATCATTTATTTTACTGATCACTGCATTTAGTGTCATCTGTGATTGTAAAAAGTTGCAGGGCAGTTAGGATTAGGCCCCTTTAGGTCCAGGGTAGCCCCCTAACCCCCCCTAATAAAGGTTTAACCCCTTGATCACCCCCCAGGTAACCCTTTCACCCCCTAACTTCAGCGTCACTAAGCGATTGTTTTTCCGATCGCTGTATTCGTGTCGCTGGTGTTTTAGATAGGCAGTTATTTTTTTTTTAGGTTCGCCGCAGGTTTTTATTGGTGTCAGGTACCCCCATATATTATTTTAACCCCCTGATTGCCCCTAGAGTTAACCCTTTCACCAGTGATCGCCGTATAAGCGTCACTGGTGTCACTGGTTAGCCAGTAAGTTATTTAGTTATTTAGGTTACCCGTCAGGTTTTTATATAGTGTCAGGTACCCCCATATTTAACCTAATAAAGGTTTTAACCCCCTGATTGCCCCTAGTTAACCCTTTCACCAGTGATCACCATATAAAGGTTACGGGTGACGCTGGTTGATTAGTTTGCTTTTTATAGCATCAGGGCACCCGCCGTATATAACCCAATAAAGGTTTAACCCCCCTGATCGCCCGGCGGGTGAGATCAATTAGGTTTTAGCGCCAGAGAGGGTCTGCGTCGCCCCAGGCAGTGTTAGGTTAGTGCCAGTAACGCTAACACCCACGCGCAAAGCATACACCCCCCTTAGTGGTATAGTATCTGATCAGATCTATACTAGCATCCCCAGCGGTTTAGGGTTCCCAAAAACGCAGTGTTAGCGGGATCAGCCCAGATACCTGCTAGCGCCTGCGTTTAGCCCCTCCGCCCAGCCCAGCCCAGCCCAGCCCACCCAAGTGCAGTATCGATCGATCACTGTCACTTACCAAACACAACACACATAACTGCAGCGTTCGCAGAGACAGGCCTGATCCCTGCGATCGCTAACAGTTTTTTTGTAGCGTTTGATATATTTGCTGACGACAGTCAGGTGCTTTTTTTCCTGTGAATCTTACTAGTGTACCCCTAAATTTAGAGCCCAAAATGGCAAGACGAAGGTACACTAGTAAAGAGGCCTACGAGATTCTGAGCATGACAGATAGTGAAGAGGAGGTCACGTATCTGTCAGATTCAGGCTCAGAATATCTTCCCGTAGAAGACAGTGACGTCAGCGGCCCCACGTCAGATAGCTCTGACGACGAAGTTGAGGTCCCTGCTAAGGTCAGGCGTACCCGATCCCGATCTTCTGAGGTTGTTGAGGAGCAAGAACTGCAGGTCTCTCGCATCATGGAGCAGAGTAGTACTAGCGCCGCTATTCCTTCTGGTGAACTGGCAAGCACCAGCGGCCTAGTACAGCCTGGACGTACATCCAGCACTGCAGTAACACTTGGTGACGTGGCGAGTCCCATAAGTGCAGTTCAAGCTGGCGAGGTGGCAAGCACAAGTAGTGTCCCGCTGCCACCAAGAAGACAAAGGCAGGCCCGTCGTGCCCATACTGCCCTTCCTGCAGAATTCGCCTATCCTGATTGGGTCCCCACCACTTCTGCAGAACCCGTACTTCCCCCATTCACTGCCCAACCCGGTATTCAGGTGGAAACAGCTGATTTTATTCCAATTGATATTTATTCGCTGTTTTTCACGGAAGATCTCTGTAGATCTATTGTGGACCAGAGTAATTTATATGCTGGTCAATTTATCGCCGCTAACCCCCAGTTGCCTAAAATTGCCAGAAATTGGAATCCAATTACGGTTTCCGAATTTAAGACCTTTCTGGGCCTTTCCCTCAACATGGGCACACATAAATTTCCGTCATTGCGTGCTTATTGGTCCACGCACCCAATTGACCACATGCCCGTGTTCTCTGCCTCCATGTCCAGGGCACGATACGAGCAGATTTTGCGGTTCATGCACTTCAACGACAATGAACTTTGTCGTCCACGTGGGGACCCTGAATACGACCGGCTCTATAAAATTCGGCCCCTCATAAACCACTTCAACGAACGTTTTGCAGCCTTGTTTACTCCCGATCAAGTTGTCTGCGTTGATGAGTCCCTGATTAAATTTTCTGGCCGCTTGTCTTTCAAGCAGTACCTTCCCAGCAAGCGTGCCAGATACGGGGTCAAGCTCTACAAGTTCTGTGACAGGGCAACAGGCTATGTAGTGAACTTTACGGTTTATGAGGGAAAAGACAGTCAGATTGAGTCGGTCAACTGCCCGGATTACATAGGGAGCGCTGGCAAGATAGTGTGGAACTTGGTGTCACCCTTATTCGGAAAGGGGTACCACTTGTATGTGGACAATTATTACACGAGCGTGCCACTGTTTAGTCACTTGTTTGATCATAAGATTGGAGCATGTGGCACCGTGCGACCTAATCGCCGGGGCTTTCCCCAGCGGCTTGTAGATGCCCGTCTTAGGCTGGGGGAGAGAGCCTGCTTGAAGTGTAATAACTTGCTCGCTATGAAGTGGAGGGACAATAAGAATGTTTTCCTTCATACCTCCCTTCATGCAGACACGACAGTCCAAATTCGTACGGCGACTGGTGTTGTGGAGAAACCCCTCTGTGTCCACGAATATAACCAAAATATGGGAGGGGTGGACCTCAACGACCAGTTGATGGCGCCGTATCTAATTGACCGTAAGGCGAGACGCTGGTACAAAAAAGTGTCTCTATCATTATTCCAATTGGCTTTGCTGAACGCTCATGTGCTATACAGAGCTTCAGGCGGGACGTTATCTCTTCTAAAATTCCAGAATGAGATAGTCACAGAACTCCTGTATCCAGGCGGTTCTGCACCTCACCATCCCCAACCAAATGCAGTAAGCCGGCTGCATGAGAGGCATTATTCGTATGTCCTCCCGAGTACCCCTACCCAAAGCCACCCCCAAAAAAGATGTCGTGTCTGTAGCAAGCGCGGATTTAGGCGTGACACCCGTAGTTTTTGTCCACTCTGTCCTGACAAGCCTGGTCTTTGCCAAGGTGAATGTTTTGAACGCTACCACTCAAAAGTGAAGTTTTAGCGTAGGGTACAGCATTTCACAGACAAGGACACACTTACACAGGGTCTCCCAAGATGCCATTACATTTTGAGAGACCCGAACCATTACAGTTGTAAAGTTACAAAAAAAAGTGTAAAAAAGAAAAAAAAAAACGTAAAAAACAACACAAAAAAAATATAAAATAAAAAAACCAAAAATAGTTGTCGTTTTATTGTTCTCTCTCTCTATTTTCTCTCTATTGTTCTGCTCTTTTTTACTGTATTCTATTCTGCAATGTTTTATCATGCTTGCTTTTCAGGTATGTAATTTTTTGTTTTCAGGTGCGCCATTCAACTGCAGCGCGGAATTATTTATCTTGACAGCAACAGCGTTTGCTCCCACGATACATAAAGCCGTGACTCCAGTGCTGTAGGAGGTGATTTCACCACCACAGTTAAAAAAAAGAGCATATATGCCGAAGCATGGGGGCAGCAGGGGCGGAGGAGCGATTTTGCTCCTAATGCCGCGTACATACGGTCGAAATTCCGACCGTGTGTACGCGGCATAACTTTTTTGCGGGAGGATGCCCCCATGCTTCGGCATATATATATTTTAGGCACAGGTTGCGTTAAAACATTTTTTTATTTTTTACTAGGTTTTGTTTTGGTATTTGCTTTGCAGGTATGGCATGGTAAGGTCTTACTGTTGTACTGTAATGTTACTTTGTTTTAATGTTAACCACCATTTGCTTAGCAGGTACGCCATTCAGTTGCAGCGCGGATCTATTTATCTTGACAGCAACAGCGTTTGCTCCCACGATACATAAAGCCGTGACTCCAACGCTGTAGGAGGTGATTTCACCACCACAGTTAAAAAAAAGAGCATATATGCCGAAGCATGGGGGCAGCAGGGGCGGAGGAGCGATTTTGCTCCTAATGCCGCGTATATACGGTCGAAATTCCAACGGAGGCTTATCCGTGGAAAAGACCGACCGTGTGTACGCGGCATAACCTTTTATGCCGCGTACATACGGTCGAAATTCTGACGAAGGCTTGACCGTGTGTACGCGGCATAACTTTTTTGCGGGAGGATGCCCCCATGCTTCGGCATATATGCCCATCATTAGAAGTGGGTGGATGAAGGGAGGTATTCTAATGGTGGGCATACCCACCAATCAATCTCTTTTTTTCGTTCAGCCAATAGGCTGTATGAAAAAAAAGATTACAATACATGTCCAACAAGGACCAGCAACGTACTGGTATGTTGCTGGACTTTGAATGTTTATACCAGAATGATGCCTGCGGGTTTAGGTATCATCTTGGTATCATTCTTTTCAGCCAGCAGCCGGCTTTCATGTAAAAGCAATTCTAGCAGATAATTAGCCTCTAGACTGCTTTTACAAGCAGTGGGAGGGAATGTCCCCCCCCCCCGGATATAAAAAGCGCCATTGGGAAATTGGGAAAGCATTTTATCACACCGATCTTGGTGTGGTCAGATGCTTTGAGGGCAGAGGAAAGATCTAGGGTCTAACCCCCCAATTTTTTTCAAAAAAAGAGTACCTGTCACTACCTATTGCTATCATAGGGGATATTTACATTCCCTGAGATAACGATAAAAATGGTAAAAAAATAAAATATGGAAGGCACAGTTTAAAAATAAAATAAAAAAGCCAAATAAATAATAAAAAAAAAAAAAAAAAAAAAAGCACCGCTGTCCCCCCCTGCTATTGCGCAAAGGCGAACGCAAGCGTCGGTCTAGCGTCATATGTAAACAGCAATTGCATCATGCATGTGAGGTATCACCGCGAAGGTCAGATCGAGGGCAGTCATTTTAGCAGTAGACCTCCTCTGTAAATCTAACGTGGTAACCTGTAAAGGCTTTTAAATGCTTTTAAAAATGAATGTAGTTTGTCGCCGCTGCGCGTTTGTGCGCAATTTTAAAGCATGTCGTGTTTGGTATCCATGTACTCGGCCTATGATCATCTTTTTTATTTCATCAAACATTTGGGCAATATAGTGTTTTTTAGTGCATTAAAAATAAAAAAAGTGTGTTTTTCCCCCAAAAAATGCGTTTGAAAAAACGCTGCGCAAATACTGTGTGGAAAAAAAAAATGCAACACCCACTATTTTAATCTGTAGGGCCTTTGCTTTAAAAAAATATATAATGTTTGGGGGTTCAACATAATTTTCTTGCAAAAAAAAATATTTTTTCACGTAAACAAAAAGTGTCAGAAAGGGCTTTGTCTTCAAGTGGTTAGAAGAGTGGATGATGTGTGACATAAGCTTCCTAATGTTGTGCATAAAATGCCAGGACAGTTCAAAACCCCCCCAAATGACCCCATTTTGTAAAGTAGACACCTCAAGCTATTTGCTGAGAGGCATGTTGAGCCCATTGAATATTTTTTTTTTTTGTCCCAAGTGATTGAATAATGACCAAAAAAAAATAAAAAATGTACAAAAAGTTGTCACTAAATTATATATTGCTCAAACATGCCATGGGCATATGTGGAATTACACCCCAAAATACATTCTGTTGCTTCTCCTGAGTACGGGGATACCACATGTGTGGGACTTTTTGGGAGCCTAGTCGCGTACGGGACCCCAAAAACCAAGCACCGCCTTCAGGATTTCTATGGGTGTAAATTTTTGATTTCACTCCTCACTGCCTATCACAGTTTCGGAGGCCATGGAATGCCCAGATGGCACAAAACCCCCCCAAATGACCCCATTTTGGAAAGTAGACACCCCAAGCTATTTGCTGAGAGGTATGTTGAGTATTTTGCAGATCTCGCTTTTTGTCACAAAGTTTTGAAAATGTAAAAAAAGAAAAAAAAAAAAGAAAAAAAAATGTCTTTCTTAATTTTCAAAAACAAATGAGAGCTGTAAAATACTCACCATGCCTCTCAGCAAATAGCTTGGGGTGTCTACTTTCCAAAATGGGGTCATTTGGGGGGGTTTTGTGCCATCTTGGCATTTTATGGCCTTCAAAACTGTGATAGGTAGTGAGGAGCGAAATCAAAAATTTATGCCCTTAGAAACCTTGAAGGCGGTGCTTGGTTTTTGGGGTCCCGTACGCGGCTAGGCTCCCAAAAAGTCCCACACATGTGGTATCCCCGTACTCAGGAGAAGCAGCAGAATGTATTTTGGGGTGTAATTTCACATATGCCCATGGCATGTGTGAGCAATATATCATTTAGTGACAACTTTGTGCAAAAAAAAATAGGATTTTTATAACAGCTTACCTGTAAAATCCTTTTCTTGGAGTACATCACGGGACACAGAGCGACATAGTCATTACTAATGGGTTATATAGTTACCGTCAGGTGCTGGCACTGGCAACTTCCAAAACCGGAAGTACCCTCCCCTATATAAGCCCCTCCCATCCGGGAGCACCTCAGTTTTGTAGCAAAGCAATAAGTGTCCCCAAAAGAGGGGTGGGAGCTCTGTGTCCCGTGATGTACTCCAAGAAAAGGATTTTACAGGTAAGCTGTTATAAAAATCCTATTTTCTTTTTCGTACATCACGGGACACAGAGCGACATAGTCATTACTAATGGGATGTCCTAAAGCAATGCCAAATGAGGGGGGGGATACACCATATATAAGCTGAGCGCTATCAGACATGAGGATCTTTTGCGGCCTGCAACACACTGCGCCCAAAGGCGACATCCTCCTGACTTCTAACGTCCACCTGGTAGAACCTAGTAAACGTGTGAACTGAAGACCACGTTGCGGCCTTACAGATTTGAGCCAGGGAGGCCTGGTGATGCACTGCCCATGAAGTTCCAACTGCTCTCGTGGAGTGCGCCCTAACTTTGAACGGAGGCGGTCTACTTCTCAAGCTATAGGCTTGTATTATGACCTGTCGAATCCACTTGGCTAAAGTAGATTTTGACGCTGCCTGACCCTTTCTGGGGCCTTCCGGCAGAATAAACAAAGTATCCGTTCTGCGAATCTGAGCAGTGGCTTTTAGATAAGCTTTAACTGCTCTTACTACATCCAAAGAATGCAATAACTTTTCCTCTACCGAAGTAGGTTTGGGGAAAAAAGAAGGAAGAACCACATCTTGGTTCAAATGAAACCTCGATACCACCTTAGGAAGAAAGGCTGGATGAGGACGTAACACTACTCTGTCCTTATGGATAACCAGATATGGCTCCTTACAGGACATAGCTGCTAATTCCGATACTCTTTTAGCCGAACAAATGGCTACTAGAAAAATCAATTTCCTGGTGAGAAGCACCAAGGAAATATGCTGTAATGGTTCAAATGGTTGTTTCTGTAGAACCGACAGAACCAAGTTTAGATCCCATGGACATATGGGAATACTAACCGGAGGACTAATACGCATCACTCCTTGTATAAAGGCTTTGACTAGTGAATGCGAAGCCAAGGGCCTTTGAAAAAATATTGACAAGGCCGAAATCTGACCTTTGATAGTACTCAAGGCAAGCTTCCTATCTACAGCCCATTGTAGGAAGTCCAGAATTCTACCTATTACGTATTTACGTGGATGCCATTTCTTGGCTTCACACCACGCGATGTACGCCTTCCAGATTCTATAGTAGATCTGCCTGGATACCGGTTTCCTGGCATTGATCATGGTAGACACCACAGCATTAGAGAGCCCTCTCTTTTTTAGAATGTGGGCTTCAATAGCCAGGCCGTCAAACCTAGGGCTGGTAAGGAAGGGTGGTATATCGGTCCCTGCGAAAGCAGGTCCGGACGATGTGGGAGGGTCCAAGGACTCCCCACAGACATTTTTACGATCTCCGCGTACCATGCTCTTCGGGGCCACGCTGGAGCCACCAGAATCACTGGTTTCTTTTCTACCCTGATTCTGCGGAGTAATCGAGGTAACAATTGTGGCGGTGGGAATGCATATATCAGCTTGAACTGATCCCAAGGGAACACTAGGGCATCCGAGCCGCACGCTAGGGGATCCCTTGTCCAAGAGACAAACCTGTCCACTTTCGTGTTGAACCTGGATGCTAGCAGATCTACATCCGGTGTTCCCCACCGCTGACATATTGTCCGGAAAACCTCGGGATGAAGGGACCATTCCCCTGGGCATAATTGTTGGCGACTTAGAAAGTCCGCCTTCCAATTCTCCACCCCTGGAATGAATACCGCAGATATGGCTGGGACATATCTTTCTGCCCATCTCAGGATGTAATTTACTTCCCTTTGGGCTGCACGACTCCTGGTGCCCCCCTGACGATTGATATATGCCACTGCTGTGGCATTGTCTGACTGAACTCTGACAGGGGACCCTTGGAGTTTGGATGTCCATGCTACTAGGGCATACCGGGCTGCTCGTATCTCTAAGAGATTGATGGGCAGGGCCTTTTCCGCATCCGACCATCTGCCCTGGAGAGACCATTGCTCCAGTACTGCTCCCCAGCCTAAAAGGCTGGCATCTGTAGTGACCACCTTCCAGGAAATCGGACTGAAGGATTTCCCTCTTTCCAGATTCCGGGGAACCAACCACCAACGGAGGCTTCTGCGAACGGAAGGGGACAAGGACATTGGTACGTCCAGAGCCTGAACTTTTTTGTTCCAGGCTGACAGTATGGCCCTTTGCAACTTCCTTGAATGGAATTGACCGTAGGGTACTGCTTCGAATGATGACACCATTTTTCCCAGCAGCCTCATGCACAGGCGTATGGATGGCTGTCTTTTTGAACCCACTAAGTGGATCAAATCTCTCAAAGACGACCTCTTTTCTTGAGGCAAGAAAATCTTTTTCTGGTCTGAATCCAGCCTTAGCCCCAAGTATTCCAGACTTTTGACTGGTTTTAGGGCTGACTTGTCTCGGTTGATAATCCAACCGTGATATTCCAGATACTTGATTGTCTCGTGAACAACCACTTCTAGTTTTTCCACTGAGTGGTCTATCAGCAACAAGTCGTCTAGATATGCCATTATCGTTACACCTCGTGTTCTTAGATTGGCCAATAATGGGGCCAGAATTTTTGTGAACACTCTTGGTGCTGTGGCCAGACCGAAGGGTAAGGCTCTGAACTGAAAATGGCGCCCTTCTACTGCAAAGCGTAGAAATTTTTGGTGGACTGGAAAGATGGGAATGTGCAAATAAGCATTTTTGATGTCGATCGTGGCTAACCAATCCTCCCCTTGTAGGGCAGTGGCCACCGATCGGATCGACTCCATCGGAAAGTCCTGATATACAGGAATTTGTATAGCCCTTTTCAGAATTAATATGGGCCTCCCGTCCGCGTTTGCTTCGGGACTGTAAAGAGGTTTGAGTAAAACCCGAACCCTCATTCTTCCAGGGGAACCTCCATAATTACTCCTTGGAGTAATAGTTGTTCTAGTGCCAACAGGAGGGACTCTCTCTTCCGGGGATCCCTTGGCACGTTTGACCTCAAAATGGGAAGGAGGGGAGTCTTTTAACTCCAAACTGTATCCCAAACCTACTGCGGAGAGCACCTATCTGTCTTGATCGTGTCCCGCCAGGTCTCTTTGCGAACAACTGGAGTCCTCCCCCCACCCGACTGAGTGGGGGCTTCAATGAATTTAACTTTGGGGGAGGTTTTGTACCTCCCCTGACCCAGGGTTTCTTATTACCCTGCTACTGTCCCTGTTTTTTACCCCCGGGATTTAACCGAGGAGGCCGTCGGAACTGTTACACAGCCGATGCCCCAGGGACTGGAGAAGCAGGCCTCTTAAAGAGGGACCTCTAACTCTGCTTTTAACCGGCAAGAGCGTATTTTTACCGCTGGAAATTTTCTGGATATATTTGTCCAGGTTTTCCCTGAATAAGCGTTCACCATGAAATGGGACGCTAACCAGCCATTCTTTACAGGGAGCTTCAGCAGACCAGTTTCTGAGCCATAGGAGCCTACGCATATGTACTATAGACAGCGTAAGGCGGGAGGCCTGATGGACTGAATCCTCTATGGCGTCAACCGCAAAGCCTAAGGCTCTAGGTAGATCAGCTAGGGCAAAGCCTGCTGATCTGTCAAGTCCCTCAAGACCTGTTTCAACTGATCCTTCACTGCTTAGCAGACCCCAATAGCTGCTACTGCTGGTTGTATCACCAAGCAGATTTTCATAAGGACTCCAATCTTTTATCTATTGGGTTCTTGAACATTTGGACATTATCCACTGGACATGTCAGTGATTTATACATACAAGAGATGGCTGCGTCCACTGTAGGGACCTTCCATTTTTTTTTTTTTTTTTTTTGATGAACTTATCCTCCATGGGATAGACCACCGGAAATCTCTTGGGGGAATAAATATTTTCTCAGGACGTTCCCAATCCTGGTAAATGAGCCCTTTCAGTAAAGGGTGAAGTGGAAAAGAACAAACAGTCTGGGGGCTTCTAGCGACCCCAACGAGGATACAGTAGTGGTTGATGGTTCCGCAAGGTGCATTTTTAAATGCTGATCGGACCATGTTAGTCAGAGACTGAACCCATAATCTTTCAGCTTGAGATGCTGAGAAAAGGTTCCCCCACTGTTGATTCCTCTATAACAGAATCAACCTTATCCTGATCCCCTTCAGGCAGGTCGATCCCTGTATGGGACTGTTGCTCTGCTAACAGGCACTCTGAAGGAGGAGACGGAGATCGGGCGTGCTTTCCCTGACAGGGAGGCAGCGATAAATGTTGACAATCTCTCTCTAATCCTCCCAGAGCTGAGGAAAAAACCTCATCTGTTACATACACAGGAGCAGGTGACTGAGGACAGCCACAGTACCAAGTACCCCTGCGGGGTCTCTACGGTCACTTACCTCTGAACTTCAGGGGAGACTGGTGCAGCAGGAGTATGCCCAAGATCCTCAGAGCCCGATGAGACCCCCTTCGCTTCCTGGAAGATTCAGTTCCGGAGCTACTGGACGGCATATTCCTAAGCCTAAAGCTGAGGTATTCCAGCCGTAATACACCACTTTTACTGAGAATAGTCTAGCACAATTGCTGCTATATAACAGTTGGTGTCTACTAATGTGCCTTTCTAGGGGATGCCTGTATCAACCGCTTGCTGTATGCCTTTAAATGTTGCCAGCTCTGTCTCTGTACTTCATAGCCAGCTTACTGCAATAATGTGGCTTTTTAAAAACCTGCTGGGACGCCCGCACATGCGCAGAAGCGCTGCGGCGCGCACAGAGCGTCATCCCCCAGGCCCCGCCCCTTTTTCCGGCCACCTCTATATAGAGAGGCGCGTGCACGCGCGCGGCCACGTGCGCCTCGGCGCTAATTTTCAAACATGGAAACCAGGGACAGGAGCCAGGGCCCCCTTTGCCGCAGGCCGGGGGATAGACGAACACTGCAACAGGGCAGAGGAAACAGTTTCCTGTAGGAGAACTCACCAGCTGCCTGGACTTTGTTCTCTGAGAAGAAACTAGTCCATATGACAAGAAAAACATTCCACAGCGGCCTCTAGTGGACAAACACAGGTACCGCAGTTTAATATACTAAACATATATAAAAAAACATTCCTTTTTTTTTTTTTTTTTTCTTGACCACCATTAAAAATTATTACATTTTTTTAGTAGTTACAGGCATGCACAGATATTAGCGGGAATACCGTTAGGTAACAGACAGAAAGACAAATTAGGCTTGGGGGTCCCCCAATAGAACCAAGTTCCTGGGGGCCCCCACTTACCTGTTCCCCGCCGCAGGACTTTGTTTGGTCCACAAAAGCCCAAACTTCACCTATCACGGCAGGCATTGTAATCAAACCTTCAGGGACCGGGTTCCCAAGGATTCCACTCCCCTGGACCTGTATAGCACCCTGCACAGAAAACATCTTGGTCGTGGGTATGACCAGAGCTCTGGATCCCAGGGTCCAGCTCTCCTAAGAGAAGCATTACAGGCAGAACCTTGCTCTTCTCTGCAAGGCCCGGGTACCGACCGTTTAGCTATGAAGCTTTTTTGGTCGGATCCGGAATAGCTTACTGAGGCCCAAAAGAACCTGTACGCAAGCTCAGTGAAAAACACATGTTTCTTCTTGGCCAACACCTTAGACACTGGCAAAAAACTGAGGTGCTCCCGGATGGGAGGGGCTTATATAGGGGAGGGTACTTCCGGTTTTGGAAGTTGCCAGTGCCAGCACCTGACGGTAACTATATAACCCATTAGTAATGACTATGTCGCTCTGTGTCCCGTGATGTACGAAAAAGAAAAACAGTTTGTCATATTCCCGCAACCTGTGGCAAAATATAAAATATTCCATGGACTCAACATGCCTCTCAGTAAATAGCTTGGGGTGTCTACTTTCCAAAATGGGGTAATTTGGGGGGGTTTTGTGCTATTTTGGCATTTTATGGCCTTCGAAACTGTGATAGGTAGTGAGGAGTGAAATCAAAAATTTACGCCCTTAGAAATCCTGAAGGCGGTGCTTGGTTTTTGGGGCCCTGTACGCGGCTAGGCTCCCAAAAAGTCCCACACACGTGGTATCCCCGTACTCAGGAAAAGCAGCAGAATGTATTTTGGGGTGCAATTCCACATATAACCATGGCATGTGTGAGCAATATATCATTTAGTGACAACTTTTTGTACATTTTTTTTTTTTTTTTCTTTTTGTCATTATTCAATCATTTGGGACAAAAAAAAAATATTCAATGGGGTCAACATGCCTCTCAGCAAATAGCTTGGGGTGTCTACTTTCCAAAATGGGGTCATTTGGGGGGGTTTTGTACTGCCCTGCCATTTTAGCACCTCAAGAAATGAGATAGGCAGTCATAAATTTAAAGCTGTGTAAATTTCAGAAAATGTACCCTAGTTTGTAAACGCTATAACTTTTGCGCAAACCAATAAATATACGCTTATTGACATTTTTTTTACTAAAGACATGTGGCTGAATAAATTTTGGCCTAAATGTATGACTAAAATTGAGTTTATTCGATTTTTCTTATAACAAAAAGTAGAAAATATCATTTTTTTAAAAAATTTTCAGTCTTTTTCTGTTTATATCGCAAAAAATAAAAATCGCAGAGGCAATCAAATACCATTAAAAGAAAGCTCTATTTGTGGGAAGAAAAGGACGCAAATTTCATTTGGGTACAACATTGCATGTCCGCACAATTTACAGTTAAAGCAGCGCAGTGCCGAATCTCAAAAACAGGCTTGGTCCTAATGGCCCGAAATGGTCCGGGGCTTAAGTGGTTAATCACTGCTGGGGTTTTTATTTTTTTGCTAAACAAACAAAAAAACATGGAAAATGTTTGAAAAAAAAATAAAAAACATGTTTCATAGTTTGTTATAACATTTTGCAAACTGGTAATTTTTCTCCTTCATTGATATGCGCTGATGAGGCGGCACTGGTGGGCACTGATAGGCTGCACTGGTGGGTGGCACTGATGTATGCCACTGATGAGCACTGGTAGTGGACACTGATGGGCGTCACTGTGGGCAGAACTGTGGGCACTGATAGGTGGCGCTGGTGGTCACTGGTAGGCAGCACTGTTATGCATATGGCACCTCTCCTTCAGCAGGACCGATGTCCCTCTGACAGCCGCCGGTGATCGGCTATTTTTTTTTCCTCACGCAATCAGCGTGAGGAGAAAAAGTAGCCAATTACCAACTGTTTACATCACATGATCAGCTATCATTGTCTGACAGCTGATCACGTGGTAAGGGGTCAGGTTCGACCCCTTACTCAGATCTGTGATCAGCCGAGTCTCAATGACTCGCTGATCACAGAGCGCGCGGCACACACCCTGCAGGGAGCGCTCAGGCCGCTTGAGCACGGGAGGACGTCCAGGGACGCCCTCCCGGCAATTCAGGTCCGCGCTTGTAGCCGACTTTTGGCTATAGCGCGAATCTGAAGTGGTTAAGAACTGGGGTATGTAAACTTTTGATTGGGGTCGTTTGGATAGTTTCTGTTAACATTACGATTTAAAAATAGTAAACACAGTTGACTGATAATAAATGGCTTCAGCCAAACACTCATCATACTCAACTGTATGTACATGCGATTTTTTTTATTTTTACTAAATTTGCAAAGATTTCAAATAAATTTCTTTCACGTTGTCATTATGGGGTATTGTTTTTTTTTAGAATTTTGAGGAAAATAATGAATTTAATTAATTTTGGAACAAGACTAACATAACAAAATGTGGAAAAAATGAAGCGCTGTGAATACATTTCTGGATGCATTGTTAGGAAATAGAAGAAAGCAGACCTAAATAAAGAAAATTAATGCAACCATTACATCTAAGAATTGGTAAGCTGCAATAAATAAATGTTTGTTTTTGTGTTTAAAACCGCTTTCAAGTGACCATGAACTTATAGCAAAATTATTCAGACGACTCTACTAAACAAAAGAATAGCTGTGGCTGTGATCAGCCGCTGATTGCAGCTATTCATCTATAATGTGAAACCCCTCTCCTCCTACCACTGCTCCTATCCTGTCTGCTCTGCTTCCCCACTGCTACACAATCCTCTGCCGCTCTGACAGCTCCCCATCACCGATTTGATCCCCCCGTATCGCTGCTGGCTTCTTCTCCTATCCCTTCTGCCAGCTGCTGCGGAGGCAGACAAGGGATCAGGTTACATCTACTTGGGCAGAGGGGTTGGGTTGGTGCTTTGCTTTCAGAAAATGTATTCCATGCAATATGGCAACCTGGAAGCGTTCCATACACTACTGATACGAGACAACCCCAGAAATATTTCCTCCTTGTGTGACTGGTTCACTGATTTTCCAAAAAGTCTGCACAAACATACAAGTCAGATTTTAGGCATCTTCTGCGCTCAATAATGAAAAAGTCCCTCCCATTCGATGCGTCTGCCCAGGGATCCCTGGACCTGGCCACAAGCCTCGACACTTTGCGAATGAGTCAAGAGGCCAGGAGATCCACAACTGGTGTGCCCCATTTCTGACAAAGTAACTGAAACACCTCCGGGTGTAACGACCATTCCCCTTGGTCCAGCATCTTGCGACTCAGATAGTCCGCCTGACAGTTTTCTACGCCTGGATGTAAACAGCCGATAGAGCCGGCACGCTCCTTTCGGCCAAGCTTAGGATGTGAGCGACTTCCGACGCTGCAGCCAAGCTCCTTGTTCATCCCTGATGGTTGACAGAAGCCACCGCCGTGGCGTTGTCCGACTGGATCTTGACCAGACGCCCTTGAAGTCTCTGCGACCACTTGGAGAGGCACAGTCTGATCGCTCGAAGTTCGAGGACATTGATCGGCAGGCGATATTCGTCCGGAGTCCAGCAACCCTGGGCCGACTGGACCCCCCAGACTCCCCCCCCCCAAACTGTGAGGCTGGCGTCCGTCGTGATCATTGTCCCATGGAAAGAAAGGAACGACCTCCCAGACTGAAGAGCCGGGGATATCAGCCACTCTCTCAGGGAAGCCTTGACCAGGTGACATATGAATCCAGAGACAATGGAGATCTGTTCCATTTGGACAGGATCTCCTCCTGCAATACTTGAGTGTGAAACTGGGCACACGGTACTGCCCAAAACGGAGAGACAACCATTTGTGGGATGCTAACAATTGCACCGCCGACTGGAACTGCTCTAAAGGAAGGAAGACCTTCGCCTCCGAGGAGTGCAGGATCAAGCCTAGGTACTCCAGACGCTGAGTCGGTACCAACACCGACTTCTGCATGTTCAATACCCAACCAATTTCCTGGAGGGTCTGACTGGCTATAGACATGTCCTCCTCTAATTCTGAGCCAGAAGCAGCTCTCAGAAGAAGTTCGTCCAAGTAGCCCACGATAGCAATGCCTCGCTGTCTCAGCAAAGCCAGATCGGAGCAAGCACATTGTTAAAAACTCTTGGTGCTGACGCTATTGCAGAAGGGGACATGCAAGTATGAGTCCTTGATGTCCAGGGACGCCAGAAAATCCCCCGGATGGAGCGCAACAACCTCTGTGTGTTCCATCCTGAACTTTTGCACCCTCACAAAGGTATTGAGGGCCCTGACGTCCAAGATTGAATGGACACCGTCCTTCCTTGGGACCACCAACAGATTCAAATAGAATCCCTAAAACCGTTCCACCAGGGGCACAGGTAAAATTACTCCGCACCTGAGCAAGTCTTGTACTGCTCCCATCAAAACAGACCAACGAGCCGGAAGGAGAGGAAAATTTGAGGGAAGATCTGTTTGGTGGACAAGAAGAAACTATCTTGTACCCCGAAGTGACCACCTCGCAGACCCACTGGTCCGAGAGCAGGAAGTTCCACCAAGCTGCAAACTCGCTAAGCCGTCCCCCCACCCCTGAGTCAGGCGGGGGCAAAATTTCATGCGTTAGCAGGCTTGTTAGCCTGCTCAGTCGACTTGCACACCCAGGGACGCTTCTGTCCCCCAGCTGGATCCTTGTCAGTCTGGGAGGATCTGCCGGCTGACCCTGACTGACGAAAATACCACTTCTGCACAGAATAGGAGGGCCCGGCCAACGGTGCAGCTCCTTCCCCTTAGAGGACTGCAGGAGAAGAGTGCTCTTACCTCCAGTGACATCCTTAATAATGTCATCCAGCGAGGTACCAAAAAACCTCTGAAAGGCAATCTGCCAGAGCTCTTTTGGATGCTTGGTCAGTGGACCAGAATTTCAGCCATCAGGCGGGCAGTACCACCACAGATACAGAGGCTCTGGAAATCAAGGGGGCCGCTAGGGGTGCAACGGATCAAAAAACTCACGGATCAGATCGATCCTCGGATCAGGGGTCACGGATCGGATCGGCAAAAAAAAAAAATTACTAATATCCACAATCTTCCCCCCCCCCCTGTAATATCCACAATCTCCCCCCCCCTGTAATATCCACAATCTTCCCCCCCTGTAATATCAACAATCTTCCCCCCCTGTAATATCCACAATCTTCCCCCCCTGTAATATCCACAATCTTCCCCCCCTGTAATATCCACAATCTTCCCCCCCCTGTAATATCCACAATCTTCCCCCCCCTGTAATATCCACAATCTTCCCCCCCCTGTAATATCCACAATCTTCCCCCCCCTGTAATATCCACAATCTTCCCCCCCCCTGTAATATCCACAATCTTCCCCCCCCTGTAATATCCACAATCTTCTCCCCCTGTATTGGGCATCTCCCCCACTTAACTTACTCTCCCGCCGGCCAGTTCAGATCCACGAGCAGCGAGGGTGAGGGGTGATGACGTCAGCACGCACAAGGCGGCCGCCGCCGGGTGTACCAAGATGGCCGCGGCTCCGGAGCTAGGCCGAAGCCGCGGCCGATCCGTTGCACCACTAGGGGCCGCACTGTGTATGTGGGAGGAAACGGGAAACCCACGCAGACACAGGGAGAACATGCAAACTCCAAGCAGATGGTGTAGGGGTCCGGGTTCGAACCAGTGACCCTCTTGCTGCCAGGTGAGGGAGTTAACCACTACACCACAGTGCTGCCCCCAGAGTGGCATCACAGACATACACAAAGCCCTGTACCGTTAGGTCAGCCAGCCTTACGCACTCTGGAGGAAGCTTATGCTCCTCTACTGTCTGTTGCAAAATCCTTGCCCATTCAGTGAATGTCTGAGACACCAAAGTCGCAGCCAATATAGGTCGCAACGCTGACCCCAGCGTGGTGAACCTGGTGCGGGTCACCACTTCGGACCTCCTTTCAGTAGGGTCCTTAAAAGCAGGGGTTCCCTTTACCGGGAAAGTGGTTACCTTATGTACCACAACCGGAGGAGAGGCCCATTTTTTTTTTTTTTTTTTTAAAGGCACTCCCCAAAAGGATAACGGACCGCCATGCGCTGAGGGACCATAAAGGACCTCTGCGGCCGTTACGATTCCTTATCTATGACCTTTCAAAGAAAGTAACATAAGGAAAAAACTTTCACAAAGCGGTCAGAAGAAAGGTCACATACTGACAGATTTGTGTGACCCAAAGGAGACAGACTCCTCTGCGGAAGTCCCAGCTGAATCTACCAGCTGGAGTGTCCCGCACAGCATCAGAAGTGCACTCATAAGTGCCCTGTCTAGCACTCCCCAGAAAATGGAGGGGCGCTTTTTTACCCCCCTTACGCCCGCACACCGTTTCTACCCTGGCAACAAATGATTCCGCGACTGTCGACAGCATATCTATGGAAACCGAAGGTGCAAGGGCACTGTTAGCTGCCTCTGGCAATTTAGGGGAGGAAAGGTCACATACTGACTCCACTAACACCCCTCAGGGACCAAGTGAAAAACACTGAAGTCCACCCTCCTTGCTGCACTGACTGGGGGGGGGGTGTAACCCAGGAGACTCACCACCGCTGCCCGCCTTCCTTGTATACACAGCGTGTGTGTGATGAAAAAAACTGAGGAGAAAGTGCTGTGCGCCGTACAGAAAGCCAGTGCTAGAGGCCAAAACCCACTCCAAAATGGCCGCCAGACGCCTCAGATAAAAAGGGCGGGGACCACGAGAAAATGGCCGCCCGCAATCCCAACCTGCGCCACAGCTTGGCCACGACAAAATGTCCTCCAATGACAATTTTAAAAGAGAAAACAGACACACTAAAAATGGCGCCCTAGCCCCGGGATGTGGACGAGAAGGCCATGCAGAGACTTCCCAGGAAACAGACCCCCCTCACAGAAAGCGGACCCCGGTGCCCCACGGTCCCCCACAGGGACTCGGAGCCCCCCCACAGGTACACCCCGGTCGCAGCGGGCCCTAGGGCAGGAGGGGAAAGGGCGACAGAGAGAAGGGAAAGGGAGGACAGGAGAACCCCTTAATCCCGGGAATGCCCAGCTGTTCCATTCTGCCGAGACAGGAGGAACCACACTTTCCCCTCCTTGCGAGGACATGCTGGCGTGTCCCTGACAGACCCACAACCGATGGTACCGAGTAGCTGTCGGCCCAGTCCACTGTGAGTGAGACAGCAAGTAGCCCAGTCATATGTGGACCCGGAGCATGTGCTCACTGGCCACCCGTGGAGCCATGGGGTACGTTGTGGCAGAACCAGCGCGTAGCTAAGGACTGGCACCATGGGCCCCCCCCCCCCCCACATCCATCCCTCCCTCCTCACCCCCGGCCCGAGCATCGGATTGGCTCTCCCGCTCGGGCCTCTGCTTAACATCACCATCCGTGACACGGCTGTTCCTTGATTGGCTGCTGCCTCAGCCTTCCTCTGCCTGTGTAAATGTATGTGCCGGCTTCTCCCACAGGTGCGTGGCGTGCAGTGGCCGAGACTAGACAATACGCTGCCAGTGCCTGCCCTGGGCCTATCGCTGAAGAACTACAGGTAACAGCAGTGCCTGTGTCATGACACCACTGTGTACATCTTTTTGTATTGCAATACATCTGTTGTGGGCTTCCAGATTTTGATCTTGATGAAAACAACCTATACAGTATAGGCTGTTTTCAAAAAGATCAAAATATGGCCACAACAGATGTATTGCAATACATTGCAATATAGAAATATGTACATTCTCTAGGCTATATTTATATGGACATGGTGGAGTGAAGCTGAATTATCCTCAAAAGCTATTTCACACTGCCAGCTGGCCGCATTATCGGTAAAGCGCCGCTAGTTTTAGCGGCACTTTACCATCGCTATAGTGGCGCTATTCGGCTGCTAGTGGGGTCGAAGACAGGGTTAAATGCAACTGTGTATCGCCGCTGCCGAAACGCTTTGGTAGCGGTGCCCATTTATTTCAATGGGCAGGGGCGGTGGAGGAGTGGTGTATACAGTGCTGCTCCACTGCCCCAAAGATGCATGGATGACCTTAAAATGATGCCCCCCCCCCCCCCCTGACAAAAGTTCAGCGGACGCCCATGACTGGCAAGCTCGATGGTTAGTACTGGGAAGACTTCAAAGATCTACAATATCCAGCCTGTCACCCAGCCGGCAGTTGATAGAAGATATCACAAAAAAATACAAATAAAATAAAAAATTCTTCAGGACTCTGGGCCCAAAAGGGAGCCACGTCCTTCTCTGCTAGGCAGAAATAAACTGAGGCTGCTGACTGCAGGGTGGAGGGTTATGTAGGGAGGGACCACCCCCTGGGCGGGGCGGTTCAACTCTGTTAAAGTTACATCTTTTTAAGATAACCAACATGTTCTGCCTAGTCCTCTCCTATGAACAGGAACATAACCCACATGTCAAGATTTAATGAGCGGCGTCCGTCCATGGACGAAAAGAGAAAATAGGATTTTTTACTCACCGTAAAATCCTTTTCTCTGAGTCCATGGACCGACACAGCTTCTCTATTGACAAAGTGGGTATTATCCGTTAATTAGGAGTGACTAGGCAGAAAACTTGTAAAAAGTGTTGCATCACACCTTCTACAGTACCGCTCAGGGGGCGGACCCTCTGGGTATATCCCCTCAGTCTGCATCTCGCAGATCAGTTCGTCAAAAAGCAGTACAAACTTAAAAAGGAGGGGTGGGTGCTGTGTCGGTCCATGGACTCAGAGAAAAGGATTTTGCGGTGAGTAAAAAATCCTATTTACTCTTTCGTCCATGGGCCGACACAGCTTCTCTATTGACAAAGTGGGACGTCCCAAAGCAATGTCAGAGAAAAAACGAGGGGTGGTAACAGCATAAAAATAAACTTCACCCCAAACACAAAACAGCACTCCTCCAACGGAGGAGCTGCAACTCTAAATAGCCGTTTGCAAAACCTTGCGGCCGAAAGAGGCATCCGAAGATGCACCTACATCAACTTTGTAGAATTTTGTGAAAGTGTGAGCGGATGACCAAGTCGCCGCTTTACATAATTGGGAAACAGACGCTTGATGTCGGAAAGCCCAAGAGGCACCTATTGTCCTGGTCAAATGCGCCGTGACCGGAAAAGGGGACGCTTGACCCTTTAAGGCGTAAGCCTGGATTACTATCTGTCGGATCCACCTAGAGATGGTGGCCGACGAGACCGCTTGGCCCTTCTTGGGACCAGCCACCAAAACAAACAGTGAGTCTGACTTCCGGAACAGGGAAGTAGCAGATAGGTATACTCTCAAAGCTCGGACAACGTCCAAGGAATGCAACGCAGACTCCTTAGGATTTGACGGATGAGGACACAAGGATGGAAGTACAATGTCTTCATTGAGATGAAAAGCCGAAACGACTTTTGGAAGAAAGGAAGGCTGTGGCCGCAGCACCACCTTATCCTTGTGGAAAATCAAATAGGGAGCCT
Organism: Rana muscosa; assembly: GCA_029206835.1. NCBI lineage: Eukaryota > Metazoa > Chordata > Amphibia > Anura > Ranidae > Rana > Rana muscosa. The sequence goes on along the minus strand of CM055127.1, from coordinate 352,823,299 downwards.
TGCAGGACAAGACTGCCAGCTCAGAGACTCGTCTAACTGACGTAACAGCCACCAAAAAGACCACTTTCTGAGAAAGTGTCAACAGCGGAATATCTCTAATATTCTCAAACGGTGCCTTCTGAAGCACAGAGAGGACCAGGTTCAAGTCCCACGGAGGTAGCGGGGCACGGACCGGAGGGGCCACATGTCGAACCCCCTGCACAAATGTACTCACGAGAGAGTGAGTCGCCAGGGGTCGCTGAAAAAAAGACAGCCAGGGCAGATGTCTGTCCCTTAATCGTACTTAGGGCAAGCCTTAGGTCCACCCCATGCTGTAAAAACAGCAGGATTCTGGAAACCAAATAAGTACGCGGATGCCATTTCATTTCCTCACACATGGAGATGTAGGCCTTCCAAGTGTGGTGATAAACCTTCCTAGAGGACAGTTTCCGAGCACTTCTCATAGTAGAGATTACTGAATCTGACAGGCCCCGGTCTCTCAGTACCTGGTTCTCAACAGCCATGCCGTTAAAGCCAGTGACCTTAAAGCAGGATGGAGTATGGGACCTTGCGATAGCAGGTCCTTCCGTAGTGGTAGGCGCCAGGGGCCGTCTGCTACCAGACGTACTAGATCGGCGCACCAAGGACGCTGAGGCCAATCTGGAGCGATTAGGATCATTGGAATTCCCTCTGCCTCCACTCTGCGGAGCAGAAGAGGAAGAAGCCTTAAGGGAGGGAAGGCATAGATTAGCCGATACTGACCCCACGATGCCACCAACGCGTCAGTTGCGTCTGCCCATGGGTCTCTTGACCGGGCCACAAACCTCAATACCTTCCGATTGAGTCGGGAAGCCAGAAGATCGACGTCTGGTGTGCCCCATCTTTGGCAGAGGAGTTGGAACACCTCCGGGTGTAAGGACCATTCTCCCTGGTCCAGCATCTGGCGGCTCAGGTAGTCCGCCTGCCAGTTTTCCACACCCGGAATGTACACGGCCGACAGTGCCGGTACACTCATCTCTGCCCACTTCAGGATGCGAGCGACCTCCGATGCTGCAGCTGAGCTTCTTGTTCCTCCTTGATTGACATATGCCACTGCTGTGGCGTTGTCTGACTGGATCCTGACTGGACGCCATTGCAGCCTCTGAGACCATTTGAAGAGGCACAGCCTGATCGCCCGGATTTCCAGGACATTGACGGCAGGAGAGCTTCCTCTGGGGTCCAGCGACCTTGCACCGACTGAACACCCCAGACTCCCCCGCCAACCTGTAAGGCTGGCGTCCGTCGTAATCACTATCCAGTAAAACGGAAGAAATGACTTCCCGGCCATTAGAGCCGGTGCTGTGAGCCACCATACCAGGGATCTCCTGACTAGGTGGCTCACTCGGATTTGATAATCCAGAGCTGATGGACATCTGTTCCATCTGGACAGAACTTCCTTCTGTAACACTCGTGTGGTATTGAGCATATGGGACCGCCTCGAAGGAGGCTACCATGAGGCCTAACACTCGCATGCAAAAACGGAGTGACAACCAATTCCTGGAAGTCAGCTGCTGTACTGCAGCCCGAAGGGTCTGCAACTTCTCCACAGGGAGGAATACCTTTGCCTCTGAGGAATCCAGAATCAACCCCAGGTACACTAGTGAGTGGGCAACAATACTGACTTTTGCGTGTTTAGTATCCAACCACAGTCTCGAAGAGTCTGACAGGTAATGGACACTCTTACCTCTAATTCTGAGCTTGAAGGGGCCTTCAGCAGAAGTTCGTGCAAGTAGCCCATGATAGCGATATCCCGCTGTCTTAGAAGTGCCAGAATCGGAGCGAGCACCTTGGTGAACGTCCTGGGTGCTGAGGCAAGGGCAAACGGGAGGGCCACAAACTGGTAGTGGTTCCTCCCGATAGCAAATCCCAGAAACCACTGGTGTCTGGAGTATATGGGGGACATGCAGGTATGCGTCCTTGATGTCCAAGGAGGCCAGAAAGTCCCCCGAATGGAGAGCCGTGACTACAGATCGAACCGACTCCATCTGAAATCTTTGTACCTTCACAAAGCAATTGAGGGCTCTGAGATCCAAGATTGGACGAACCCCCTCCTTCTTCGGCACAATGAACAGATTTGAGTAAAAACCCTGACCCCGTTCCTGTTCTGGAATAACTACCCCGCGTTCCAGTAGACCCTGGACCGCCCCATACAGGGCCTCCCGACGGGTCGATAGTAGCTGGAGATTGGAGGTGAAGAATCTGTCCGGTGGACAAGATAGAAATTCTATCTTGTAGCCTCAGGAGATTACTTCGCAAACCCACCTGTCGGAGACTAGAGCTGTCCACTGAGTCGCAAATTTGCGAAGACGTCACCCCCACCCGAGAGCAGGGTGGGGGCGGACCTTCATGCAGACGCAGATTTGTCCGCAGGCTTGTTGGGTCTGCGGGACCAAGGACACTTTTGTCCTTGGGCAGGCGCCTTGTCGGCCTGGGGTCTTTTCCCTGTCGCCCTAGGGGGACGAAAAAACGCTTGCGTGCAGTAAAGGAGGGCCCTTGGCGTGGCCCCTACCCTTGCTAGTTTGAGGAAGCAAAGTGCTTTTACCTCCTGTGGCATCCTTGATGATGTCATCCATAGAGGCCCCAAAAAATAGGATTTTTATAACAGCTTACCTGTAAAATCCTTTTCTTGGAGTACATCACGGGACACAGAGCGACATAGTCATTACTAATGGGTTATATAGTTACCGTCAGGTGCTGGCACTGGCAACTTCCAAAACCGGAAGTACCCTCCCCTATATAAGCCCCTCCCATCCGGGAGCACCTCAGTTTTGTAGCAAAGCAATAAGTGTCCCCAAAGAGGGGCGGGAGCTCTGTGTCCCGTGATGTACTCCAAGAAAAGGATTTTACAGGTAAGCTGTTATAAAAATCCTATTTTCTTTCTCGTACATCACGGGACACAGAGCGACATAGTCATTACTAATGGGATGTCCTAAAGCAATGCCAAATGAGGGGGGGGATACACCATATATAAGCTGAGCGCTATCAGACATGAGGATCTTTTGCGGCCTGCAACACACTGCGCCCAAAGGCGACATCCTCCTGACTTCTAACGTCCACCTGGTAGAACCTAGTAAATGTGTGTACCGAAGACCATGTTGCGGCCTTACAGATTTGAGCCAGGGAGGCCTGGTGATGCACTGCCCATGAAGTTCCAACTGCTCTCGTGGAGTGCGCCCTAACTTTGAACGGAGGCGGTCTACTTCTCAAGCTATAGGCTTGTATTATGACCTGTCGAATCCACTTGGCTAAAGTAGATTTTGACGCTGCCTGACCCTTTCTGGGGCCTTCCGGCAGAATAAACAAAGTATCCGTTCTGCGAATCTGAGCAGTGGCTTTTAGATAAGCTTTAACTGCTCTTACTACATCCAAAGAATGCAATAACTTTTCCTCTACCGAAGTAGGCTTGGGGAAAAAAGAAGGAAGAACCACATCTTGGTTCAAATGAAAACTCGATACCACCTTAGGAAGAAAGGCTGGATGAGGACGTAACACTACTCTGTCCTTATGGATAACCAGATATGGCTCCTTACAGGACATAGCTGCTAATTCCGATACTCTTTTAGCCGAACAAATGGCTACTAGAAAAATCAATTTCCTGGTGAGAAGCACCAAGGAAATATGCTGTAATGGTTCAAATGGTTGTTTCTGTAGAACCGACAGAACCAAGTTTAGATCCCATGGACATATGGGAATATTAACCGGAGGACTAATACGCATCACTCCTTGTATAAAGGCTTTGACTAGTGAATGCGAAGCCAAGGGCCTTTGAAAAAATATTGACAAGGCCGAAATCTGACCTTTGATAGTACTCAAGGCAAGCTTCCTATCTACAGCCCATTGTAGGAAGTCCAGAATCCTACCTATTACGTATTTACGTGGATGCCATTTCTTGGCCTCACACCAGGCGATGTACGCCTTCCAGATTCTATAGTAGATCTGCCTGGATACCGGCTTCCTGGCATTGATCATGGTAGATACCACAGCATTAGAGAGCCCTCTCTTTTTTAGAATGTGGGCTTCAATAGCCAGGCCGTCAAACCTAGGGCTGGTAAGGAAGGGTGGTATATCGGTCCCTGCGAAAGCAGGTCCGGACGATGTGGGAGGGTCCAAGGACTCCCCACAGACATTTTTACAATCTCCGCGTACCATGCTCTTCGGGGCCACGCTGGAGCCACCAGAATCACTGGTTTCTTTTCTACCCTGATTCTGCGGAGTAATCGAGGTAACAATTGTGGCGGTGGGAATGCATATATCAGCTTGAACTGATCCCAAGGGAACACTAGGGCATCCGAGCCGCACGCTAGGGGATCCCTTGCCCAAGAGACAAACCTGTCCACTTTTGTGTTGAATCTGGATGCTAGCAGATCTACATCCGGTGTTCCCCACCGCTGACATATTGTCCGGAAAACCTCGGGATGAAGGGACCATTCCCCTGGGCATAATTGTTGGCGACTTAGAAAGTCCGCCTTCCAATTCTCCACCCCTGGAATGAATACCGCAGATATGGCTGGGACATATCTTTCTGCCCATCTCAGGATGTAATTTACTTCCCTTTGGGCTGCACGACTCCTGGTGCCCCCCTGACGATTGATATATGCCACTGCTGTGGCATTGTCTGACTGAACTCTGACAGGGGACCCTTGGAGTTTGGATGTCCATGCTACTAGGGCATACCGGGCTGCTCGTATCTCTAAGAGATTGATGGGCAGGGCCTTTTCCGCATCCGACCATCTGCCCTGGAGAGACCATTGCTCCAGTACTGCTCCCCAGCCTATAAGGCTGGCATCTGTAGTGACCACCTTCCAGGAAATCGGACTGAAGGATTTCCCTCTTTCCAGATTCTGGGGAACCAACCACCAGCGGAGGCTCCTGCGAACGGAAGGGGACAAGGACATTGGTAAGTCCAGAGCCTGAACTTTTTTGTTCCAGGCTGACAGTATGGCCCTTTGCAACTTCCTTGAATGGAATTGACCGTAGGGTACTGCTTCGAATGATGACACCATTTTTCCCAGCAGCCTCATGCACAGGCGTATGGATGGCTGTCTTTTTGAACCCACTAAGTGGATCAAATCTCTCAAAGACGACCCCTTTTCTTGAGGCAAGAAAATCTTTTTCTGGTCTGAATCCAACCTTAGCCCCAAGTATTCCAGACTTTTGACTGGTTTTAGGGCTGACTTGTCTCGGTTGATAATCCAACCGTGATATTCCAGATACTTGATTGTCTCGTGAACAACCACTTCTAGTTTTTCCACTGAGTGGTCTATCAGCAACAAGTCGTCTAGATATGCCATTATCGTTACACCTCGTGTTCTTAGATTGGCCAATAATGGGGCCAGAATTTTTGTGAACACTCTTGGTGCTGTGGCCAGACCGAAGGGTAAGGCTCTGAACTGAAAATGGCGCCCTTCTACCGCAAAGCGTAGAAATTTTTGGTGGGCTGGAAAGATGGGGATGTGCAAATAAGCATCTTTGATGTCGATCGAGGCTAACCATTCCTCCCCTTGTAGGGCAGTGGCTACCGATCGGATCGACTCCATCCGGAAAGTCCTGATATGTAGGAATTTGTTTAGCCCTTTTAGATTTAATATGGGCCTCACGTCCCCGTTTGGCTTCGGAACTGTAAAGAGGTCTGAGTAAAACCCGAACCCCCATTCTTCCAGGGGAACCTCTATAATTACTGCTTGAAGCAATAATTGTTCCAGTGCCAACAGGAGGGATCCTCTCTTCTGGGGATCCCTTGGCACGTTTGACCTTATAAAGCGGGAAGAAGGGGAGTTTTTTAACTCCAATTTGTATCCCAGATTTACTGCGGAGAGCACCCATCTGTCTCGGATCGTGTCCCGCCAGGTTTCTGTGAACAACTGAAGTCTTCCCCCCACCCGATTGGGTGGGGGCAACCCTTCATGCATTTGACTTTGGGGGAGGTTTTGTACCTCTCCTGCTCCAGGGCTTCTTGTTACCCTGTAACTGTCCCTGATTTTTACCTCCGGGATTTGACCGGGGAGGCCGTCGGAACTGTTTCACAGCCGATGTCCTAGGGACTGGAGAAGCCGGCCTCTTAAAGGAGGGACCTCTAACTCTATTTTTAACCGGCAAAAGTGTACTTTTACCGCTGGAAATTCTCTGGATATACTTGTCCAGGTCTTCCCCGAATAAGCGCTCCCCATGAAATGGGAAGCTGACCAGCAATTTTTTACAGGGAGCTTCAGCAGACCAGTTTTTGAGCCATAGAAGCCTGCGCATATGTACTACAGACAGCGTAAGGCGGGAGGCCTGATGGATTGAATCCTTTATAGCGTCCACCGCAAAGCATAAGGCTCTAGGTAGATCAGCTAGGGCAAGAGCCTGCTGATCCGGCAAGTCTCTTAAGACCTGTTTCAACTGATCCTTCACTGCTTGGCATACCCCTATAGCTGCCACTGCTGGTTGTGTCACCAATCCTGCTGTAGAAAAAGCAGATTTCAATAATGACTCCAATTTTTTATCTATTGGGTCCTTGAACATTTGGACATTTTCCACCGGACATGTCAGTGATTTATTCACACAAGAGATGGCTGCGTCCACTGTAGGGACCTTCCATTTTCTGATGAACTTATCCTCCATGGGATAGACCACCGGAAATCTCTTGGGGGGAGTAAATATTTTGTCAGGATGCTCCCAATCCTGGTAAATGAGCCCCTCCAGTAAAGGATGGATCGGAAAGGAACAAACAGTCTGGGGAGCTTTTAGCGACCCCAATGAGGAGACAGAAGTGGAGGATGGCTCCGCAAGTGGCATTTTAAATGCTGATCGGACCATATTAGTCAGGGACTGAACCCATAACCTCTCAGCATGTGATGCTGAGAACGGCTCTTCCACTGTTGATTCCTCTACAACCGAATCAACCTCATCCTGATCCCCCTCAGGTAGGTCGACCTCTGTATGGGACTGTTGCTCTGTTAACAGGCACTCTGAGGGAGGAGACGGAGATCGAGCGCTTTTCTCCTGTGACAGGGAAGCAGCGATTAATGCTGACAATCTCTCTTCCAGTCCTCCCAGAGCTGAGGAAAAAACCTCCTCTGTTACATACACAGGAGCAGGTGAACTGAGGACAGCCACAGTACCAGGTACTCCTGGGGGTGCCCTACGGTCACTAACCTCTGATTCTTCAGGGGAGACTGGTGCAGCCAAAGCATGCCCAAGATCCTCAGAGCCCGATGGAGACCCCCTATTCCTCCTGGAATTTCTAGTCCCGGAGTTTTTAGACGGCATATTCCTAAGCCACAAAGCTGAGGTATTCCAGCCGAAATACACCAGTTACTGATAATAGTCTAGCATAAATGCTGCTATAATAAACAGTTGGTGTCTACTAATGTGCCTTTCTAGGGGATGCCTGTATCAACCGCTTGCTGTATGCCTTTAAATGTTGCCAGCTCTGTCTCTGTACTTCATAGCCAGCTTACTACAATATTGTGGCTTTTTAAAACCTGCTGGGACGCCCGCACATGCGCAGAAGCGCTGCGGCGCGCACAGAGCGTCATCCCCCAGGCTCCGCCCCCTTTTCCGGCTCACCTCTATATATAGAGGCGCGCACGCGCGCGGCCACGTGCGCCCTCGGCGCTAATTTCAAACATGGAAACCAGGGACAGGAGCCAGGGCCCCTCTTTGCCGCAGGCCGGGGGATGGACGAGCACTGCAACATGGCAGAGGAAGCAGTTTCCTATAGGAGAACTCACCAACTGCCTGGACTTTGCTCTCTGAGAAGAAACTAGTCCACATGACAAGAAAACATTCCACAGCGGCCTCTAGTGGACAAACACAGGTACCGCAGTCTAATATACTAAATATATATAAAAAAACATTTTTTTTTTTTTTTTTTTTCTTGACCACCATTTAAAATTATTACATTTTTTTAGTAGTTACAGGCATGCACAGACTCTTGCGGGAATACCATTAGGTAACAGACAGAAAGACAAATTAGGCTTGGGGGTCCCCCAATAGAACCAAGTTCCTGGGGGCCCCCACTTACCTGTTCCTCGCCGCAGGACTTTGTTTGGTCCACAAAAGCCCAAACTTCACCTATCACGGCAGGCATTGTAATCAAACCTTCAGGGACCGAGTTCCCAAGGATTCCACTCCCCTGGACCTGTATAGCACCCTGCACAGAAAACATCTTGGTCGTGGGTATGACCAGAGCTCTGGATCCCAGGGTCCAGCTCTCCTAAGAGAAGCATTACAGGCAAAACCTTGCTCTTCTCTTTGCAAGGCCCGGGTACCGACCGTTTAGCTATGAAGCTTTTTTGGTCGGATCCGGAATAGCTTACTGAGGCCCAAAAGAACCTGTACGCAAGCTCAGTGAAAAACACATGTTTCTTCTTGGCCAACACCTTAGACACTGGCAAAAAACTGAGGTGCTCCCGGATGGGAGGGGCTTATATAGGGGAGGGTACTTCCGGTTTTGGAAGTTGCCAGTGCCAGCACCTGACGGTAACTAAATAACACATTAGTAATGACTATGTCGCTCTGTGTCCCGTGATGTACGAGAAAGAAAGTCTGTCGCCCTTAAAAGGCAGATCCAACAGGGCTTTCTTGGAGGTCTGGTCCGCAGACCAGCCCTTTAGCCAGATCAGGCGGCGTATTGCTACTGCATAAACCGAAGCTTTTGACAGCAGGGGAATAGTATCCATGTCTGACTCGCAGACAAACCTAAGGCCCTGGACCAACTGGTCGGCCAAAGTTATCTCATCAGGAAGAACAGGTCGCTCCTTAACCCCTGGAGTAGCAATCTTGCCCATTCAGTAAGTGTTTGAGACACTAGGGCCCCCGCAAATGCCGGGCATACTGCGGAGCCTACCACTGAGTATAGGTAGCGAGCGAGTGCTTCAGCCTTCTTATCCACAGGGTCCTTGAAAACAGGAGCCCCTTTTACTGGAATTGTGGTGGCTCTATTAAGTCTGGACACCGGAGGGTCCACTATAGGGGGAGAGGTCCATTTCTTCAGAAAACTCTCCTCAAAAGGGGTACCGTACCGCAAACCTCTTTGGGGCTGTAAAGACCCTCAGTGCGTTCTCCCATTCCTTGTATAAGAGTTTATCAAAATAAAGACACACAAGGGAACACCTTAGCAGTGCGGGCAGGTTTATGAAACCCAAAGTGGACCGGAGTCTCTGCTGCTTCTGCAGTTTTTTCCAATTTTAGCGTATCCCGCATTGCAGTAATAAGGTCAGATACCAATGCCGTCTCGCGTACTGACCTGGACTTGGAGTCATCCTCACTGTCCGGTCACGGTCTGCAGTCTCTGATGCGTCAGAATCTGGGCCCTGAGCCGTAGCTGGACCTGGTTCTGCATCAGAATTATCCCTAGAAGCTTGCAGGGGATGGGGGCGTTTACTACCCCCTGTATTCCCGTGTGCTGCTTCCACCCTGGCAGCAAATGCCTCTAGGATTGCCGTCATAGCAATCATAGACACCTCAGGGGCACCAGCTGCTAAATCTGGTGTTTCAGGGGAGAAGACATCTGGCTCAGATGCCATGCTGACCACGCGCTGACACCCACAGGGCTCCAGGCAAGATATCAATAGGCCACCCTCCTGTGCTGCAGAGATGCTGGGTCACCCAGAGGACTCACCACCCTTAGATCGGTACCGCTATGCTGCCGTGTGCTGCGCCTGTGATGCTGTCCCACTGCTTCAGTGTCAGTCTCCTTTTTTTATCAGTGCTTCCTGTGTGAATTTCTCGCGCCAGTGTAATGCACCCTAGAGGCCGGAGACTCGCAAAATGGCCGCCAAACGTCTGTATGGAAGATAATGTGGGCTAAGAAAATGGCCGCCGAGCCAAAGATAGAGGCCAAAGCAGCCGTAGACCACAAGAAGATGGCTGCTGAACGGCAATATATACATACAGCGTGGATCATTACAAACATGGCCGCCGATCAGTCGATAGAGGCCAGAGGGTGTGGAACTACGAGAAAATGGCGCCGAAACCACAGGAAGATGGCCGCCGGGCAGTCACTAGAGGCCGAACCCGGCATGGACCACCGCAAAATGGCCGCCGACAGCATGGAGGGGGAAGAAGCACACACAGGTAAGCAGAAATGACATCTTTTTAAATGTTAGTTACAGCCAGCCCCGCTCCAGTGGAACCCCCTAGGTGACCCCCAGCAACTTTAGCTAGAAGCCCAGGGAGGAGGGAAGGGCAAGGAGAGAGGGAAGAAAGGGGCCACAACCACTTACTTGGTCTCTCCAGGAATGTCCAGCCAAATCACCCAACTAAGGCAGGGGAGTTTACTTACTTATCCTGCATGAATCATGCTGGAAGACATTCCAAACAGATCATCGTCCACGCACGGAAGGTGACGGTTGGCCAGGCATGCTGTGATTGGACCCAAGGGGACGATCATATGTATGCCCTGGAGTGCGACGCTCTCCGGACAGGCTGCTGCGACTCGGCCGTAAGGTCAGCCGAAGCCGAGCGGTCCGATGCAAGCCTTGGAGCGTAGGCTCACCGGCCACCCGTAGAGCGACCGGCATGTCGTGGAAAACCCAGCGCGTAGCTAGGGTAGGCACACGCTCGATGGCTAAAACTGGGGAGACTACAAGGATCGAGGATCCAGCCTGTCACCCAGTCGGCAATTGATCGAAGTTCGCAGCTAACAAAAAATAATAATTTAGCAAAAAAATATATTTTTCCCCCGGACCAATGCGCCCTAAGGGAGCCATGTCCAACTCCTTGCTAGACAGAAAAAAACTGATCTGCGAGATGCAGACTGAGGGGATATACCCAGAGGGTCCGCCCCCTGAGCGGTACTGTAGAAGGTGTGATGCAACACTTTTTACACGTTTTCTGCCTAGTCACTCCTAATTAACGGATAATACCCACTTTGTCAATAGAGAAGCTGTGTCGGTCCATGGACGAAAGAGTAATGCTGATTATACCTAATTTTAGAGCGTGCTCACATGGGCAGGGTCAGCCAGGTATTTCAGGTGTTACAGGAGGCCATTTTACACAGCACAAGCACTGTGCTGTAAAACATGCTTTAACCCAGGCATGTCCAAAGTCTGGCCCGCGTTCCGGTTTGATGTGGCCCCCACTTGGGATTTACATATACATTCTAATGTGGCCCCAAGTATTTCCGCGTGTTATTTATTTTTATTTTTTTGAATTCATCTTCATCATGACAAATCCCGAAGCGCCGCTCTCATTGTTAGGTTGAGAGGGGCGTGTACACAAGTCTATTTGCCAGAGCCTCTATGAAGCTGACAGCGCGCAAAGCCAATCACAGGCACTGTGACATTTCGCAGTCCGCAGATGCAGAGATCTGGAAACGTAGAGTGCCTGTGATTGGCTCTCCGCGCTGTCAGCTTCATAGCGGCTCTGGCAAATAGACTTGTGAACATGCCCAGCTACACGCCCCGCTCATCCTAACAATGAGAGCGGCGCTCGGGATTTGTCATGCTGAAGATTAATCCAAAAAATAAATAACACGCGGATGGGGGCCACATTAGAATGAATATGTAAATACATGCCCCGCTCATCCTAACAATGAGAGCGGCGCTCGGCACGCAGAGGCAGAGATTTGGGAAAATGTCACAGTGCCTGTGATTGGCGGTGGCGCTGCGCTGTCATCTTCCTTGCAGTCTCGGGCACATCTACTTGTGAACACGCCCGACCTTCCTTACAGTCAGGGAGAGGGCTGGATGGCTGAAGGAGACGTCACTACGAAAAAGTAAATAAAAAACACAAGCTCATCTTTAGTGAGAGGCACTGGCTGGCTGCAGAAGGAAAGAATATTATTTTAAAAAAGTACATAAAACACCCAAGCTCATAATTTGCATTTCATTTAAGGCCCCTTTCACACTGGGGCGAGAGGTGCGCTGACGGTATAGCGCCGCTATTTTTAGCTGCGCTATTCCGTCGGAATTGTGGCAGTATTCGGCCGCTAGCGGTGCAGTTTTAACCCCTTGCTAGCAGCCGAAAAAGGGTTAATACCGCCGGCAATGCGCCTCTGCAGAGGCGGTATAGCCGCGGTTTTCCCATTGTTTTCAAATGGGAAGGAGCAGGGAAGAAGCGGTAAACACACCGCTCCTTCACCGCTCCAAAGATGCTGCTAGCAGGACTTTTGGAGCGGTCCTGCTAGCGCACCGCTCCAGTGTGAAAGCCAAAGGGCTTTCACACTGGAGAAACAGCAGCCGCTGTTTAGGGTAGGTTTGCAGGCGCTATTTTTAGCGCAATAACGCCTGCAAACCGCTCCAGTGTGAAAGGGGTCTTAATGGTTCAAAGAAAGTCAGGTAAAATGGTCGGCCCTCACGCATGTTCACTTCAGGAAATCTGGCCCTCTTTGAAAAAAAGTTTGGACACCCCTGCTTTAACCGCTTGCCGACCAGCCGCCGTCATTATACTCCGGCAGGTCGGAACGATCCCGCGAACCGTCGTAGCTGTAAGTCGGTCCCTTTAAGCGGGATAAGCAAGCGCACGCGCTGCATTGCTGGGGTGCCGATGCTCGTGACTGGCAGTTGCGATGACCACCGGCCACGAGCGATCGCATGCACGAGAGGCAGAACAGGGACGTGTGTGTGTGTGTAAACGCACACATCCCTGTTTCGTGAGGAGAGACAGATTGCGAGTTCTTAATAGCTAGGAATCGCGATCTGTCAGCTCCTCTAGGTCAGTCCCCTCCCCCCACAGTTAGAAACACACCTAGGGAACACAATTAACCCCTTGATCGGCCCCTAGTGTTAACCCCTTCCCTGCCAGCGACATTTTAACAGTAATCAGTGCATTTTTATAGCACTGATCGCTGTATAAGTGCCAGTGGTCCCAAAAATGCATCAAAGGTGTCCGATATGTCCGCCATAATGTCGCAGTCCCGATAAAAATTGCTGCCATTACTAGTAAAAAAAAAATAACGAAAATGCTATAAATCTATCCCCCATTTTGTAGACCCTATAACTTTTGCGCAAACCAATCAATATACGCTTATTGCGATTTTTATTACAAAAATATGTAGAATACATATCTGCCTAAACTGAGAAAAAATGTGCTTATTTAAAAACAATTGGAGGATATTTATTATAGCAAAAAGTACAAAATAATGGGATTTTTAGACTCACCGTAAAATCCTTTTCTCTGAGTTCATGGACAGACACAGCATCTTATTCTCGACATTAGGGTATTGGCCTTCTATCAGGAGAGGACTAGGAAGAAAAGCATGTTAGGTGTTAAACATACATCAAAACTGTACAGTACCGCTCTGGGGGTAGCGGTCCCACTAGGTACAACCCCTCTCCTTGCATCATGCAGCTCAGTTCGTCAAACAGAAGTACAAACATATAAAAGGAGGGGAGGGTGCTGTGTCCGTCCATGAACTCAGAGAAAAGGATTTTACGGCGAGTACAAAAATCCCATTTTCTTTTTCGTTCATGGACGGACACAGCATCTTATTCTTGACATTAGGGACGTCCCCAAGCATTGTCAAAAAAGAGGGGTGGGAACAGCAATCAAACCAACTTCACTCCAAAAAAACAGAGCTCTTTAACGGAGGAGTTGCAACCTCAAACAGTTGCCTGCAAAACTTTGCAGCCGAAGCAGGCATCCGCAGACGCACGCTGGTCAACCTAGTAAAACTTAGTGAAAGTGTGAACGAATGACCAGGTCGCCGCCTTACACACCTGTGAGACCGACGCTTAATGTCGGAAAACCCAGGAGGCACCTATTGCCCTGGTCAAATGCGCCGTGACAGGAAAGGGAGGCGCCCACCCTTTAAGGGCATAGCCTGATCACAATCTGTCTGATCCACCGAGACACGGTGGCCGACGAGACCGCCAGGCCTTACTATGGGCCAGTCGCAGACACAAACAGTGAATCTGAGTCGTAGCAGACAGGTACACCCGCAGAGCTTGTACCAATCCCAAGGAAAGCAAGCAACCTCTTGGATTGCGACGGCCAAGGACACAAGGATGAAGCACAATGTCCACATTTTGATAAAAAAAAGGCCGAAAACAAACCTCAGGTAGAGACAAGGCTGCGGACGCAGCACCGCCCTATCCCTTAGGATGAGAAAGTAGGGAGACTTGCAAGACAAGGCCGCCAACTCAAAAAACCCCTGGTAGAGGTAACATCCACCCGAAAGCTACTTACCAAGAGAGTGCCAACAGGGGAATCTCTCTATGTACTTTAAAAAAGGTGGTTTCTGAAAACACCCAGGGTACCAGATTCAATCCCACAAGGCCGCAGTGATTGAACCAGAAGGGCCACACGTGGAAACCCTTGGACAAACGTACCCACCAGTGAATGAGCCACCAAGGGTCACGAAAGAAACCAGCCAAGGCTGATCTCCGCCCCTCATTGGAGCGAAAAGCAAGTCTTTAAACCAGTCCACGCTGTCAAAAAGAAACAGCAGGATCCTGGAAACCGAATAAGTACGTGAACGCCACTTCATCTCCACACCTAGAGATGTAGGCCCTTCAAGTGCGATGGTAATTCATCCGAAAAGATGACTTCCGTGCCCTCAGCATGGAGGAAGCACTGAACCGACGGGCTACAGTCACTTAGTATCCCGACTGTCAATAGCCATGTCGTGAAGTCCAGCGACTGCAAGCAGGATGAAATGTATGACCTTGCGATAAAAGGTCCTATCGTATTGGCAGCCGCCAAGAAACATCTGCCACCAGTCGCACTAAAGCGGCGTACCATGGACACCAAAATCAATCTGGGGCAAGTAGACTACTCAGATCCCCTCGGCCACTACTCTGTGAGCAGATGAGGAAGAGTAATTTCAGGAGGAAGGCATACATAGCCGAGACTGTCCCCACAGGACCTCAAACGAGTCTGACGCGTCCTCCCAGGATTCTTCGATCCTGGCCACAACCTCAAAACCTTTCCGATTGGGTCGAGAAGCCAGGAGATCCCCAGCAGGTGATTCCCATCTCCAGTAGAGGAGTCGAAACACCTCCGGGTGTAGAGACTATAGCCCATGGCCCAGCAACTGCCGACTCAGGGAGTCCGCCTGCTAGAGTTCTACGCCCAGACTGTATGCGGGTGATAGGGCCAGCACATCTTTGCCCCGCTCCAGCAGGACGTGAGCGACAGCATGCAGCAGCTGAAAGATTTGTTCCCCATCGATGGGTGACATATGCCACCACCGTGGCGTTATCCAACTGGATCCTGACTGGACGTTCCCGCAGCCTCCGTGACCAAGTGGAGGGGCCAGCCTGAACGCCCGAAGGAGCACCCTGATCGGCAGGCGGGGTTCTTCCTGCGTCCAGCGACCCTGTGTCGTCCAACAAAAAGGAAAACGACTTCCCGGACTGAAAGGCCAGAGACCTCAGCCACCGGATCAGGGATCCCTGACTAGCCGGCTCACCCGGATTTGACAATCCAGAGACAATGGAGATGTGTCCCATGTCGACAGGATCTCCATCTTGCAAGACTCGAGTGTGGATTAAACACACGGGACCGCCTCGAATGTGGCTACCATGAAAAAACAGGACACGCATGTAAAAGCGCAGGGACCACCACCAGCGTGACGCCCACCGCTGTACCGCAGCCTGAAGAGTCTGCAACTTGCGAAGGGAGAAAAAGACTCTCGCCCTTGAGGAGTCCAGATCGAACCCAGGTATTCCAGGCGCAAAGACGGCACCAACACCGACTTCTGGGGGTTCAGTACCCAACCAAAACTCCCGAAGAGTCAGACTGGCGATCGCCACATCCACCCCGAATTCTGAGGTGGAATCTGCTCTCAGATGGAGATCGACAAAAACAGCCCATGATTGTGATCCCTCGTTGCCACAGCAAGGCCAGGATCGGGGCGAGCACCCTGAAGGAACTCCCGGTGCCGACACCAGGCCAAAAAGAGAGAGCCACCATCTAGCAGTGCTCATCCCAGACTGCAAACCGCAGAAACCTCAAAATGCCTGACGCATATGGGGGCTGCAATAAAATGCGTCCTTGATGTCCAAGGATGGCAGCAAGAAAATCCCCCGGATGTAGGGCAGCGACCACAAAGTGACAAGCTGCCACCCTGAACCTTTGTGCTATAACAAAGCTGTTGAGGGTCTTGAGATCCAGGACCGGACCGACCCTCCCTTCTCTGGGACTACAGATTTTAGATTCCTTGAAAAACCTTTCCGGCGCCAGCACAGCACTATCCCCTGCGCATAAGCAGGTCCTGCACTGCCTCAAACAAGGCAGTCCGGCAAGCCAGAAGGGGATGAAGGTTGGAGGAAAAAAACAAACAGTTTTTTGGTGGATAAGAGAAGAAAAACTCCATATTGTACCCAGATGAAACCACTTCACAGACCCACTGGTCGGAAGTAGGGAGGTCCACAGAGCTGCAAGCTCACTAGGGCAACCCCCCACCCCATAGTCGGGCGGGGGCAAAAGCCTCCATGTCGCCGCAGATTTGCTCGCAGGCATGTTTTGCTTGCGAGAAACCGGGATACTTGTTTAGTCCCTAAGCGGGCACCCTGTCGGCCTGAGGCCGCTTACCTGCGAGCCCGGCGGTAGGAAAAAACCGCTTGTGAGCGGGGAAAAAAGAAGGGCCCTGGCCTACGGCGCGGCTCCTTACCTTTTCTGAGTTTGTAAGAGCAGAGTGCTCTCCCCCCAAACAACATTTTATTAATGCCATCCAGCGAGGTTCCAAAACCTCTAACCCCGGGAGAGCAAATCCGCCAGAGCCTTCCTGAACGTCTGGTCCAGCATCCCAGTCAAATCATGCGGGGTAGCCCCACCGCAGATACTGATGGTACTTGACAGCCAGGAAGCTGTATCTAAGGCCACATTGCAGACATATTTAATGCCATGCACCACCTGGTCTGCTATCATGAAGACCGGGGAAGCATTTGCTATCCAAATCACGGTGCATCAAATCTTGTCCATTAAGGACGTATCAGTGACCCCAGGGTCGTGGCCAACAGTGGCCGCAATGCTGACCCCATACCTGAACAAGGGCCGGGCCCTGGATACCAGGGGGCCCCATCGGGGGAGATGTCCCTCATCAGGAAACATTCCGCAAAACCGACAGACATGCGATTTTTTGAAACGCTGCGGTCGTTCCCATTTTTTGCATGTAAACTTATCCAATAAGCTTGTAGGGAAAACCTCCCAGCGGTGCGGGCCAGCTTGTAGGACCCGGAAGGGACCGACGCCATAAGAGATGCATTCGCCGTAACCTCCCTTTTTATTGGGAAGCCCGCACATGGTGATAATAATAGGATTTTTATAACAGCTTACCTGTAAAATCCTTTTCTTGGAGTACATCACGGGACACAGAGCGACATAGTCATTACTAATGGGTTATATAGATACCGTCAGGTGCTGGCACTGGCAACTTCCAAAACCGGAAGTACCCTCCCCTATATAAGCCCCTCCCATCCGGGAACACCTCAGTTTTGTAGCAAAGCAATAAGTGTCCCCAAAGAGGGGTGGGAGCTCTGTGTCCCGTGATGTACTCCAAGAAAAGGATTTTACAGGTAAGCTGTTATAAAAATCCTATTTTCTTTTTCGTACATCACGGGACACAGAGCGACATAGTCATTACTAATGGGATGTCCTAAAGCAATGCCAAATGAGGGGGGGGATACACCATATATAAGCTGAGCGCTATCAGACATGAGGATCTTTTGCGGCCTGCAACACACTGCGCCCAAAGGCGACATCCTCCTGACTTCTAACGTCCACCTGGTAGAACCTAGTAAACGTGTGTACTGAAGACCATGTTGCGGCCTTACAGATTTGAGCCAGGGAGGCCTGGTGATGCACTGCCCATGAAGTTCCAACTGCTCTCGTGGAGTGCGCTCTAACTTTGAACGGAGGCGGTCTCCTTCTCAAGCCATAGGCTTGTATTATGACCTGTCGAATCCACTTGGCTAAAGTAGATTTTGACGCTGCCTGACCCCTTCTGGGGCCTTCCGGCAGAATAAACAAAGTATCCGTTCTGCGAATCTGAGCAGTGGCTTTTAGATAAGCTTTAACTGCTCCTACTACATCCAAAGAATGCAATAACTTTTCCTCTACCGAAGTAGGTTTGGGGAAAAAAGAAGGAAGAACCACATCTTGGTTCAAATGAAACCTCGATACCACCTTAGGAAGAAAGGCTGGATGAGGACGTAACACTACTCTGTCCTTATGGATAACCAGATATGGCTCCTTACAGGACATAGCTGCTAATTCCGATACTCTCTTAGCCGAACAAATGGCTACTAGAAAAATCAATTTCCTGGTGAGAAGCACCAAGGAAATATGCTGTAATGGTTCAAATGGTTGTTTCTGTAGAACCGACAGAACCAAGTTTAGATCCCATGGACATATGGGAATATTAACCGGAGGACTAATACGCATCACTCCTTGTATAAAGGCTTTGACTAGTGAATGCGAAGCCAAGGGCCTTTGAAAAAATATTGACAAGGCCGAAATCTGACCCTTGATAGTACTCAAGGCAAGCTTCCTATCTACAGCCCATTGTAGGGAGTCCAGACTCCTACCTATTACGTACTTACGTGGATGCCATTTCTTGGCTTCACACCAGGCGACGTACGCCTTCCAGATTCTATAGTAGATCTGCCTGGATACCGGCTTCCTGGCATTGATCATGGTAGATACCACAGAATTAGAGAGCCCTCTCTATTTTAGAATGTGGGCTTCAATAGCCAGGCCGTCAAACCTAGGGCTGGTAAGGAAGGGTAGTATATCGGTCCTTGCGAAAGCAGGTCCGGACGATGTGGGAGAGTCCAAGGACTCCCCACTGACATTTTACAATCTCCACGTACCACGCTTTTCGGGGCCACGCTGGAGCCACCAGAATCACTGGTTTCTTTTCTACCCTGATTCTGCGGAGTAATCGAGGTAACCATTGTGGCGGTGTGAATGCATATATCAGCTTGAACTGATCCCAAGGGAACACTAGGGCATCCGAGCCGCAAGCTAGGGGATCCCTTGTCCGAGAGACAAACCTGTCCCCCTTTGCGTTGAATCTGGATGCTAGAAGATCTACATCCGATGTTCCCCACCGCTGACATATTGTCCAGAAAACCTCGGGGTGAAGGGACCCTTCCTCTGGGCCTAATTGCTGGCGACTTAGAAAGTCCGCCTTCCAATTCTCCACTCCTGGAATGAATACCGCAGATATGGCTGGGACATATTTTTTCTGCCCATTTCAGGATGTAATTTACTTCCCTCTGGGCTGCACGACTCCTGGTGCCCCCCTGATGATTGATATATGCCACTGCTGTGGCATTGTCTGATTGAATTCTGACAGGGGACCCTTGGAGTTTGGATGTCCATGCTACTAGGGCATACCGGGCTGCTCGTATCTCTAAGAGATTGATGGGCAGGGCCTTTTCTGCATCCGACCATCTGCCCTGGAGAGACTATTGCTCCAGTACTGCTCCCCAGCCTATAAGGCTGGCATCTGTAGTGACCACCTTCCAAGAAATCGGACTGAAGGATTTCCTTTTTTCCAGATTCTGGGAAACCAACCACCAACGGAGGCTCTTGCGAACGGAAGGGGACAAGGACATTGTAAGTCTAGGCCTGAATTTTTTGGTTCCAGGCTGACAGTATGGCCCCTTGCAAATTCCTTGAATGGAATTGACCGTAGGGTACTGCTTCGAATGATGCCACCATTTTTCCCAGCAGCCTCATATACAGGCGTATGGACGGCTGTCTTTTTTGTACCCACTAAGTGGATCAAATCTTTCAAAGACAACACCTTTCCTCGAGGCAAGAATATTTTTCTCTGGCCTGAATCCAACCTTAGCCCCAAGTATTCCAGACTTTTGACTGGTTTTTAGGGCTGACTTGTCTCGGTTGATAATCCAACCGTGAGATTCCAGATACTTGATCGTCTTGTGAACGACCACGTCTAGTTTTTTCACTGAGTGGTCTATCAGCAACAAGTCATCCAGATATGCCATTATCATTACACCTTGTGTTCTTAGATTGGCCAATAAAGGGCCAGAATTTTTGTAAACACTCGTGGTGCTGTGGCCAAACCGAAGGGTAAGGCTCTGAACTGAAAATGGCGCCCTTCTACTGCAAAGCGTAGAAATTTTTGGTGGACTGGAAAGATGGGAATGTGCAAATAAGCATCTTTGATGTCGATCGTGGCTAACCAATCCTCCCCTTGTAGGGCAGTGGCCACCGATCGGATCGACTCCATCGGAAAGACCTGATATACAGGAATTTGTATAGCCCTTTTAGAATTAATATGGGCCTCCCGTCCGCGTTTGCTTCGGGACTGTAAAGAGGTTTGAGAAAAACCCGAACCCTCCTTCTTCCAGGGGAACCTCCATAATTACTCCTTGGAGCAATAGTTGTTCTAGTGCCAACAGGAGGGACTCTCTCTTCCGGGGATCCCTTGGCACGTTTGACCTCAAAAAATGGGAAGGAGGAGAGTCTTAACTCCAAACTGTATCCCAAACCTACTGCGGAGAGCACCTATCTGTCTTGATCGTGTCCCGCCAGGTCTCTTGCGAACAACTGAAGTCCTCCCTCCACCCGACTGAGTGGGGGCTTCAATGAATTTAACTTTGGGGGAGGTTATGTACCTCCCCTGACCCAGGGTTTCTCATTACCCTGCTACTGTCCCTGTTTTTTATCCCCGGGATTTGACCGAGGAGGCCGTCGGAACTGTTACACAGCCGATGCCCCAGGGACTGGAGAAGCAGGCCTCTTAAAGAGGGCCTCTAACTCTGCTTTTAACCGGCAAGAGCGTATTTTTACCGCTGGAAATTTTCTGGATATATTTGTCCAGGTTTTCCCTGAATAAGCGTTCACCATGAAATGGGACGCTAACCAGCCATTCTTTACAGGGAGCTTCAGCAGACCAGTTTTTGAGCCATAGGAGCCTACGCGTATGTACTATAGACAGCGTAAGGCGGGAGGCCTGATGGACTGAATCCTCTATGGCGTCAACCGCAAAGCCTAAGGCTCTAGGTAGATCAGCTAGGGCAAAGCCTGCTGATCTGTCAAGTCCCTCAAGACCTGTTTCAACTGATCCTTCACTGCTTAGCAGACCCCAATAGCTGCTACTGCTGGTTGTATCACCAAGCAGATTTTCATAAGGACTCCAACCTTTTATTTATTGGGTTCTTGAACATTTGGACATTATCCACTGGACATGTCAGTGATTTATACATGCAAGAGATGGCTGCGTCCACTGTAGGGACCTTCCATTTTTTTTTTTTTTTGATGAACTTATCCTCCATGGGATAGACCACCGGAAATCTCTTGGGGGAATAAATATTTTCTCAGGACGTTCCCAATCCTGGTAAATGAGCCCTTTCAGTAAAGGGTGAAGTGGAAAAGAACAAACAGTCTGGGGGCTTCTAGCGACCCCAACGAGGATACAGTAGTGGTTGATGGTTCCGCAAGGTGCATTTTTAAATGCTGATCGGACCATGTTAGTCAGAGACTGAACCCATAATCTTTCAGCTTGAGATGCTGAGAAAAGGTTCCCCCACTGTTGATTCCTCTATAACAGAATCAACCTCATCCTGATCCCCTTCAGGCAGGTCGATCCCTGTATGGGACTGTTGCTCTGCTAACAGGCACTCTGAAGGAGGAGACGGAGATCGGGCGTGCTTTCCCTGACAGGGAGGCAGCGATAAATGTTGACAATCTCTCTCTAATCCTCCCAGAGCTGAGGAAAAAACCTCCTCTGTTACATACACAGGAGCAGGTGACTGAGGACAGCCACAGTACCAAGTACCCCTGCGGGGTCTCTACGGTCACTTACCTCTGAACTTCAGGGGAGACTGGTGCAGCAGAAGTATGCCCAAGATCCTCAGAGCCCGATGAGACCCCCTTCGCTTCCTGGAAGATTCAGTTCCGGAGCTTCTGGACGGCATATTCCTAAGCCTAAAGCTGAGGTATTCCAGCCGTAATACACCACTTTTACTGAGAATAGTCTAGCACAATTGCTGCTATATCACAGTTGGTGTCTACTAATGTGCCTTTCTAGGGGATGCCTGTATCAACCGCTTGCTGTATGCCTTTAAATGTTGCCAGCTCCGTCTCTGTACTTCATAGCCAGCTCACTACAATATTGTGGTTTTTTTAAAACTGCTGGGACGCCCGCACATGCGCAGAAGCGCTGCGGCGCGCACAGAGCGTCATCCCCCAGGCTCCGCCCCTTTCCCGCCTCACCTCTATATATAGAGGCGCGTGCACGCGCACGCGCGCGGGCACGTGCGCCTTCGGCGCTAATTTCAAATATGGTAACAAGGGACAGGAGCCAGGGCCCCTCTTTGCCGCAGGCCGGGGGATGGACAAACACTGCAACATGGCAGAGGAAGCAGTTTCCTATAAGAGAACTCACCATCTGCCTGGACTTTGCTCTGCTGAGAAGAAGCTAGTCCACATGACAAGAAAACATTCCACAGCGGCCTCTAGTGGACAAACACAGGTACCGCAGTCTAATATATTAAATATATATAAAAAAATTTTTTTTTTTTTTTTCTTGACCACCATTAAAAATTATTACATTTTTTTTTTTTTTTTTTAGTAGTTACAGGCATGCACAGAATTTTGCGGGAATACCATTAGGTAACAGACAGAAAGACAAATTAGGCTTGGGGGTCCCCCAATAGAACCAAGTTCCTGGGGGCCCCCACTTACCTGTTCCCCGCCGCAGGACTTTGTTTTGGTCCACAAAAGCCCAAACTTCACCTATCACGGCAGGCATTGTAATCAAACCTTCAGGGACCGGGTTCCCAAGGATTCCACTCCCCTGGACCTGTATAGCACCCTGCACAGAAAACATCTTGGTCGTGGGTATGACCAGAGCTCTGGATCCCAGGGTCCAGCTCTCCTAAGAGAAGCATTACAGGCAAAACCTTGCTCTTCTTTCTGCAAGGCCCGGGTACCGACCGTTTAGCTATGAAGCTTTTTTGGTCGGATCCGGAATAGCTTACTGAGGCCCAAAAGAACCTGTACGCAAGCTCAGTGAAAAACACATGTTTCTTCTTGGCCAACACCTTAGACACTGGCAAAAAACTGAGGTGCTCCCGGATGGGAGGGGCTTATATAGGGGAGGGTACTTCCGGTTTTGGAAGTTGCCAGTGCCAGCACCTGACGGTATCTATATAACCCATTAGTAATGACTATGTCGCTCTGTGTCCCGTGATGTACGAAAAAGAAAGGATTTTTATAACAGCTTACCTGTAAAATCCTTTTCTTGGAGTATATCACGGGATTTCTTTTCTACCCTGATTCTGCGGAGTAATCGAGGTAACAATTGTGGCGGTGGGAATGCATATATCAGCTTGAACTGATCCCAAGGGAACACTAGGGCATCCGAGCCGCAAGCTAGGGGATCCCTTGTCCGAGAGACAAACCTGTCCACCTTTGCGTTGAATCTGGATGCTAGAAGATCTACATCCGGTGTTCCCCACCGCTGACATATTGTCCAGAAAACCTCGGGGTGAAGGGACCATTCCTCTGGGCATAATTGCTGGCGACTTAGAAAGTCCACCTTCCAATTCTCCACTCCTGGAATGAATACCGCAGATATGGCTGGGACATATCTTTCTGCCCATTTCAGGATGTAATTTACTTCCCTCTGGGCTGCACGACTCCTGGTGCCACCCTGATGATTGATATATGCCACTGCTGTGGCATTGTCTGATTGAATTCTGACAGGGGACCCTTGGAGTTTGGATGTCCATGCTACTAGGGCATACCGGGCTGCTCGTATCTCTAAGAGATTGATGGGCAGGGCCTTTTCTGCATACGACCATCTGCCCTGGAGAGACCATTGCTCCAGTACTGCTCCCCAGCCTATAAGGCTGGCATCTGTAGTGACCACCTTCCAAGAAATCGGACTGAAGGATTTCCCTTTTTCCAGATTCTGGGGAACCAACCACCAACGGAGGCTCTTGCGAACGGAAGGGGACAAGGACATTGTAAGTCTAGGGCCTGAACTTTTTTGTTCCAGGCTGACAGTATGGCCCCTTGCAAATTCCTTGAATGGAATTGACCGTAGGGTACTGCTTCGAATGATGCCACCATTTTTCCCAGCAGCCTCATGCACAGGCGTATGGACGGCTGTCTTTTTTGTACCCACTAAGTGGATCAAATCTTTCAAAGACAACACCTTTCCTCGAGGCAAGAATATTTTTCTCTGGCCTGAATCCAACCTTAGCCCCAAGTATTCCAGACTTTTGACTGGTTTTTAGGGCTGACTTGTCTCGGTTGATAATCCAACCGTGAGATTCCAGATACTTGATCGTCTTGTGAACGACCACGTCTAGTTTTTTCACTGAGTGGTCTATCAGCAACAAGTCATCCAGATATGCCATTATCATTACACCTTGTGTTCTTAGATTGGCCAATAAAGGGCCAGAATTTTTGTAAACACTCGTGGTGCTGTGGCCAAACCGAAGGGTAAGGCTCTGAACTGAAAATGGCGCCCTTCTACTGCAAAGCGTAGAAATTTTTGGTGGACTGGAAAGATGGGAATGTGCAAATAAGCATCTTTGATGTCGATCGTGGCTAACCAATCCTCCCCTTGTAGGGCAGTGGCCACCGATCGGATCGACTCCATCGGAAAGACCTGATATACAGGAATTTGTATAGCCCTTTTAGAATTAATATGGGCCTCCCGTCCGCGTTTGCTTCGGGACTGTAAAGAGGTTTGAGAAAAACCCGAACCCTCCTTCTTCCAGGGGAACCTCCATAATTACTCCTTGGAGCAATAGTTGTTCTAGTGCCAACAGGAGGGACTCTCTCTTCCGGGGATCCCTTGGCACGTTTGACCTCAAAAAATGGGAAGGAGGAGAGTCTTTTAACTCCAAACTGTATCCCAAACCTACTGCGGAGAGCACCTATCTGTCTTGATCGTGTCCCGCCAGGTCTCTTGCGAACAACTGAAGTCCTCCCTCCACCCGACTGAGTGGGGGCTTCAATGAATTTAACTTTGGGGGAGGTTATGTACCTCCCCTGACCCAGGGTTTCTCATTACCCTGCTACTGTCCCTGTTTTTTATCCCCGGGATTTGACCGAGGAGGCCGTCGGAACTGTTACACAGCCGATGCCCCAGGGACTGGAGAAGCAGGCCTCTTAAAGAGGGCCTCTAACTCTGCTTTTAACCGGCAAGAGCGTATTTTTACCGCTGGAAATTTTCTGGATATATTTGTCCAGGTTTTCCCTGAATAAGCGTTCACCATGAAATGGGACGCTAACCAGCCATTCTTTACAGGGAGCTTCAGCAGACCAGTTTTTGAGCCATAGGAGCCTACGCGTATGTACTATAGACAGCGTAAGGCGGGAGGCCTGATGGACTGAATCCTCTATGGCGTCAACCGCAAAGCCTAAGGCTCTAGGTAGATCAGCTAGGGCAAAGCCTGCTGATCTGTCAAGTCCCTCAAGACCTGTTTCAACTGATCCTTCACTGCTTAGCAGACCCCAATAGCTGCTACTGCTGGTTGTATCACCAAGCAGATTTTCATAAGGACTCCAACCTTTTATTTATTGGGTTCTTGAACATTTGGACATTATCCACTGGACATGTCAGTGATTTATACATGCAAGAGATGGCTGCGTCCACTGTAGGGACCTTCCATTTTTTTTTTTTTTGATGAACTTATCCTCCATGGGATAGACCACCGGAAATCTCTTGGGGGAATAAATATTTTCTCAGGACGTTCCCAATCCTGGTAAATGAGCCCTTTCAGTAAAGGGTGAAGTGGAAAAGAACAAACAGTCTGGGGGCTTCTAGCGACCCCAACGAGGATACAGTAGTGGTTGATGGTTCCGCAAGGTGCATTTTTAAATGCTGATCGGACCATGTTAGTCAGAGACTGAACCCATAATCTTTCAGCTTGAGATGCTGAGAAAAGGTTCCCCCACTGTTGATTCCTCTATAACAGAATCAACCTCATCCTGATCCCCTTCAGGCAGGTCGATCCCTGTATGGGACTGTTGCTCTGCTAACAGGCACTCTGAAGGAGGAGACGGAGATCGGGCGTGCTTTCCCTGACAGGGAGGCAGCGATAAATGTTGACAATCTCTCTCTAATCCTCCCAGAGCTGAGGAAAAAACCTCCTCTGTTACATACACAGGAGCAGGTGACTGAGGACAGCCACAGTACCAAGTACCCCTGCGGGGTCTCTACGGTCACTTACCTCTGAACTTCAGGGGAGACTGGTGCAGCAGAAGTATGCCCAAGATCCTCAGAGCCCGATGAGACCCCCTTCGCTTCCTGGAAGATTCAGTTCCGGAGCTTCTGGACGGCATATTCCTAAGCCTAAAGCTGAGGTATTCCAGCCGTAATACACCACTTTTACTGAGAATAGTCTAGCACAATTGCTGCTATATCACAGTTGGTGTCTACTAATGTGCCTTTCTAGGGGATGCCTGTATCAACCGCTTGCTGTATGCCTTTAAATGTTGCCAGCTCTGTCTCTGTACTTCATAGCCAGCTCACTACAATATTGTGGTTTTTTTAAAACTGCTGGGACGCCCGCACATGCGCAGAAGCGCTGCGGCGCGCACAGAGCGTCATCCCCCAGGCTCCGCCCCTTTCCCGCCTCACCTCTATATATAGAGGCGCGTGCACGCGCACGCGCGCGGGCACGTGCGCCTTCGGCGCTAATTTCAAATATGGTAACAAGGGACAGGAGCCAGGGCCCCTCTTTGCCGCAGGCCGGGGGATGGACAAACACTGCAACATGGCAGAGGAAGCAGTTTCCTATAAGAGAACTCACCATCTGCCTGGACTTTGCTCTGCTGAGAAGAAGCTAGTCCACATGACAAGAAAACATTCCACAGCGGCCTCTAGTGGACAAACACAGGTACCGCAGTCTAATATATTAAATATATATAAAAAATTTTTTTTTTTTTTTTCTTGACCACCATTAAAAATTATTACATTTTTTTTTTTTTTTTTAGTAGTTACAGGCATGCACAGAATTTTGCGGGAATACCATTAGGTAACAGACAGAAAGACAAATTAGGCTTGGGGGTCCCCCAATAGAACCAAGTTCCTGGGGGCCCCCACTTACCTGTTCCCCGCCGCAGGACTTTGTTTTGGTCCACAAAAGCCCAAACTTCACCTATCACGGCAGGCATTGTAATCAAACCTTCAGGGACCGGGTTCCCAAGGATTCCACTCCCCTGGACCTGTATAGCACCCTGCACAGAAAACATCTTGGTCGTGGGTATGACCAGAGCTCTGGATCCCAGGGTCCAGCTCTCCTAAGAGAAGCATTACAGGCAAAACCTTGCTCTTCTTTCTGCAAGGCCCGGGTACCGACCGTTTAGCTATGAAGCTTTTTTGGTCGGATCCGGAATAGCTTACTGAGGCCCAAAAGAACCTGTACGCAAGCTCAGTGAAAAACACATGTTTCTTCTTGGCCAACACCTTAGACACTGGCAAAAAACTGAGGTGCTCCCGGATGGGAGGGGCTTATATAGGGGAGGGTACTTCCGGTTTTGGAAGTTGCCAGTGCCAGCACCTGACGGTATCTATATAACCCATTAGTAATGACTATGTCGCTCTGTGTCCCGTGATGTACGAAAAAGAAAGGATTTTTATAACAGCTTACCTGTAAAATCCTTTTCTTGGAGTATATCACGGGATTTCTTTTCTACCCTGATTCTGCGGAGTAATCGAGGTAACAATTGTGGCGGTGGGAATGCATATATCAGCTTGAACTGATCCCAAGGGAACACTAGGGCATCCGAGCCGCAAGCTAGGGGATCCCTTGTCCGAGAGACAAACCTGTCCACCTTTGCGTTGAATCTGGATGCTAGAAGATCTACATCCGGTGTTCCCCACCGCTGACATATTGTCCAGAAAACCTCGGGGTGAAGGGACCATTCCTCTGGGCATAATTGCTGGCGACTTAGAAAGTCCACCTTCCAATTCTCCACTCCTGGAATGAATACCGCAGATATGGCTGGGACATATCTTTCTGCCCATTTCAGGATGTAATTTACTTCCCTCTGGGCTGCACGACTCCTGGTGCCACCCTGATGATTGATATATGCCACTGCTGTGGCATTGTCTGATTGAATTCTGACAGGGGACCCTTGGAGTTTGGATGTCCATGCTACTAGGGCATACCGGGCTGCTCGTATCTCTAAGAGATTGATGGGCAGGGCCTTTTCTGCATACGACCATCTGCCCTGGAGAGACCATTGCTCCAGTACTGCTCCCCAGCCTATAAGGCTGGCATCTGTAGTGACCACCTTCCAAGAAATCGGACTGAAGGATTTCCCTTTTTCCAGATTCTGGGGAACCAACCACCAACGGAGGCTCTTGCGAACGGAAGGGGACAAGGACATTGTAAGTCTAGGGCCTGAACTTTTTTGTTCCAGGCTGACAGTATGGCCCCTTGCAAATTCCTTGAATGGAATTGACCGTAGGGTACTGCTTCGAATGATGCCACCATTTTTCCCAGCAGCCTCATGCACAGGCGTATGGACGGCTGTCTTTTTTGTACCCACTAAGTGGATCAAATCTTTCAAAGACAACACCTTTCCTCGAGGCAAGAATATTTTTCTCTGGCCTGAATCCAACCTTAGCCCCAAGTATTCCAGACTTTTGACTGGTTTTTAGGGCTGACTTGTCTCGGTTGATAATCCAACCGTGAGATTCCAGATACTTGATCGTCTTGTGAACGACCACGTCTAGTTTTTTCACTGAGTGGTCTATCAGCAACAAGTCATCCAGATATGCCATTATCATTACACCTTGTGTTCTTAGATTGGCCAATAAAGGGCCAGAATTTTTGTAAACACTCGTGGTGCTGTGGCCAAACCGAAGGGTAAGGCTCTGAACTGAAAATGGCGCCCTTCTACTGCAAAGCGTAGAAATTTTTGGTGGACTGGAAAGATGGGAATGTGCAAATAAGCATCTTTGATGTCGATCGTGGCTAACCAATCCTCCCCTTGTAGGGCAGTGGCCACCGATCGGATCGACTCCATCGGAAAGACCTGATATACAGGAATTTGTATAGCCCTTTTAGAATTAATATGGGCCTCCCGTCCGCGTTTGCTTCGGGACTGTAAAGAGGTTTGAGAAAAACCCGAACCCTCCTTCTTCCAGGGGAACCTCCATAATTACTCCTTGGAGCAATAGTTGTTCTAGTGCCAACAGGAGGGACTCTCTCTTCCGGGGATCCCTTGGCACGTTTGACCTCAAAAAATGGGAAGGAGGAGAGTCTTTTAACTCCAAACTGTATCCCAAACCTACTGCGGAGAGCACCTATCTGTCTTGATCGTGTCCCGCCAGGTCTCTTGCGAACAACTGAAGTCCTCCCTCCACCCGACTGAGTGGGGGCTTCAATGAATTTAACTTTGGGGGAGGTTATGTACCTCCCCTGACCCAGGGTTTCTCATTACCCTGCTACTGTCCCTGTTTTTTATCCCCGGGATTTGACCGAGGAGGCCGTCGGAACTGTTACACAGCCGATGCCCCAGGGACTGGAGAAGCAGGCCTCTTAAAGAGGGCCTCTAACTCTGCTTTTAACCGGCAAGAGCGTATTTTTACCGCTGGAAATTTTCTGGATATATTTGTCCAGGTTTTCCCTGAATAAGCGTTCACCATGAAATGGGACGCTAACCAGCCATTCTTTACAGGGAGCTTCAGCAGACCAGTTTTTGAGCCATAGGAGCCTACGCGTATGTACTATAGACAGCGTAAGGCGGGAGGCCTGATGGACTGAATCCTCTATGGCGTCAACCGCAAAGCCTAAGGCTCTAGGTAGATCAGCTAGGGCAAAGCCTGCTGATCTGTCAAGTCCCTCAAGACCTGTTTCAACTGATCCTTCACTGCTTAGCAGACCCCAATAGCTGCTACTGCTGGTTGTATCACCAAGCAGATTTTCATAAGGACTCCAACCTTTTATTTATTGGGTTCTTGAACATTTGGACATTATCCACTGGACATGTCAGTGATTTATACATGCAAGAGATGGCTGCGTCCACTGTAGGGACCTTCCATTTTTTTTTTTTTTTGATGAACTTATCCTCCATGGGATAGACCACCGGAAATCTCTTGGGGGAATAAATATTTTCTCAGGACGTTCCCAATCCTGGTAAATGAGCCCTTTCAGTAAAGGGTGAAGTGGAAAAGAACAAACAGTCTGGGGGCTTCTAGCGACCCCAACGAGGATACAGTAGTGGTTGATGGTTCCGCAAGGTGCATTTTTAAATGCTGATCGGACCATGTTAGTCAGAGACTGAACCCATAATCTTTCAGCTTGAGATGCTGAGAAAAGGTTCCCCCACTGTTGATTCCTCTATAACAGAATCAACCTCATCCTGATCCCCTTCAGGCAGGTCGATCCCTGTATGGGACTGTTGCTCTGCTAACAGGCACTCTGAAGGAGGAGACGGAGATCGGGCGTGCTTTCCCTGACAGGGAGGCAGCGATAAATGTTGACAATCTCTCTCTAATCCTCCCAGAGCTGAGGAAAAAACCTCCTCTGTTACATACACAGGAGCAGGTGACTGAGGACAGCCACAGTACCAAGTACCCCTGCGGGGTCTCTACGGTCACTTACCTCTGAACTTCAGGGGAGACTGGTGCAGCAGAAGTATGCCCAAGATCCTCAGAGCCCGATGAGACCCCCTTCGCTTCCTGGAAGATTCAGTTCCGGAGCTTCTGGACGGCATATTCCTAAGCCTAAAGCTGAGGTATTCCAGCCGTAATACACCACTTTTACTGAGAATAGTCTAGCACAATTGCTGCTATATCACAGTTGGTGTCTACTAATGTGCCTTTCTAGGGGATGCCTGTATCAACCGCTTGCTGTATGCCTTTAAATGTTGCCAGCTCTGTCTCTGTACTTCATAGCCAGCTCACTACAATATTGTGGTTTTTTTAAAACTGCTGGGACGCCCGCACATGCGCAGAAGCGCTGCGGCGCGCACAGAGCGTCATCCCCCAGGCTCCGCCCCTTTCCCGCCTCACCTCTATATATAGAGGCGCGTGCACGCGCACGCGCGCGGGCACGTGCGCCTTCGGCGCTAATTTCAAATATGGTAACAAGGGACAGGAGCCAGGGCCCCTCTTTGCCGCAGGCCGGGGGATGGACAAACACTGCAACATGGCAGAGGAAGCAGTTTCCTATAAGAGAACTCACCATCTGCCTGGACTTTGCTCTGCTGAGAAGAAGCTAGTCCACATGACAAGAAAACATTCCACAGCGGCCTCTAGTGGACAAACACAGGTACCGCAGTCTAATATATTAAATATATATAAAAAAATTTTTTTTTTTTTTCTTGACCACCATTAAAAATTATTACATTTTTTTTTTTTTTTTTAGTAGTTACAGGCATGCACAGAATTTTGCGGGAATACCATTAGGTAACAGACAGAAAGACAAATTAGGCTTGGGGGTCCCCCAATAGAACCAAGTTCCTGGGGGCCCCCACTTACCTGTTCCCCGCCGCAGGACTTTGTTTTGGTCCACAAAAGCCCAAACTTCACCTATCACGGCAGGCATTGTAATCAAACCTTCAGGGACCGGGTTCCCAAGGATTCCACTCCCCTGGACCTGTATAGCACCCTGCACAGAAAACATCTTGGTCGTGGGTATGACCAGAGCTCTGGATCCCAGGGTCCAGCTCTCCTAAGAGAAGCATTACAGGCAAAACCTTGCTCTTCTTTCTGCAAGGCCCGGGTACCGACCGTTTAGCTATGAAGCTTTTTTGGTCGGATCCGGAATAGCTTACTGAGGCCCAAAAGAACCTGTACGCAAGCTCAGTGAAAAACACATGTTTCTTCTTGGCCAACACCTTAGACACTGGCAAAAAACTGAGGTGCTCCCGGATGGGAGGGGCTTATATAGGGGAGGGTACTTCCGGTTTTGGAAGTTGCCAGTGCCAGCACCTGACGGTATCTATATAACCCATTAGTAATGACTATGTCGCTCTGTGTCCCGTGATGTACGAAAAAGAAAGGATTTTTATAACAGCTTACCTGTAAAATCCTTTTCTTGGAGTATATCACGGGATTTCTTTTCTACCCTGATTCTGCGGAGTAATCGAGGTAACAATTGTGGCGGTGGGAATGCATATATCAGCTTGAACTGATCCCAAGGGAACACTAGGGCATCCGAGCCGCAAGCTAGGGGATCCCTTGTCCGAGAGACAAACCTGTCCACCTTTGCGTTGAATCTGGATGCTAGAAGATCTACATCCGGTGTTCCCCACCGCTGACATATTGTCCAGAAAACCTCGGGGTGAAGGGACCATTCCTCTGGGCATAATTGCTGGCGACTTAGAAAGTCCACCTTCCAATTCTCCACTCCTGGAATGAATACCGCAGATATGGCTGGGACATATCTTTCTGCCCATTTCAGGATGTAATTTACTTCCCTCTGGGCTGCACGACTCCTGGTGCCACCCTGATGATTGATATATGCCACTGCTGTGGCATTGTCTGATTGAATTCTGACAGGGGACCCTTGGAGTTTGGATGTCCATGCTACTAGGGCATACCGGGCTGCTCGTATCTCTAAGAGATTGATGGGCAGGGCCTTTTCTGCATACGACCATCTGCCCTGGAGAGACCATTGCTCCAGTACTGCTCCCCAGCCTATAAGGCTGGCATCTGTAGTGACCACCTTCCAAGAAATCGGACTGAAGGATTTCCCTTTTTCCAGATTCTGGGGAACCAACCACCAACGGAGGCTCTTGCGAACGGAAGGGGACAAGGACATTGTAAGTCTAGGGCCTGAACTTTTTTGTTCCAGGCTGACAGTATGGCCCCTTGCAAATTCCTTGAATGGAATTGACCGTAGGGTACTGCTTCGAATGATGCCACCATTTTTCCCAGCAGCCTCATGCACAGGCGTATGGACGGCTGTCTTTTTTGTACCCACTAAGTGGATCAAATCTTTCAAAGACAACACCTTTCCTCGAGGCAAGAATATTTTTCTCTGGCCTGAATCCAACCTTAGCCCCAAGTATTCCAGACTTTTGACTGGTTTTTAGGGCTGACTTGTCTCGGTTGATAATCCAACCGTGAGATTCCAGATACTTGATCGTCTTGTGAACGACCACGTCTAGTTTTTTCACTGAGTGGTCTATCAGCAACAAGTCATCCAGATATGCCATTATCATTACACCTTGTGTTCTTAGATTGGCCAATAAAGGGCCAGAATTTTTGTAAACACTCGTGGTGCTGTGGCCAAACCGAAGGGTAAGGCTCTGAACTGAAAATGGCGCCCTTCTACTGCAAAGCGTAGAAATTTTTGGTGGACTGGAAAGATGGGAATGTGCAAATAAGCATCTTTGATGTCGATCGTGGCTAACCAATCCTCCCCTTGTAGGGCAGTGGCCACCGATCGGATCGACTCCATCGGAAAGACCTGATATACAGGAATTTGTATAGCCCTTTTAGAATTAATATGGGCCTCCCGTCCGCGTTTGCTTCGGGACTGTAAAGAGGTTTGAGAAAAACCCGAACCCTCCTTCTTCCAGGGGAACCTCCATAATTACTCCTTGGAGCAATAGTTGTTCTAGTGCCAACAGGAGGGACTCTCTCTTCCGGGGATCCCTTGGCACGTTTGACCTCAAAAAATGGGAAGGAGGAGAGTCTTTTAACTCCAAACTGTATCCCAAACCTACTGCGGAGAGCACCTATCTGTCTTGATCGTGTCCCGCCAGGTCTCTTGCGAACAACTGAAGTCCTCCCTCCACCCGACTGAGTGGGGGCTTCAATGAATTTAACTTTGGGGGAGGTTATGTACCTCCCCTGACCCAGGGTTTCTCATTACCCTGCTACTGTCCCTGTTTTTTATCCCCGGGATTTGACCGAGGAGGCCGTCGGAACTGTTACACAGCCGATGCCCCAGGGACTGGAGAAGCAGGCCTCTTAAAGAGGGCCTCTAACTCTGCTTTTAACCGGCAAGAGCGTATTTTTACCGCTGGAAATTTTCTGGATATATTTGTCCAGGTTTTCCCTGAATAAGCGTTCACCATGAAATGGGACGCTAACCAGCCATTCTTTACAGGGAGCTTCAGCAGACCAGTTTTTGAGCCATAGGAGCCTACGCGTATGTACTATAGACAGCGTAAGGCGGGAGGCCTGATGGACTGAATCCTCTATGGCGTCAACCGCAAAGCCTAAGGCTCTAGGTAGATCAGCTAGGGCAAAGCCTGCTGATCTGTCAAGTCCCTCAAGACCTGTTTCAACTGATCCTTCACTGCTTAGCAGACCCCAATAGCTGCTACTGCTGGTTGTATCACCAAGCAGATTTTCATAAGGACTCCAACCTTTTATTTATTGGGTTCTTGAACATTTGGACATTATCCACTGGACATGTCAGTGATTTATACATGCAAGAGATGGCTGCGTCCACTGTAGGGACCTTCCATTTTTTTTTTTTTTGATGAACTTATCCTCCATGGGATAGACCACCGGAAATCTCTTGGGGGAATAAATATTTTCTCAGGACGTTCCCAATCCTGGTAAATGAGCCCTTTCAGTAAAGGGTGAAGTGGAAAAGAACAAACAGTCTGGGGGCTTCTAGCGACCCCAACGAGGATACAGTAGTGGTTGATGGTTCCGCAAGGTGCATTTTTAAATGCTGATCGGACCATGTTAGTCAGAGACTGAACCCATAATCTTTCAGCTTGAGATGCTGAGAAAAGGTTCCCCCACTGTTGATTCCTCTATAACAGAATCAACCTCATCCTGATCCCCTTCAGGCAGGTCGATCCCTGTATGGGACTGTTGCTCTGCTAACAGGCACTCTGAAGGAGGAGACGGAGATCGGGCGTGCTTTCCCTGACAGGGAGGCAGCGATAAATGTTGACAATCTCTCTCTAATCCTCCCAGAGCTGAGGAAAAAACCTCCTCTGTTACATACACAGGAGCAGGTGACTGAGGACAGCCACAGTACCAAGTACCCCTGCGGGGTCTCTACGGTCACTTACCTCTGAACTTCAGGGGAGACTGGTGCAGCAGAAGTATGCCCAAGATCCTCAGAGCCCGATGAGACCCCCTTCGCTTCCTGGAAGATTCAGTTCCGGAGCTTCTGGACGGCATATTCCTAAGCCTAAAGCTGAGGTATTCCAGCCGTAATACACCACTTTTACTGAGAATAGTCTAGCACAATTGCTGCTATATCACAGTTGGTGTCTACTAATGTGCCTTTCTAGGGGATGCCTGTATCAACCGCTTGCTGTATGCCTTTAAATGTTGCCAGCTCTGTCTCTGTACTTCATAGCCAGCTCACTACAATATTGTGGTTTTTTTAAAACTGCTGGGACGCCCGCACATGCGCAGAAGCGCTGCGGCGCGCACAGAGCGTCATCCCCCAGGCTCCGCCCCTTTCCCGCCTCACCTCTATATATAGAGGCGCGTGCACGCGCACGCGCGCGGGCACGTGCGCCTTCGGCGCTAATTTCAAATATGGTAACAAGGGACAGGAGCCAGGGCCCCTCTTTGCCGCAGGCCGGGGGATGGACAAACACTGCAACATGGCAGAGGAAGCAGTTTCCTATAAGAGAACTCACCATCTGCCTGGACTTTGCTCTGCTGAGAAGAAGCTAGTCCACATGACAAGAAAACATTCCACAGCGGCCTCTAGTGGACAAACACAGGTACCGCAGTCTAATATATTAAATATATATAAAAATTTTTTTTTTTTTTTCTTGACCACCATTAAAAATTATTACATTTTTTTTTTTTTTTTTAGTAGTTACAGGCATGCACAGAATTTTGCGGGAATACCATTAGGTAACAGACAGAAAGACAAATTAGGCTTGGGGGTCCCCCAATAGAACCAAGTTCCTGGGGGCCCCCACTTACCTGTTCCCCGCCGCAGGACTTTGTTTTGGTCCACAAAAGCCCAAACTTCACCTATCACGGCAGGCATTGTAATCAAACCTTCAGGGACCGGGTTCCCAAGGATTCCACTCCCCTGGACCTGTATAGCACCCTGCACAGAAAACATCTTGGTCGTGGGTATGACCAGAGCTCTGGATCCCAGGGTCCAGCTCTCCTAAGAGAAGCATTACAGGCAAAACCTTGCTCTTCTTTCTGCAAGGCCCGGGTACCGACCGTTTAGCTATGAAGCTTTTTTGGTCGGATCCGGAATAGCTTACTGAGGCCCAAAAGAACCTGTACGCAAGCTCAGTGAAAAACACATGTTTCTTCTTGGCCAACACCTTAGACACTGGCAAAAAACTGAGGTGCTCCCGGATGGGAGGGGCTTATATAGGGGAGGGTACTTCCGGTTTTGGAAGTTGCCAGTGCCAGCACCTGACGGTATCTATATAACCCATTAGTAATGACTATGTCGCTCTGTGTCCCGTGATGTACGAAAAAGAAAGGATTTTTATAACAGCTTACCTGTAAAATCCTTTTCTTGGAGTATATCACGGGATTTCTTTTCTACCCTGATTCTGCGGAGTAATCGAGGTAACAATTGTGGCGGTGGGAATGCATATATCAGCTTGAACTGATCCCAAGGGAACACTAGGGCATCCGAGCCGCAAGCTAGGGGATCCCTTGTCCGAGAGACAAACCTGTCCACCTTTGCGTTGAATCTGGATGCTAGAAGATCTACATCCGGTGTTCCCCACCGCTGACATATTGTCCAGAAAACCTCGGGGTGAAGGGACCATTCCTCTGGGCATAATTGCTGGCGACTTAGAAAGTCCACCTTCCAATTCTCCACTCCTGGAATGAATACCGCAGATATGGCTGGGACATATCTTTCTGCCCATTTCAGGATGTAATTTACTTCCCTCTGGGCTGCACGACTCCTGGTGCCACCCTGATGATTGATATATGCCACTGCTGTGGCATTGTCTGATTGAATTCTGACAGGGGACCCTTGGAGTTTGGATGTCCATGCTACTAGGGCATACCGGGCTGCTCGTATCTCTAAGAGATTGATGGGCAGGGCCTTTTCTGCATACGACCATCTGCCCTGGAGAGACCATTGCTCCAGTACTGCTCCCCAGCCTATAAGGCTGGCATCTGTAGTGACCACCTTCCAAGAAATCGGACTGAAGGATTTCCCTTTTTCCAGATTCTGGGGAACCAACCACCAACGGAGGCTCTTGCGAACGGAAGGGGACAAGGACATTGTAAGTCTAGGGCCTGAACTTTTTTGTTCCAGGCTGACAGTATGGCCCCTTGCAAATTCCTTGAATGGAATTGACCGTAGGGTACTGCTTCGAATGATGCCACCATTTTTCCCAGCAGCCTCATGCACAGGCGTATGGACGGCTGTCTTTTTTGTACCCACTAAGTGGATCAAATCTTTCAAAGACAACACCTTTCCTCGAGGCAAGAATATTTTTCTCTGGCCTGAATCCAACCTTAGCCCCAAGTATTCCAGACTTTTGACTGGTTTTTAGGGCTGACTTGTCTCGGTTGATAATCCAACCGTGAGATTCCAGATACTTGATTGTCTTGTGAACGACCACGTCTAGTTTTTTCACTGAGTGGTCTATCAGCAACAAGTCATCTAGATATGCCATTATCATTACACCTTGTGTTCTTAGATTGGCCAATAAAGGGCCAGAATTTTTGTAAACACTCGTGGTGCTGTGGCCAGACCGAAGGGTAAGGCTCTGAACTGAAAATGGCGCCCTTCTACTGCAAAGCGTAGAAATTTTTGGTGGACTGGAAAGATGGGAATGTGCAAATAAGCATCTTTGATGTCGATCGCGGCTAACCAATCCTCCCCTTGTAGGGCAGTGGCCACCGATCGGATCGACTCCATCGGAAAGTCCTGATATACAGGAATTTGTTTAGCCCTTTTAGAATTAATATGGGCCTCCCGTCCCCGTTTGCTTCGGGACTGTAAAAAAGGTTTGAGTAAAACCCGAACCCTCATTCTTCAAGGGGAACCTCCATAATTACTCCTTGGAGCAATAGTTGTTCTAGTGCCAACAGGAGGGACTCTCTCTTCCGGGGATCCCTTGGCACGTTTGACCTCAAAAATGGGAAGGAGGAGAGTCTAACTCCAAACTGTATCCCAAACATACTGCGGAGAGCACCTATCTGTTTTGATCGTGTCCCGCCAGGTCTCTTGCGAACAACTGGAGTCCTCCCCCCACCCGACTGAGTGGGGGCAACCCTTCAATGAATTTAACTTTGGGGGAGGTTTTGTACCTCCCCTGACCCAGGGTTTCTCATTACCCTGCGATTGTCCCTGTTTTTTACCCCCGGGAATTGACCAAGGAGGCCGTCGGAACTGTTACACAGCCGATGCCCCAGGGACTGGAGAAGCAGGCCTCTTAAAGAGGGACCTCTAACTCTGTTTTTAACCGGCAAGAGCGTATTTTTACCGCTGGAAATTTTCTGGATATATTTGTCCAGGTTTTCCCTGAATAAGCGTTCACCATGAAATGGGACGCTAACCAGCCATTCTTTACAGGGAGCTTCAGCAGACCAGTTTTTGAGCCATAGAAGCCTACGCATATGTACTATAGACAGCGTAAGGCGGGAGGCCTGATGGACTGAATCCTTTATGGCGTCAACCGCAAAGCCTAAGGCTCTAGGTAGATCAGCTAGGGCAAGGGCCTGCTGATCTGTCAAGTACCTCAAGACCTGTTTCAACTGATCCTTCACTGCTTAGCAGACCCCACTGCTGGTTGTGTCACCAAGCTTGCTGCAGAAAGAAGCAGACTTTCATAAGGACTCCAATCTTTTATCTATTGGGTTCTTGAACATTTGGACATTATCCACTGGACATGTCAGTGATTTATACACACAAGAGATGGCTGCGTCCACTGTAGGGACCTTCCATTTTTTGATGAACTTATCCTCCATGGGATAGACCACCGGAAATCTCTTGGGGGAATAAATATTTTCTCAGGATGTTCCCAATCCTGGTAAATGAGCCCTTTCAGTAAAGGGTGAAGTGGAAAAGAACAGACAGTCTGGGGGCTTCTAGCGACCCCAACGAGGATACAGTAGTGGTTGATGGTTCCGCAAGGTGCATTTTTAAATGCTGATCGGACCATGTTAGTCAGAGACTGAACCCATAATCTTTCAGCTTGAGATGCTGAGAAAAGGTTCCCCCCACTGTTGATTCCTCTATAACAGAATCAACCTCATCCTGATCCCCTTCAGGCAGGTCGATCCCTGTATGGGACTGTTGCTCTGCTAACAGGCACTCTGAAGGAGGAGACGGAGATCGGGCGTGCTTTCCCTGACAGGGAGGCAGCGATCAATGTTGACAATCTCTCTCTAATCCTCCCAGAGCTGAGGAAAAAACCTCCTCTATTACATACACAGGAGCAGGTGAACTGAGGACAGCCACAGTACCAAGTACCCCTGCGGGGTCTCTACGGTCACTTACCTCTGAACTTCAGGGGAGACTGGTGCAGCAGAAGCATGCCCAAGATCCTCAGAGCCTGATGAGACCCCCTTCGCTTCCTGGAAGATTCAGTTCCGGAGCTTCTGGACGGCATATTCCTAAGCCTAAAGCTGAGGTATTCCAGCCGTAATACACCACTTTTACTGAGAATAGTCTAGCACAATTGCTGCTATATAACAGTTGGTGTCTACTAAAGTGCCTTTCTAGGGGATGCCTGCATCAACCGCCTCTGTGTGCCTTTATACTGTTGCTAGCTCTGTCTGTGCACTTCAATAGCCAGCTATGATTGTGCTTTAAAACACGCTGGACGCCCGCACATGCGCAGTAGCGCCGCGGCGCACACCGAGCGTCATCCACCCGCTCCGCCCCTTTTTCCAGATCGCCTCTATATATAGAGGCGCGTGCACGCGCACGCGCGTGGGCACGTGCGCCTTCGGCGCCTTTTTTGAAAAAAATAAGGAGCTAGATGGGAGCCAGGCTCTCTGCCGCAGGGCCCGGGGATGGATGAGCGCAGCAACAGGGCAGAGGAGACAGCTTCCCAGCAGAGAACTTACCAACTGCCTGGATTTGATTTTGGGAGAAAAAAATCCACATTACAAGAAAAAGAACCATAGCGGCCTCTAGTGTCTTACACAGGTACCGCGGTCTTACTTTTTTTTTTTTTTTTTTTTCTTGCCTACTATTAAAATTTTTACATTTTCTCAGTAGTAACAGGCATACACAGAATATTAGCGGGAATACCTTAGGTAACAGCCAGAAAGTCAAAATAGGCTTGGGGGTCCCTCAATAGAACCAAGTTCCTGAGGGCCCCCACTTACCTTTTCCTCGCCGCAGGACTCTGTTTGGTCCACAGAAGCCCAAACTTCACCTATCACGGCAGGCATTGTAATCAAACCTTCAGGGACCGGGTTCCCAAGGATTCCACTCCCCTGGACCAGTATAGCACCCTGCACAGAAAACATCTTGGTCGTGGGTATGACCAGAGCTCTGGCCCAGGGTCCAGCCCTCCTAAGAGAGGCATTACAGGCAAAACCTTGCTCTTCTCTTGCAAGGCCCGGGTACCGACCGTTTAGCTATGAAGCTTTTTTGGTCGGATCCGGAATAGCTTTATGAGGCCCAAAAGAACCTGTACGCAAGCTCAGTGAAAAACACATGTTACTTCTTGGCCAACACCTTAGACACTGGCAAAAAACTGAGGTGCTCCCGGATGGGAGGGGCTTATATAGGGGAGGGTACTTCCGGTTTTGGAAGTTGCCAGTGCCAGCACCTGAAGGTATCTATATAACCCATTAGTAATGACTATATCGCTCTGTGTCCCGTGATGTACGAGAAAGAAAAGTGCTCCAACAAGCGCCTTCTAGCGCTGACCCGGACACGGAAGCAAGCGAGAACGCAGTTCCGCAGTCTGAAGGCCCTGGGTTACATCCTCTGACAGGTCAGACCAGGGGACATCTGCCACAGCAAGGCCCAAGTCTGAATCAGAACTCTGCCCCGAAGATGGTGGAGGGAGGAGGCGTTTTTACCCCCTTGCGCTCACACACTGCTTTTACTCTGGTAATAATGGGCTCCAGGACCGACAAGGCGTCCATACACACCCCAGATACAGGGCACCGGTTGCCAACACAGGGATGTCAGGGAAAGACAACGCCAGCTTCTGACGCCATGCATCCCGCACTTGCATGACACCCATAGGGACCAAGGCAAGGCAGCAAAAACAAAATCCACCCCCCAGCTGCTCAGAGTGAGGGACCCCAGGAGACTCACCGCTCTGGTCCAGGTGCTGCCAGCGCCGCCGTCCGCTCTCCTCATATACCTCCTAACAGGCATGGCTGCGGTGTATTCTAGTGCCTGAGGTGTACAGCGCCGTCCGTTCGCGCCATTCAGAAGGGACGTTTTAACCACTAGAGGCAAAAACCGAGCCGAGACCACTATAAAATGGCCGCCGCCCGCCAATGTATAAAGCGCACAGACTACAAGAAAATGGCGCCGGACGCTGCCAAAATGGCCACTGAACGCTTCTAAAGGAAAAAATAGGATTTTTATAACAGCTTACCTGTAAAATCCTTTTCTTGGAGTACATCACGGGACACAGAGCGGCATAGTCATTACTATGTGGGTTATATAGTTTACCTTCAGGTGCTGGCACTGGCAACTTCCAAACCGGAAGTACCCTCCCCTATATAAGCCCCTCCCATCCGGGAGCACCTCAGTTTTGTAGCAAAGCAATAAGTGTCCCCAAAAGAGGGGTGCGAGCTCTGTGTCCCGTGATGTACTCCAAGAAAAGGATTTTACAGGTAAGCTGTTATAAAAATCCTATTTTCTTTCTCGTACATCACGGGACACAGAGCGGCATAGTCATTACTATGTGGGATGTCCTAAAGCAATGCCCAATGAGGGGGGGTGTACACCATACATAAACTGAGCGCTATCAGACATGAGGATCTTTTGCGGCCTGCAACACACTGCGCCCAAAGGCGACATCCTCCTGACTTCTAACGTCCACCTGGTAGAACCTAGTAAACGTGTGTACTGAAGACCATGTTGCGGCCTTACAGATTTGAGCCAGGGAGGCCTGGTGATGCACTGCCCATGAAGTTCCAACTGCTCTCGTGGAGTGCGCCCTAACTTTGAACGGAGGCGGTCTCCTTCTCAAGCCATAGGCTTGCATAATGACCTGTCGAATCCACTTGGCTAAAGTAGATTTTGACGCTGCCTGACCCTTTCTGGGGCCTTCCGGCAGAATAAACAAAGTATCCGTTCTGCGAATCTGAGCAGTGGCTTTTAGATAAGCTTTAACTGCTCTTACTACATCCAAAGAATGCAATAACTTTTCCTCTACCGAACTAGGCTTGGGGAAAAAAGAAGGAAGAACCACATCTTGGTTCAAATGAAACCTCGATACCACCTTAGGAAGAAAGGCTGGATGAGGACGTAACACTACTCTGTCCTTATGGATAACCAGATATGGCTCCCTACAGGACATAGCGGCTAATTCTGACACTCTTTTAGCCGAACAAATGGCTACTAGAAAAATCAATTTCCTGGTGAGAAGAACCAGGGAAATATGCTGTAATGGTTCAAATGGTTGTTTCTGTAGAACCGACAGAACTAGGTTTAAGTCCCATGGACATATGGGAATATTAACCGGAGGGCTAATACGCATCACTCCTTATATAAAGGCTTTGACTAGTGAATGCGAAGCCAAGGGCCTCTGAAAAAATATTGACATGGCCGAAATCTGACCCTTGATAGTACTCAAGGCAAGCTTCCTATCTACAGCCCACTGTAGGAAGTCCAGAATCCTACCTATTACGTACTTACGTGGATGCCATTTCTTGGCTTCACACCAGGCGATGTACGCCTTCCAGATTCTATAGTAGATCTGCCTGGATACCGGCTTCCTGGCATTGATCATGGTAGATACCACATGATTAGAGAGACCTCTCTTTTTTAGAATGTGGGCTTCAATAGCCAGGCCGTCAAACCTAGGGCTGGTAAGGAAGGGTGGTATATCGGTCCTTGCGAAAGCAGGTCCGGACGATGTGGGAGGGTCCAAGGACTCCCCACAGACATTTTTACAATCTCCGCGTACCATGCTCTTCGGGGCCACGCTGGAGCCACCAGAATCACTGGTTTCTTTTCTACCCTGATTCTGCGGAGTAATCGAGGTAACAATTGTGGCGGTGGGAATGCATATATCAGCTTGAACTGATCCCAAGGGAACACTAGGGCATCCGAGCCGCAAGCTAGGGGATCCCTTGTCCAAGAGACAAACCTGTCCACTTTTGCGTTGAATCTGGATGCTAGCAGATCTACATCCAGTGTTCCCCACCGCTGACATATTGTCCGGAAAACCTCGGGATGAAGGGACCATTCCCCTGGGCATAATTGTTGGCGACTTAAAAAGTCCGCCTTCCAATTCTCCACTCCTGGAATGAATACCGCAGATATGGCTGGGACATATCTTTCTGCCCATTTCAGGATGCAATTTACTTCCCTCTGGGCTGCACGACTCCTGGTGCCACCCTGATGATTGATATATGCCACTGCCGTGGCATTGTCCGATTGAATTCTGACAGGGGACCCTTGGAGTTTGGATGTCCATGCTACTAGGGCATACCGGGCTGCTCGTATCTCTAAGAGATTGATGGGCAGGGCCTTTTCTGCATCCGACCA
Organism: Rana muscosa; assembly: GCA_029206835.1. Taxonomy (NCBI): domain Eukaryota; kingdom Metazoa; phylum Chordata; class Amphibia; order Anura; family Ranidae; genus Rana; species Rana muscosa. The sequence continues at coordinate 352,779,830 of CM055127.1, read as the reverse complement.
TCTGCCCTGGAGAGACCATTGCTCCAGTACTGCTCCCCAGCCTATAAGGCTGGCATCTGTAGTGACCACCTTCCAAGAAATCGGACTGAAGGATTTCCCTTTTTCCAGATTCTGGGGAACCAACCACCAACGGAGGCTTTTGCGAACAGAAGGGGACAAGGACATTGGTAAGTCTAGGGCCTGAACTCTTTTGTTCCAGGCTGACAGTATGGCCCTTTGCAAATTCCTTGAATGGAATTGACCGTAGGGTACTGCTTCGAATGATGCCACCATTTTTCCCAGCAGCCTCATGCACAGGCGTATGGATGGCTGTCTTTTTGTACCCACTAGGTGGATCAAATCTCTCAAAGACGACACCTTTTCTTGAGGCAAGAAAATTTTTCTCTGGTCTGAATCCAGCCTTAGCCCCAAGTATTCCAGACTTTTGACTGGTTTTAGGGCTGACTTGTCTTGGTTGATAATCCAACCGTGATATTCCAGATACTTGATTGTCTCGTGAACAACCACTTCTAGTTTTTCCACTGAGTGGTCTATCAGCAACAAGTCGTCTAGATATGCCATTATCGTTACACCTCGTGTTCTTAGATTGGCCAATAATGGGGCCAAAATTTTTGTGAACACTCGTGGTGCTGTGGCCAGACCGAAGGGTAAGGCTCTGAACTGAAAATGGCGCCCTTCTACCGCAAAGCGTAGAAATTTTTGGTGGACTGGAAAGATGGGAATGTGCAAATAAGCATCTTTGATGTCGATCGAGGCTAACCATTCCTCCCCTTGTAGGGCAGTGGCCACCGATCGGATCGACTCCATCCGGAAAGTCCTGATATGTAGGAATTTGTTTAGCCCTTTTAGATTTAATATAGGCCTCACGTCCCCGTTTGGCTTCGGGACTGTAAAGAGGTTTGAGTAAAACCCGAACCCCCATTCTTCCAGGGGAACCTCTATAATTACTGCTTGGAGCAATAGTTGTTCTAGTGCCAACAGGAGGGATCTTCTCTTCTGGGGATCCCTTGGCACATTTGACCTTATAAAATGGGAAGGAGGGGAGTCTTTTAACTCCAATTTGTATCCCAGACTTACTGCGGAGAGCACCCATCTGTCTCTGATCGTGTCCCGCCAGGTCTCTGCGAACAACTGAAGTCTTCCCCCCCACCCGATTGAGTGGGGGCAACCCTTCATGCCTTTGACTTTGGGGGAGGTTTTGTACCTCTCCTGATCCAGGGTTTCTTGTTACCCTGCAATTGACCCTGATTTTTACCCCCGGGATTTGACCGAGGAGGCCGTCGGAACTGTTTCACAGCCGATGTCCTAGGGACTGGAGAAGCAGGCCTCTTAAAAGAGGGACCTCTAACTCTGTTTTTAACCGGCAAAAGTGTACTTTTACCGCTGGAAATTTTCTGGATATATTTGTCCAGGTCTTCCCCGAATAAGCGTTCACCATGAAATGGGAAGCTGACCAGCAATTTTTTACAGGGAGCTTCAGCAGACCAGTTTTTGAGCCACAGAAGCCTGCGCATATGTACTACAGACAGCGTGAGGCGGGAGGCCTGATGAATTGAATCCTTTATAGCGTCCACCGCAAAGCATAAGGCTCTAGGTAGATCAGCTAGGGCAAGAGCCTGCTGATCTGGCAAGTCTCTTAAGACCTGTTTCAACTGATCCTTCACTGCTTGGCAGACCCCAATAGCTGCCACTGCTGGTTGTGTCACCAAGCCTGCTGTAGCAAAAGCAGATTTTAATAAGGACTCTAATTTTTTATCTATTGGGTCCTTGAACATTTGGACATTATCCACTGGACATGTCAGTGATTTATTCACACAAGAGATGGCTGCGTCCACTGTAGGGACCCTCCATTTTTTGATGAACTTATCCTCCATGGGATAGACCACCTGAAATCTCTTGGGAGGAGTAAATATTTTATCAGGATGCTCCCAATCCTGGATGGATTGGAAAGGAACAAACAGTCTGGGGAGCTTTTAGCGACCCAAACGAGGAGACAGAAGTGGATGATGGCTCCGCAAGGGGCATTTTAAATGCTGATCGGACCATGTTAGTCAGGGACTGAACCCATAATCTTTCAGCATGTGATGCTGAGAATGGCTCTTCCACTGTTGATTCCTCTACAACAGAATCGACCTCATCCTGATCCCCTTCAGGTAGGTCGATCCCTGTATGGGACTGTTGCTCTGCTAACAGGTACTCTGAGGGAGGAGACGGAGATCGAGCGCTCTTTCCCTGTGACAGGGAAGCAGCGATCAATGTTGACAATCTCTCTTCCAGCCCTCCCAGAGCTGAGGAAAAAACCTCCTCTGTTACATACACAGGAGCAGGTGAACTGAGGACAGCCACAGTACCAGGTACTCCTGAGGGTGCTCTACGGTCACTAACCTCTGATTCTTCAGGGGAGATTGGTGCAGCCGAAGCATGCCCAAGATCCTCAGAGCCCGATGGAGACCCCCTATGCTTCCTGGGATTTTTAGTCCCGGAGTTTTTAGACGGCATATTCCTAAGCCCAAAGCTGAGGTATTCCAGCCGAAATACACCACTTACTGACAATAGTCTAGCACAATTGCTGCTATAAAAACAGTTGGTGTCTACTAATGTGCCTTTCTATGGGGATGCCTGCATCAACCGCTTGCTGTATGCCTTTTTTAAATGTTGCCAGCTCTGTCTCTGCACTCCATAGCCAGCTCACAACACATAATTGTGCCTTTTAACATGCTGGGACGCCCGCACATGCGCAGAAGCGCTGCGGCGTGCACAGAGCGTCATCCCCCAAGCTCCGCCCTTTTTCCCAGCTCACCTCTACATATAGAGGCGCGTGCACGCGCACGTGCGCGGGCACGTGCGCCTTCGGCGCTCTTTTTTGAAAAGGGAAACTAGGGACAGGAGACAGGGCCCTTTGCCGCAGGCCGGGGGATGGACGAGCATTGCAACATGGCAGAGGAAGTAGTTTCCCACAAGAGAACTCACCATCTGCCTGGACTTGACTCTGATGAAAAGAAAAAGTCCACATGACAAGAAACTTTCCACAGCGGCCTCTAGTGGATTAACATAGGTACCGCAGTCTATATATATATTTTTTTTTTTTCTTGACCACTATTAAAAATATTACATTTTTTAGTAGTTACAGGCATGCATAAATATTTAGCGGGAATACCGTTAGGTAACAGGCAGAAAGACATATTAGGCTTGGGGGTCCCCTCAATAGAACCAAGTTCCTGAGGGGCCCCCACTTACCTTTTCCCCGCCGCAGGACTCTGTTTGGTCCACAGAAGCCCAAACTTCACCTATCACGGCAGGCATTGTAATTAAACCTTCAGGGACCGGGTTCCCAAGGATTCCACTCCCCTGGACCTGTATAGCACCCTGCACAGAAAACATCTTGGTCGTGGGTATGACCAGAGCTCTGGATCCCAGGGTCCAGCTCTCCTAAGAGAAGCATTACAGGCAAAACCTTGCTCTTCTCTGCAAGGCCCGGGTACCGACCGTTTAGCTATGAAGCTTTTTTGGTCGGATCCGGAATAGCTTACTGAGGCCCAAAAGAACCTGTACGCAAGCTCAGTGAAAAACACATGTTACTTCTTGGCCAACACCTTAGGCACTGGCAAAAAACGGAGGTGCTCCCGGATGGGAGGGGCTTATATAGGGGAGGGTACTTCCGGTTTGGAAGTTGCCAGTGCCAGCACCTGAAGGTAAACTATATAACCCACATAGTAATGACTATGCCGCTCTGTGTCCCGTGATGTACGAGAAAGAAAAAGAACACGCGGAGGCCCCCCATGGCACCAAACAACACCCCCCACGGAGCGCAGACCCTGGGCACCACGCACAGCCCCCAGCCAGGACACGGAGCCCCCCGGTCAGTACAGCAGGCCCAGCACCACAGAGCATGGGAAGGGGGGAAAGGACAGGGAGAGAGGGGAAAGGGAGGGTGGGAACCCCCTAATCTACCTCCCCGGGAATGCCCAGCCGCGCCACCCTGCCGGAGCAGGGGGCCTGCTACTTACCCATCCTGCGTGGACTCGCTGAAGGCATTCCTGACAGACCCAACATCCACGCGTTTATGGCATGGCTGTCGGCCCGGCACACTGTGACACGGACCTATAGCCCGGTCATATGTGTGCCCCGGAGCATATAGCTCACCGGCCACCCCTGGAGCAACGGGGCATGTCGTGGACGACCCAGCGCGTAGCTAAAGATCGGCAAACGCTCGATGGCCGAAACAGAGGGGACTACAAGGATCAAGGATCTAGACTGTCACCCAATCGGCAGTTGATCATAGATCTCAGGATCAAAAAGTAGAAAAAAATAGAAAAAATTCACAAGACCAAGGGACCCACGGGGAGCCAGGTCCTTCTCCTATGCTAGGCAGAAAAAAACTGAGCAGCATTATGCAGGGAGAGGGGTTGTACCTAGTGGGACCGCCCCCAGGGCGGTACTGTACAGTTTTGATGTATGTTTAACACTTAACATGCTTTTCTGCCTAGTCCTCTCCTGATAGAACGCTAATACCCTAATGTCAAGAATAAGATGCAGTGTCCGTCCATGAACAAAAGAGAAATTGTGTTTTTTCAAAATTGAAGTTTTTTTTTGGTTTATAGCTGAAAAAATTAAATTTGCAGAGACGATCAAATACCACCAAAAGAAAGCTCTATTTGTGGGGAAAAAAGGACGTCAATTTTGTTTGGGTAAAGCACCACACGACCACGCAATTGTCAGTTAAAGCGACTTTGTGCCGAATCGCAAAAAATGGCCCGGTTATTGAGCAGCCAATTCTTCCGGGACTGAAGTGTTTAAAGGGACAGGATCCATTTTTATTTCTTTCTAGGTTAAAATGGAGCTCCACCCTAAATTGGAACTTCTGCTTATCGGAAACCCTCCCCCCCCCCTCCAGTGTCACATTTGGCACCTTTCAGGGGGGAGGGGGGTGCAGATACCCAATATCGAAGACAGGTATTTGCACCCACTTTCGGGAGTCCTCTCTGCGGGTATTCTGCAGGTAGGGCGTCATTTCACGTAGAACGCCCGTTGTGTTCTGGGAAACACACGGCTCCCAGAACACAACGGTGACCAGTGAGGACGGTGCAGCGCGACTTGCATGCGCCGTAGGGAACCGGGCAGTGAACCCGGAACGCTTCACTTCCTGATTCCCTCACCAAGGATGGTGGTGGGGGCAGCAGATAGACGAGCGATTGCTCGTCTTCTGCTGCAGACGTCGCTGGACTCCAGGACAGGTAAGTGTCCATATATTAAAAGTCAGCAGCTGCAGTATGTGTAGTTGCTGGTTTTTAATATTTTTTTTAACGGCGGAGCTCCACTTTAACAAACGCTTTAACTCGACAGATAGGCGGAGTTCACATATGTGCAAATTGAATGTAGATTTGCCTGAATCCAATTTGCATGGCATGCGAGTGTGATCGGCTCTCAATGAAGCTGGTTCACACAGGTTTAGGGTGGCCACAGAGCGGATTGCAAAAGGGTCCTGTACGTGTTTGCGTCTGGTTCAGGTGCGAATTCAGGTGAAAATTCGGACCTGAATCGCAACTGAACCGGTGAACAGACATGCACCGGACCCCAGGCACAAACCCGCGGCTGCGCATATGTGAACCTAGCCTTACAGTCTTTGTTCCCTCCATGGAAATAAAGAAATTAGACCTTAAGTGCATCTTCATCAAAAATCAATGTTTCGTTTTGAAATGGTAAGGAATTGTTAGAAACCCTAACTGTAGAAAGTGGTGGGTAAGCTGAAATTTTACAGTTGTGAAAAGAAAAGGGGAGAGAAAATTTTGAAATGTAAACTTTCAGAACACAACTTTCTGAAATGTGGTTTACCCCCACGTTGGAGAGATTTTGTCTGTTTTTTGTTTTTGTTTGTGTGTGTCTGAGACAGGAATCTCCAGAAAAAAAGAAGGGCTAAGAGGGATTTAAAAAAGGTAGACATTTTTACAAATAGCACTAACACTGAACAATAGTTACTAATATAGGCTTTGTTTTTTTCACAGTATTGTTAGACAACTTACCTCCTGCAGTCTTTCGTGTCTTGGCAGTCACCAGATCCAACATTTACTGGACCCTGACAAACAAAAAAAAAAAAAAGGTACATTTTAGTAACCCATGAAAGGAAGAATAAATAGACGTTTAGACTGAGCATTAGCTTTTTTTTTTTCAGATGGTGAAGTTAGATAAATTCTTTTGTTAAATGCCTGTTGCCTATACTGCCTTCCCACAATTAAGATTAAAATGGCAATATAGAACAGACCATCTTCTGTGTCTTGGTGTATGTTTCGCCACGTCTTCCCCCTTTCATTATCAAATGTGCGTAATTTTAAAATTTACCTGAGCAAAAATTCCAGGAAAAGATATATCTGTATTCACATCAATTTCCCGCCAATCTGTTTCTTTGGTCTGAGTTGCTTTTTCACTGTGACAATTGATTAGCCAGGAAAAATCTGTGTTACAGGACACATTCCTGTGCTGCTTGGCTGTCATCTCAGGACAGTGATTCATGTCAACACTCACTGCTCTTGGCAAACTGCTGGACTGCACATCTGGAGATGCAACAGAAAAATATTTTTTTTGGTTGCACACGTAATTGCTGGAAAGATCTTCAAGAGCTTCTTCAAAAAGACAAGATTCGGTATCACTATGGTAATCAATCGAAGAGGGTGAACTAGATCTACTGTAGCTGCCACTTTTAATAGACAGGAATGTTTCATCATCACATATATCACTAGCTGAACATTCTTGATCTAGGAGTTTTTCAGAGTTGTCCAGTAAGGGTTTCTGCTGCTGACAAACGTTTTGGCCATCTTTCTCCAGCAGTGCTTGACTAGGATCTTGAAAGTCGGAACACCTCTTACTTCCAGAAACAATGCCTTCTTTTGTAAACTCTGTGTGATCAGAAGGGTTCCATATTTCAGTAATAGTTTTCTCCCATTTGTGGGATATTTTGTCAGGTTGTACATAACTACTTGAAAAATTATCTGCAAAGGTAATCTGATTGGAACCATCTATCGGTTTTGCTGAACTGCAATGTGGCTCAACATGTGAGAGGTTTACAGTCTCATGGTCACTATAATTTCCTGTGCTAAGGTTAGTAGATGAAGAATCATTCTCGTGCTTTTTTTCTTTAAGAATTTCTGGTTCATTGGGCACGACCTTGTGCTCTAAAACCATGGAAGCAAGTGTTGTATAGTTATACTTGGAGATTTCACTACTTGCTTCCTGCAGTTTGAAACAACCAGCTTGATCAAACAAAACATTTTCCTTGCAATTAACCACTTTCCGCACAAGCTCTCTAGAGTGTGTACTTGTAGCTTCATGGGTATACAGCTCTTCAGAGCACACCACGGTGTAGTCGGTGCTTTCTGAGTGATCCATGATGGGATTGCAAACCTCAGAGTAATCCACGTTGTATTTATGATCTGTGTTTTTTGGATTGTCCTCTAGGGAACAGTAACTGTCTTCACCAGACCTGGCAAACCGAGTTAAATCAGGCTTACCTATTTTAAGAGAACATGAATTTAAAAACCGTTTAGTAATTATTCTTACTATTACTACAGGTATTTATATAGCACCAATTTATGCAGCACTTTACATATATATAGTACATTCAATCTGAGTCCCTAACTCACATTCAAAACACACATACTAGACCAATTTAAAAAGGAGTACTTGGAGGAAACCCACACAGGCAAAGGGAAAACATGAAAACTGTGCAGATAATGACATGGTTGAGATTCAAACCAATGACCCTAGTGCTGCTAGGCATAAGTGCCAACCACTTTCCACTGTGCTGCCCAATAAACAACTGTATCTAGGAACCCTGAATAAAAAATGTAGTGTGCAAGCCAATAAAATGTTAAACAAACATGGACTGAAATCTGGCTCAGGGCTATTCTATTGGAGGTAAGGCCGAAACAACTAATTGATTAATCGTCAACTAATCAATGAAATTATCGATTACTATTTTCATAATCGATTAATCGACCAGTAACATAATGGGGTTAAAAAAAAACTAAAATGAGCCCTTTACAGTACAAAAAAGAGCAAATCGCTACTGTAAATATTACTTTCACTGTCCCACAGTAAAAAATGAACCCCTTACAGCGATTATTTGCTCTTTTTGTACTAATTTCGTTTTTGTTTAACGCCAATATGTTACTAAACATCTCAGGCCTGGGTCACACCTCTGTGTTTTTTGGTGCTTTTTGCAGAAACACACTACAGGTCATTTACATGGTTTCCTTTGGGACACGTTCACATCCATGATTTTTTCAGCTGCTGCGTATTTGGAAAGGGCAAGTACTTTTTTTTAACGCAAAACGGTGCTATTTTGTTTTTTTGGTTCAATATACTTCAATAGAGAAGCTGCAGAAAAGCATGTAATAATGTGTTTTTGCAGCAATTTGTGTTTAGTCTGCCCAACAACAAATTGGGCAAAAAAAAAAACAGTAAAAATGCAGCAAAATTACCTTTTTTACGGTTATTAACCGATTAATCGAAACAATAATCAGCCAACTAATCGATTATGAAAATAATCGTTAGTTGCAGCCCTAATTGGAGGGATATAATGAGCTAGTTACCAACAACGTCTGTATGCTGTCCTGGACAGATAACCACAAATAAGTTGTGACAGCTTTTCACTTTCCAACTGGCACACGTTTATAAAGTGGTCAGGTCTGTTTTATACTTTATAAGTACCAATTCTGAGCAGTAGCAGACATCCATCTGCTTAGTTTAAAGTCAAACTCAGGAAAAAATATGCTTTTTACTTGACCCAGCGTAGCTAGCGCTAAAATTGCATGAACTATAATCCAGAGAGTGTTGCTGGTAATGCTAGCAATCTTCGTTATCTTTATGACAGATTTACGGTCATCATTGATATACTATTCACTGCTGCAGTGACTTGCTGACTGGTACACTGCAGGAGTAGCCGTTACCTCTTCTACCTCTTCCTCCCCCGTCATCCATTGATGAAATGCCTTGTTTTTTTATTCACAGAATACAAGGCACTCTATAATTGGACAAGTAGAGCTGAAGGGCTTTTTATTATTTTTTGTATATGCCTTTGCATTAGACTTTTTATCAAAGGGTGAGAGGGGAGGAAGGAGGAAGGAGGAAAGCATGTGACCAATGCGCCTGCATTTTAACCACATAAGGACCGAGCCTCTTTCTGAGATTTGTTGTTTACAAGTTAAATTTTTTTTTTTATTTTGCTAGAATATTACTTAGAACCCCTGAAACATTACAATTTTTTTTCTAACATCAAAGAGAATAAAATGGCGGTCGTTGCAATAATTTATGTCACACTGTATTTGCGCAGCGGTCTTACAAGCGCACTTTTTTTGGAAAAAATACTTTTTTTAATTAAAAAAAATAAGAAAACAGTAAAGTTAGCCCAATTCTTTTTATATTGTGAAAGATAATATTACGCAGAGTAAATTGATACCCAACATGTCACGCTTCAAAATTGCGCTCGCTCGTGGAATGGCTACAAACTTTTACCCTTAAAAATGTCATTGGCGGGGTGTGGCCACGGCATGAAGGAGTGAGGACGTGTGGCTGATGAGCTCCGTCTCACCACCGGTAATACAACACCCACAGCAGCCTTTCTAACGGAAATTTTCGGTCCTCGGCATGCCTCCAAAGCAGCGGAAGACATCCCCCGCAGCCTCAGCGGGCATCCCGGCACCGTTCCGGCTCGCTGGATCTCTACTTCATGGAGCGGGGCCGCGCCGCTCTAGAGACTCCCAAGATGGCGCCGGCTGGCAAGTACAAGGCCGCACACGCGGCCTCCCCCATCCCCTCACCGCACCTGCCTTCTCCCTCGCATCCTCCCTCCACTTCCCCTGCTAGCTCCACCAGCTCAGTGCCCCCTGTTACAACCATGGGTGAAGTGATGGGCGATGCGGATCTCAGAGCCCACATCCTTGCCCTCCCCACTAAGGCAGACTTGGTGCTGTTTGCTGACAGGGTAGAGAAGGCCCTGCGGCAGGACATTGAGGCACTGCAGGCAGACACAGCACACATTGGGGGTAGAGTGGAGGAGTTGGAGGCACAATGGGATGTAGTTTCCCCAGCCCTGCAGGTTCTCCATGATCGTAGTAAACAGGACCGCAGGATTGACTTTTTAATAGACCAAATGGATGACTTTGAGAACAGGAGCCGCAGGGTTAACATACGCATCAGGGGAATGCCTGAAGCTACTGGCCCCAGAGACATAGTACCCTCCCTGCAGGGTCTCTAAACAGGTCCTCGGCCGAGATGCACCTGACCACATTGAGATAGACCGGGCTCACAGGGTCCTTCGGCTACCTTCGAATGACCCAAATAAACCACGGGACATTATCTGCAAGTTGCACAAATATTCCCTAAAGGAAAGCATAATGGCCCATGTCAGGGGTGTCCGCCATGTGGACTTTGATGGCGCCCAGCTGTCCTTTTTTCCGGATCTCTCCAGACGCACCCTGATGCAACGCCGAGCCCTTAAGCCGCTACTTGAGGCCCTACAAGATGCACAGCTGCCTTACAGATGGGGCTTCCCTTTTCAAATGTCCGTCACTAAAGAGGGTCGGCAAGTTGTTTTGCGCACCATTGAAGACCTGCCACGGTTCCTGCAACAACTAGGCCTGCCAGTCATCAATGTCCCAGATTGGAAAACTGCGCCGGAGATCCCGCTTCCTGTGCAGCCGCAACCTTGGCGTTCCAACCGTCGCAGGGGTCGGCACAGACGCCAGTCCCGAGTGGATTCTTACCAGGATGCTCCGCATTCCCCTCCACATTCCCCTTCCCAAAGGGGTACCTGAAGGAGCCTTGAGATTTGATCATTTAAAGTTGAACCGGTTCTGCTTGCAGGACCCCCCACCCTTTCAGGGTGCCGAGTTGTATTGTTCTGAATATGTTTCACACATTTGCATTTGGGCTGGCACGTCTTAGATATCGCTATGCCCCTCTGTCATTACGGGGTGGGTCATTTTGGTGGGCTCACACTTCGTGCTGTGCCTCTTCCCCCACATAGGTCAACTCCCTGGAGTTATGTCCTGAGTTTGGGACCCCATGCTACTCGCTGACCTTCCCCCTCCTGGTGGCCTGAGGGCTGGGCGAAGGTCCCCGACTAGCCTAGTTTGGATGCCTTGGGAGACCTTTGAGGCAATTCCCTTCTTGTTCTGGTTGCATGTTTCGATGGGTTTTTATTTCCCCTGTTTTTCTGTTTTATTTTTTCTATTGTTTTTTCAGTACTCATTGACTCACGGATCGATCACCTGCAGGTCTCTTCTCCCTCCTGACTGGAGATTTCTCCATGATAACTCTACCTCATGGCTTCCCTGAAAGTGGTATCGTATAACGTCCGAGGGCTAGGATCGCCTAACAAACGCAGTAAGTTGTGGCTCAAAACTAAACGCCTGGGGACACATGTCCTTTTTTTGCAGGAGACACACTTTCGCACTGACTCTGTTCCCCGCCTTCCCACACATCTATACTCTCAATGGTTTCTCAGCAACTCCTCTCGATCCAAGTCGAGCGGAGTTGCCATAGCTGTGCATAAACACTGCCCCTTTATCCTGACTGATCAGTTGACTGACCCGAATGGCAGGTATGTCTTGATTAAAGGGACCATTCTGGGCCGCAAACTCACCTTTGCAACCATGTACGCACCAAACACTGGCCAACTTACCTTTCTGGACTCCCTCCTAGACTCCCTCTCCCATTTTAAAGAGGGCCAACTGATTTTGGGGGGGGATTTCAATATTAGCCCAGACCCCAAGATGGATACATCTGCGGGGCGTTCTACCCACTCCTTTGCTTTCATCAAACATTTCAGGAAAGCTTTGCAAGCTCACCACCTGGTTGACTGTTGGAGACTACTCTATCCTACAGACAAGGATTTTAGCTACTACTCGGCAACCCATGCCGTTTACACCCATATAGATATGCTTCTGATGGACCAATTTTCCCTGGAGACCTTATCCAGTGCGTCAATTGGTTCCATTACCATGTCGGATCATGCCCCGGTTTCTCTTTCTATCCATCCGCCTTCTTCCGATGCCCGGTCTTGGACCTGGCGCCTGAATGAGAATATCCTGGATGATGCTGTGGCGTCTAAATGCGTCTCAGATTCAATTGCCTTGTACTTTGCTGAAAACTCATCAACCGAAGTTGGGGCGGCGTCCATTTGGGAGGGCCACAAGGCAGTAATCAGAGGGGAGCTCATTTCCCAGGGGGCGCGGTTGAAAAAGGCGTGAGAGGGTGATCTCCAATCCATGTTCCGGAAAATACAATCGGCGGAACTTAAACACAAGCGTCGTATGACTCTGGAGCTGGCGACAGAGTTAAGGGCCCTTCGCCTGGAACCTGCCACCCTGTTAGATACCCGCATACGTGATCGCCTACGTCACATATCGCACAAATTTTATGAATATGGTAACAAGTGTGGGCGACTGCTTGCTAGGGCTCTGAAGAGACAACAGGCCTCGGGCCATGTGCATAAACTTCAAGCTGGGACTGGTCCCCCGGTAGTCCACTCCTCTAAAATAGCAGCCGCCTTTAGAGATTACTACGCCCAGCTGTACCAACTCCCTGCCACACTCCCTGGTTTGACAATAGATCAGAAACAAGACCATATTTTAAATTACCCGACTGAGGCCCATGCTCCTCAACTTTCGGTTGAGACCAGCAAGTCCCTTGAAACCCTGATTAACAAAGAGGAGCTAGACACTGTGGTAAACGATCTCCCGAAGGGAAAAAGCCCGGGCCCTGACGGTTACACGAATGCCTACTACCGTGCTTTCCTCCCACTGCTTTCTGGGTATATGTGCACTTATTTCAACGCCCTAGCCTCAGGCACTGCTATGCCTAAGGAGGGACTGATAGCTCATATAGCAGTGCTGCCAAAGGAGGGGAAGGACCACACGGTCCCTAGTAGTTATAGGCCGAATTTGCTCTTGAATACGGACATTAAGATCCTAGCAAAAATTTTAGCAAATCGCCTTCAACCCATTCTTCCTTCTCTCATACATCCAGACCAGACGGGTTTTATTACTGGGAGGGAGGCAAGGGACAACTCTAACAGGGCCATTCGGTTGATCCATTGGGTGCAGACCAGGGCTGACCATACACCCTGTCTCCTTCTTTCCACTGACGCCGAAAAGGCGTTCGACAGGGTGAATTGGACATACCTTCGTGCGGTGCTGTCCAGATTGGGGCTTGGCCCTAATATGCTCTCCTGGGTTTTTTCTTTGTACAGCCGAGTTAAGGTGAATGGGATTGCTTTCGGATACGTTCCCCATTGGGAATGGGACCAGACAGGGGTGCCCGCTGTCTCCTCTCATTTTTGCCCTCACCCTGGAACCCCTGCTCAATAGGATTCGTTCTAACCCCAACATTAAGGGTCTTAACGTCAGATCACAAGAGCATAAACTCTCTGCATATGCGGATGATGTCCTATTTTATGTGGCGGACCCGTTAATCTCCCTCCCCAACATTATGACCGAATTGCAGACTTTCAGCTCCATCTCTAACTTCAAAATTAATTTCACTAAATCAGAAATTCTGTCCTTAAATATCCCCCATAGCCTACGTACATGGTTGCAAACTTCTTTCTCCTTCTCCTGGTGCGGCACTCACATGAAATATTTGGGGGTCTATCTTACCCCTCTCTACTCTCAACTATATAGCAGTAACTATGCTCAGTTACTCTCTACTATTAAATCAGACCTGCACCGATGGGATAGAGAGGCCTTCTCATGGATGGGCCAAGTCAGTGTGCTAAAGATGAACGTGTTGCCTCGCATTCTGTTCTTCCTCCAAATGGTGCCGATTTCATTACCTAGGTCTTTCTTTTTGAGCCTCAACAGTGCGTTTCTTAAATATATCTGGCAGGGACGGAGTCCTCGTGTGGCTCTCCGTACCTTGCAGACATCTAAGCGGCTGGGTGGCCTAGGCATCCCAGATATACGCAAGTACTACGAGGCTATCGCCCTTCAACGGATTTTGGATTGGCACCATGGGTTATCCACTAAGGTTTGGGTACCGCTGGAAAAATTCTTGGCGGGACGCAATCTAGCTCATGCTCCCTGGCTTCCCCAGGCCCATAGGAGTTTGTCACTCTATGTTTTCCCAATGACTGCCCATGTGTTAAAGTTATGGGATGCTTTAAACAAATCAGGACTGCTCGCCCCCCCCTTTTTCCCCGCTAGCACCCCTAGGAGGCTTCCCCTGGTTTATCCCGGGAGAACATCCGTCTTTTTTTCATACTTGGACATCAGATGGAGAGTTGAGATGTGGCAGGTTCTTTCACGATCAGGGACTTCTCCCGTTGGAGGAGCTTAGAGCCCAGTATGGCGGCTTACCGATGGATGGCTGGAGACATGGGCAGCTTCAGCACTTTGCGCGTGGTTTACAACACGCCATACGATCTCCCACGTCTTCCACCCCCTTTGAGAGGCTGTGCATGTCTCCCGGTTCAATCCCACACTCTATATCTGTCCTTTACGAGCTACTACAGAAACAGGGACCTCCCGGGAAGCCCGCCTATATTTGGGAGTGGGAAAGAGACCTGCAACTCGAATTTACTGATCCCCAACTTGACCAATAATATCGCCTCACTCATTCCAGCTCTGTTGATACGAAAATGCAGGAAAATGGTTTTAAAGGTCCTGACTAGGTGGTACAGGGTCCCCACTAGACTTAAACAAATTTACCCGATGTCCTCAGATGCTTGTTGGCGGGAATGTGGCCATAGAGGTTCCTTTCTACATATATGGTGGGACTGTCCTAAGTTACGCCCTTTCTGGCAAGATATTAGAACTCAAATTTAAATTATCCTGGATATGGAACTCCCTGACTCTCCAACGGGCTTCCTCCTGCATGTCCCCGCCGTTCCTCTCAGCCTCTACCGAAAATCGGTGCTGCCTCCTCTTTTGAATGCGGCTAGGAGATTGATTCCTATCTATTAGAAAAGTAGCCAAATTCCAAGTTGCTCGGACTGGGTCCGGTTGGTAAATGATATTAAGGCCGCAGAGGAATGGATGGCAAAATGCAGGGATAAGTATGACAAATGGTATAGTATTTGGGCCACATGTATTCACTATGTCGAAGGGGATGCTACAGACTCACGTTCTATAGTCCAGTCTCCGGCAGGAGTGGAGTAATTGAGTAATTGTTAAATAGATCTTTGTGTAGATTTACGCATTTGATCTACCCACTGCAGATACGCTCACATAACTTGCACAAGTACAATATCCTTTGTTTGTGTCAATGTTCCTTCTCTCCCCCCCCCCTTTTTTTTTCTTCTTCTCTCTCCCCCTCTCTTTTTCTTTTTGTTTTTGTCCACCTGTCTGACCTGGTGTTGTCTACCTGTAAATTATCTCCTGTGTCTAACAGAGTGATTAAGGACACCCTGATTATGATAGGACTTATATGTTTTTCGGACCACGTAACTGACGCCTTTGTCTCTTTTATCCTCTTTGTTGGATGGCCGATCAGGCATGTCGTTTTGTAGACTGCTTGGACACACGGTTGGACAGATATGTATGTATCTTGCCTTGTTTGATTGTACTGTTTCCAATGGAAAAAAATATATAAATTCTATAAATAAAGATTATATAAAAAAAAAAAAAAAAAAATGTCATTGGCGGCGTTTAAAAAATTCTACAGTTTGCATGTTTTCAGTTACAGAGGAGGTCTAGGGCTAGAATAATTGCTCTCGCTCTACCGATCGCGGCGATACCTCATATGTGTGGTTTGAACACCATTTTCATATGCGGGCGCTGCTCACGTATGCGTTCACTTCAGCTCGGCGGGACGATATCTCGATCGATAAACTTCGTAAATGTACCAAATCCCTAATATAAAGGGACACTGCTTTAGAATTATTTACCAGATGGTACCCAACTCCTACCACACTTCATGTTATTTACCCCACAGTCTCTCTGAATTGTTTGGAGGTTGCCCCCCTTCCTGGTAACTTTATACACACACATTTTGGTCCCGCAGTAAAATTACTCCACTCAGGCACAAGATTTAAGCCTCGTACACACGGCCGAGAATCTCATCAGGAAAAATAGGATTTTTATAACAGCTTACCTGTAAAATCCTTTTCTTGGAGTACATCACGGGACACAGAGCGACATAGTCATTACTATGTGGGTTATATAGATACCTTCAGGTGCTGGCACTGGCAACTTCCAAAACCGGAAGTACCCTCCCCTATATAAGCCTCTCCCATCCAGGAGTACCTCAGTTTTGTAGCAAAGCAAGAAGTGTCCCCAAAGAGGGGTGGGAGCTCTGTGTGCCGTGATGTACTCCAAGAAAAGGATTTTACAGGTAAGCTGTTATAAAAATCCTATTTTCTTTCTCGTACATCACGGGACACAGAGCGGCATAGTCATTACTATGTGGGATGTCCTAAAGCAATGCCCAATGAGGGGGGGGGATACACCATACATAAGCTGAGCGCTATCAGACATGAGGATCTTTTGCGGCCTGCAACACACTGCGCCCAAAGGCGACATCCTCCTGACTTCTAACGTCCACCTGGTAGAACCTAGTAAACGTGTGTACTGAAGACCATGTTGCGGCCTTACAGATTTGAGCCAGGGAGGCCTGGTGATGCACTGCCCATGAAGTTCCAACTGCTCTCGTGGAGTGCGCTCTAACTTTGAACGGAGGCGGTCTCCTTCTCAAGCCATAGGCTTGCATTATGACCTGTCGAATCCACTTGGCTAAAGTAGATTTTGACGCTGCCTGACCCTTTCTGGGGCCTTCCGGCAGAATAAACAAAGTATCCGTTCTGCGAATCCGAGCAGTGGCTTTTAGATAAGCTTTAACTGCTCTTACTACATCCAAAGAATGTAATAACTTTTCCTCTACCGAACTAGGTTTGGGAAAAAACGAAGGAAGAACCACATCTTGGTTCAAATGAAACCTCGATACCACCTTAGGAAGAAAGGCTGGATGAGGACGTAACACTACTCTGTCCTTATGGATAACCAGATATGGCTCCTTACAGGACATAGCTGCTAATTCCGACACTCTTTTAGCCGAACAAATGGCTACTAGAAAAATCAATTTCCTGGTGAGAAGAACCAGGGAAATATGCTGTAATGGTTCAAATGGTTGTTTCTGTAGAACCGACAGAACCAGGTTTAAGTCCCATGGACATATGGGAATATTACCCGGAGGGCTAATACGCATCACTCCTTGTATAAAGGCTTTGACTAGTGAATGCGAAGCCAAGGGCCTCTGAAAAAATATTGACAAGGCCGAAATCTGACCCTTGATAGTACTCAAGGCAAGCTTCCTATCTACAGCCCACTGTAGGAAGTCCAGAATCCTACCGATTACGTACTTACGTGGATGCCATTTCTTGGCCTCACACCAGGCGATGTACGCCTTCCAGATTCTATAGTAGATCTGCCTGGATACCGGCTTCCTGGCATTGATCATGGTAGATACCACAGGATTAGAGAGCCCTCTCTTTTTTAGAATGTGGGCTTCAATAGCCAGGCCGTCAAACCTAGGGCTGGTAAGGAAGGGTGGTATATCGGTCCTTGCGAAAGCAGGTCCGGACGATGTGGGAGAGTCCAAGGACTCCCCACTGACATTTTTACAATCTCCGCGTACCATGCTCTTCGGGGCCACGCTGGAGCCACCAGAATCACTGGTTTCTTTTCTACCCTGATTCTGCGGAGTAATCGAGGTAACAATTGTGGCGGTGGGAATGCATATATCAGTTTGAACTGATCCCAAGGGAACACTAGGGCATCCGAGCCGCAAGCTAGGGGATCCCTTGTCCAAGAGACAAACCTGTCCACCTTTGCGTTGAATCTGGATGCTAGCAGATCTACATCCGGTGTTCCCCACCGCTGACATATTGTCCGAAAAACCTCGGGGTGAAGGGACCATTCCCCTGGGCATAATTGTTGGCGACTTAGAAAGTCCGCCTCCCAATTCTCCACTCTTGGAATGAATACCGCGGATATGGCTGGGACATATCTTTCTGCCCATTTCAGGATGCAATTTACTTCCCTCTGGGCTGCACGACTCCTGGTGCCACCCTGATGATTGATATATGCCACTGCCGTGGCATTGTCTGATTGAATTCTGACAGGGGACCCTTGGAGTTTGGATGTCCATGCTACTAGGGCATACCGGGCTGCTCGTATCTCTAAGAGATTGATGGGCAGGGCCTTTTCCGCATCCGACCATCTGCCCTGGAGAGACCATTGCTCCAGTACTGCTCCCCAGCCTATAAGGCTGGCATCTGTAGTGACCACCTTCCAAGAAATCGGACTGAAGGATTTCCCTTTTTCCAGATTCTGGGGAACCAACCACCAACGGAGGCTCTTGCGAACGGAAGGGGACAAGGACATTGGTAAGTCTAGGGCCTGAACTTTCTTGTTCCAGGCTGACAGTATGGCCCTTTGCAAATTCCTTGAATGGAATTGACCGTAGGGTACTGCTTCGAATGATGCCACCATTTTTCCCAGCAGCCTCATGCACAGGCGTATAGACGGCTGTCTTTTTGTACCCGCTAAGTGGATCAAATCTCTCAAAGACAACACCTTTTTTCGAGGCAAGAATATTTTCTTCTGGCCTGAATCTAGCCTTAGCCCCAAGTATTCCAGACTTTTGACTGGTTTTAGGGCCGACTTGTCTCGGTTGATAATCCAACCGTGAGATTCCAGATACTTGATTGTCTTGTGAACGACCACTTCTAGTTTTTTCACTGAGTGGTCTATCAGCAACAAGTCGTCTAGATATGCCATTATCGTTACACCTTGCATTCTTAGATTGGCCAATAATGGGGCCAGAATTTTTGTGAACACTCGTGGTGCTGTGGCCAGACCGAAGGGTAAGGCTCTGAACTGAAAATGGCGCCCTTCTACTGCAAAGCGTAGAAATTTTTGGTGGACTGGAAAGATGGGAATGTGCAAATAAGCATCTTTGATGTCGATCGAGGCTAACCATTCCTCCCCTTGTAGGGCAGTGGCCACCGATCGGATCGACTCCATCCGGAAAGTCCTGATATGCAGGAATTTGTTTAGCCCTTTTAGATTTAATATGGGCCTCACGTCCCCGTTTGGCTTCGGGACTGTAAAGAGGTTTGAGTAAAACCCGAACCCCCATTCTTCCAGGGGAACCTCCATAATTACTCCTTGGAGCAATAGTTGGTCTAGTGCCAACAGGAGGGACTCTCTCTTCGGGGGATCCCTTGGCACGTTTGACCTCATAAAATGGGAAGGAGGAGAGTCTTAACTCCAATCTGTATCCCAGACTTACTGCGGAGAGCACCCATCTGTCTCTGATCGTGTCCCGCCAGGTCTCTGCGAACAACTGGAGTCTTCCCCCCACCCGATTGAGTGGGGGCAACCCTTCATGCATTTGACTTTGGGGGAGGTTTTGTACCTCTCCTGACCCAGGGTTTATTACCCTGCGATTGTCCCTGATTTTTACCCCCGGGATTTGACCGAGGAGGCCGTCGGAACTGTTTCACAGCCGATGCCCCAGGGACTGGAGAAGCAGGCCTCTTAAAAGAGGGACCTCTAACTCTGTTTTTAACCGGCAAGAGTGTACTTTTACCGTTGGAAATTTTCTGGATATATTTGTCCAGGTCTTCCCCGAATAAGCGTTCACCATGAAATGGGAAGCTAGCCAGCAATTTTTTACAGGGAGCTTCAGCAGACCAGTTTTTTAGCCATAGAAGCCTGCGCATATGTACTACAGACAGCGTAAGGCGGGAGGCCTGATGGATTGAATCCTTTATGGCATAAACCGCAAAGCACAAGGCTCTAGGTAGATCAGCTAGGGCAAGGGCCTGCTGATCTGGCAAGTCCCTTAAGACCTGTTTCAACTGATCCTTCACTGCTTGGCAGACCCCAATAGCTGCCACTGCTGGTTGTGTCACCAAGCCTGCTGTAGAAAAAGCAGATTTTAATAAGGACTCCAATTTTTTATCTATTGGGTCCTTGAACATTTGGACATTATCCACTGGACATGTCAGTGTAAGAGATGGCTGCGTCCACTGTAGGGACCCTCCATTTTTTGATGAACTTATCCTCCATGGGATAGACCACCGGAAATCTCTTGGGGGGAGTAAATATTTTATCAGGATGTTCCCAATCCTGGTACATGAGCCCTTCCAATAAAGGGTGAACTGGAAAGGAACAGACAGTCTGGGGAGATTTTAGCGACCCCAGCGAGGAGACAGTAGTGGTTGATGGTTCCGCAAGGTGCATTTTAAATGCTGATCGGACCATGTTAGTCAAAGACCGAACCCATAATCTTTCAGCTTGAGATGCTGAGAAAGGTTCCTCCACAGTTGATTCCTCTATAACAGAATCAACCTCCTCCTGATCCCCTTCAGGCAGGTCGATCCCTGTATGGGACTGTTGCTCCGCTAACAGGTACTCTGAAGGAGGAGACGGAGATCGGGCGTGCTTTCCCTGTGACAGGGAGGCAGCGATTAATGTTGACAATCTCTCCTCTAATCCTCCCAGAGCTGAGGAAAAAACCTCCTCTGTTACATACACAGGAGCAGGTGAACTGAGGACAGCCACAGTACCAGGGACTCCTGCGGGGTCTCTAGGTCACTAACCGCTGAATTTTCAGGGGAGACTGGTGCAGCAGAAGCATGCCCAAGATCCTCAGAGCCCGATGGAGACCCCTTTTGCTTCCTGGAAGATTTAGTTCCGGAGCTTCTGGACGGCATATTCCTAAGCCCAAAGCTGAGGTATTCCAGCCGTAATACACCACTTTTACTGAGAATAGTCTAGCACAATTGCTGCTATATATCAGTTGGTGTCTACTAAAGTGCCTTTCTAGGGGATGCCTGCATCAACCGCCTCTGTGTGCCTTTTTACTGTTGCTAGCTCTGTTTGTGCACTTCAATAGCCAGCTTGATTGCTTTTAAAACATGTTGGACGCCCGCACATGCGCAGTAGCGCCGCGGCGCACACCGAGCGTCATCCACCCGCTCCGCCCCTTTTCCAGATTGCCTCTATATAGATAGGCGCGGGCACGTGCGCCTTCGGCGCCTTTTTTGAAAAAAACAGGAGCTAGATGGGAGCCAGGGTCCCTGCCGCAGGGCCCGGGGATGGATGAGCGCAGCAACAGGGCAGAGGAGATAGCTTCCCCGCAGAGAACTTACCAACTGCCTGGATTTGACTTCGGAAGAAAAAAATCCACATTACAAGAAAAAAAGAACCATAGTGGCCTCTAGTGTTTAACACAGGTACCGCGGTCTTACATTTTTTTTTTTTTTTCTTTCTTGCCTACTATAATTTTTTTTTACATTTTCTCAGTAGTAACAGGCATACACAGAATATTTAGCGGGAATACCTTAGGTAACAGGCAGAAAGACAAAATAGGCTTGGGGGTCCCCCAATAGAACCAAGTTCCTGGGGGCCCCCACTTACCTTTTCCTCGCCGCAGGACTCTGTTTGGTCCACAGAAGCCCAAACTTCACCTATCACGGCAGGCATTGTAATCAAACCTTCAGGGACCGGGTTCCCAAGGATTCCACTCCCCTGGACCTGTATAGCACCCTGCACAGAAAACATCTTGGTCGTGGGTATGACCAGAGCTCTGGATCCCAGAGTCCAGCCCTCCTAAGAGAGGCATTACAGGCAAAACCTTGGTCTTCTCTTGCAAGGCCCGGGTACCGACCGTTTAGCTATGAAGCTTTTTTGGTCGGATCCGGAATAGCTTACTGAGGCCCCAAAAGAACCTGTACGCAAGCTCAGTGAAACACATGTTACTTCTTGGCCAACACCTTAGACACTGGCAAAAAACTGAGGTACTCCCGGATGGGAGGGGCTTATATAGGGGAGGGTACTTCCAGTTTTGGAAGTTGCCAGTGCCAGCACCTGAAGGTATCTATATAACCCACATAGTAATGACTATGTCGCTCTGTGTCCCGTGATGTACGAGAAAGAAAAACACGTTGTTTTTCCTGACGAGATTCTTGAACAAGAATCTTGTCCCGGCCTTGTGTACACACGTACGATTCAAAAGAACCGCCGTTCTTTTGAATGGCACGAACACAGTGACGTCATCGACTAAGACGAGCATGCGCTCGTCACATTCGATGCCATCGCCGCCATCTTCCTACACCCTACCTATGCCTAGGAAGCTACCGCGCATGCGTCAAAGTCATTTCGAGCATGCGCGGGTTTCCACGGCGACAGGTAAGTGTACACACTCTCGGGTTTCTCGTCGGGAAACAGGCCGACGACAATCCCGACGAGAAAATAGAGAGCAGGTTCTCTATTTTTCTCGTCGAGATTCTGGCCAGTTTTCCTGACGAGAAACCAGAAAGCCTCGTACACCTGGCCGGTTTTCTCGGCAAGAAAGCTCTCCCGGCAGTTTTCTTGGCGTTTGATGAGAAAAGCGGCCCTGTGTACGAGGCTTAAGGCGTTGTGGCCTCTAAGTTGGCAGGTAACCATCTTACATTATCTATGGCTAACTGCCTATTGTTTACTTCCATACATGAAGCCACTCAGCGGGCCAGTCAGCGAGTGGGCAGGCGACGTGTGGCAACGTGTGGTGGGTGACGTGGCAAGTGACAATCAGCAATGTGTGGCAGGTGACGTGGCAAGTGACAATCAGCAACGTGTGGCAAGTGAAAATCCGCAGGTGATGTGGCGAATGACAATGCGCAATGTGTGGCAGGTGACGTGGCAAGTTACAATAGGTAACGTGGAACAGGTGACATGGCAAGTGACAATCCACAACATGTGGCAAGTGAAAAATAGGATTTTTATACTCACCGTAAAATCCTTTTCTCTGAGTTCATGGATGGACACATCCTTAATCTTAAAGTGGGTATTAGCCTTCCTTCAGAAGTGACTAGGCAGAAAGTGTTAACTTCAAAGGTGAACAGCCCCGCCCAGGGGGCGGTCCTACTGGCTATCCCCCTCAGCCTGCACTAAGCAGATCAGTTAGTCAAAAGCAGTACAAACTTAAAAAAAGAGGGGTGGGTGCTGTGTCCGTCCATGAACTCAGAGAAAAGGATTTTACGATGAGTATAAAAATCCTATTTTCTCTTTCGTTCATGGACGGACACAGCCTTAATCTTGACAAAGTGGGACGTCCCAAAGCAGTGTCAAAAACGAGGGGTGGGAACAGCATTAAAACAACTTCACCCCCAAAACAAAACAGAGCTCCTCAACAGAGGAGTTGCAACTCTAAACAGCCACCTGCAATACCTTGCGGCTGAAAGAAGCATCCGAAGATGCACACACATCAACTTGTAAAGTTTAGTGAAAGTGTGAATGGACTGGGAAACTGACGCTTGCTGTCGGAAGCCCAAGAGGCACCTCTTGCCCTGGTCGAATGCGCCGTGACAGGAAAGGGGGGCGCCCGACCCTTTATGGCGTAAGCCTGAATCGCGGTCTGTCGGATCCACCTCAGAATGTTGGCCGACGAGACCACTGGGCCCTTCTTGGGGCCAGCCACCGAAACAAACCGTGAGTCTGAACTCCGGAACGAAGCAGTAACAGACAAGTAACTCTCAGAGCTCGGACAACGTCCAAGGAATGCAACGTCGTCTCCTTAGGATTTGACGGATAAGGACACAAGGATGGCAGTACAATGCCTTCCTTGAGACGGAAGGTCGAAACGACCTTAGGAATAGAGAAGGGTGGAGTTACAGCATGGCGCCAAGCAGCAGCAGCCTGTTGCCGTGAGCTCCGGAGCGCTCCCCCGAGCAGATAGTAAGCATGGCTGCGTTCGCTAGTTAGACTACCTAGACTAACCTGTCTCCCCACCGTATCTCCACTGAAGCAGCTGGAAATCAGCCTGGAGGTGCCGCTGTGCTCCATGCACTATTGTAAGCTGTGGTTAGCATGCTGGCTCTCGGACCGGACCGGACTGGCCAGTCATTAATCCCTGTCTCCTCCGTCCCCCAAGCGCCTCGAGTAGATGATTCCACAGCGTGTGTGAAGGGGAGTGAGACCGGGAGTAGAGGCAGAGGAAGCTCCGATATGCCCACAACGTGAGGGGCTGTGGGCTGGAATTCCAACAAGCTGAGAGACGGGAGGCCGGTCAGAGTGGCGGCTGGACCCGGATGGGGATTGGCATATGAACCTTGGACATCTTTGAGGGTTACACCTGCTGTTTGGGGGACGCCTCGAAGGCTGCAGCACACAGAAGGTGGATGGAGGCCTTTGAAGTGGTACAGGAGAGCCGGACTGATTAATCTGCAGACTGAAGATCCGCTGGTAAACGAGCCTGCTTACACTGCCTATACTGAGGGTCTGGATTGACTTTCTGCTTTGCTTCCTGTTATACTTGAGTTTCTCCCCCCCCCCCAGTCCCGTTGCTTGATTTCTTTTTTGTTTCACGCTGGATACTGTTTTTTTTTTTTTTCCTCTCTCTTTTTTTTTTCTACCCGGTATCCACCTGTTTATGTGCTGGTTAAATATATGTCTCTGTAGGAAAACTTGTTAAGGAGAAAGGATAAGGAAAGAAGAAGAAGAAGAAGACGAAGAGGGAAAGGACAAACTAATTCATTACACTAAAAAAAATGTTTTTATTTTTTTGGTAAACAAAACCAAACAGGACTATATAAGTAATTATATACCTGCATAGCCATATCTGAAATTTACCCAGACTTTCATTTAATATAGGCGGTGGTTGTTTTCCCTTTTTTTTTTTTTCTTCCCTTTTCTGTGTATTGTCTGTATGTATGTTTGTGTGTGTGTTGTTTATGCATTTCTGGTCTCTTTGGTTTGGTTTTTTCTTGGGCTAAATTGATCTACAGTTTGGTATAAAAGTAAAAAAGTTAAACTAGACACCAGCATGAGAACATAAAGGTTAAACATTGATAGGCCAGAGGTATATTCTAGCACTCCGTATCATTATTTATTATCTACTATTATTGTTTTTGGACTGCTATACAGGTGGTTAATGCGCTGGTGTAAGGGACCACAATATACCCAAGAAGTTCCATTATATATATATATATATATATATATATATATATATATATATATATATATATATATATATATATATATATATATATATACACACACACACACACATACATTTTATATATATATATATATATATATATATATATATATATATATATATATATATATATATAGACAGTATTGGTTGTATAGACTGTGGGGTAGATTAATTGGTAGGTTTAAAGTGAGCGGAATAGAAACTCTTAGGTGGGAAGGAAGGGAAGGAAAACGAGGAGAAGGGGAGCAAAAACAAATCAAGTGGACAGTGGAAGTAGTAATTCCATAAAAGCTTATATGGTGCAAGATAAAGTAGATCAAAAAGGCAGAGCAAGTAGTAGAAAATACAGAAAGAATAATCACCCCCACTGAAGGGCAGAATAAAAATCGAGATCTAGGCGAAGACGGGACTCTACAACAAGACCAACAACAAAAGGAAATGGAGAAAGAATTGGATAATCCTCAGGCACTCCCTACAAAACAAGACATGGTAGAGATGATGGCCCACTTAGAAGGCTCTATTAAAAGAGAACTGAGTGCCACTCGAACGGACATAAAAAACGTGTTACAAAGAGTTCAAGAATCAGAAGCTCATTTGGATGAACATAAACATGCAATTTTAGAGCTGTGAGAGAGGGCTGAATCAGAGTGGGTAGAAATTAGGAATATCCAGTATAGGCTTGAGGATCAAGAGAATCGTAATAGACGAAACAATCTGAGGATCCGGGGGCTACCGGAGTCCGTTAAAAATAACGATTTGGAAACTACGGTCCGCGAGATGTTCAATAAGATACTGAAGAAAGAAGTAACAGCTCCCATATCTTTTGAAAGAGTGCAAAGAATATCTACTCCATCAACAGATATTGTGAGAGATGTGATAGCAAGGTTTTCAAGCTATGAAATAAAACAACAAGTCTCACAGGGTATGAGAAGCGCTACACCAATTGATTATATGGGAACTGAGATCCTTATTTTTACAGATTTATCACAAGAAACCCTAGCCCGCAGGAGGGCGTTGAAACCCTTAACAAAACAACTACAAGATAAAAATATTGTATATAGATGGGGTTTCCCAGCCTGCCTAATAGCAAAAAATCATGGGGTCTCAGCTACACTGAGATTCCCAGAGGACTTGAAAGTTCTGCAGTAAACTAGATATACCAATGCCTCAATTAAAAATTGGGAAAAGAAACCCCCCAGAATGGAAAAAGCTAAAAGATCAGTCATGGAATAAAATGTAGAAGGGTGGAAAAACATTAGGAAAGAAACAAATGGCTCAGTCAGTGGAGGTGGGGAGGGGAGGTTGGTAGGAGAAAAGAATCAGCTCGGGGGGGTGAACTGGGGTTTGGCAATGCCCATCCGGGTACCCGGGACCATCTCTGTAACAGGGATGAAGCCTGGAGGACCAGATGGCCATATAAAGTACCCCTAGAGTATGCCACACCCAGCTGAACGCCCATAAATTAGGCGACAGCTGGGTGGGCCATAACATTGACATTCAATGTAGTTGGGGAGGGGAAGGGGGAGGGGGGTTTTGTATGTGGGATGTGTTATGTTGTTTTGTTATGATGTTTTTTATATAGTTAGTTGTATGGGTCAACCCTGGAAAAATAGAGGAATTACTCCCCCATTATATGGTCAAAATCATCTGGCCATGTAAGCAAGATCTATCAAAGAGATGGCGCCCTTAAAGATAACTACCTATAATGTTAGACGTCTAAACGGTCCTAGCAAACGGCATCAAATACTGCAGGAACTGAAAGGCTGGGCAACAAATATAGCATTCTTCCAAGAGACTCACCTTAAATGGTCTACTAGGCTGGGATTGAACACTAAAAAAAAATCCAGTTTGGTTTCATGGATATTCCCCCAATAAGAGATCCAAGGGGATAGCAATTGCTTTTGATAGGAATACACTATTTATCTTAAAAGTAATGGAGTCAGATGGTGAAGGAAGATATTTATTTGTCATGGGTCTTTTGTTCAATAAAGAGTATACATTAGTAAATATTTACTGTCCCAATGTTCATCCCAGCTTATTTTTAAAAAAAGGTACTGAATAAATTGGAAAATTTTAGAGGGAAAAGTGATAATGGCAGGAGATTTAAATTTAGTTTTTGATCCAACCTTGGATACTCAACCTCCCTCTCTTCGTTCAGAGGGAAAACATTTAAAGGTAGGTAAAACAAAAACTCCACCAGCAGCAATTAGTGGAGGTTTGGAGAATTTTACATCCAAGGGGGAGGGATTTCACATATTACTCCCAGGTACACTCCTCTTACTCAAGAATTGACTACATATTCTTAGACCATCAGCTCCTTGAAGGTTTATTAAAAGGCGGAAGTGAAATCGATCACCCTCTCTGACCATGCCCCGGTTATAATCAGCTTGGAGTTAAAGGATGTACCGGAGAGGCAAAGATCCTGGAGGCTGGAAGAATCACTTCTATATGATCAGGGCATTCTGGGAGACTTGGAAAAGGAACTGAATTTTTTTATCATAGAGAACATAGAAAATATTGCACCAACGATTTTGTGGGAAGCTCATAAAGTTTTTATGAGAGGGAGATTAATAGCGGAAGGGGCTAAGAGGAAAAAAATTTGGACGGCCCAAAAACAGTCCCTTTTACAGGAAATCCAGGAGCTGGAACAAAAACACAAGAGAGCAAATGACAGTGAGGTAATGGTTGAACTGACAGGAAAACGCGAAGCCCTGAGGGATTTGATGGAGCAGGACACCAAACAAGCCTTTATCAGAATGGCAAATAAACAGTATAAATTTGGGAATAAATCAGGGAAACTGTTGGCGGGACAGATTAAACCTAGGAGAAACCCGAACTTTATAGTAAAAATAAAAAAGGGGAGATGAAATACTCCACTAGGGACATTAGCAAAATATTTACGGAGTATTATCAATCACTGTACAAAGTGAATGATTCACAAGATCCCGGGTATGTACAAAACAGGAAAAATAAAATAGAAAAGTATTTAAGGGGGATAAAATTGCCTTTAATATCAGAAGAAGATTCAAGGACACTGGACAGTGATATCTCTAAAGAAGAAATAGAGCAGGCAATTAAAAATAGTAAAAGGAGGAAAAAGCCCCGGGCCAGATGGCTATACGTCCCTGTACTTTAAAATTTTTATTGGAATCTTATCTTGACTCCTCACTATCATTCATATATGAATTCAATAGGAGGGGGCCTTAAGATACGAGGGGAAGCCTTGGGTGCTTATACATCTCTTTTAGTAAAATAAGGAAAAGACCCCACAATGTGCTCAAGCTTTAGGCCGATATCCCTGATAAATGAGGACATAAAAATTTATGCGAGGATACTGGCCGAAAGATTAAAGCCTTACATGCCTGAATATATAGGGAAAGATCAAGCAGGTTTTGTCCCTGGGAGGGAGACTAGGGACAATATACTAAAAACAACCCTCATAATTCATGAGGCTAAGAAGGGTAAAAAGCCAGCCCTGTTCCTGTCAATAGACGCCGAGAAGTCCTTTGATAGGCTGGATTGGGACTTTATGCTGCAGACACTATACAAATTCGGCATTGGACCCCGTATGCTTAAATGGATAGAGGCTTTGTACTCCAACCCCACGGCTCAAATTCAAGTAAATGGAACCCTCTCGGAAACTTTCTGACTTTTCAATGGTACACGTCAGGGGTGCCCATTGTCTCCCTTACTTTTTGTGTTTTCATTAGAACTTTTTTTTTTTAGCATCTATAAGAGCAAATCAGGAGATTCAAGGTATAGAAGTCAGGGATCAAGAGCATAAGTTATCCGCTTTTGTGGATGATATTATGGTCTATATAATAAACTATAGACAGACGCTCCCAAAGATTATGAAAAAATTGGGAAACTATGGGAGCGTATCAAATTTAAAGATAAATATGGAAAAAACTGAGATATTAAATATTTAAATCCCCCTGAATGAAAGTAGAGATCTTAGAAAACTGTATCCCTTTAGGTGGAAACAAAGGGGACTGAAATATTTGGGAGTATTCCTGTCGAAATCAACACTATATTTATATCAAGATAATTACATACCTCTCCTGAATAAAATTAAAAGCGAACTGGGGCGTGGCCTAGCGCGGCATGGAGTAGGTCGCATCTAAGTGGAGCTCCGTCCTATGATCCTTGCACATACCTTATCCTGAGACCCTAAACTACCCTACAAAGTCTCTACAATACCGGAAGATCCCTGTGAGATGTCCCCGACCAAGGCTCAGAAGGCGGCGGCGGTGGCGGCAGTCGCGGCCGCGAACAAGCTCGCACAGTATCGGCGGGCGGAGGGAGAGGAAGCGGGGGAAGATGGCGGGGCCTCGAGTACTGACCCTCCCTCAGCGGTGGTGGACGGAGCAAAGCTCCTCGAGGCTATAACGCTGTGCCGGACTGCTCTCACAGCACAGATAGAAGAGGTGAAAGTCGACATTTCACTCATTCGCCAGGACTTTCAGACGCTCCGTGGCAGAGTTACAGAGGCTGAAGACCGACTGGGCCTGGTGGAGGATGCTATCCCGCCATTACAGGCGGGGACTGAGCGCATGCAGAGGCAGATCACCATGCTGCTCGTGAAGCAGGATGAGATGGAGAACCGTCTCAGGAGATGCAATTTCCGCTTCATTGGCCTCCCGGAGGGTGTGGAGGGTAGAGATCCGACCACCTATTTGGAACAACTCCTGGTCTCCACCTACGGCCGGGAAGCCTTCTCCGCCATTTTGGCGGTGGAGAGAGCTCATCGGATGCCAGCAAAACCCCCCCCTCCGGGCGCTCCTCCTCGTACCTTTATAGCAAGGTTCCTGAACTATAAAGACCGGGATATGGTGCTGAGGCTGACCAGAGAGAAGGGCAACATACCCCTCGGTGGAGGCAGAGTGGCAGTCTTCCCTGACTTCTCTGCGGATGTGCAACGCCGACGCCAGACCTTCCAAGAAGTAAAGCTCAAGCTCAGAAATAAAAACCTGAAGTACGCCATGTTGTTCCCAGCTAAGCTGAGGGTGAAGGCGGATAACCGAGCCTTCTTCTTTGAAAGCCCTGAAGAAGCGATTACCTGGCTGGAAAGACGCGAGGGCCGTGGCGCTGAAGAGCGCTAACTCCGGAAGCCGACTGCTGTTAAGGCCGAGTGGATGCGACCTCCAGAGACCACGGTACTTCTTATTCCTATCCTTGTGACATGAGGTTGCATTCGCCGGTCCTCCTCCCCCCCCCTCCCCCTCCCCCCCCTCTCTCTTCTTTTTTGAGCCTGCTGGTGCCCATACCTATTGCTCCTGTGCTGGGTGAGACTAAGCAGAGAGACTGAGACATATTGACCTGTTGAATCCTGTAATGCTGCACTGTGCAGCTCTGTTTGACTTATCACCTTAGCTCCAGATTGCCAACATATTGGGCCCTGCTCGCCGTTTATCATTTATCATTTTTTTCCCCCTTTGAGAACTGATGCAACAACCTCCTCATTAATAGATACGGAGACTTCCGACATGATGTTGACCTGCCCGGAAGATACACGCTGCAGTGTACTTTCGCCCAACCCACCTCAGGACCACTGGTAATTACCTGGGGGGCTAGCTGCAGAGTTCTGCTGATCATAGCAGGCAAACTCCACAGGTCAGGGCTATACGAGAGATTCAACGAGTTTGGACTATTGAGGTCAGGCCTTATTACCCTCTTTTTGTCACCCTATCTCTACTTGGCCCTGAGCCTCTTAATCCTATACCAGCTGCTGACTTATGTCCCTGTTGGACATACGCCTGAGTTTGACTCTAGCCCCTGCCACCTGAGGGATGGGTACAACAAGTTTAGGGATGATGCCCACGCCAGTTTGGGAGGGTGTAGGGCGGGGTGGGGGGAGGAAGTGTTTAAGTTTTGGGTTGGCAATACAAGTCCGTTTAATTATGCAAAATGGTTGTGTTCTGTACTAGTACTCGTGATTCTTCTGATATGCCTAGGTAGAGGAAATAATGCACTGAAAAAATATGTACATTTATTGTCTTGGCCTTTGCCCATAATTCACCCTGCATGTCTACTTTTATCTAGATAATATGGCTGCTATAAAGTTGCTTACATGGAATGTGAGGGGCCTGCGGGACAAGGTTAAACGATCGGCAGCCCTTACATTCCTTAAAAAACAACGTGCAGACATAATTGTATTGCTGGAAACACATGTTGAGGGTCGGCTTCAGCTGGCGCTCCGCAGACCGTGGATCGGGTGGGCGGTACATTCTACCCACAC
Organism: Rana muscosa; assembly: GCA_029206835.1. Taxonomy (NCBI): domain Eukaryota; kingdom Metazoa; phylum Chordata; class Amphibia; order Anura; family Ranidae; genus Rana; species Rana muscosa. The sequence continues at coordinate 352,748,614 of CM055127.1, read as the reverse complement.
GTCCCATGCTCGTGGAGTCTCAATCCTGGTGGCAAAATCCCTCCAGTTCGAGTTGTGTGATGTCTCATCTGACCCACAAGGGAGATATGTCTTTGCCCATGTTAAAATCTATGGGGAGCCCCTCCTAGTGATGGCTTTCTATGTACCCCCTCCATTTAGCTCCACGACTATCGCTGAGGGATTCACATATATGTCCCGATTCCCTACAGTGAAGGCTGTGTGGCTCGGGGACTTTAATGAGACCCTCAACCCTGCAATTGATAGGCTGCGGCCCGCTAATCTGCATGCGCGAACCCCACGCGCCACCAGATTCTCTAGACTCCTGTCCAACTTTAATTTGGTGGACTCATGGAGGTATTTATACCCACACACCAGACAATATTCGTGTTTCTCGACCACACACAACACGATGTCCCATATAGACCTTATCCTATTATCCAAGCCCCTCCTCCCTAGGTTGAGGGAGGCGGCGTTTGGACCTGGGTTACTGTCGGACCATTGTCCTTATTGGATCACACTTAGTGTACCGCTCAATAGACCCCCCCGAGCGTGGAGCCTCAACCCCTTTTGGCTCACGCTGCTCCCTGAGGATGATGGTCTCTTACGGGAATTTAATCAGTATTTTGAGGTCAATGACCCCTCAGCATCCCCGGCGGCAGTGTGGGACTCCTTTAAATTGCATGCTAGGTCAGCCCTGAGTATTGCCATCAATAAAATTAAGGGGGATTCAGCAGCCTCCATGGCTGGGGCGGAGGCGAACCTTGAATTAGCGGAACACCAGTTTATACTGGATCCCACACCGGCCCAGGCGGATCTTCTCCGGTTACATACTAGGGTTGTTAATCAGATGCATTATGAAAAGGCTAGGCGTAAACTCTTCTTTACAAGACAAAAATACTTTGAATACGGAGATAAAGCTGGTAAACTCCTGGCGTATATGATCCACAGCGAAGACCGCCCGCCAGTGGTTATATCACTCCACGGGCAAGATGGGGAACACATTACGGACCCCCCCCCCCCCCGGTTACTTCAAAATTTAGAGACTTTTTCTCAGAATTATACACATCTAGGGCACCTGCCGATGAGACACTGATGCAGGGCTTCCTAGAGAACATCTCATTCCCCCAGCTCACAGAGGAGCAAGTATCACTGCTAGAGGAACCCCTAACCAGTAGTGAAATATCGCAGGCCATAGCCACCTTCGCTAGGTCCAAGGCCCCGGGTTCAGATGGGTTACCCATCGAATTCTATTTACAGTATAGTGAGCTACTAACCCCCAAACTCCTGGCACTGTATAACTATTTGTATGATAATTTCGCTCTGCCCCCTACCATGAGAGAAGCAGTCATAGTACTGATCCCAAAGCCAGGTAAGGACCCAGGTTACCCGGAATCCTACAGACCCATCTCCCTACTTCAAACAGACATTAAAATTCTAGCGAAAATATTGGCCACTCGAATAAATAAGGTTGTCCTTTCCCTTATACATAAGGACCAAGCGGGCTTTATGCCTGGTCGGAACACGTCATTTAACCTTAGGAAATTACATATTAACCTCCAGGCCACACACGATAATATAGGGGAACGGGTGGTGGTGACCCTAGATACGGCCAAAGCATTTGATTCTGTTGAGTGGGGATACCTCTGGAGATGCCTGGAGGGGTATGGTTTCGGAGCCCGCTTCATTAAATGGATACGGCTTCTCTACCAGGACCCTTCAGCTAGGGTGGTGGCTAATGGATGGCCGTCAGATACATTCCGCCTTACTAGGGGCACGCGGCAGGGCTGCCCCCTGTCCCCGCTCTTGTATGCCCTGGCGGCTGAACCCCTGGCTATATCCATTCGGGATAATCAGGGGATCCGGGGTCTATCCAGGGCTAATGTAGTAGAAAAGATCAGCATGTACGCTGACGACACCTTATTATACTTAGCGGACTCGGGCCCCTCCCTGCACCTTGCTCTAGACACTATTGACCGGTTTGGTTCGTTCTCAGGCCTTCGGATAAACTGGGATAAGTCTCAAATCCTTCCAATTGATATATTCCCACCTTCACATGCACAGGCACAGCTGCCACTCACCAGAGCCAGCACTATCAAATATCTGGGGATTTCTGTTTCCAGGTCTGCAACGGAATATATTACCCTGAACATTGAACCCTTATACACTTTAATTAAATCCAAAATTCAACTCTGGTCCCGTCTGCCACTGGGGGTGTGGGGGCGCGTCAATTTGATAAAGATGGTTCTCCTCCCTAAAATATTATATGTCGTCTGGCACTCCCCAGTATACATCCCCTTTAGACACTTCCAGTGCTTTGAAGCGTTGCTTAAACCCTTTGTCTGGGGAAACAGCAGGCATAAGCTAGCCTGGCGAACACTGAAAAATCCCACTGACTTGGGAGGTCTGGCCATGCCCGATCTTAACCTGTACTATGTGGCGTCGCAATTATCGCAGCTGTTCCACATAGACAAAACGGATAGGGACAGGTTTGCCGTCTTGAGCTGCCGCACTTTGATGCGGCCTCCACAGGACCCAATTAGTGAAATAGCAACGGAACTTCGGTGCACGGAACCAACTGGAAGGAACACCCTTCTGTATCATTACAGGCACATCTGGGATGTCGCCATGGCCAAACTAAAGGTCACCCCGCTTAATGACTACACCCCACTGTGGCGCAACAAGCTACTCACCGAGCTGTCCCGAATCTCTGAGGCAGGGCTTTGGGATATGTACGGGATCCGGTACTTACACCAACTCCTTTTGGATGGCAAGCTAAAATCTTTTTGCGCTCTACAAGAGGAGTATGCCCTTCCGGACCACATGTACTATAGATACCTGCAGGTGAGACACGCCATGTTCACACAATTCTCAAATATATTGCCGCAGCCTTTTCCCAATTCAATCATTGCTATAGTCAAGAGCTCAGATCCACAAAAACTCATATCTGCCTTCTACTCCATGCTTCTTACCTCACCATCAGCGAAAATGGCGTATGACATCAAACCACGCTGGACGGAGGAGGTGTGAGAGATGGATGATGAAGAGTGGGGAGAGGCTTTGGAAGCCTGTAAGACGGTATCACCCAGACTGTCGGATAGGCTGACACAGCTGTACATTCTACATAGGGCATACCTCACCCCGCTTCGCATTTCCAAATTCCGACCAGAACACCTAAGTACTTGCCCTATGTGCCTAAACGAGACAGGGACGTTCTTCCATTTAATATGGACCTGCACTAAAATTCAGGGATATTGGAAACAAATTGTGGCATTCCTCCACGACACTATGGGCTCACCTCTCACTCTGACCCCGAAACCATGCATTTTGGGGATATTCCCTGAACCTGATAGTGATAAATTTACATTGACCTTCTTACGCGAATCATTATTCCTAGCTAGGAAGGTGCTCGCCAGAAAATGGATGAGACAGACACCCCCCACATTCGAAGAATGGAAATCCGAGATCAATAGCAGCCTACCTTATAAGAAATTTATATATATAAATAGAGGTTGCCCCTCCAAGTATAACAAGATTTGGGACCGCTGGCTAGATATGACAAATACTCTTACTTGAAAACATAGAATGTTGCATAAAACAAGATATGCTAGGACTACACCTATGGATAACTACCCTGTATTGAATGAGTCACGAGGACCTCTCCTCTTGTCCTCCTATATTTTACTCTCTCCAATTATTTTCTCCCCTTTTTTTCTTATTTTCCTCTTTTGCTTTATTTTGCATATTTTTTTCTTGTATTGAAGGATGATGTATTGCCCATGTTACACAAGTGATTATCCTGTATATGTATATGAAGCTCAATAAAAACGTTTGAACAGGAAAAGCGAACTGAAAGGATATCCGGCACACAGACTGTCATGGTTTGGCAGAATAAGTGTGATTAAAATGAGGATTCTACCAAAAGCTTTGTATACTTTCCAAAGTCTCCCAATTAATATTCTGGCTGCGTATTTTAAAACCCTGAGATCAATAATACAGATGTGTGGAACAATAGAAGCAATCGCATTGCCTACAAGACACTGACTAGATCAAAAGAGAAGGGAGGTATATTCCTCCCCGACCTCGAAAAAATATGAGGCAGCAATTTTGCGGAGGATTATGGATTGGGTCCACGCCCCTCTGCAAAAAAAATGGGTGGAATTAGAGAATAATATGAGTAAACTAATGCTGGGAAAAAACAGAGGTTCTCTAGTAGATGTGGCACCAATTACGCTAGAAGCATTGAGAATGTGGGATAAATTATCTAAAAATATACAGGGACAATATAATAGCCCTTTAATGGCCCTTACAGGCAACTTCTACTTTCCCCTGGGGAAAGACAATAAATTAGATTTAAAATAGACCACATCGACCTTTTTGAGATTAAAAGATGTTATGAAAGGGAATGTTCTTTGCTCCCTTTTGGAAATACGTGAAAGATATGGGACAACCCCATGGGATGTCTGGAGATATAAACAACTGCAACATTTTGTAGAGTCCCCTCCCAAAACCCCTTCGGGGGATGGGTAGCCTGAATGTCTGGGAAAAACTGGTAGATCAAGGAGGGATAGGTAGGCATGGAATTTCTAGTTTATACAAAATGCTGATAACACATCCAGATGGAGGATCCGTGTGTCCGACGAAGAGCTGGGACTAAATCTCTCGTTGCCAGAGACAATGAGGGGCAGAGTTTTAGATTATGTCCATTCCACCTCTGTGGACGCATGGATAAAATAAATAAACTACAAATTATTAACTAAGTGGTATTATGTCCCAGTAAAATTACATAAGATGAATCCCCAGGCACCACCCCTATGTTGGAGGGAATGTGGGGAGGAGGGAACTCATGCCCACATATGGTGGCAATGCCCTAAGATCCAACCATACTGGGAGGAAATATTAGACCTAATTAAGATGATTAGTGGGACTGAAATTAGATTGGACCGATGGCAATGTCTGTTTCATGCAACGGTTATCCCAAGGAAGAAATGCAGAACAGAAATTACCCCAATTTTATTAAACTCAAAGATATTAATTCCGAGACAATGGGGGACAAAGCAAGCCCCAACGATACAGGAATGGTTGAGGGAAGTCGATAAAATAAGATGTATGGAAGAGGTAACATATTTGCATAAGGATTCTAAAACAGAATTCATCAGAATTTGGAAGGGCTGGGAGGAGTTTAGACACTCGTCGGTATATGAAGGTTACATCAGAAGAGAGGGCAGCACCTAAGGTACTTTGGTCGGATTCCCTAAGTGAGGAAACAGTGTCCTTCTTCCCCACTCTTTTTTTTTTTTTGGGAGTTGGATTGGATTGGAGTTGGATGATGTAAACGATAATTATGCCTCCTTACAAATAAATAAAATCACTATTTCACGGTAGTTAACAAGAGGGGAGGGGGAGGAAAGAGGGAGGGAGGTAGGGGAAGGGAAAGAGGGAGGGAGGGAGGTAGGGGAACCTCCAAGTTAAAATACGAGAGGGGGGGGGGGGGGGCTGTGTAGCTCTCACGGATACAATTAAATTTATTCACAATTTATTTTTATTTATTTTTTTGAGGCAGAGAGAGGTATTCATGCCTCCTCATAAACCAATGAAAACACAGAGGATACCACTAGGCAATTAAAGTTAAAAGGAGGTGGATTTGCGGGACGGTGGAGGGAAGGAGGGGAAGGAAGAGGATGGGGGGTTTAACTTTTTTTTTTTGGCACTGGGGAGTTGGATTGTTGTAAACGATAATTATGCCTCCTTATAAATAAACAAAACACCAATGTCACGGTAGTCAATAAGAGGGGAGGAAGATGAAAGAGGGAGGGAGGGGAAGGGAAAGGGAGAAGGAGGGCACGCTGCACTTTTAAGTTTAAAATACGAGAGGGGGGGGGCTGTGTGGCTCTCACAGATATAATTAAATTATTCACCTTTTTTTTGAGGCAGAGAAAGATATCTATGTCTCCTTAAAAATCAATGAAAACACAGAGGACACGAATATTAATTTAAGGGGGAAAAGGGATAGTAAGGGTAGAATAGGAAAGGGGAAAGAGGGCACTTAAAGTTAAAGCGGAGGTTCCGCGGCAAATCTTTTTTTTTTTTTAGCTTGCATGCAAAGTATTTTTAGATCACCAATTAGTACTCACGTGTTTGGTGATTTTTAACTTCCCCTGTCTTTTTTCTGGCAAAAGATGCACTTTTAAAATCAGCCGTCTGAATTTTCCATTTTGCTTGTGGGCATTGTGAAGCCCACAAGCACTGACTTCCTGGTAGCGGTGGACGGTGTTCTGCAGAAAAAGTTCCCCGGCGGATAAGGTTCCCCCCCCCCCCGTACTGGGCATGCGCGGCACAAACCTCAACGGAGTTTCCGAAAGTAGCCGAACATGTAGAGCTGCGAGTTGGCTCTACACGGCGCCTGCGCAATGACTAGGAGCCATGTAGAGCTGACTGCGCAGGCGCCGCGTAGAGCCGACTCGCAGCTCTACATGTTCGGCTACTTTCGGAAACTCTGTTGAAGTTCGTGCCGCGCATGCGCAGTACAGGGGGGGGGGACCTTGTTCGCCGGGTAACTTTTTCTGCAGGACATGTCACATCTGGGCGAACTCCCAGATTACATTGCGGGAGACTAGAAACGCCTATTCCCGCGGGAGTGAGTACCCGGAAGCCGGAATTGAAATTACAATAGTACGGTATGTACAAAATAAAAAAAGTGGCTACTGTACATGTTCGTAGTGTAAGGAGTGTGCTCGTATATGGATGTTATTTTGGATGGAACTCCGCTTTAAAAGGAGGATTTGCAAGATGGTGGAGGGAAGGGAGGAGGGGAAGGAAGAGAATGTTTTTTTTTTTTCCCTTCTTTTAGGGGGAAATAGGGGTAGAGAGGGACACTTGTGACCTCCCCATAAATAAAGAAAAAGGAAAGGGGAGGGAGGAAAGAGAGGGAAAAAGGAAGGAGAAAAGAGAGAAAAAAGGAGAGAGAGATAACAGAGGCCATGCAAGTAAATTAAAAAGGAATGAAGAGAGGGGAGAAGAGAAAATTATGTTTCAGGATAGACCCATTTTGTTGAAAGTGTATGTATTGTCTAATTTTTTGTAATGTATATGTGTTTATTGGTAATGAAATGAAGGATATATGTATGTACAAGAAAACTTGAATAAAAATAAATTCAAAACAAAACAAAGGAACGCAGACGCAGCACCACCCTATCCTTGTGCTCAGATCAGATAGGGAGCCTTGCATGACAAGGCTGTCAGCTCAGAAACCTGTCTTAACTGACATAACAGCCACCAAAAGGACTACTTTCTGAGAAAGTGTCAACAAGGGAATCTCCCTGATGTTCTCAAACGGTGGTTTCTGAAGCACCGAGAGGCCATGCCGTTAAAGCCGGCAACTGCAAGCAGGATGGCGTATGGGACCTTGCGACAGCAGGTCCTCTCGTAGCGGTAGACGCCAAGGGACATCTGCTATACAAGCCCCACGGAGGTAGTGGAGGGCGGACCAGAGGGGCCGCGTGCCGAACCCCCCTGTACAAACGTTCTCACTAGAGAGTGAGCCACCAGGGGTCGTTGAAAAAAAAGACAGCCAGGGCAGATATCTGCCCCTTAATTGTACTTACAGCGTAGGGCGGACCAAAAATTTTGCTTTAAGAACAGCAGGACTCTGGAACCAAATAAGTACGCGGATGCCACCTCATTTCCTCACAAATGGATATGTAGGTCTTCCAAGTGCGATGGTAAATCTTGCTAGAGGACGATTTCCGTGCACTCCTCATGGTAGTGATCACCGAGTCTGACAGGCCCCGGTCTCTTAGCTCCTGGTTCTCAATAGCCATGCCGTTAAAGCCAGTGACTGTAAAACAGGATGACGTATGGGACCTTGCGACAGCACGTCCTTTCTTAGCGGTATACGCCAAGAGGCGTCTGCTATCAGACGCACTAGATCGGCGTACCAAAGACGCCAAGACCAATCCGGAGCAATAGGGATCATTGGAATCCTCTCTGCCTCCAGTCTGCGAAGCAGATGAGGAAGGAGCTTCAGAGGAGGGAAGGCATAGATTAGCCAGGACTGACTCCACGGTGCCACCAACGCATCTGTCGTGTCTGCCCATGGGTCTCTTGACCTGGCCACAAACCTCAATACCTTCCGATTGAGTCGAGAAGCCAGGAGATCTACGTCTGGGCGTGCCCCCCCTTTGGCAAGGAGCTGAAACGCCTCCGGGTGTAGAGACCATTCTCCTTGATCCAGCATCTGGCGACTCCGCCTGACAGTTTTCTACGCCCGGAATGTATATGTATAGGGACGGTACGCTCCTTTCTGCCCACCTTAGAATGTGAGCGACCTCCGATGCTGCACTGAGCTTCTTGTTTCTCCTTGATGGTTGACATACGCCACCGCCGTGGCGTTGTCCGACTGGATCCTGAATGGACGCCCCTGTAGCCTCTGAGACCATGTTGAGAGGCACAGCCTGATCGCCCGGAGTTCCAGGACATTGATCGGCAAGTGGGATTCCTCCAGTGTCCAGCTACCCTGGTCGACTGAACTCCCCAGACTCCCCCCCCCCCCCAACCGGTAAGGCTGGCGTCCGTCGTGACCACCATCCAGTAAAAAGGAAGGAACGACTTCCCGGCCGAAAGTGCTGGTGATGTCAGCCATCAAACTAGGGAGGTCCTGACTAGGTGGCTCACCCGGATTTGACAATCCAGGGATGAAGGGCACTTGTCCCTTCTGTAACACTCGCGTGTGAAATTGCGCATACGGTACTGCCTCGAGGCCATGAGGCCCAGGACTGGCCTGCAAAAGCAGTGCGACGACCATCTTGGGGATGTCAACTGCAAGCACCGCAGCCCGAAGGGTCTGCAACTTTCCCATAGGGAGAAAAACTTTCGCGTCTGAGGAGTCCAGAATCAACCCCAGATACACTAGGAGTGGAGTCGGTACCAATACTGACTTCTGAGTGTTCAGCACCCAAAGTATCGGAGGGTCTGACAGGTTATAGACATGCTCACCTCTAATTCTGAGCTTGAAGTGGCCCTCAGAAGAAGATTGTCCAAGTAGCCCACGATATCGATGCCACGCTGTCTTAGTAGGGCCAGAATCGGGGCGAGCACCTTGGTGAACACCCTCGGTGCCGATGCCAGGCCAAAAGGGGAGAGACACCAAATGGTAGTGGTCTTCCCCGGCCGCAAAGCGCAGACATCTAATGGTGCATATGGGGACATGCAAGTATACGTCCTTGATGTCCAAGGATGCCAGAAAATCCCCCAGATGGAGGGCAGCGATAACAGAGCGAACAGACTCCTTCCGGAATCTTTGTACCTCCACAAAGCAATTGAGGGCCCTGAGATCCAAGATTTGACGAACCCCCTCCTTCTTTGGTACCACAAACAGATTTGAGTAAAACCCCTGAACCCGTTCCTGTACTGAAACAGAAATGATCACCCTGCGTATCAGCAGGTCTTGAACTGCTCTATATAGGGCTTCCCAATGAGTCGGCTGAAGCTGGCGGTTTAGAGGGGAAAATAAATCTGTTCGGTGGGCAAGCGAGGTTGGGCTTGAGAAACCAGGGACACTTCCGTCACTCAGCAGGCGCTTTATCGGCCTGGGATCGTTTACTTGCCGCACTATGCGGACGAAAGAACCGCTTGTGCGCGGTGAAGGAGGGCCCTTGCCAATGGCGTGGCTCCTTACCCTTTTTGGATTGTGGGAGCAGCGTGCTCTTATCTCCTGTGGCATCTTTAATAGCGTCATCCATGGATGCTCCAAAAAGTCTGTCGCCCTTAAAGGGCAAATCCATCAGGGCCTTCTTGGAAGATTGGCCTGCCAGAGCAGACGGCGCAACACCACCGCATAAGCTTGAGGGCTCTGGACAGCAGAGGAATAGTGCCCAAGGCTGATTCGCAGACAATTTTAAAGGCCCTGTATTAACTGGTCGGCCATAGCCACCTCGTTCGAGGGAGCCTCAAGTGCTTTAAACCCATGGAGCAGCATTTTTGCCCCTTCAGTGAATGCCTGAGACACCAGGGCCCCAACCACCGTTGGGCGCACAGCCGAGCCCACCACCGTGTATAGGTAGCGGGTGACCCCTTCAGCTTTCCTGTCCGCAGGGTTCTTAAAAGCAGGGGCCCTTTCCGCCTGAATTGTGGTTACCCTGTTTAATCTGGACACCCAAGTGTCCACTATCGGAGGAGAGGTCCATCTTTTCAGGAAACTCTCCTCAAAAGGGTAACACACCGTCAAACTTCTTGGGGACCGAAAACCTTCTGTGGTTTGTCCCACTCCTTGTCCAAAAGCTTGTCTATATAAGACGCACAAGAAAACACCTCATCAGTGCATGTCGTCTTTACGGAACCCGAAAGAGACCGACGCCTTTCTACAGGCTCCTCTATCTTTAGAGTATCCCGCACTGCGGTGATGAGGTCACCTATCAGAGCCTTTTTGCGTGCTGACCCGGAGTCATCCTCACTGTCCGACCGGCCACGGTCCGCATCCTCCGATACGTCAGAACCAGGGCCGTGAGCCGTAGCTGGGCCCGGCTCCGCATCAGAGTTGTCCCCAGAAGATGGCGGGGGGAGGGGGCACTTTTGACACAGCGGGTGCAGGAGCATCAGATGCCAATTCAGGTGTATCAGGGGAGAAGCGTCTGCTTCTTATGCCATGCTGACACAAGGACTCCAGTCAAGGTACCAACAGCCCACCATCCCAGCTGTCACAGAGACGAGGGGTTCCACCCCCCAGAGGACTCACCACCCTTGAACAGTCTTACGGCTGCTGTCCGCTTCCTAGTAGAGCTGCTTCTTTGTCAGCTATGTCAGTCTGACCACTCTGGAGCGTGTGTCTGCAAACTTGAGCCATTTAAATGCTGTTTGATCGGCGTGGACTGTGAGAAAATGGCTGCCGTGTGGCAGATAGAGGCCAAAAACGCAGCGGGCCACAAGAACATGGCAGCCGAGCGGCATGGGCCAACACAGCGTGGATCACAAGAAAAATGGCCGCCAAGCGGCAGAGGCCAACACAGCGTGGATCACAAGAAAAATGACCGCCAAGCGGCAGATAGAGGCCAACACAGCACGGACCACAAAAACAAGGCTGCCCAGCGCAGATAGAGGCCAAACACAGCGTGGATCACAGGAAAAATGTCCGCCGAGCGGCAGAGGCCAAACAGCGTGGATCACAGGAAAAATGGCCGCCAAGCGGCAGATAGAGACCAAACACAGCGCGGACCACAAAAACATGGCCGCCAGCGCAGATAGGGGCCAAACAGCATGGATCACAAACAAAATGGCCGCCGACAGCATGGAGCAGAACACACAGGTAAGTAAACTTTTCATGGCAGCTCATAACATTTGTTTAGCGGACGTACATGCACAGTTCTCATACAGGTGGAGCCACCCCCCAGGTAAACTCCCGGCCCCAGCAGCAACCTAGCTCCCAGAGCCTACGGAGGAGGGAAGGAAGGGAGGGAGGAAGGGAGGGAGGAAGGAAGGGAAGGATAGAACCCCTTACTCACCTCTCCAGGAATGCCCAGCTATGTCTTCCTGCCAAAGCAGGGGATTACTACTTACCCTTCCTGCGTGGATTGTGCTGGAAGCATTCCAGACAGACCATCTTCCGCATGGTGATGGAGGTAACTGTCGGCCCGGCTGCTGCGACTCGGTCCAATAGACCGGTCCATATGCATGTCCTGGAGCGTATAGCTCACCGGCCACCCGTAGAGTGACGGGCATATCGTGGACGACCCAGCACGTAGCTACAGTTGGCACACGCTCGATGGCCGAAACTGGGGAGACTACAAGGATCTGGGATCCAGCCTGTCACCCAGTCCGCAGTTGATCGAAGATCACAGGAACAAAACAAAAAAATTCAAAATAAACCTCCAGGCCTTCTTAGTGCAGGCTGAGGGGATATAGCCAGTAGGACCGCCCCCTGGGCGGGGCTGTTCAGCTTTGAAGGCTAATACCCACTTTGTCAAGATTAAGGCTGTGTCCGTCCATGAACGAAAGAGAAAATGGCCTTGTCATTAAGGGGAAAATTCTTCCAGCCCTTAAGTGGTTAAAGGATAAGCTCACCTTTGGCAACATGTCACATATTACCCACGTATTTAGGGAGTAACATGTTAACAAAAGCACCTGCCTAAACCCCCAATCCCTCATTGTGACAGAGGGCAGGGGATACTCTACCTGCAGTCACGATTCAAAAATAGCATCGGCGTGTGGGGCTCCACTCACGCGGCCTCATTACTCATTAAGTTTCCTGTGAACAAATGAGCTACAAGTACTGTCTGCCATTGCGGCAGATTGCTTGCAGTTCTCAATGAACTGAAAGAGCGCTGGCGAGCGCTCTAGTAGTTCATTAAATCTTCCTGGACTTCAGCAACTGTCTACCCATATGGGAGGTATGGGCAGACAGATGATAGTCTGCAAGATCCTGGCATTGCAGGTTGCAATACTTTACAGGCTGCAGACTAAAAAAATAAATGCATATTTTGTTATCTGCAAAAAGAGATGCATTTATTTTTTTACAAAAAGGTAAGCTTAGCCTTTAAAAGAGTTTCTAATTTTGTGTCAGCAGAATCGATTTAAATGAAGGAACATCTTCTATAGGCAGAGTAAGATGTGCATTTCTGAGATGGCAAAGGTCTACTATCGAAATAGAACACTTAGGAGAACACTTTATTTTTGTCTTCACAAAATAGTTTGGCAAGGATTCTCAGTGGCGTGAAAACCTTTTCAGGGTTAATCCAATCATCATACAGTATATTGCCCATTCTATGTGATTATGAATTGTTGTTGAACAAGTTGCCTTGGTCAGATAAGCCACTTGTTGCATGCCTGAGAGCAAGAATTGGATGAAGAGACCTGTGTTTAAATAGGGTCCTGCTCCAAAGCAAAGAAAGCATAATTCAAATCAGTTTGCGTGTCCTGCAATCCTGTGGCAGTGAATGTTCCCCTAAACCTTTCCAGCAGTTCCTCTACGCCTGGTTTCAGCCATTGCCATTAGTGAGGGTATTCCCCTATGGGGTACTCAAAGAGTAGGGTGTGGAAGTGGGGTAAGCACATCCATGAAGGAGTATAAAGCAACAAGAATGTAGACCATACTGTATCAAAGTCCTTGTGGCAAAAGGGTGCCCTATATGGGGCACATGGGGAATTGGTGATAGTGCAACATGTGGTGTTACACCTAGTGATCCACCTGAGACTATGCTCTGAATGGCGAGATTTTGCTGCCATGTTTCAAATGTTTTAACACTGTACAAGTAAATAATTTCCCCCCAAAAAATCCAGATTTTTTTAATATTAGTTTTAGGTTAAAACGATTTAGAAGACTTGTAATAAGTGAGGCTGCAGTATCTGGGCTCTATGGACAGCACCCCTGACCCTATATAGCGCTCTGTGGCTAAGGTGAGGGCCCAAGAAGGATCCAATGTCCAAAGCAATATAACAGTTCATCCCCACAGTGTGGGGTCTGGATACAGCTCCCAAGGTATTACCAAAGTTGCTCTGATCAGGATGCACTGCTCTATTGTTGAATTAGAAGACAATAAAGAGTTTATTAACCACTTAAGCCCCGGACCATTTGGTAGCTAAAGGACCAGAGGTGAATTCAGAATTTTGCACTGCGCTGCTTTAACTGTAAATTGTGCGGACATGCAATGTTGTACCCAAACGAAATTTGCGTCCTTTTCTTCCCACAAATAGAGCTTTCTTTTAATGGTATTTGATTGCCTCTGCGATTTTTATTTTTTGCGATATAAACGGAAAAAGACCGAAAATTTTGAAAAAAAATGATATTTTCTACTTTTTGTTATAAGAAAAATCGAATAAACTCAATTTTAGTCATACATTTAGGCCAAAATGTATTCAGCCACATGTCTTTAGTAAAAAAAATTTCAATAAGCGTATATTTATCGGTTTGCACAAAAGTTATAGCGTTTACAAACTAGGGTACATTTTCTGGAAATTACACAGCTTTTAATTTATGACTGCCTATCTCATTTCTTGAGGTGCTAAAATGACAGGGCAGTACAAAACCCCCCCAAATGACCCCATTTTAGAAAGTAGACACCCCAAGGAAATTGCTGAGAGGCATGTTGAGCCCATTGAATATTTTTTTTTTTGTCCCAAGTGATTGAATAATGATAAAAAAAAAAAATTACAAGAAGTTGTCACTAAATGATATATTGCTCACACATGCCATGGTTATATGTGGAATTGCACCCCAAAATACATTCTGCTGCTTCTCCTGAGTACGGGGATACCACATGTGTGGGACTTTTTAGGAGCCTAGCCACGTACGGGACCCCGGAAACCAAGCACCGCCTTCAGGATTTCTAAGGGCGCAAATTTTTGATTTCACTCCTCACTACCTATCACAGTTTTGAAGGCCATAAAATGCCAAAATAGCACAAAACCCCCCCAAATAACCCAATTTTAGAAAGTAGACACCCCAAGGAAATTGCTGAGAGGCCTGTTGAGCCCATTGAATATTTTTTTTTTGTCCCAAGTGATTGAATAATGACAAAAAAAAAAAAAATTACAAAAAGTTGTCACTAAATGATATATTGCTCACACATGCCATGGTTATATGTGGAATTGCACCCCAAAATACATTCTGCTGCTTCTCCTGAGTACGGGGATACCACATGTGTGGGACTTTTTAGGAGCCTAGCCACGTACGGGACCCCGGAAACCAAGCACCGCCTCCAGGATTTCTAAGGGCGCAAATTTTTGATTTCACTCCTCACTACCCATCACAGTTTTGAAGGCCATAAAATGCCAAAATAGCACAAAACCCCCCCAAATGACCCCATTTTGGAAAGTAGACACCCCAAGCTGTTTGCTGAGAGGCATGGTGAGTATTTTACAGCTCTCATTTGTTTTTGAAAATGAAGAAAGAACATTTTTTTTTTTTTCTTTTTTTTTTCAATTTTCAAAACTTTGTGACAAAAAGCGAGATCTGCAAAATACTCACAATACCTCTCAGCAAATAGCTTGGGGTGTCTACTTTCCAAAATGGGGTCATTTGGGGGGGTTTTGTGCCATCTGGGCATTCCATGGCCTCCGAAACTGTGATAGGCAGTGAGAAGTGAAATCAAAAATTGACACCCTTAGAAAGCCTGAAGGCGGTGCTCGGTTTTTGGGGTCCCGTACGTGGCTAGGCTCCCAAAAAGTCTCACACATGTGGTATCCCCGTACTCAGGAGAAGCAACAGAATGTATTTTGGGGTGTAATTCCACATATGCCCATGGCATGTTTGAGCAATATATAATTTAGTGACAACTTTGTGCAAAAAAAAAAAAAAAAAAAAAATTTCCGCAACTTGTGTCAACATATAAAATATTCCATGGACTCGACATGCCTCTCAGTATATAGCTTGGGGTGTCTACTTTCCAAAATGGGGTCATTTGGGGGGGGGGGGTTTGAACGGTTCTGGCATTAGATACACAACATTAGGAAGCTTACATCCACTCTTCTAACCACTTGAAGACAAAGCCCTTTTTGACACTTTTTGTTTACATGAAAACATATTTTTTTTTGCAAGAAAATTATGTTGAACCCCCAAACATTATATATATTTTTAAAGCGAAGGCCCTACAGAATAAAATGGTGGGTGTTGCATTTTTTTTTTCTACACAGTATTTGCGCAGCGATTTTTCAAACGCATTTTTTTGGGAATTTTAATTTTTAATTTTAATGCACTAAAACACACTATATTGCCCAAATGTTTGATGAAATAAAAAAGATGATCTTAGGCCGAGTACATAGATACCAAACACGACATGCTTTAAAATTTCGCACAAACGCGCATTGGCGACAAACTACATACATTTTTAAAAGCCTTTAAAAGCATTTACAGGTTACCCCATTAGATTTACAGAGGAGGTCTACTGCTAAAATTACTGCCCTCGATCTGACCTTCGCGGTGATACCTCACATGCATGGTGCAATTGCTGTTTACATATGACGCCAGACCGACGCTTGCGTTCGCCATTGGGCAAGAGCAGGGCAGGACAGGGGTGTTTTTTTTTTTTTTTTTTTTTATTAATTTTGCTTTTTTATTTTATTTTTAAACTGTTGCTTCCATATTTATTTATTTTTATCACTTTTATTGTTATCTCAGGGAATCTAAATATCCCCTATGATAGCAATAGGTAATGACAGGTACTCTTTTTTGAAAAAACTGGGGTCTATTGGACCCTAGATCTTTCCTCTGCCCTCAAAGCATCTGACCACACCAAGATCGGTGTGATAAAATGCTTTCCCAATTTCCCAATGGCGCTTTTTATATCCGGGGGGGGGGGGGACATTCCCTCCCACTGCTTGTAAAAGCAGTCCAGAGGCTAATTAGCCACTAGGATTGCTTTTACATGAAAGCCGGCCGCTGGCTGAAAAGAATGATACCAAGATGATACCTAAACCCGCAGGCATCATTCTGGTATAAACATTCAAAGTCCAGCAACATACCAGTACGTTGCTGGTCCTTGTTGGACATGTATTGTAATCTTTTTTTTCATGCAGCCTGTTGGCTGAACGAAAAAAAGAGATTGATCGGTGGGTATGCCCACCATTAGAATACTGCCCTTCATCCACCCACTTCTAATGATGGGCATACATGCACCATTTATATATGCCGAAGCATGGGGGCATCTTCTCGCAAAAGTTATGCCGCGTACATATGGTCAGACTTTTCCACGGGCAAGCCTCCGTCGGAATTTCGACCGTATATACGCGGCATTAGGAGCAAAATCGCTCCTCCGCTCCTGCTGCCCCAATGCTTCGGCATATATGCTTTTTTTTTTTTAACTGTGGTGGTGAAATTACCTCCTACAGCACTGGAGTCGCAGGGATCAGGCCTGTCTCTGCGAACGCTGCAGTTATGTGTGTTGTGTTTTGCAAGTGACAGTGATCGATCGATACTGCACTTCGGTGGCCTGGGCTGGACGGAGGGGCAAAACGCAGGTGCTAGCAGGTATCTGGGCTGATCCCGCTAACACTGCGTTTTTGGGAACCCTAAACTGCTGGGGACGCTAGTATAGATCTGATCAGATCAGATATTGAGCTGATCAGATACTATACCACTAAGGGGGGTGTATGCTTCACGTGTGGGTGTTAGCGCTACTGGCACTAACCTGACGCTGCCTGGGGTGTGACGCAGACCCTCTCTGACGCTAAAACCTAACTGATATCACCCGCCGGGCGATCAGGGGGTTAAACCTTTATTGGGTTATATACGGCGGGTGCCCTGACACTATGAAAAGCAAACTAACTAACCAGCGTCACCCGTAACACTTATATGATGATCACTGGTGAAAGGGTTAACTAGGGGCAATTAGGGTGTTAAAACCTTTATTAGGTAATATATGGGGGTACCTGACGCTATATAAAAACCTGACGGCGAACCTTCAAAAAAATTACTGGCTACCTATCGGCATCACCGACACTAAGACATCGATCAGAAAAATTATCGCTTCGTGACAGTGGTGATAGGGGGTGAAAGGGTTACCTGGGGGGCGATCAGGGGGTTAAACCTTTATTAGATAATATATGGGGGTACCTGACGCTATAAAAACCTGCGGCGAACCTAAAAAAAATTACTGGCTACCGATCAGCATCGCCGACGCTAAGACATCGATCAGAAAAATTATCGCTTAGTGACAGTGGTGATAGGGGGTGAAAGGGTTACCTGGGGGGGCGATCAAGGGGGTTAAACCTTTATTAGGTAATATATGGGGGTACCCGACGCTATAAAAACCTGCGGCGAACCTAAAAAAAATTACTGGCTACCGATCAGCATCACCGACGCTAAGACATTGATCAGAAAAATGATCGCATAGCCACGGCGGTGCTAGGGGGTGAAAGGGTTACCTGGGGGGCGATCAAGGGGGTTAAACCTTTATTAGGTAATATATGGGGGTACCCGACGCTATAAAAACCTGCGGCGAACCTAAAAAAAATTACTGGCTACCGATCAGCATCGCCGACGCTAAGACATCGATCAGAAAAATTATAACTTAGTGACAGTGGTGATAGGGGGTGAAAGGGTTACCTGGGGGGCGATCAAGGGGGTTAAACCTTCATTAGGTAATATATGGGGGTACCCGACGCTATAAAAACCTGCGGCGAACCTAAAAAAAATTACTGGCTACCGATCAGCATCACCGACGCTAAGACATCGATCAGAAAAATGATTGCTTAGTGACAGTGGTGATAGGGGGTGAAAGGGTTATCTGGGGGGTGATCAGGGGGTTAAACCTTTATTAGGGGGGGGTTAGGGGGCTACACTGGACCTAAAACTAAATGTACTGACACTTTTACAGTCACAAATGTCACTGATTGCAGTGATCACTAAATAAATGGTCACTGCAATCAGTGACACTGTGACTGGGGGCTGGGGGGTGATCTGGGGGGGCGATTTATGTGCCTATGTGTCCTGGTGTCAGTGTGCTGTTTTGTGTACTAACCTGGCATCTTCTCCTGTACGGCGCTCGGTATATGTGAGCGCCCCAGGAGAGATGACATCACTTCCTCCTTCCTGGCAGGCAGGGGAAGCTCTCTCATTCGCCGGGAGCGATCGAGAGGGGGTGGCCGGAATCGAACGGCCGTTCCCTCATGCCGGATCGCTCCCGAAGGTAAAACGACCGCTCACTGTAAAGAAGGGGGGTCCGATCGGACCCCGCAACTATACAAAGGCAATCACGTACATATACGTGATTCTGCCTGTCGGTGCCATTCTGCTGACGTATATTTACAGTGGGCGGTCGTTAAGTGGTTAAAGAACGTAAAGTAAAGAAATAAACTAGGGAGACAAACTAATATCTCAAGAAGTGGGGTAGGGTTATAGGAATACACCCAGTGGGGGGGGGGGGGGGGTCTGTGTATCCAGCAAAGCTTTGAGTGTGTCCAGTCACATGAAGGCCTCTGTCCTGTACGATTAGGATAGCTTTGTTTTTATTTTTCTCAAAATTCGATGTTATAAAATACAGCTATAATGCTTTCTCTACCTACCTTTTAATTTTAACCGGTTGTTTACAATTAGCAGGGATGGATTACTCTTAAGAAATCCATTTAAGTTCCCGAACTCTATAAATAAGGACATAAGGACAATTATTACATTTGTTTTGGTTATGCTCGAATACAGTGACTTTGCAAAGAAAAACAAGCAACACAAGGCAACAAATACCTTTGATGATTTCTCGGTCCTCCGTGGAAAGTAATATATACCAGCCTAAAACTTCCTTTCCATCAATTTCAACTGAATCATATTTTTTCACCACTTCACACACCTGCCTATCAAAAATAAAATTTGGTTAGATACATATAGCCACTTACAGAGGAAAATAAAATAAAAAATCTCTGAAAAGATTCTCTGAGCAAACATTTTTTACAAGTGACTGTTGAAAGCAGTTCCTGCTGCACGTTATATTCAGATGACACTTTGGGGGTTATTTACGAAAAGCAAATCCACTTTGCACTACAAGTGCAAACTGCAAGTGCAAAGTACACTTGAAATTGCACTTGGAAGTGCAATCGCTGTAGATCCGAGGGGGAAATGCGAGGAAAATAAAAAACAGCATTTTAGCTTGCACATGATTGGATATTAAAATAATTTCAGATCTACCCCTCAGATTTACAGCGACTGCACTTCCAAGAGCACTTTCAGTGCAATTTCAAGTGCACTTGTAGTGCAAAGTGGATTTGCCTGTCGTAAATAATCCCCATTGTGTCCAGGTTACAGGGACAGCCAAGTATAAAATCTTTGATAAAATGGTCACACCAAAAACCAAAGGAGATTGCTAGAATGTTAACCCTTCGCATATTTATATTTGGATCGCTTATACTTATAAGGATAGCAAAGGTTTACCAAATGATTAGCTAAAAAAAAGTTGTACTTTCTGTAAAGAACTTTCTTGAAGTCCATTAAAAGACGCAGTAAGTCCTAAATCTTTGGGTTAAACTGCTGCCTACAGGAGGATTAAACACTGGAGAACTGAAACAAAAAACGGTCGGTCAGCCTAGGATTACCACTCCTACTACCAACCAGCATGCCTCATCTTCACAACAAAACAGTAACAAGAACACAGAAAGGTGGGACGGTCAATGGCTTCCATGGAAATAATGTTATGGCGAGTTCCAAGAAAATTATGTTATGGTGAGTACAAAAATCCTATCTTTGTCACTCATGGAAGAACACAAGAAGTCAAGTCTTTGGGAGATCCAAAAGCTGTCCAAGAATAGCGGGAAAAGCAGAAAGAGAAAACAAAAGGCTGAGGACTGCTTACAAACACAAAGAGATGCCTGAAGGGCCTTACGCCCAAACCTAGCATTAGATGAGGCCTGAAAAAACTTGGTAGAACTGTGGAGAATCTGTGGGCAGAAGATCAGGCAGCAGTCTTATAAATCTTGAGAAAACAGTAGCTTGATGCAGAAAAGTCCAAGAGGCACTAAAAGATTCATAGAGGCTGCCTTGATAGAAAATGGTGGAACCTGTTTCTTGTGATCACAAGCTTGAAAAATTAAAGGGGTTGTAAACCCTCATGGTGAAAACCCTTCAGTTGTGCTGCAGCCCCCCAGCCCCCCGTTTTACTTACCTGAATGCAGTCTTTCTCCGGCCGGGAACGAGCACACCAGATCTAGCTGGTGTCTCATGTCCTGATTGGATAGATTGATAGCAGTGCAGCCATTGGCTCCCACTGCTGTCAATCAAATCAAATGGGGTGGGACAGAGTCCTGCTTTTTACACACAAAAGCAGGACTCGGGAGCGCGCCCGCAGGGGTGTCCACCAAGAGTGCTTTTCCAACGTGGACATCCGATGCGGGGAGGAGATACCAGTACCGCCGGGGGACCCCAGAAGAGGAGTATCGGGGCCACTCTGTGGAAAATAAACTGCACAGTGGAGGCAAGTATGACATGTTTGTTATTTTTTTTTAAACAAGGGTTTACAAACTCTTTAACCACTTCAGCCCCGGAGGATTTGGCTGCCAAATGACCAGAGCACTTTTTGCGATTTGGCACTGCGTCACTTTAACTGAAAATTGCGCGGACGTGTGACGTAGCTCCCAAACAAAATGGACGTCCTTTTTTTTCCCACAAATAGAGCTACCAGTGACACAACCCTGATCACTGCTCCCGATGACAGGGAGCAGAAGATCAGTGTCCTGTCACAAGGCAGAAGCCTTGTTTACACAGACATCAAGTCCGCGGGTCCCGCAGGCACGGTCACTGATCTCGCGGCAGGGGCGTGCGGACGTACATGTACACCCATTTTCCTGCACGTGCCATCCGGCAAGTGGTTAACTGTCTGAGCCACCTACAGATGGTGAAACAAGAAGTTAGTGTTCCCTTGTTGGTGCAAACCAAAATGACAAAAATGGAATCAACCTTTCTAAAGGAAGTAGTGGATGAAAGATAAACAATCAAAGCTCTAGCCACATCCAGACAATAAAAAGGGAAATCTCTTTTTTTAGGACATGGAGCTGGACAGAGGAATCGAAGAATGATGTCCTGGCTGAGGTCAAAAGCAGAAACTATCTTACGAGGAAGTTCTGGGCCTTAACCACTTCAGCCCCAAGTCTCTTTTTTACACTTGTTGTTTACAAGTTAAAATATATATTTTTTTTGCTAGAAAATTACTTCGAACCCGCAAACATTATATATTCTTTTTTTATAACACCCCAGAGAATAAAATGGAAGTCGTTGCAATATTTTCTGTCACACCGTATTTGCGCAGTGGTCTTATAAGCGCACTTTTTTGGGGGGGAAAAAATAAAATCCTTTTCTCTGAGTCCATGGACCGACACAGCTTCTCTATTGACAAAGTGGGTATTATCCGTTAATTAGGAGTGACTAGGCAGAAAAACTTGTAAAAAGTGTTGCATCACACCTTCTACAGTACCGCCCAGGGGGCGGACCCTCTGGTATAACCTCTCAGTCTGCATCTCGCAGATCAGTTCGTCAAAAAGCAGTACAAAAACTTAAGAGGGGTGGGTGCGGTGTCGGTCCATGGACTCAGAGAAAAGGATTTTACGGTGAGTGGGACGTCCCAAAGCAGTGTCAGAGAAAAAACGAGGGGTGGTAAAAGCATAAAAAACAACTTCACCACAAAACAGCACTCCTCCAACGGAGGAGCTGCAACTCTAAACAGCCGCTTGCAAAACCTTGCGGCCGAAAGAGGCATCCGAAGATGCACCTACATCAACTTTGTAGA
Organism: Rana muscosa; assembly: GCA_029206835.1. Taxonomy (NCBI): domain Eukaryota; kingdom Metazoa; phylum Chordata; class Amphibia; order Anura; family Ranidae; genus Rana; species Rana muscosa. The sequence continues at coordinate 352,726,427 of CM055127.1, read as the reverse complement.
ATTTTGTGAAAGTGTGAGCGGACGACCAAGTCGCCGCTTTACATAATTGGGAAACAGACGCTTGATGTCGGAAAGCCCAAGAGGCACCTATTGCCCTGGTCGAATGTGCCGTGACAGGAAAGGGGGGCGTTTGACCCTTTAAGGCGTAAGCCTGGATTACTATCTGTCGGATCCACCTAGAGATGGTGGCCGACGAGACTGCTTGGCCCTTCTTGGGACCAGCCACAGAAACAAACAGTGAGTCTGACTTCCGAAACAGGGAAGTAGCAGATAAGTATACTCTTAAAGCTCGGACAACGTCCAAGGAATGCAACGCCGACTCCTTAGGATTCGACGGATGAGGACACAAGGATGGAAGTACAATGTCTTTATTGAGATGAAAAACCAAAACGACTCTCGGAAGAAAGGAAGGCTGCGGCCGCAGCACCACCTTATCCTTGTGGAAAACCAAATAGGGAGCCTTGCAGGACAAGGCTGCCAGCTCAGAGACTCGTCTAACTGACGTAACAGCCACCAAAAAGACCACGTTCTGAGAAAGTGTCAACAGGGGAATATCTCTAATATTCTCAAACGGTGCCTTCTGAAGCACCGAGAGGACCAGGTTCAAGTCCCACGGAGGTAGCGGGGCACGGACCGGAGGAGCCACATGTCGAACCCCCTGCACAAATGTACTCACGAGAGAGTGAGTCGCCAGGGGTCGCTGAAAAAAGACAGCCAGGGCAGATATCTGTCCCTTAATCGTACTTGGGGCAAGCCTTTGGTCCACCCCATGCTGTAAAAACAGCAGGATTCTGGAAACCAAATAGGTACGCGGATGCCATTTCATCTCCTCACACATGGAGATGTAGGCCTTCCAAGTGCGGTGATAAACCTTCCTAGAGGACGGTTTCCGAGCACTTCTCATAGTAGAGATTACTGAATCTGACAGGCCCCGATCTCTCAGTACCTGGTTCTCAACAGCCATGCCGTTAAAGCCAGTGGCAGTAAAGCAGGATGGAGTATGGAACCTTGCGATAGCAGGTCCTTCCGTAGTGGTAGGCGCCAGGGGCCGTCTGCTATCAGACGTACTAGATCGGCGCACCAAGGACGCTGAGGCCAATCTGGAGCGATTAGGATCATTGGAATTCCCTCTGCCTCCACTCTGCGGAGCAGAAGAGGAAGAATCTTTAAGGGAGGGAAGGCATAGATTAGCCGATACTGACCCCACGATGCCACCAACGCATCCGTTGCATCTGCCCATAGGTCTCTTGACCAGGCCACAAACCTCAATACCTTCCGATTGAGTCGGGAAGCCAGAAGATCTACGTCTGGTGTGCCCCATCTTTGGCAGAGGAGTTTGGTCCTTACACCCGGAGGTGTTCGGACCATTCTCCCTGGTCCAGCATCTGGCGGCTCAGGTAGTCCGCCTGCCAGTTCTCCACACCCGGAATGTACACAGCCGACAGTGCCGGTACGCTCTTCTCTGCCCACTTCAGGGTGCGAGCAACCTCCGATGCTGCAGCTGAGCTTCTTGTTCCTCCTTGATGATTGACATATGCCACAGCTGTGGCGTTGTCTGACTGGATCCTGACTGGATGCCCTTGCAGCCTCTGAGACCATTTGAAGAGGCACAGCCTGATCGCCCGGATTTCCAGGACATTGATCGGCAGGAGGGCTTCCTCTAGGGTCCAGCGACCTTGCGCCGACTGAACACCCCAGACTCCTCCCCAACCTGTAAGGCTGGCATCCGTCGTGATCACTATCCAGTAAACTGGAAGAAATGACTTCCCGGCCATTAGAGCCGGTGCTGTCAGCCACCATACCAGGGATCTCCTGACTAGGTGGCTCGCTCGGATTTGATAATCCAGAGATGAAGGGCATCTGTTCCATCTGGACTGAACTTCCTTCTGTAACACTCGAGTGTGGTATTGAGCATATGGGACCGCCTCGAAGGAGGCTACCATGAGGCCCAATATTCGCATGCCAAAACGAAATGACGACCAATTCCTGGAAGTCAGCTGCCGTACTGCAGCCCCGAAGGGTCTGCAACTTCTCCACAGAGAGGAATACCTTTGCCTCTGAGGAATCCAGAATCAACCACAGGTACACTAGGCGTTGAGTGGGCACCATACTGACCTTTGCGTGTTTAGTATCCAACCACAGTCTCGAAGAGTCTGACAGGTAATGGACACGCTCACCTCTAAATTCTGAGCTTGAAGGCGCCTTCAGTAGAAGGTCGTCCAAGTAGCCCATGATAGCGATACCCCGCTGTCTTAGAAGTGCCAGAATCGGAGCGAGCACCTTGGTGAACGTCCTGGGTGCTGAGGCAAGGCCAAACGGGAGGGCCACAAACTGGTAGTGGTTCTTCCTGACAGCAAATCACAGAGACTTCTGGTGTCGAGTATATGGGGACATGCAGGTATGCGTCCTTGATGTCCAAGGAGGCCAGAAAGTCCCCCGGATGGAGAGCCGTGACTACAGATCGAACCGACTCCATCCGAAATCTTTGTACTTTCACAAAGCAATTGAGGGCTCTGAGATCCAAGATTGGACGAACCCCCTCCCTCTTCGGCACAATAAACAGATGAGTAAAAACCCTGACCCCGTTCCTGTTCTGGAACTGGAATAACTACCTCGCGTTCCAGTAGACCCTGGACCACCCCATACAGGGCCTCCCGACGGGTCGGTAGTAGCTGGAGATTGGAGGTGATGAATCTGTCCGGTGGACAAGAGAGAAACTCTATCTTGTAGCCTGAGGAGATTACTTTGCAAACCCACCTGTCGGAGACTAGAGCTGTCCACTAAATCGCAAATTTGCGAAGACGTCCCCCCACCCAAGAGCTGGGTGGGGGCGGACCTTCATGCGGACGCAGATTTGGCCGCAGGCTTGTTGGGTATGCGGGACCAAGGACGCCTTTGTCCTTGGGCAGGCGCTTTATCGGCCTGGGGTTTTTTCCCTGTCGCCCTAGGGGGGACGAAAAAAACGCTTGCGTGCAGTAAAGGAGGGCCCTTGCCCTTGGCGTGGCCCCTTACCCTTGCTAATTTGGGGAAGCAAAGTGCTTTTACCTCCTGTGGCATCCTTGATGATGTCATCCAGAGAAGCCCCAAAAAGTCTGTCGCCCTTAAAAGGCAGATCCAACCGGGCTTTCTTGGAAGTCTGGTCCGCAGACCAGCCTTTTAGCCAGATCAGGCGGCGTATTGCTACTGCATAAACCGAAGCTTTAGACAGCAGGGGAATAGTATCCATGTCTGACTCGCAGACAAACCTAAGGCCCTGGACCAACTGGTCGGCCAATGTTATCTCATCAGGAGGAGCATCTCGCTCCTTAACCCCTGGAGTAGCAATCTTGCCCATTCAGTAAGTGTCTGAGACACTAGGGCCCCCGCCAAATGCCGGGCGTACTGCCGAGCCTACCACTGAGTATAGGTAGCAGGCGAGTGCGGAGCCTTCTTATCCACAGGGTCCTTGAAAACAGGAGCCCCTTCTACAGGAATTGTGGTGGCTCTATTAAGACTGGACACCGGAGGGTCCACTATAAGGGGAGAGGTCCATTTCTTCAGAAAACTCTCCTCAAAGTGGTACCGTACCGCAAACCTCTTTGGGGCTGTAAAGACCCTCAGTGGGTTCTCCCATTCCTTGTATAAGAGTTTATCAAAAGACACACAAGGGAACACCTTAGCAGTGCGGGCAGGTCTATGAAACCCAAGTGGACCGGAGCCTCTGCTGCTTCTGCAGTATTTTCCAACTTTAGCGTATCCCGCACTGCAGTAATAAGGTCAGATACCAATGCCGTCTCGCGTACTGACCTGGACTTGGAGTGCTCCTCACTGTCCGGTCACGGTCTGCAGTCTCTGATGCGTCAGAATCTGGGCCCTGAGCCGTAGCTGGACCTGGTTCTGCATCAGAATTATCCCCAGAAGCTTGCAGGGGACGGGGGGGTTTACTACCCCCTGTATTCCCGTGTGCTGCTTCCACCCTGGCAGCAAACGCCTCTAGGACTGCCGTCATAGCGTTCATAGACACCTCAGGGGCACCAGTTGCTAAATCTGGTGTTTCAGGGGAGAAGACATCTGGCTCAGATGCCATGCTGACCACACGCTGACAACCACAGGGCTCCAGGCAAGATATCAATAGGCCACCCTCCTGCGCTGCAGAGATGCTGGGTTACCCAGAGGACTGACCACCCTGGACCGGTACTGCTATGCTGCCGTGTGCTGCGCCTGTGATGCTGTCCCACTGCTGCTGTGTCAGTCTGCTTCTTTTATCAGCACTTCCTGTGTGAATTTTCGCGCCAGTGTAATGCACCCAAGAGGCCGGAGGCTCTCACAAAATGGTTGCCAAAAACGTCTGTATGGAAGATAATGTGGGCTCTAAGAAAATGGCCGCCGAGCCGAAGATAGAGGTCAAGCAGCTGTAGCCCACAAAAAGACGGCCGCCGAACGGCAAAATATACATACAGGGTGGACAAACATGGCCGCCGATCAGCTGATAGGTGCCAGTGGGTGTGGCCGAACCACAGGAAGATGGCCGCCGGGCAGTCACAAGAGGCCGAACTCGGCATGGAACACCCCAAAATGGCCGCCGACAGCATGGAGGAGGAAGCACATACAGGTAAGCAGAAATGACATTTCTTTTAAATGTTAGTTACAGCCAGCCGGCTCCAGTGGAACCCCTTAGGTGACCCCCAGCACCCAGCAACCTTTAGCTAGAAGCCCAGGGAGGAGGGAAAGGCAGGGAGAGAGGGAAGAAAGGGGCCACAACCACTTACTTGATCTCTCCAGGAATGTCCAGCTAAATCACCCAGCCGAGGCAGGGGAGTTTTACTTACCTATCCTGCATGTCTTATGCTGGAAGACATTCCAAACAGATCATCGTCCGCGCACGGAAGGTGACTGTTGGCCAGGCATGCTGTGATTGGACCCAAAAGGGACGATCATATGTATGCCCTGGAGCGTAAGCTCACCGGCCAGGCTGCTGCGACTCGGCCGTAAGGTCAGCCGAAGCTGAGAGGTCCGATGCAGGCCCTGGAGCGTAGGCTCACCGGACACCCGTGGAGCGACGGGCATGTCGTGGAAAACCCAGCGCGTAGCTAGGGTCGGCACACGCTCGATGGCCGAAACTGGTGAGACTACAAGGATCGAGGATCCAGCCTGTCACCCAGTCGGCAGTTGATCGAAGATCGCAGGAAACAACAAATGTAGCAAAAAATATATTTTTTTTCCCCCGGACCAATGGGCCCGAAGGGAGCCATGTCCTACTCCTTGCTAGACAGAAAAAAAACTGATCTGCGAGATGCAGACTGAGAGGTTATACCAGAGGGTCCGCCCCCTGGGCGGTACTGTAGAAGGTGTGATGCAACACTTTTTACAAGTTTTTCTGCCTAGTCACTCCTAATTAAACGGATAATACCCACTTTGTCAATAGAGAAGCTGTGTCGGCCCATGGACGAAAGAGTAAATAGGATTTTTGTACTCACCGTAAAATCCATTTCTCTGACATCCATGGACCGACACGGCGGCTCTTAATCACTGAACGTGTGTGTATATGTCCCTGCTTGCAGGAGAAGACCTAGGCAGAATGTTAAAACATTCTAGAACAAACCAGAGCGGAACAGCCCCGCCCAGGGGGGCTGTTCCTCCGGACATTACCCTCCCACCTGCAGCTAGCAGACCTCAGTTCGTAACAAAGCAGTACAAACTTAAAAGGAAGGGTGGGTGCCGTGTCGGTCCATGGATGTCAGAGAAATGGATTTTACGGTGAGTACAAAAATCCTATTTTCTCTTATCATCCATGGACCGACACGGCGGCTCTTAATCACTAAAAAAAAACAAAAAAACTTCAATCCAAACAAGGCAGAGCTCCTCAATGGAGGAGTTGCCACTTTAAACAGCGGCCTGCAATACCTTGCGGCCGAAGGAAGCATCCGGAGATGCAGCCACATCAACCCTATAAAACTTAGAAAAGGTATGAACAGACGACCAGGTCGCCGCCTTGCACACTTGTGCAACAGACACTTGATGCCGGAAAACCCAGGAAGCACCAATTGCCCTGGTGGAATGCGCCGTAACCGGAAAGACGGTTTATCCGATCCACCTAGAAAATGGTGGCAGACGAAGCCGCTTGGCCTTGTTTCTGACTAGAGACAGTCAAACCGAGAATCAGACTTCCGAATAGAAGCAGTAGCAGACAGGCACACTCGTAAGGCTCGTACCACATTCAAAGTGTGCCGCGCACACTCTCTGGGATGCGATTCGAGATCACCCTTGACAAAAGAGAAAGTCGCGGATGCAACACCACCTTATCCTTATGGATGACTAAATATGGTAAATATGGCGACTTGCAGTACAAGGTTGCCAACTCAGACACTCGTCTAACAGAAGTGATGCCACTAAAAGGGCCACCTTCTGAGACAAAGTCAAGAGGGGAATATCCCTGATATTCTCAAAAGGAGGTTCCTGGAGAACCAAGAGTACCAATTTCGATCCCACGGGGGGGGGGGGAGACTTGACAGGAGGGAGCACATGGCGAACCCCCTGCACAAGGATGCTAACCAAGGAATGACCCGCTAGAGGTTGCCGAAAGAAGACGGCCAAGGCCAAAATCTGACCCTTAATGATACTCAAAGCGAGCCTTTGGGCCACTCCATGCTGCAGGAAACGCAGGATTCTAGGGACGGAATACGTCCGAGGACGTCAGTCCAGCTCTTCGCACATGGCGATGTAAGCTCGACGACCATTTTTTGGGATGTCAGCACCCGCACTGCAGACTGAAGTGTCAGTAGCTTCCCCGGAGGTAGGAATACCTTTGCCTCCAAGGAGTCCAGAATCAGACCGAGATACTCCAGATCTTGAGTCGGGACCAGGACTGAATCCTGAATGTTTAGGAGCCACCCGAAGTCCCTGAGGGTCTGACTGACGATAGTCACACTGTCTTCTAATTCTGAGCCATTTCCTGCTCTGAGAAGAAGATCGTCCAGATAGCCCACGACAGCAATGCCTCGCTGTCTCAGCAAGCTAGAACCGGCACAAGCACCTTGGTGAACACCCTCGGTGCCAAGGCTAGGCCGAAAGGAAGAGCCACAAATTGATAGTGGACTTCTGGTGACTTGCGCAGATCGGAACATGCAAGTAGGCGTCCTTGATGTCCAAGGTCGCCAGAAAATCCCCTTGACGGCGTGTACTGATCACCGTGCCAATGGATTCCATGCGGAACTTTTGCACCTTCATGAAGGCATTCAGGACCTAGAGGTCCAAGATAGGCCGAACCCCGTCCCTTTTTTGGGACGACAAACAAATTTGAGTAGAATCCCTGAAACCTCTCCTGTGACGGAACCGGCACAATCACTCCGGACGTGAGCAATCCTGAAAAGGCCCCATAGGGCTGCCCGACGGGCAGGAAGGAGAGGAAGATTCAGGGGAAGAATCTGTCTGGGACCAGGAACGGAAACCTATCCTGTAACCTGAGGTGATCACCTCGCCCACCCAGTAGGATATCTGGGAGGTCCACCGATCCGTGAAACAGAGGCGGGCTTGGGGAGCCGGCTTGTTTGGCTTACGCACCCAGGGGCGCTTGTGTCCACCAGCCGCACCGCTGTCAGTCTGGGAGGGCCTCCCCGTCGACTGACAAAAAAAAACTTTTTTGCTGGAAAGGAAGGACCCTGCTTTTACCTCCCGTGACATCCTTGATGTCATCCAGCGCAGCACCGAAAATCCTACCACCTTTAAATGGTAGATCCGTCAGAGGCTTTTTAGAAGCTAGGTCAGCAGACCAGCATTTCAACCAGATCAGACAAACGCAATACCACCGCCAAGACAGAGGCCCTAAAATATAAGGGGCCGCGTCTAACGTGGCGTTGCAACATAAACCAGGCCCTGCTCCATTTGGTGGGCCAGAGCAATAGTGTCTGGAGGAAGATTATGCTCCTGTACAGTTTGGTGCAAATTTTTTATTTATTTTTTGCCCAACCCCTAAGTGTCTGAGACACAAGGGTCGCCGCTACCACAGGCCGCAGGGCAGACCCCAACAAGGCAAACATGGCTCTGCTCACCACTTCTGACCTCCTGTCAGTGGGGTCCTTAAATGCAGGAGTCCCCTCCATCGGGAGTGTGGTGGCCTTGTTCAACCGGGCGACTGGAGGGTCGACCACTGGGGGAGAAGCCAACGTTTTTAAGTAGGGCATCTTCAAAGGGGTATCTGAAAGGCAAACGCCGCGGGACCATAAAAGTCTTCTGCGGCTTTTTCCCCAGACCTCATCAATGAGCTGGTCAAAGAAAGGTACATATGGAAAAAAACTTTTTTAGAAGGCCCGGCCCTAAGGAACCAGAAGAGAATGTCCCCCTGAGGTTCTGCATCCGCAGCATTTAGCTTGCGAGTGTCCCTCACCGCAGCAATGCGTTCACTAACAAGCGCCCTGTCATTTACTGACACAGAACTGGAGTCTTCCTCGCAAGGAATGTCCTGTTCAAAACCATCAAAGATATTCAGAGCTAGGGTCCTGAGCGGTAGTGGCTAGGCCCATATCTGAATCAGCGCACACCCCCTTTTTTTTTTGGAAATAAAGTGGGGAGAGGGGCTTTTTTGCTCCCTTGCGCTCACACACTGCTTCCCTCCTGGTCAGAATGATTCCATGACTGCCGACAACTGGTCCATAAGGACCGCAGGTGCAGGAGCACTGCCAGTTGTCTCTAAGGGCTCTTTCACACGGGACGGATCAGTCATGATCCGCCCCGTGAAGCTCCGCTTGCTCAGCGGGGATCGCTCAGTTGATCCCCGCTGAGCCGGCGGATGACTGGGCGGTCCCCGCACACTGTGCAGGGACCGCCCTGTCCGTGTTCATCCGATCCGCTCCGCCGACGGAAGGAAAAATAGGGTTTTCCTCCGTCACACTTTGGCGGAGCGGATGTCAGCGGACATGTCACCGCTGACATCCGTGGCTCCATAGGGCTACATGGAGCGTCCGTCCAGGTCCGCCTAAAAAACTGACAGGCGGACCTAAACGGACCATCCGTGTGAAAGGGGCCTAACAAGTGTGAAGAAACAGGTGAACCAGACTCCATGTTGCCACCCTCTGAGACCTTATTCACCATTACAGTGAATAATACAGCCCACCCACTGGCTGTGCTGGGGCTGAGGAGGGGATACCCGGAGTACTCACTACCCCTAGGGACAGCTCGGTGCCGCTGTATGAGCCGCGCTGTAGCGCAAGCCTGAGGAGAGTGAAGAATCTGAGGAGATGTGGATTCCGCGCCATTCAGGCAGCGCCCCTAGAGGCCGAAAACTGAACTGAAAGCGCCGCGGCTACAAGAAAATGGCCGCCAGGCGCCTGTATAACTGATTTTGAGCCGCGGCAAAATGGCCGCCGATGGCGCACTTTTTATTGGCGCACGTAAAAAAAACACACATTCCCCCAGAACACTTCCCAAGTGACTAACAGCCATGGAGCGGCCCCCCCCCCTAGGGCAGAGTGACACCCCAAGCATCCCCACACAGCACAGCAGCAGAACAGGGGGGAGACAGGGAGAACCCCCCACACACAGAAACACGGCCAGCATGTACTCAGCTTGCAGCAGGAGAGACTACTTACCCGTCCCGCAAGCACCTTGGAGAACACCCTCGGTGCCAATAGAGGGACTTACTGGCTTGTTTCAGACAGACCTATCACAGAGTCGTACTGCGTAGCTGTCGGCCCGGTCAACCGCGAAAGATACAGTAGGTACTGTTAAATCTTGAGAGGACCGCGGGAGCATGAAAGCAACCCGGCCACCCCTGGAGCCATGGGGTATGTCGTGAACCGAGTCTCACGCACACAAGGCGAGGATCAGCACGCTCGATGGTCGGACAGGGAAGACTACGAGGATACTAGTGTACCCAACCTGTTGCCCAGCCGACAGTTGATTGAAGGTCTCAAAAATAAAATAATAAAATTCCCAAAGGAATAAAATTTAAAAGTAAAATCTTCCAGGAGACTGGCTCCTGAGAGAGCCACGTCTTCTCCTTCTGCTAGGCAGAAAAAAAACTGAGGTCTGCTAGCTGCAGGTGGGAGGGTAATGTCCGGAGTGACCGCCCCCCTGGGCTAGGCTGTTCAGCTCTGGTTTGTTCTAGAATGTTTTAACATTTAACATTCTGCCTAGGTCTTCTCCTGCTAGCAGGGACATACAGTGCCTTGCGAAAGTATTCGGCCCCCTTGAACTTTTCATCCTTTTGCCACATTTCAGGCTTCAAACATAAAGATATAAAATTTAAATTTTTTGTGACGAATCACCAACAAGTGGGACACAATTGTGAAGTGGAACGAAATCTATTGGATTTTTGAAACTTTTTTAACTAAGAAAAAAATGAAAAGTGGGGCGTGCAAAATTATTCGGCCCCCTTGCGTTAATACTTTGTAGAGCCACCTTTTGCTGCGATTACAGCTGCAAGTCGCTTGGGGTATGTCTCTATCAGTTTTGCACATCGAGAGACTGAAATTCTTGCCCATTCTTCCTTGCAAAACAGCTCAAGCTCAGTGAGGTTGGATGGAGAGCGTTTGTGAACAGCAGTTTTCAGCTCTTTCCACAGATTCTCGATTGGATTCAGGTCTGGACTTTGACTTGGCCATTCTAACACCTGGATACGTTTATTTGTGAACCATTCCTTTGTAGATTTTGCTGTATGTTTGGGATCATTGTCTTGTTGGAAGATAAATCTCCGTCCCAGTCTCAGGTCTTTTGCAGACTCCAACAGGTTTTCATCCAGAATGGTCCTGTATTTGGCTGCATCCATCTTCCCCTCAATTTTAACCATCTTCCCTGTCCCTGCTGAAGAAAAGCAGGCCCAAACCATGATGCTGCCACCATGTTTGACAGTGGGGATGGTGTGTTGAGGGTGATGAGCTGTGTTGCTTTTACGCCAAACATATCGTTTTGCATTGTGGCCAAAAAGTTCGATTTTGGTTTCATCGGGCCAGAGCACCTTCTTCCACATGTTTGGTGTGTCTCCCAGGTGGCTTGTGGCAAACTTTAGACGAGACTTTTTATGGATATCTTTGAGAAATGGCTTTCTTCTTGCCACTCTTCCATAAAGGCCAGATTTGTGCAGTGTACGACTGATTGTTGTCCTGTGGACAGACTCTCCCACCTCAGCTGTAGTTCTCTGCAGTTCATCCAGAGTGATCATGGGCCTCTTGGCTGCATCTCTGATCAGTCTTCTCCTTGTCTGAGCTGAAAGTTTAGAGGGACAGCCAGGTCTTGGTAGATTTGCAGTGGTCTGATACTCCTTCCATTTCAAAATGATCACTTGCACAGTGCTCCTTGGGATGTTTAAAGCTTGGGAAATCTTTTTGTATCCAAATCCGGCTTTAAACTTCTCCACAACAGTATTACGGACCTGCCTGGTGTGTTCCTTGGTCTTCATGATGCTCTCTGCGCTTTCAACAGAACCCTGAGACTATCACAGAGCAGGTGCATTTATACAGAGACTTGATTACACACAGGTGGATTCTATTTATCACCATCAGTCATTTAGGACAACATTGGATCATTAAGAGATCCTCGCTGAACTTCTGGAGTGAGTTTGCTGCACTGAAAGTAAAGGGGCCGAATAATTTTGCACGCACCACTTTTCAGTTTTTTATTTGCTAAAAAAGTTTAAAATATCCAATAGATTTCATTCCACTTCACAATTGTGTCCCACTTGTTGGTGATTCTTCACAAAAAATTAAAATGTTATATCTTTATGTTTGAAGCCTGAAATGTGGCAAAAGGATGAAAAGTTCAAGGGGGCCGAATACTTTCGCAAGGCACTGTATACCCACACGTTCAGTGATTAAGAGCCGCCGTGTCGGTCCATGGATAAGAGAAATACACTTTTGAATAAAAAAAAAATAAGGACGACAATAAAGTAAGCCCAATTTTTATTTATATTGTGAAAGATAATGTTACGTCAAATAAATGGATCCCCAACATGTCACGTTTCAAAATTGCATCCGCACGTGGAAATGGCAACAACCTTTTAACCTTAAAAATCTCCATAGGCGATATTAAAAATTTCTACAGGTTACCAGTTTTGAGTTGCAGAGGAGGTCTAGGGCTACAATTATTGATCTTGCTTTAACGATCACGGTGATACCTCACATGAGTGGTTTAAACACTGTTTCATAAGCGAACGCTACTCACGTATGCGTTCGATTCTACACGCGAGCTCATCAAGAGGGGGCGCTTTAAAACTTTTTTTTACTTATTTATTTTCCTTTTCAAATTTTTATTTGGGTCACTTTTATTCCTATTACAAGGAATGCAAGCATCCCTTGTAATAGAAAAAAAGCATGACAGGACCTCTTAGCTATGAGATCTGGGGTTAAAAAGACCTCAGATCTCATATTTACACTAAAATGCAATTTAAAAAAAAAAAATCCCCTTCAAGACCATAGGGTCCAAGTGACGTTTGATGTTGCTTCCGCCATCCAATGGTGTGGAGCCGAGCAGGGGCCATCTTTCCCTCACTCGGCTCCATGTCTGTCAGTGAAGAGGACCCGATTTGTCTCCAGACCTCAGATCTCATATTTACGCTAAAATGCAATAAAAAAATAAATAAAAAAGCAACTTGGAAAAAAAAAAAAAAAAAAAATCTCCTTTAGGAGCTATGGGTGGAAGCGACGATTGATGTGGCTTCCACCCTCCCATGCCATGGAGCCAAGCAGAGCCATCTTCCCCTCAGTCGGCAGCCAGGCATCCACGGAAAAGGACGCGTAAGAGGCGGAGACAACCGGAGAGCGGCGGGAGGGGGGTGGGCACCTCTCCCACCGCCGATAGAAGTGATCTTGCCGCAAATCTGCAGCAAAGACCACTTTCATCTGAAAGAGAAACGCACAGCGTTCCCAAAAATACTGGGGCTTATGGAAGCTAGCTGCTGCCATAACCCCGGTATTTAGCGTCAAAGTACTGATGTACGGGTACGTCGTTTTGCGTGAAGTGGTTAAAGAACTCCAGCTTTTCCTCCCTAAAACCGATGCATTGTGCATGAATCGCAACCCCGCTTCATGTGGGCGTTTCTGGACCTTCATGTGGTGGTGAAAGGTGTATATGTGTCATACCTCCTCTTGTGTCATTCCTGTCTTGCAGCATGCCAAAGAATAATGGCTTACTGCAAGACTACAAAGGAAGGGCTATGGGGGGTTATTATAAAGGGGTTTCCTTCATATGTAAATTAGTCGCTTCACAGAGAATATGGCTCTGGAAGGGCGGGATCTGAGAGGTGGAACTCTCCCTGTTCACACTGATTGGCATATTTAACCACTTCAATACCAGACACTAACCCTTCTTCCTGCCCAAGCCAATTTTCAGCTTTCAGCGCTGTTTAAATGACAATTGCGCGGTCATGCTACACTGTACCCAAACAGAATTTTTATCATTTTGTTCCCACAAATAGAGCTTTCCTTTAGTGGTATTTTATCACCTCTGCGGTTTTAATTTTTTGCTAAACAAATAAAAAAAAAGACCGAAAATTTTGAAGAAAAAATAGGATTTTTGTACTCTCCGTAAAATCCATTTCTCTGACGTCCATGGACTAACACAGCTGGATACTGTAAACGTGTGTGGGTATATGTCCCTGCTCGCAGGAGAAGATCTAGGCAGGATGTTAAATGTTTGAAACAATCTAGAACAAACCAGAGCTGAACAGCCCCGCCCAGGGGGGGCGGTCCCTCCGGACATTACCCTCCCACCTGCAGTCAGCAGACCTCAGTTCGTAACAAAGCAGTACAAAGCTTAAAAGGAAGGGTGGGTGCTGTGTCAGTCCATGGACATCAGAGAAATGGATTTTACGGTGAGTACAAAAATCCTATTTTCTCTTATCGTCCATGGACTGACACAGCTGGATACTGTAAACGTGTGGGACGTCCCAAAGCAGTATCAGAAGGGTGGGAGCAGTAGTAAAAGGAACAACCAAAAATTCACTCCAAACAAGCAGAGCTCCTCAACGGAGGAGTTGCAACATTAAACAGCGGCCTGCAATGCTTTGCGGCCGAAGGGAGCATCCGAAGATGCAGCCACATCAACCTTATAAAATCTTGAAAAGGTATGAACGGACGACCAGGTCGTCGCCTTGCACACTTGTGCAACAGACGCTTGATGTCGGAAGGCCCAGGAAGCACCAATTGCCTTGGTGGAATGCGCAGCAACCGGAAAGGGAGGCGCCCGCCCCTTAAAGGAACACTAAAGGTTCCCATTTAAAAATAAAAATAAACATGTTATACTTACCTCCACTGTGCAGCTCGTTTTGCACACAGTGGCCCCGATCCTGGTCTTCTGGGGTCCCTCGGCGGCTGTTTCAGCTCCTCCCCGCAAGGACTCCACACCATAATGGGAGCAAGCTCGCATGGTGTGGAGTTACTGCGGGCGCGCTCCCGTGATAGGATGCATTAAGGTGAAAAAACATGTACCTTTACAGCCCCTTTAAGGGCATAGGCCTGTATGACGGTCTGCCTGATCCACCTAGAGACGGTGGCAGACGACACCGCTCGGCCCGGTTTTGGACCAGACACAGACTTCCGAATGGAAACAGTAGCAGACAGGTACACTCATAAGGCTTGTACCCATCTTAATGTATGAAGCGCAAACTCTCAGGGATGCGATGGGTGAGGACACAAGGACGGAAGAACAATGTCCTTTTTAAGGTAAAAAGCCGAGACCATCCTTAGAAAAGGACGGTCGTGGGTGCAACACCACCATTTCCTTATGGAGGACCAAGTAAGGCGACTTGCAGGACAAGGCTGCCAACTCAGACACCCGTCTAACCGAAGTAATGGCCACTAAGAAGGCCAACTTCCGGGACAAGGTCAAGAGAGGAATCTCTCTGATATTCTCAAAGGGATGTTCTTGGAGAACCGAGATGCAAATTCAGATGCCAAGTAGGGAGAGGAGGCTTGACAGGGGGGATTACATGGCGAACCCCCTGCACAAAAGGTGCTAATCAAGGAATGGCCCGGTAGTGGTCGTTGAAAAAGACAGCCCGGGCCGAAATCCGACCCTCAAAAAGGTATGCAAGGCCAGCTTTTGGGTCACACCGCACTGTAAGAACAGCAAAATCGGGGGGCGTGGCCAAGATCGGCATGTGAGAGGACGCACTTCTCACAGCTCCTGCTCGATCCGCATATTGATCCTTCCCCGGCAGCTGCAAATTTGCTTTTTTCGGCTACCCAGCTGGCTACCGACCTGCAGCACCTTCCGGACCAACCACCGGCCCTCTGTACCCGGGGGAAGACCCGCCGAGGCCCGCTGGAGATGACGGGACCGCATGCCCAAGATGGCGCCGCAGCGTCGGCCTGGTCACAGCGCACTTCGCGGACGGCAGATAAGCTCAAGGGAGAGAGCAGCAAGAAGACCCCAAAGTCTCAGGGTAAGGACCAGCTCCGGGACATGTTGTACTACACACAAAAGTTGCAGGACCAGGGGGCCGCGTTAGATGTGGAGGAGATACAGAGGGCAGAGGAGATGGAGCTGTTTGCACAGGGGGACGGGGGCCAGGACACAGACAGCAGCACAGGCCTCAGCCATGAGGATGCAGCACATCCACCCTCCCCCCCCCCCTCCTGTAGACGATGAGGAGCCCTTAGAGCAGCCTACACTAGCAACTATTTTAAAAGCCGTTCAGCTGTGCACAGCATCTGTGAATGACATGAAAATGCAACTTGGGGGCATGAGAGAAGAGGTCTCGTTTATCAGGCAAGATCTGCAGAAATTAAGAGACAGGGCGGCTGCGGTGGAGTGCAGAGTAAGCGACATTGAGGATAAATTACCCCCCTTAGCGCGGGAGGCCAGGGCCACTCATAGGTTGGCGCAAGATACATATAACAGAGCTGAGGACACCGAAAATCGCTTACGTAGGAACAATGTACGCATTGTTGGTCTGCCTGAAAAGTCGGAGGGCAGAGACCCCACTACCTTTGTGGAAGCCTGGCTTGTTGAACTCTTTGGCAGAGATTCTTTCTCCCCATTCTACACAGTGGAAAGGGCCCACAGAGTACCAGGCAGGCCCCCCCCCCCGCAGGGGGCTCCCCCCAGATCCATGCTGGCCAAGCTGCTACACTACAGAGATAGAGAGGCAATCCTGAGATGTGCACGAGAAAAGGCGAACGTCGAATTCAATGGTGTACGTGTATCTTTCTACCCCGACTTCTCGGTTGAAGTCCAGAAGGCCAGAGTAAAATTCGGAGAGGTGAAGAAACGTTTGAGGGCTCTGCAACTACCATATAACATGCTGTACCCAGCAAAACTGAGGGTGACTGCCGACGGTCAAGCACAGTTTTTTGATTCGGCCAGGGAAGCGACTGCCTGGCTTGACCATAACGAACAGGCCCTGCGTCGTCATCGTCGAGCTGAAGCTGCCGGCGACTGAACAGGCACGGGTGTCAGGATCCGCAAGGCAGGAACACTACATGGCTGCACTGAAATGTTACAACAACAAAATATTAAAAGAAAATTTGCAGGACTAGCTGGATGAATCTTGTTATGATAGTTAAAATGAGCACCCAAGTGCTCTCCCACTTTTCTCCTAGTTGCCGGGGAACATTGTTACCATGTTATAAAGCGAGGAAGAGAACTGTGACCTTTTTGAAATGCAAACACCCTCTCGTATGTCGCCAGAGGGAGAGTGTATCCCGGCCGGGATACAGCAGAAACGGAATGTTACTCAACCATCTGGTAATACAGCTATGAGAAGGTTGGCCATGGTGGCGAAGATTGAAATTAATCGTACCGGGCTTGAGACCGCGAGATCCGTGTATGGCTTGAGAAACACCCACGGGTCTCGGGTACACCGAGCACAGTTAAAAGTTTTGATTCTAGGCCCAGTTGGGCTGGTATGCAGGTTACAGCATACTCCTGTTTGCAGTTCAAGTGCATGTTCTGAGATGACCCTCCCTTGCCCTGTTGATACAGCAGACTCTCACTGTCCCATTTTAATTGCCTTTGGCGTTTGGCCACAAGATGAGGGGCCCAAGGGCCCGGAGAAGATACCACCTTCCCTCCCATGATGGCTACTGCAGCTGTAATTTCGTGGAATATTAGGGGCATGAACTCCCCCCTCAAACGCACAATGATATTTACATGTTTAAAAAAGTTTTTCCCTGCCGTGATATGTTTCCAGGAGACGCACTTTACAAGCGCCACAAGAGGGTGCCTGAAGTATCCATGGATAGGCTGGGCGTACCACTCCACCCACACCTCCTTTTCTCGGGGAGTGAGTGTAGTGGTGCACAGATCCCTTGACTTCCAGGAATATGCTTCAAAAATAGACACTGAGGGACGTTTTGTTTTTCTACACTGTCGTATTGGTATATTGCAATGTATATTGGCTTCTGTATACATTCCCCCGCCGTTTGATGTTCGGGTGCTTCGGCTTCTCCTGAAATTTATGGGGGGGAGGCCGGAGCTCCCGCTGCTGATAGTGGGGGACTTCAATAGTTGGCTGAGTGCTGCCCTGGACAAACACCCAGTACCGGGATCGTGCAATCCCCTTACAGTGACCCCTCTGGCTAGATTGCTGCAGGAGGTGGGCTGGGTGGATGTCTGGCAGCGGCGGAATCCGTGTAGTAAACAGTTTTCATGTTTCTCAAAGTCTCACGGGTCACTATCTAGGATAGACTTGGCGGTGGGGAACGGTGCCATGCTCCCCTCGGTGGCGGATGTGTCGTATAAGCCTAGATGTGTATCTGATCACTCATGTATGGTGGTAGAACTAACTGTTGCACATCTGTCCTCGCTCCCCAGAGCTCCATGGAAGTTCAATGCCTTTTGGCTCCAGCTGCTCACTGCTCCAGAGGAGGTGGAAGGGAGCGTATCTCGCTTCTTCACCCCGCAGCCGGATTCGGCATCCGTGCTCCTTGAGTGGGAAGTATTTAAATCCTCACTGAGGAAAATGCTCAGTAAAGAGGTTACAAAGGTTAAGAGACGGTCCGAGTCGCTCAGGGAAGCTCTGGAGCGGCAGGTACACTCTCTGGAGACAAACTATGTGCAGGACCCCACTGAGGCCGCAAGGGGGGCTTGGCAGGCTGCTCAGTCTGCCTACGACCATTTGCTGGCCTCATCGGCGGAAAAGAAGCGGTTTTTTTCTAAGACTGCTTTCTTTGAGGAAGGAGAAGTGGCGGGGCGTCTCCTGGCTAGAATAGCTAGCTCTGAGCAGAGAGCTCCGGTGATAGGATCTATAAGGACAGCAGGAGACCAACTGGTACATGCCTCAGATTTGGTGATTCAGACTTTGGCAGAGTACTATCAGAACCTATATCGCCCTTCCTCGACCCATGGGGTAGAGGAACTGGCGAACTACTTAGATGAAATACTATTTCCTACACTTACGGAAGCGCAGAGAGCAGCATTAGATGCCCCTCTTACATTGGAGGAGCTACAGATTGCAGTGGCTGAATTCCCTAACTGTAAGGCCCCGGGAGGGGACGGGATTCCTATGGAAATCTATAAGCAGTATTCTGAGGTGCTACTTCCCAAACTACTAGCAGTATTTAATGCAGCCAGAGAAATGGGTACACTGCCCACGTCCATGTCGGAGGCCCACATTGTTTTAATTTTAAAACCTGACAAGGATCCAGTAGATCCGGCCTCGTATAGGCCGATCTCCCTGCTTCAGTCTGACATAAAGATACTTGCAAAGGTGTTGGCTCTCAGACTGAATGCCGTGGTTACGTCAATTGTTCATGCGGATCAGGCGGGCTTTATGCCAAACAAGTCGACGGCAATAAACATTAGGAGGCTCTTCCTTAACATGCAATCACGGGCTGACAATGTAGGCAAGAGGGCTCTCTTGTCACTAGATGCTATGAAGGCGTTTGATAGTGTGGAGTGGGGATACCTCTGGGAGACACTAAGACGATTTGGGTTTGGGGACGGCTATATCTCCTGGGTGAGGTTGATGTATCATTGCCCAAAGGCATCCATTCGGGAGGCTGGCAGACTCTCCTTGCCATTTGAACTGGGCCGGGGCACGCGGCAGGGGTGCCCTTTGTCCCCCCTGCTGTTTGCCCTGGCTATCGAGCCACTGGCTATTAGAATTAGAGACCACCGGGGCATCACCGGCTTCTGCTATGGCAACAGACAGGAGAAGGTGATGCTCTATGCGGATGATACTATGGTCCTGTTGGGGGATACGGAGCAGTCTCTGCGCAATACGATGGAGGCAGTGGTCCGATTTGGTGAGTTCTCGGGACTTAGGATTAACTGGTCCAAGTCTGCACTTATGCCCTTAGATGAACCCCCACCTCAGCAGGACACACAGGTGGGAGGGATACCTCTTGCTCTTTCCTTTAAGTATCTGGGGATCCAGGTGACCCCACAGATTAGAGACTATGGCATACTTAACATAGCTCCACTGCTAACTAGATTCCGCCAAAGGGTTAAGACATGGAACTCCCTATGTATGTCAGCTGCTGGCAAAGTAAATCTCATAAAAATGATTCTCATGCCCCAACTGCTATACATGCTACACAATTCCCCGGTGATGATCCCACTCAAGACCTTTAGAATTATCAATACTATATTTAGAGAATTAATATGGAAATCTCGCTCCCCCAGAATAAAACTAGAGCATTTACAACGCTCCAGGGAGGATGGCGGATTAGCTCTGCCGAATCCCTGGCTGTATTATCTAGCATCACAACTGCAGCATCTAATAGGTACCATGGCCCCGGAGGGTGAGCAGGGGGACAGAGTCCCAAGCGCCTCGGAGAGCATAATGCTCCACACCGTGGGGGGAAATTCTATTCCTACCACGCTGGAAGCATTGGCCTTTGCAAAGCCCCAGAAACGATTTCCTACGTACAGCCTCATACAAAAAGTGTGGAATAAGACCAAGTACCTTCAGGGGGCGACAGGTTTTAGTGAATATAGCCCTATATGGCAAATGAGTCCTATCCTGAACTGGCTAAGTTACAGCATGGGAGGAGGTGGCAGAGGAGTGGCGTGTTCTACCTGACGCAGATAATTAGCAATGGTAAACTTTTGCCCTTTGATACCCTGAGAGAGAGATATCAGCTGCCAGCGCACATGTACTTCTACTACTTGCAACTTAAGCATGCATTCGGGACCCAATCAAGGGTCTCGGAGTGGCGGATGGATGACATGCCCCTCCTCTCCCAGCTCAAAGCAGCAGAGGTCTCTAAGGGCTTCATCTCGCAGAGCTACACAACACTACTGAACAAATTCGTAGCGGGGCATCCTCTGACTGCTCGAAGTAGGTGGGAACTGGATGTAGGGCCTCTGGACGGTGAGCAATGGGAGGAGGTGCTGCAGTCAGTGGCCATTTGCTCACTGAATGTGACACAAAGACTTACACAATTATATACCATACTGAGAGTTTACTATACACCTCATAGGCTACATAAAATGGGTATACTGTCTGACCCTAGTTGCACTAGATGCAAAAGAGACCATGGAGACTTGATACACATGCTCTGGCGGTGTCCCAAACTCCACGTGTATTGGAGGGGGGTGATTGACACCCTGAACGCGGTGTTCCAGGTGTCGGTCCCGTGTGACCCCAGATGCTGCATTCTGAACCTGTTGGATGAAATGGAATGGGAACCTCACGTAAGGGAGGCCCTCTCCAGGGCCCTGTTTATGGCACGTAAACTGATAATGTTGCATTGGAAGTCTGAGTTGCCACCTACTCACACTGAATGGGTTACCAAATTAGGGGATGCGCTCCGAATGGAAAAAATTATATATCAACATAGAGGCTGTTCGCGGAAATTTGAGAAGCTCTGGGGACCGTGGTTAGATACTCCGGGCTTGGCACCGGAAGATATGGTCATGGACAGGCTATTAGGTATAATCTGATTATGGGAATATTGCTAAAGAAGTGTTACATCCGGTGTGATGAAAATGTATTCCGTTGTTGACTGAAATTCTGAATAAGACTACAGAAATGCGCTCATGGTATTGAGGGGGGAGAAGGCAGTTGGTTGGGAGGGAAGAGGCGGGTCGGGGACAGGAGAATGTAACAATGTTTGTATAACTATATGCTGAGGGTGAGAGGGAGGAGTAGGGGCTTTCCATTGTACAATGATGCATTTGAATGTGGTCATTTGAACTGTATGTGTTTTTCCTTCAAATAAAGTTCCTTTCTTTTGGATAAAAAAAAAAAAAAGAACAGCAAAATCCTGGGAACGGAATACATCCGAGGACGCCACTCAAGTTCCTCGCACATAGCAATGTAAGCCTTCCAGGTACGGTGAGATATCTTTCTGGAGGAAGATTCCCGTGTCAACAACATAGAAGAGATGACTGAATACGAGAGAACTCGGTCCTTCAGCACCTGGCTTTAAACAAACCGCCATGCCATTAAAGCCAAGGACTGTAAAGCAGGATGAAGTATGGGATCATGAGACAGAAGGTCCACCCCAATAGGCAGTCGCCAGGAATGTCTGCGACTAGCCGAAGTAGATCAGCGTACCAATGTCGCCGTTCCGGAGCAATGAGGATCACTGGAATGGCCTCAGCCCCTACTCTGCGAAGCCGGCGAGGCAACAACAGTAGCGGAGGGTAAGCATATATCAGGCGATACTGCCCCCACGGGCTTCCAACGCGTCTGACGCGTCCGCCCAGGGTTCCCTGGACCTGACCACGATCTTGCCACCTTGCGAGTGAGTCGAGAGGCCATAAGGTCCGCTTCCGGAGCCCCACCTCCGGTAAAGGAGGTGGAAACACCTCCGGATGCAAGGACCCTTCCCCTGCAATGCATACGGCCGACAGGACCGTCTTGCAGTGAGATGTATGAAAATCCCAAAGAGACTCCGCAATGTATCGGAGAAGGGAGGCCCCCGGTGTACAGGGTGCCTCAACTGTTGGCCAATAAAGGAAACTTGACGGAACTTCCCTAGAAACTCGGTCAGAGGACTAGTACCTCAGCCTCAACAGGTGGCGCAAACCCACCCCGGGCACAGAGACCCTAAAGGCTAAAGCAGTTGCAGTGCACCTGCTAGACGACTGATGGATGAAGTAGAGGCTATTGCCCAGTCATTGAGCTACAAAAAACGCCAGAGACGCAGCCTCTAACGGGCGTAACGCTAACCTCAGCCTGGCGAACACAGTCCAAGCCAGCGCTTCTGATCACCACTGAAAGCAGGTGGAAAGTGATACCCCTGAAACCAGGGATCCTTGTGACAATGCTTTATCCAGCAGCTACCCATGGATAAGTGCTGATTGTACAAACACAGTTTATAGTATGTATTGCGTCAAACGCGCAAATAGAGTGTGGGAGGAAACCCACCCAGCCACAAAGAGCATAATACCACCACATACGGCGTATGTAGTTTAGTATGTGTGGATAAACCTATTAAACCCGTATATACTGTGCCAGCGACGAAGGCGCGCACATCATCGTGGCTTGGAGGTAAACCAGCCACGCAGATTGCGTACACAATCTTGTAGGTATGTTAGCCTGCGAATAAACAAATTGCACATGTTTATACTGTGCATAGCGCTGAGAATGCGCACACCATTGGAACGCAGGGGAGAAACCTGAGCACCCGGATGAAACCCATGCAGACTGCATACGCATACCGTGTAGGTATTATAGTATGTGTGCTAAACATTTTGCACAAGCCCATGTGTGCATAGCACCGAAGGCGCGCACACTGTTGGCGCGTGGGAGGAACCAAAGTACCCCGCGCATACTCAGAGAATGCAATACCTACAACTACTGTAAATGTATTTACTGTAGTGTATAGACATAATGTTAGGGTAAATGGGCAATCTCGCGCTAATAATCAATAGTCAGAAATAAAGCTGCTATCCCCAAATTTCAAAAATGGATAAATCTTGAAACAGAACAATTGGTATAGTTATACATACACACTGTGCATGTATAGTGGGGGCGCTGACCACAGTGCTATATTAGAAACCTGTGAAACAATTAAGATACCTGCATATATACCACACTATAAAAGTGTGGAAAAATAACAAATAACAAAGTGTAACACCAACCCAAGTGTGTAATCAAAAAACCATAGGAGCTGTGACTCATCAAACAGAGCTATGTGAAATTGAAATGCACTTAAATGAATTGACACCACTGCTGGTCGGTGTCAAATTTGAAAAAACACAAAATACAACATAAGTGTCCTTGATAATAGTCCAAATGAATAGTGAACAGTGATATTCCAACAGTTCATAACATTCAGTAGCGCCCCATTCAGATAGATACAAACATAGTGGTTTGAGGAATAATTCCACATTTAACCCTCAAAAGGGAACACACCATCATATAGAAGTGTGCAGGATGAAATAAAATCACTAGAATGTAAGAAGGCTAGAGCCAACCACTCTATAGTGGAGGGGATTCAAAAGTTAGAAAAGAACAAAAATATAGTAATCCGTCCCGCGGATAAGGATGGGGGGGTAGTGATACTCACAAAGGAGGATTACTATGGGGAGATCCAAAGATTATTAAAAGACACAAGTACCTATAAGCCATTAAAATCCAATCCTCTGGTCAAACGAAAATTTGAGCTTAATAATTGGATTGACAGGGGTGTCAATCTAAATATTTTGGATACCAAAGAGGCCTTATATTTATCACCATGAGTACCAAGGACTCCAGTACTATATATAGTGCCTAAGATTCATAAAAATAAGGCACAACCTCCAGGTCGCCCGATTGTTAGCAGGATAGGTTCTCTCTACTCGAGAGTGGGAGAATATTTGGACATTTATTTACAACCCTTGGTGGCACGAGGAAGGTCCTATCTCAAAGACAGTTGGGAGCTTATCAAATCTCTATCTGGTATAAAAGTTGTAGACACCACCATTATGGTAACGGTGGATATAGAGTCACTCTATACCAATATTAAGCAGGAGGATGCATTAATAGCAGTCAAGTTAGCTCTGACTGCAGATTCACAGCTTAAGAAAGCTCAGGTACAGTACTTGGTTGATGGATTGGAGATAGCAATGGGGAACAATTTTTGGGCCCAAGGCACCTTCTATAACCAAATTAAGGGTGTTGCAATGGGGGCTCGTTATGCCCCCAGTGTGGCTAATTTGGTCCTGAATAAGTGGGAGGAGGAAACTATTTTTAGGGACAAACAACAATCCCTATTGTTCTATAAAAGGTACATCGACGATGTAATACTGTTATGGGAGGGATCCCAAACCACCTTACAGTCTTTTCTAGAGGGTTTAAACCATAATGAGTATGGACTCAGTTTCACAGCAGAGTTCAGTTTGGAAACCATCAATTATCTGGATCTCACTCTCATCAAAAAAGATGGCAGAATTGGCACGAGGACGTTCTTTAAGGCGACGGATAGGAACGCTGTCGTGCCAACTAATAGTTGCCATCACCCCCAATGGTTGGGAGCCATTCCCAAGGGACAATATATGCGGATTCGCCGTAACTGTGACACTGATGTAGATTTTAACACTCAAGCTGTAATTCTCACTGAAAGGTTCTGTGAGAAGGGCTATAGTCATGACGACTTAGATAGAGCCAGGAACCAAGTACCGTATTTATCGGCGTATAACACGCACTTTTTTCCCCTTAAAATCAGGGGAAAATCGTGGGTGCGTGTTATACGCCGATACTCCGTCGAATTCCCCTGCTGAAAACGAGCGAGAGGAGCGAGCGGAGCCGAAGCCGAAGTACAATCAGCTTTACTCGGCTCCTCTCGCAGTCCCGCCCATCTCTGACTGCGCCGCTGACATAGAGAAAGCCGAGTGTACTTCGGCTAGTCTCGGCTCCTCTCGCAGTCCTGCCTGTGACTGTGAGCAGAGCCGAGTCTAGCCGAAGTACACTCGGCTTTCTCCGTCAGCGGCGCAGTCAGTGGAGATGGCGGGACTGCGAGAGGAGCCGAGTCTAGCCGAAGTACACTCGGCCCCGCTCGCTCCTCTCCACAGAAATCGGCGCCAAATTTAAAAAACCGCCGAGACTGACACGATCGCAAAGGCACTGGGCAAGGCTGCAGATGGACAGATGGACACTGGGCAAGGCTGCAGATGGACAGATGGACACTGGGCAAGGCTGCAGATGGACAGATGGACACTGGGCAAGGCTGCAGATGGACACTGGGCAAGGCTGCAGATGGACACTGGGCAAGGCTGCAGATGGACACTGGGCAAGGCTGCAGATGGACACTGGGCAAGGCTGCAGATGGACACTGGGCAAGGCTGCATGCTGCATTTAAATGTAAGTTTTTTTCCTTAAAATTCCCTCCTAAACTTGGGGTGCGTGTTATACGCCGGTGCGTGTTATACGCCGATAAATACGGTATCTGTTATGGATAGGCATTCTCTCCTAGAGTCCAAGAAAATAACTTCTTATATGGGAGAATTGCCTTTTATATCAGGCTTTCACAGGCAATACAAAAGTATAGAAAAGGTGTTTAAAAAATTCTGGCCCATTCTCCTTAAAGATAGGGACCTTGCATCAGTGTTATCCCCAAAGCCTAAATTTATCTATAGAAAGGCACCTGGTTTGAGAAACATCATTGCGCCTAATGCACCAGATCCCCGGGAGAAACCCCCCACTTTTCTGGATGGATCTGGCTTTCACTATTGCACAAGATGTAAATCCTACCGTACCACCACACGACGCAATAAAAAAATAACCAAATTTAAATCTTTGGTAACTCAAGAAGAATTTAAAATTAAACCCTTGATCACTTGCTATTCCAAATACGTAACTTACGTTTTGGAATGTCCCTGTTCGCTCCAATATGTGGGGCGCACTACTAGAGAGCTCAGGGTGAGAATAAATGAACATGTGGCAAATATAGCCAAGGGTTTTCCCAACCATAGTGTTTCACGTCATTTTCTACAATGCCATGATAGGGATCCCCGGCTATTGGTATTCTATGGCATTGATAGAGTCACACAAAATTGGAGAGGAACAGATCTTAAAAAATCAATTTCTCAGAACGAGACCCATTGGTTGTACCGATTGTCCACGATGCAACCTTTGGGCCTCAATATAGATTTAGATTTAAATAGTTTTTTAACTAACGATTGACCAATCATCCACCTCACATGGATATGTGATTGGATGTAGCAGGTGCAATATTAGAAATAAAAATAAAATATAATTCTATTTCGAGACTAATAATCAAAAAAGTTTAAATATTTTTTTGTATATTTCTCTTTAACAAGGTTGATTACTAGGTGTCATAATATGTTGTGACAACGAACCTTTTCAAATTAGTTGTATTAAATAGTGCAACACCTACAGACGTATTTGCATATTACGGCAGTGTAGAAAGTGTTAACTGTGAAAAACATGTGGCAGGTCATGGGGAGGGACATCCATATGAAGTCGTGATAAGGTTAAAATGACCAATTATTTGGAAAGTTTTGTAATTCAATGCGCTTCAATAGCGAAGTATTTGATGCATATTGTTTTTTTATTTTTATTTTATTTGTTTTTAAATTGTTATTTAAATGCATATTGTATGTGTGCAAGTGGGAAGAACCGGAACTGAGGCTATCAATGGCTTAGTCCGTCCTCTTCCTCCCTCTGATTGGCTGATACCTACATAAATAGTCAGACACATGTTAGCTTTGCACGCTTCCTGATGACGTGCAATACGAAACAGCTGTCGGGGCGACGCTAGGCTACGTTTCTGACGTTACTTCCGGTCCCGCTGGTTCTCTCCTGGCAGAAGGTGCAACGCACGCCGGATCGTTCTTCCACTCCGATTCATTGCACCCCGCTTGTCTAAGCTATCCAGCCTCAGTGCCGGGTCTGTGGCACTATTCAAGTAAGGGGGCATTTGTCTGTCCATTTTTTTACTATTTTTTATTAAACAAGATTACACTATTGTTGTTTTCTCTCTTTTGTGTCCCGCATATGCATGATCGAGCCTCCAGGAGGCAGGGAATCTCAGTTCCATGTATGAAATCTCTACTCATATTAGCAAGTGCCACTTGCAACAAGCGCTTTTGACTCCTTTTTAATTAAACGAGTCAATATGATCTGGTAAGCGGGCAATATTCTTTGAGCACTATTGGGTGTCACATACTAAATTGGTGGAGGTTATCACATCAAGATATATTTCTGATTTTTGGATCAAGTACATTCAAGCTTCATCCTATTACTGAATGTTATGAACTGTTGGAATATCACTGTTCACTATTCTTTTGGACTATTATCAAGGACACTTATGTTGTATTTTGTGTTTTAATTTGACACCAACCAGCAGGGGTGTCAATTCATTTAAGTGCATTTCCATTTCACATAGCTCTGTTTGATGAGTCACAGCGCCTATGGTTTTTTGATTACACACTTGGGTTGGTGTTACACTTTGTAATTTGTTATTTTTCCACACTTTCATAGTGTGGTATATATGCAGGTATCTTAATTATTGTTTCACAGGTTTCTAATATAGCACTGTGGTCAGCGCCCCCACTATACATGCACGGTGTGTATGTATAACTATACCTATAGACATAATGTGTATGTTTACATCGTGTATTGCACCAAAGGCATGCATGTCATGTAGCGTGGGCAGAAACCCACGCAGACTGCACAGACATACCGGGTAGGTATGTTAGTATGTGGATATCCAATTGCACAAATTTAGACTGTGCATAGCGCGCCGAATCGCCCATACCAATGGAGTGTGGGAGGGAACCGGAGTACGCGGAGGAAAACCGCACAGACTGCCTACACATACTGTCTAGGTATTATAGCATGCGTGATAAACATTGAACATGTTTAACTGTGCAGAAGGCCAAAGGCACACATACCGTCAGCGCGTGGGAGGAAACCGGAACACCCAGAACTCCGCGCAGACAGCACACAGATACCGTGTAGGAATGATAGCATGTGAATCAGCATATTGCACATGTTTATGCTGTGCATTTCCATTGGAGCGTGGGGGGAAACCGGAGTACCCGGAGGAACCCCACGAAAACAGTATACCCATACTGTAAACATGTAAAGTATGTGCAATAAACATATTGAACATGTCTATACTGTGCAGAAAGCCGAAGCGCACATACCATGAGAGCGCGGGAGGACACCGGAGCCCCCGCCAACCCAGAGAGTATAATACATACATATACTGTGAATGTATCTGGAGTCGTGCATAAACATATTTTGTACGTCTATATCATGTATGGCACTGAAACACAGCATTGGAACGTGGGGGGGACACCCACGCAGACACAGAGACCAATAACACATACATACACTGTGAATGTATGCAGTGTAGAGGTATAGGAGGATGAGTTTAAATTATGGCGCATAGGCGCATCATCTTCTCTGTATCATTCCAACCTGCTTGACTGTGCTGCCGAAGCAGCATGCAGGTAACAGGTAACCTCTGATCCTCAGACCGTGTGTCTGTCAGAGCTCAAAGCGTTCCCCGGGAAATGGCGGAAAATGTTGCCTCAGGATATCACACAGAAGGCTCACAGGGACTAGAGACATTATAAATAAAGTCCTCCCCCCACCATGCTGCACCGACCAGGGGGAGGGAAACACTGTGTGCCACTGTATCATCCATGCTGCTCTTGAGGCAGCGTGTGAGGAAAACAGTGAGGAAGCTGTGTAAAAGAAAGGCTTGTCACAGCAATTCCAGCTTGAGAGTGTTCCTCACATCATCAATGAGATCAATTACAAGCGCCTTGTCATTCACTGACACAGAACTGGAGTCTTCCTCACAAGGGAATGTCCTGTTCATAAACATTAAATATTCAGAGCTAGGGTCCTGAGCACAGTAGCTAGGTCCATATCTGACTCAGAGCACTCCTTCACTAAAGATTTTTGTGGGGGCTTATAGCTCCTTTTGCTCGCACACGGCTTCCATTCTGACAAGGAATGATTCCAGGACTGCTGACAACTGGTCCATAAGGACCGCAGGTGCAGGAAACATATGAACATGTTTAACTGTGCAGCACTGCCAGTTGCCCCAGGCAAGTGTGGAGAGCAGGTGTATCAGACTCCATAACGCCACCCTCTGAGACCTTATACACTATACAGTGAATATACAGTCCACCCACTGGCTACGTTGAGGCTGAGGAGGGGATACCAGGAGGACTCACCAACCCTTAAGGACCGCTCAGTCTGAGGAGATTCGCGCCGCCGCTAGAACCGAAAATAAATGCGCGGCGGCCACAAGAAAATGCCCGCTGGCCGCAGCTATAGCTGCGCCATTGAACGCCAAGATGGCCGCCGAGCGTGAAATTCAAATCTCTAATGCGCACCAATGGCGCACGCAATAACCACCACAAACAGCGCTAATGCGCGCGCTAAAGGCACACGCAATAATCACCTCACACACCAGAAAAAACTGCAGACATGAGCCCCCGGCCAGGCCAGAGTGACCCCCAAGCACCCCACAGCACAGCACCAGTACAGGGTGCAGAGAGCAGCATAACAGGGGGTAGACAGGGAGAAACCCCCCCATATGAAGAAACACAGCCAGCATGTACTCACCTGCAGTAGGAGAGACTACGTGCCCGTCCCTTTCAGGGACCCACTGGCTTGTTTCAGACAGACCTATCACAGAGCAGTACTGCGTAGCTGTCGGCCCAGGCCACCGCGAGAGATGCAGTCAGTCAGGTACTGTTCAAACTTGAGAGGACCGCGGGAGCATGAAAGCAACCCGGCCACCCCTGGAGTCATGGGGCATGTCGTGAACTGAGTCTCACGCACACAAGGTGAGGATCAGCGCGCTCGATGGTCGGACAGGGAAGACTACGAGGATACCAGTGTACCCAACCTGTTGCCCAGCCGACAGTTGATTGAAGGTCTCAAAAATAAAATAATAATATTCCCAAAGGAATAAAATTTAAAAGTAAAATCTTCCAGGACACTGGCTCCTGAGAAAGCCACGTCTTCTCCTTCTGCTAGGCAGAAAAAAACGAAGGTCTGCTGACTGCAGGTGGGAGGATAATGTCCGGAGCGACAGCCCCCTGGGCGGGGCTGTTCAGCTCTGGTTTGTTCTAGAATGTTTCTAACATCTAACATTCTGCCTAGATCATCTCCTGCGAGCAGGGACATATACCCACACGTTTACAGTATCCAGCTGTGTCAGTCCATGGACGATAAGAGAAATAGGATTTTTTATTCACTGTAAAATCTTTTTCTCTGAGTCCATGGACCGACACAGCTTCTCTATAGTGATGAAGAGTCAGCTTGTCTCTCCCGGGAATCCAATGTTTATTATCCAACAGTTCCTGTTATTTCTAAGATTTGCTCAACATCTTTATTCGCCTGCTGAGATTTGGAAATTTCCTTGATGTTGGTCTTTCCTATGAATTACCTGATTTGGAGTTTCTGCTGTCACCGTTTGACCCTCTACATCAGTTGAATACATTGTCTACTTATTTCCACTTTCTGGTAAGCAGATTGTGAGCACGTTGGTGTGGTGTGCTTTAAAATCCTTTTTCGCACACTGAAGATTGGTGGTGGGATTACATCATTTTCACGTTTATTCAACATTGATTGGTTTCAATGCTTTGGACTTTTTTTTATTATATATATATATATATATTTTTTTTTTTATATATAGCGCTGCATTTTGGACTATATTATTTGGGTTTGTTATCCACAGACTGTGCTAGCTGCTATTTATTCATTTACATTTATATATACATTTCACTTCACCACTAGCGCAGATAGCTTCTCTATTGACATAATGGGTATTATCCGTTAATTAGGAGTGACTAGGCAGAAAACTTGTAAAAAGTGTTGCGTCACAACTTCTACAGAACCGCCCAGGGGGCGGACCCTCTGGGTATATCCCCTCAGTCTGCATCTCGCAGATCAGTTCGTCAAAAAGCAGTACAAACTTAAAAGGAGGGGTGGGTGCTGTGTCGGTCCATGAAATCAAAGAAAAGGATTTTACGGTGAGTAAAAAATCCTATTTACTCTTTCGTCCATGGACCGACACAGCTTCTCTATTGACATAGTGGGACGTCCCAAAGCAGTGTCAGAGAAAAAACGAGGGGTGGTAACAGCATAAAAATAAACTTCACCCCAAACACAAAACAGCACTCCTCCAACGGAGGAGCTGCAACTCTAAACAGCCGCTTGCAAAACCTTGCGGCTGAAAGAGGCATCCGAAGATGCACCTACATCAACTTTGTAGAATTTTATGAAAGTGTGAGCGGACGACCAAGTCGCCGCTTTACATAATTGGGAAACAGACGCTTGATGTCGGAAAGCCCAAGAGGCACCTATTGTCCTGGTCGAATGCGCCGTGAACTGAAAGGGGGGCGCTTGACCCTTTAAGGCATAAGCCTGGATTACCATCTGTCGGATCCACCTAGAGATGGTGGCCGACGAGACTGCTTGGCCCTTCTTAGGACCAGCCACCGAAACAAACAGTGAGTCTGACTTCCGGAACAGGGAAGTAGCAGATAGGTATACTCTCAAAGCTCGGACAACGTCCAAGGAATGCAACGCCGACTTCTTAGGATTCGACGCATGAGGACACAAGGATGGAAGTACAATGTCTTCGTTGAGATGAAAAGCCGAAACGACTTTCGGAAGAAAGGAAGGCTGCGGCCGCAGCACCACCTTATCCTTGTGGAAAATCAAATAGGGAGCCTTGCAGGACAAGGCTGCCAGCTCAGAGACTCGTCTAACGGACGTAACAGCCACCAAAAAGACCACTTTCTGAGAAAGTGTCAACAGGGGAATGTCTCTAATATTCTCAAACGGTGCCTTCTGAAGCACCGAGAGGACCAGGTTCAAGTCCCACGGAGGTAGCCGGGGACGGACCGGAGGAGCCACATGTCGAACCCCCTGCACAAATGTACTCACGAGAGAGTGAGTCGCCAGGGGTCGCTCAAAAAAGACAGCCAGGGCAGATATCTGTCCCTTAATCGTACTTAAGGCAAGCCTTTGGTCCACCCCATGCTGTAAAAACAGCAGGATTCTGGAAACCAAATAAGTACGCGGATGCCATTTCATTTCCTCACACATGGAGATGTAGGCCTTCCAAGTGCGGTGATAAACCTTCCTACAGGACGGTTTCCGAGCACTTCTCATAGTAGAGGATTACTGAATCTGATAGGCCCCGGTCTCTCAGTACTTGGTTCTCAACAGCCATGCCGTTAAAGCCAGTGACCGCAAAGCAGGATGGAGTATGGGACCTTGCGATAGCAGGTCCTTCCGTAGTGGTAGGCGCCAGGGGACGTCTGCTACCAGATGTACTAGATCGGCGTACCAAGGACGCTGAGGCCAATCTGGAGCGATTAGGATCATTGGAATTCCCTCTGCCTCCACTCCTTAAGGGAGGGAAGGCAATGATTAGCCGATACTGACCCCACGATGCCACCAACGCGTCCGTTGCGTCTGCCCATGGGTCTCTTCACCGGGCCACAAACCTCAATACCTTCCGATTGAGTCGGGAAGCCAGAAGATCTACGTCTGGTGTGCCCCATCTTTGGCAGAGGAGTTGGAACACCACCGGGTGTAAGGACCATTCTCCCTGGTCCAGCATCTGGCGGCTCAGGTAGCCCGCCTGCCAGTTTTCCACACTCGGAATGTACACGGCCGATAGTGCCGGTACGCTCCTCTCTGCCCACTTCAGGATGCGAGCGACCTCTGATGCTGCAGCTGAGCTTCTTGTTCCTTCTTGAAGATTGACATATGCCACTGCTGTGGCATTGTTTGACTGGATCCTGACTGGCTGCCCTTGTAGCCTCAGAACATCTGAAGAGGCACAGCCTGATCGCCCGGATCTCCAGGACATTGATCGGCAGGTGAGATTCCTTTGGGGTCCAGCGACCTTGTGCCGACTGAACACCCCAGACTCCTCCCCAACCTGTAAGGCTGGCGTCCGTCGTAATCACTATCCAGTAAACCGGAAGAAATTACTTCCCGGCAAGAAGAGCCGGTGCTGTAAGCCACTATACCAGGGATCTCCTGACTAGGTGGCTCACTCGGATTTGATAATCCAGAGCTGATGGACATCTGTTCCATCTGGACAGAACTTCCTTCTGTAACACTTGTGTGGTATTGAGCATATGGGACCGCCTCGAAGGAGGCTACCATGAGGCCTAACACTCGCATGCAAAAACGGAGTGACGACCAATTCCTGGAAGTCAGCTGCTGTACTGCAGCTCGAAGGGTCTGCAACTTCTCCACAGGGAGGAATACCTTTGCCTCTGAGGAATCCAGAATCAACCCCAGGTACACTAGGCATTGACTGGGCACCAATACTGACTTTTGCGTGTTTAGTATCCAACCACAGTCTCGAAGAGTCTGACAGGTAATGGACACGCTTACCTCTAATTCTGAGATTGAAGGGGCCTTCAGAAGAAGGTCGTCCAAGTAGCCCACGATAGCGATACCCCGCTGTCTTAGAAGTGGCAGAATCGGAGCGAGCAACTTGGTGAACGTCCTGGGTGCTGAAGCAAGGCCAAACGGGAGGGCCACGAACTGATAGTGGATCTTCCCGATTGCAAATCGCAGAAACCTCTGGTGTCTGGAGAATATGGGGACATGCAGGTATGCGTCCTTGATGTCCAAGGAGGCCAGAAAGTCCCCTGGATGGAGCGCCGTGACTACAGATCGAACCGACTCCATCCAAAATCTTTGTACCTTCACAAAGCAATTGAGGGCCCTGAGATCCAAGATTGGACGAACCCCATCCTTCTTCGGCAAAATGAACAGATTTGAGTAAAAACCCTGTCCCCGTTCTGGAACAACTACCCCACGTTCCAGCAGACCCTGGACCGCCCCATACAGGGCCTCCCGACGGGTCAGTAGTAGCTGGAGATTGGAGGTGACGAATCTGTCTGGTGGACAAGAGAGAAATTCTATCTTGTAGCCTTAGGAGATTACCTCGCAAACCCACCTGTCGGAGACTAGAGCTGTCCACTGAGTCGCAAATTTGCAAAGACGTCCCCCCAATGGGGGCGGACCTTCATGGGGACGCAGATTTGTCCGCAGGCTTGTTGGGTCTGCGGGACTAAGGACGCTTTTGTCCTTGGGCAGGCGCCTTGTCGGCCTGGGGTCTTTTCCCTGTCGCCCTAAGGGGACGAAAAAAACGCTTGCGTGCAGTAAAGGAGGGCCCTTGCCCTTGGCGTTGCCCCTTACCCTTGCTAGTTTGAGGAAGCAAAGTGCTTTTACCTCCTGTGGCATCCTTGATGATGTCATCCAGAGAGGCCCCAAAAAGTCTGTCACCCTTAAAAGGCAGATCCAACAGGGCTTTCTTGGAAGTCTGGTCCGCAGACCAGCCCATTAGCCAGATCAGGCGGCGTATTGCTACTGCATAAACCAAAGCTTTTGACAGCAGGGGAATAGTATCCATGTCTGACTCGCATACAAACTTAAGGCCCTGGACCAACTGGTTGGCCAAAGTTATCTCATCAGGAGGAGCATCTCGCTCCTTTAACCCCTGGAGTAGCAATTTTGCCCATTCAGTAAGTGTCTGAGACACTAGGGCCCCCGCCAATGGCGGGCGTACTGCCGAGCCTACCACTGAGTATAGGTAGCGAGCGAGTGCTTCAGCCTTCTTATCCACAGGGTCCTTGAAAACAGGAGCCCCTTTGTGGTAGCTCTATTAAGTCTGGACACCGGAGGGTCCACTATAGGGAGAGAGGTCCATTTCTTCAGAAAACTCTCCTCAAAGGGGTACCGTACCGCAAACCTCTATGGGGCTGTAAAGACCCTCAGTGGGTTCTCCCATTCCTTGTATAACAGTTTATCAAAATAAGACACACAAGGGAACACCTTAGCAGTGCAGGCAGGTTTACGAAACCCAAAGGGGACCGGAGTCTCTGCTGTTTCTGCATTATTTTCCAACTTTAGCGTATTCCGCACTGCAGTAATAAGGTCAGATACCAAAGCCGTCTCGCGTACTGACCTGGACTTGGAGTCATCCTCACTGTCCGATCGGTCACGGTCTGCAGTCTCTGATGCGTCAGAATCTGGGCCATGAGCCGTAGCTGGACCTGGTTCCGTCTCAGAAATATCCCCAGAAGATTGCAGGGGACGGGGGCGTTTACTACCCCCTGTATTCCCGTGTGCTGCTTCCACCATGGCAGCAAACGCCTCTAGGATTGCCAACATAGCGTCCATAGACACCTCAGGGGCACCAGTTGCTAAATCTGGTGTTTTAGGGGAGAAGACATCTGGCTCAGATGCCATGCTGACCACGCGCCGACACCCACAGGGCTCCAGGCAAGATATCAATAGGCCACCCTCCTGTGCTGCAGAGATGCTGGGTCACCCAGAGGACTCACCCCACCCTTGGATCGGTACCGCTATGCTGCCGTGTGCTGCGCCTGTGATGCTGTCCCATCGCTGCTGTGTCAGTCTGCTGCTTTGATCAGCGCTTCCTGTGTGAATTTCTCGTGCCAGTGTAATGCACTCTAGAGGCCGGAGACTCTCACAAAATGGCCGCAAAACGGCTGTATGGAAGATAATGTGGGCTCCAAGAAAATGGCTGCCAAACCGAAGATAGAGGCCAAAGCAGCCGTAGACCACAAAAAGATGGTCGCCCTACGGCGGAATACACATACAGCGTGAATTATAACAAACATGGCCGCCGATCAGTCGATAGAGGCCAGTGTGTGTGAACTACAAGAAAATGGCGCCGAGCAGTGATATATAACTATAGACGCGAAACTTCAGGAAAATGGCCGCCGGGTAGTCACTAGAGGCCGAAACAGAAATGGACCACTGCAAAATGGCCGCCGACAGCATGGAGGGGGAAGAAGCACACACACACAGGTAAGCAGAAATTACATTTTTTAAATGTTAGTTACAGCCAGCCCCGCTCCAGTGGAACCCCCTAGGTGACCCCCAGCACCTTTAGCTAGAAGCCCAGGGAGGAGGGAAGGGCAAGGAGAGAGGGAAGAAAGGGGCCACAACCACTTACTTGGTCTCTCCAGGAACGTCCAGCCAAATCACCCAGCCGAGGCAGGGGAGTTTACTTACCTATCCTGCATGTATCATGCTGGAAGACATTCCAAACAGATCATGGTCCGCGCACGGAAGGTGACTGTTGGCCAGGCATGCTATGTTTGGACCCAAGGGGACGATCATATGTATGCCCTGGAGCGCGACGCTCACCGGACAGGCTGCTGCGACTCGGCCGTGAGGTCAGCCCAAGCTCAGCGGTTCGATGCAAGCCTTGGGAGCGTAAGCTCACCGGCCACCCGTGGAGCGACGGGTATGTCGTGGAAAACCCACGCTCGATGGCCGAAACTGGGGAGACTACAAGGATCGAGGATCCAGCCTGTCACCCAGTCGGCAGTTGATCGCAGGAAACAAAAAACGTAGAAAAAATATATTTTTCCCCCGGACCGATGGGCCCGAAAGGAACCATGTCCTACTCCTTTCTAGACAGAAAAAAACTGATCTGCGAGATGCAGACTGAGGGGATATACCCAGAGGGTCCGCCCCCTGGGCGGTACTGTAGAAGGTGTGATGCAACACTTTTTACAAGTTTTCTGCCTAGTCACTCCTAATTAACGGATAATACCCACTATGTCAATAGAGAAGCTGTGTCGGTCCATGGACGGAAGAGTAAATAGGATTTACTCCGGACATAACCCTCCAATGAGCAGCCTCAGTTCGTAGTAAAGCAGTACAAACTCAAAAGAAAGGAGGGGTGGGTGCTGTGTCAGTCCATGGACGTCAGAGAAAAAGATTTTACGATGAGTACAAAAAAATCCTATTTTCTCTTTACGTCCATGGACTGACACAGCATCTTCAATTTTGACAAAGTGGGACGTCCGAAAGCAGTGTCAAAGAACGAGGGGTGGAAACAGTGTCAAGGAAAAACCAAACTTCACCTTAAACAAGCAGAGCTCCTCAACGGAGGAGTTGCAACATTAAACAGCCGCCTGCAAAACCTTGCGGCCGAAGGAAGCATCAGCAGATGCACCCACATCAACCTTATAGAACTTTGAAAAGTTACCGTATATACTCGAGTATAAGCCGACTTTGTCAGCATATTTTTTTGTGCTGAAAATGCCCCCCTCGTCTTATACTCTTGTCACTTTTTTGCGCCTGATCTCCCGGACTTTGGGGACCCAGTACTGGTCGGCTGTAGGTCCCCTGGACTCCAAACTTGGCACACATGTAGCCCCACTCTTCCTCTACAAGTGTGCAAAGTTTGTTGTCTGGGGGACCTAGGGCCGGGGAGCAACAATTTTTCAAAGCCGGGCACCCCTTCCATGGTAAATGGTAATTTCTCCGGTGACTTTGGGGACCCGGTACCGGCCGCTCATAGGTCCCCTGGACCCCAAACTTGGCACACATGTTAAACGTCAGTCTAGTCATGGACACAGTGAGGCAAAGTGAGGCATGCAGATGGACACCCTAGGCTTACTCGAGTCAATAGGTTTTCCCATTTTTTTGTGGTAAAAATTAGGTGCCTCGGCTTATATTCGGGTCGGCTTATACTCAAGTATATACGGTATGTGCGGACGACCAGGTCACCGCCTTGCACACTTGTGCAACAGACGCTTGATGTCGGAAAGCCCAGGAAGCACCAATTGCCCTGGTTGAATGCGCCGTAACCGGAAAGGGAGGAGCCCGCCTCTTAAGGGCATAGGCCTGTATGACGGTCTGCCTGATCCCCCGAGAAATGGTGGCAGACGAAACCGCTTGGCCCTGTTTTTGACCAGACACAAACAGCGAGTCAGACTTCCTAATCGAAGCCGTAGCAGACCGTTACACCCGCAGGGCACGTACCACGTCTAGTATGTGGAGCGCAAACTCTCTGGGATGCGACAGACGATGACATAAGGATGGAAGCACAATGTCCTCCTAATCCTTATGGATAACCAAGCATGGCGGTTTGCAAGACCAGGCCGCCAATTCAAAAACCCTTTTGACAGAAGTAATGGCTACCAGAAAAGCCACCTTCTGAGATAAGGTCGAGAGGAATCTCTCTGAGGTTTTCAAAAGGAGGTTCTTGAAGAACCGAGAGCACCAAATTCAAATCCCAAGGAGGAAGAGGTGGCTTAACAGGGGGGAGCACATGTCGGACCCCCTGTATGAAAGAACTAATCAAAGAATGGCCTGCTAGCGGCCTCTGAAAGAAAATGGCCAGAGCTGACATCTGACCCTTAATGGTGCTTAAGGCAAGCTTTTGGGTCACAGCACGCTGTAAAAACAGCAAGATTCTGGGAACAGAATACGTCCGTGGACGCCAATCCAGCTCCTCGCACATAGCGATGTAGGCCCTCCAGGTAGGGTGGTATATCTTCCTAGAAGAAGATTTTCGTGCCCTCAGCATGGTCGATATGACCGAATCCGAGAGACCCCGGTCTCTCAGCACCTGGCTTTCAATAGCCATGCTGATAAAGCCAGCGACTGTAAAGCAGGATGAAGTATATGACCTTGAGACAGAAGGTCCTCCTGCATCGGCAGTCACCACGGAACGTCCGCCACTAGGCGCACAAGATCGGCGTACCAGGGACGCCGAGGCCAATCAGGAGCGATGAGGATCACCGGAATCCCTTCGGCCTTCACCCTGTGAAGCAATCGAGGAAGCAGCTTCAGTGGGAGGATAGGCATAAATCAGCCAATACCGACCCAACCGGGCCACCAACGCGTCTGACGCATCTGCCCAGGGATCCCTGGACCTGGCCACGAATCTCGACACTTTGCGATTGAGTCGAGAGGCCAATAGGTCCACATCCGGCGTGCCCCACCTCCGGCAAAGGAGTTGAAACACCTCCGGATGCAAGGACCATTCCCCTTGGTCCAACATCTGGCGGCTCAGATAGTCCACCTGCCATTTGTCTACTCCTGGAATGTAAACGGCCGACACGCTTCTTTCCGCCCACCTCAGGTGAGTGACCTCGGACGCCGCACCTAAGCTCCGAATTTCCCCCTGATGGTTGACATAAGCCACTGCTGTGGCATTGTCTGACTGGATCCTGACTGAGCGCCCCTGTAGTCTCTTTGACCAGGAGGAGAGGCACAGTCTGATCGCCCGGAGTTCCAGAACATTGATTGGCAGACGGGACTCGTTCGGGGTCCAGAGCCCTTGGGCAGAAAGAACTCCCCAGACTCCGCCCCAGCCCGAAAGACTGGCGTC
The DNA here is from genome assembly GCA_029206835.1 of Rana muscosa. Taxonomy (NCBI): domain Eukaryota; kingdom Metazoa; phylum Chordata; class Amphibia; order Anura; family Ranidae; genus Rana; species Rana muscosa. The sequence continues at coordinate 352,687,452 of CM055127.1, read as the reverse complement.
CGTTGTGATCACAGTCCACTGGACAGGAAGGAACGACTTTCCCAACCGAAGGGCCGGGGATCTCAGCCACCACTTCAGGGATGCTCTGACCAGATGACTCACCTAGACCCGACGATCCAGTGATAATGTAGACTTGTTCCAACAAGATAGGATCTCCTTTTGTAAGACTCGAGTGTGGAATTGGGCATACGGCACCGCCTCGAAGGAAGCCACCATGAGTCCCAGGACCCTCATGCAAAAAACTGAGTGACAACCATTTGCGGGACGTCAGCACCCGTACCACAGATTGAAGAGTCTGTAATTTGTCCAAGGGAAGAAATACCCTTGCCTCCGAGGAGTCCAGGATCAATCCCAGGTACTCCAGACGCTGAGTCAGAACCAGGACCAACTTCTGAATGTTTAGCAGCCATCCGAATTCTCGGAGGGCCTGACTGGCTATCTCCACATTTTCCTCCAATTCTGAGCCAGAGTCTGCTCTCAGAAGATCGTCTAGATAGCCCATGATAACAATGCCTCGCTGTCTCAGCAAAGCTAGAATCGGGGCAAGCACCTTGGTGAAAACCCGCGGTGCTGACGCAAAACCAAAGGGAAGAGCCACAAACTGAGTGATCTTCGCCTATCGCGAAGCGCAGAAACTTCTGGTGACCCGCGCAGATTGGGACATGCAAGTAGGCGTCCGTGATGTGCAAGGACGCGGGAAAATCCCCCGGGTGGAGCGCAGCAATCACAGAGCGAAGGAAGATTCCATGTGGAATTTCCGCACCTTCACAAAGGCATTTAGGGCCTTGGAATTCATAATTCTTTGGGACCACAAACGGATTCGAATAAAAACCCTGAAACCTCTCCTTTGACGGTGCCGACACAATTACTCCACACCTCAGCAAGTCCTGCACTACCCCTAATAGGGCAGCCCGATGGGCTGGAAGGAGAAAGAGATTTGAGGAAAAGAATCTGACTGGTGGCCAGGAAAGGAACTCTATCCTGTACCCAGAGGTAACCACCTTGCATACCCACTGGTCGGAGATGCGGGAGGTCCACCGATCGGTGAACCTGCGAAGGTGTCCCCCCACCCCAGAGTCGGGCGAGGGCAAGACTTCATGTGGTGGCAGGCTTGGAAGCCGGCTTGGTTGGCTTACACACCCAGGGACGCTTCTATCCCCCAGCCGCACCCTTGTAAGTCCGGGAGAATTTTTCCGCGGGAATCGACTGATGAAAAAAAAAACTCTTCTGAGTGGGAAAGGAAGGACCCGGCTTACGGCACGGCTCCTTCGCCTTAGGAGGCTGAGGAAGAAGGGTGCTCTTACCCCCCATGACATTTTTAATAATGTCATCCAGGGAAGCAACAAATAGCCTTCCACCATTGAAAGGCAAATCCATCAGAAGCTTCTTAAAGGCCAGGTCAGCAGACCAGCATTTCAACCAGATTAGGCGACGCAAAACCACCGCAGACACTGAGGCCCTAGAAATTAGGGGGGCAACATCCATAGTGGCATCGCACACATACACCAGGCCCTGTACCATTTGGTCAGCCAATGTAATGCATTCCGGAGGAAGATTATGCTCCTGCACATACTCTGCTGCATAAACTTCGCCCATTCCGTAAGCGTCTGAGTCACCAGGGTCGCCGCTACAAGAGGACGCAGCGCGGATCCCAGCATGGTGAACATTGCTCTGCTCACCATTTCTGACTTCCTATCCGTAGGGTCCTTAAAAGCAGGGGGTCCCCTCAACCGGCAGAGTTGTGGCTTTATTCAACCGGGCGGGTCGACCACCGGAGGAGAGGTCCATTTTTTAATCAGGCTGTCCTCAAAGGGGTACCTAGCCGCCAGACGCTGCGAAACTGCAAAGATCTTCTGTGGTTTGTCCCAAACCTGGTCTATGAACCCATCAAAAAAAGGTGTATAGGGAAAAACCTTTTTAAAAGGCTTAGCTTGAAAAGAACCAAAGGAGACTGACTCCACCACAGGTTCCTCAGCCACAGCATCCAGCTTGAGAGTGTCCCTCACAGCATCAATGAGTTCACTAACAAGTGTCCTGTCATGTACTGACCCAGATAAGGAGTCTTCCTCACAAGGAATGTCCTGGTCAAAAATATCCAAAAATTCAGAGCTAGGGTCCTGTGCCGCAGCAATGCCCATATCTGAATCCGAGCACTCCCCTGGAGATGGTGGTGGGAGAGGGCGCTTAATAGCCTCCTTGCGCTTGCACGCTGCTTCCATTCCGGCAACAAATTATTCCAGGACTGCCGACAACTGTTCCATAGGGACCGCAGGTGCAGCAGCACTGCCAGTTGCTTCTGACATGAAAGGGGAAGCAGGTGACACTGACTCCATGATACCACCCTCTGAGACTTTATCCATGAGAGAAAAGCCCACCTTCCGGCTGCACTCACTGTAGGGGGTTACTCAGGGGACTCACCAACCCAGGTAGGACCGCTCAGTTCCGCCTGTGTCTGTCCTCTACAGCGCGGCTCCCGCGAGTAAACTTTGAGGAGACTGAGGAGAAGTGCACCGTCCAAATCAGCGATAGAGGCCAACCAGCACAAAAGAGTGCGCGGCTACAAGAACATGGCCGCCGCAATAACAAGTGTGCCACAGGCGCTACGGCAAGATGGCCGCCAATGCGGTTTACAATGTAAAAGAAAATACAGTAAAAACATGGCGCCGAACGGCGCGCAAGGCCCCCGCTGACAGGGTCCAACCCCCACCAGGCCAGAGATCCCCAGGCACCCCAGTCAGCGCACCATTGTGAAGGTGACAGAGAGTAGTAAAGAAAGAACAGGGGAGGGGGGGGACAGGGAAAACCCCCCTACCATAGGAGCACACAGCATGTACTCACCTGCTGAGGCAGGGAAACAGTACTTACCCGTCCATGCTAGGACCCACTGGTGCGTTCCTGACAAGCATATCACAGTGCAGTACTAAGTAGCTGTCGGCCAGCCCACCGCAAAAGATACAGCAAAACTGTTCAATCTTCTGTGGACCCTGGAGCAAAAAGCTCACCGGCCACCACTGGAGCCATGGGGCATGTCGTGAACTGATCTCACGCAGAGCGAGGATCAGCACGCTCGATGGTCGGACTGGGAAGACTACGAGGATAGCGAACTACCCAACCTGTTGCCCAGTCGACAGTTGATAGAAGAATCTCAAAAATAAAATAATAAAAGTTCAAAAAAAAACAAACAAAACATTTCTTTAAGAGACTGGCTCCGAAGAGAGCCACGTCCTCTCCTCTGCTAGGCAGAAAAAAAACTGAGGCTGCAGGTAGGAGGGTTATGTCTGGAGGGACTGCCCCCTGGGCGGGGCTGTTCAGCTCTGGTTTTGTAATGTATGTTAACCTGTTAAGAGCCGGGCCATAGACGAATGACGGCCTCAAGGTGGCTCTTGAAATCCGGGAGGCCGTCAATAGACGTCCTCGGCTCCTCCGGCCACTGGGGGGCGCGCTGAGCGTCACTGACATGCCTATGTGCCTGGCGGCCGCGATGTCCGCCAACCACCCGCGATCAGCCGGTACACAGACAAGGATATGGATCTCTGTGTGTAAACACAGAGATCCACGTCCTGTCAGGGAGAGGAGACCGATGATGTGTCCCTTGTACATAGGGACACAGATCGGTCACCTCCCCCAGTCAGTCCCCTCCCCCCACAGTAGTAATCACTCCCAGGTTACACATTTAACCCCTTCCTCGCCCCCTAGTGTTAACCCCTTCCCTGCCAGTGTCATTTTTACAGTAACCAGTGCATTTTTATAGCACTGATCGCTGTAAAAATGACAATGGTCCCAAAATGGTGTCAAAAGTGTCCGATGTGTCCGCCATATTGTCGCAGTCAGAATAAAAATCGCTGATCGCCTACATTACTAGTAAAAAAATATATATATATTATAAAAATGCTATAAAACTGTGCCCTATTTTGTAGACGCTATAACTTTTGCGCAAACCAAACACTTATTGCGATTTTTTTGACCAAAAATATGTAGAAGAATACGTATCGATCTAAACAGAAAAAATATATAAAAAATAAAATAAAAATTGGGATATAGCAAAAAGTAAAAAAATATTGTTTTTTCCAAAATCGTCGCTCTTTTTTTGTTTATAGCGCAAAAAATAAAAGCCGCAGAGGTGATCAAATACCACCAAAAGATAGCTATTTGTGGGAAAAAAAGGACGTCAATATTGTTTGGGAGCCACGTCGCACGACCGCGCAATTGTCATTCAAAGCGTGACAGCGCTGAAAGCTGAAAATTGGCCTGGGCAGGAAGGGGGTTTAAGTGCCCAGTAAGCAAGTGGTTAAAACATCTAACATTCTGCCTAGTCTTCTCCTATGACCAGGAACATAACCCACTTTGTCAAGATTGAAGATGCTGTGTCAGTCCATGGACGGAAAGAGAAAAAACGTTTTTCTTTTGTTTACGTTTTGTAAATCAGTACGTTTTCTCCTTCACTGATGGGCACCGATAAGGCGGCACTGATAGGGAGGCATCGACGATGGGCACTGATGGGTGGCACTGATCGGCATCCCTTGTGGCACTGGCAGGCATTGTGGGTGGGCACAGATTGGCAGCTGCCTGGGCACAGATTGGCAGCTGCCTGGTGGTCAAGGTGGCATACCTGGTGGTCCAGTGGGGTGGCCATCCCTGGTGGTCCATTACGGCATCCTGATGGTCCTGGGCGAGCATCCGAGGGGGGGCTGCGCTGATAAACATTCGATCAGCACTCCTCTACTTGTGTCTGTCGGACGCGAGTGAGGAAAAGATGATCAACGGCTCTTCCTGTTTACATCGTGATCAGCCGTGATTGGACATGGCTGATCACGTGGTAAAGAGCCTCCTAAGGAGGCTCTTTACCGAGATCGGTGTAGCGGTGTGTCAGACAAGCACTGCACCATCGATCGCCGCGATGCACGCCCCCACGTCATATGACGTCCAGTCAGGATAACGCAACCACCGCCCGGCCGTCATTCTGCTATAGGCCGGGCAGTAAGTGGTTAACTGGGCAAGATTGAATTCTAAATTGTGCTCCATTCAGTCCTGCCCAACAACAGCACAGTTAGCTTTTAGAATGGGCTGTGTATTTAGAACGGGCTGTGTATGAACAGGTTTCCTAATGTGGTTTCCATAATGTGGTGATCTGTGAGGCGGAACTTGGGACATTTTGACTCTACTGTAGGTGTGACTGGGCGTGATCAAATGCTAATTAGGATGTATCCAATTCCATCCACCACCAGAGCTGTCAATGAAGTTACATTGTTTGCAGAGTCTGAAAGACTACAAAGAGTTGTGTTATAGACTTTGGCTGCTGCAAGAAGTGGCTGTGGAAGGGCACACTTGTCCCTGTCCGGTCCATAATTGTTAATGGATGGGAAAAAGGCAAGCTCCTGTATTCATCCAGCCGCTGCCGTCCTCTCCCCCCCACCCCTCCAGGCCGCTTTAGATCTCGGCTCAGGCGGGGGTTGGGACTCTCTGCCGACACCCCTGCGAGGGGGAACAGGAGGAGAAGAGGACCAATTAAGGTCACTGCATGGCAGCTCCAAAAATAATCTGCAGGGGGTCACTGATGTAAGAGGGGAGTAAGGACCCCAAGATAAGGGAAATCGTGTAGTCCCTCCGCAGTCTCCGATTATCTCCTGTAGTCCCTCCGCAGTCGCCGATTATCTCCTGTAGTCCCTCCGCAGTCGCCGATTATCTCCTGTAGTCCCTCCGCAGTCTCCGATTATCTCCTGTAGTCCCTCCGCAGTCTCCGATTATCTCCTGTAGTCCCTCCGCAGTCTCAGATTTTCTCCTGTAGTCCCTCCGCAGTCTCTGATTATCTCATTGTTGTCTGTCTGCAGTTTTTGATTATCTCCTGTAAACTCTAGCCCACTACTGTTAAGCCCCTCCCACAATTTTTTCCAGGTGCTCTCCTTCTCTCCCTGGAATACCCCTCATTCAGAGGCATGTTTTGCATGTATGAACTGTGCACAGTACCACTTCTCTTGTCTGGTATAACGGGATAACAAAAATCTGTGATTGTGCTGCCTTCCACAAGAAGGTGTCCTTTGCACCTGCCCAATAAGATTGGCCAATTACGGTGCACCACCCTGTGATAGTCAGTCCAATGGCGAAGAGCACTGACAGCTGTAATCCGGTGGGGCTTCCTCTGTCAGAACACAATAGCACAGCTTTGGAGATCACTGTACTAACACTGTGTGTGTTAGTACAGTGATATGTCAGGTTTTTTTTTGTTCAGCCCAGCGTGTGACAGTATGAACCAGGCCTTAGACTGGACAGTAGCCAACCTCACTGCAATGTTTATAAAAAACGGAAGGCAAAACTGAAATCATGTTCAATTTTCAAGATGATCTGAGAAAATAGGATTTTTTACTCACCGTAAAATCCTTTTCTCTGAGTTCATGGACCGACACAGCTTCCTATTGACAAGTGGGTATATTATCCTATCTTTAGGAGTGACTAGGCAGAAAAAAAACTTGTAAAAAAAGTGTTACATCTCGCCTTCTACAGCACCGCCAAGGGGGCGGACCCTCCGGGTATAATCCCTCTCTCTGTACCTCGCAGATCAGTTTGTCAAAAAGCAGTACAAACTTAAAACGAGGGGTGGGTGCTGTGTCAGTCCATGAACTCAGAGAAAAGGATTTTACGGTGAGTAAAAAATCCTATTTACTCTTTCGTTCATGGACTGACACAACTTCCTATTGACAAGTGGGACGTCCCAAAGCAGTGTCAAAAACGAGGGGTGGGAACAGCATTAACGCAAACTTCACCCCAACTTCACCCCAAAACAAAACAGAGCTCCTTTAACAGAGGAGTTGCAACTCTAAACAGCCGCAAAACCATCCGAAGATGCACACACATCAACTTGTAAAGTTTAGTGAAAGTGTGAACGGACGAGCAGGTCACCGCCTTACACACCTGGTGAAATAGACGCTAGATTCTCTCAGAGCTCGGGCAGCGTCCAAAAAAATACGTCGTCTCCAAGGATTCGACGGATGAAGACACAAGGATGGTAGTACAATGTCTTCCTTGAGATGGAAGGTCGAAGACCCTAGGAAGAAAAGAAGGCTGCGGACGCAGCACCACCTATCCTTGTGGAAAATCTGATAAGGAGCCTTGCATGACAAGGATGCCAGGTCAGAAAAACGTCTTAACTGACGGAAACCAAGAGGCATATCTTGCCCTGGTCGAATGCGCAGAGAAAGGGAGGCGCCTGACCCTTCATGGTGTAAGCCTGATCACGATCTGTTGGATCCACCTAGAGATGGTGGCTGACGAGACCGCTGGGCCCTACTTGGGACCAGCCACCGAAACAAACCGTGAGTCTGGACTCTGGAACGTAGCAGTACCAGACAAGCATTCTCTCAGAGTTTGGACAACGTCCAAGGAATGCAACGTCGTCTCCTTAGGATTCGATGGATGAGGACACAAGGATGGCAGTTCATGTCTTTCTTGAGATGGAAGGTCGAAACACGACCTTAGGAAGAAAAGAAGGCTGCGGACGCAGCACCACCTTATCCTTGTGGAAGATCAGATAGGGAGGCTTGCATGACAAGGCTGCTCGCTCAGAAACCCATCTTACTGGCATAACAGCCACCAAAAGAACCACTTTGAGAAAGTGTCAACAAGGGAATCTCCCTGATGTTCTCAAATGGTGTTTTCTGAGGCACTTAGAGGCCATGCCATTAAAGCCATTGACTGCAAGCAGGATGGCCTATGGGACCCTGCGCCAGCAGGTCCTCTCGTAGTGGTAGACGCCAAACCCCACGGAGGTAGTGGAGGGTGGCCCGGAGGGGCCGCCTGCCGAACCCACTGTACAAACGTTCTCACTAGAGAGTGAGCCACCAGGGGTCATTGAAAAAGACAGCCAGGGCAGATACCTGCCCCTTAATTGTACTTAAAGTAACATTTTTGGCCCGTTCTCTGCTGAAGAACAGCAGGACTCTGGGACCAAATAAGTACGCGGATGCCACCTCATTTCCTCTCAATTGGATATGCAGGTCTTCCAAGTGCGATGGTAATCTTCCTAGGGGATGATTTCCGAGCACTCCTCATGGTAGAGATCACTGAATCTGACAGGCCCCGGTCTCTTAGCACCTGGCTCTCGAGCCATGCCGTTAAGCCAGTGACTGTAAAACAGGATGGCGTATGGGACCTTGCGACAGCAGGTCCTTCCTTAGCGGTAGATGCCAAAAGGCGGCTGCTACCAGACTCACTAGATCAGCGTACCAAGGACGCAGAGGCCAATTCAGAGCAATTGGGACCATTGTAATCCTCTCTGCCTCCAGTCTGCGAAGCAGATGAGGAAGGAGCTTCCGAGGAGGAAAGGCATAGATTAGTCGGTACTGACTCCCCAGTGCCATCAATGCATCTGTCGTGTTTACCCATGGGTCTCTTGACCTGGCCACAAACCTCAATACCTTCCGATTGAGTCGAGAAGCCAGGAGATATACGACTGGTGTGCTTCCCCTCTGGTAAGCGAGCCCCCTTAGGAGGTGAGCGACCTCCGATGCTGCAGCAGAGCTGCTTGTTCCTCCCTGATGATTGCCATACGCCACAACTGTGGTGTTTGTCCGACTGGATTCTGACTGGACGCCCTTGTAGCTTCTGAGATGTGGAGAGGCAAATCCAGATCGCCCGGATTTTAGGCCAATAGATCACTGCAATGGGATTCCTCCGGAGTCCTGTGACCCAGGTTGACTGAGCTCCTCTGACTTCTCTGCAACCGGGAGGACAGGCGTCCGCCGTGACCACCATCTAGTAAAAAGGAAGGAACAACTTCCAAGACAGAATGCCGGTGATGTCGGCCACCAACTAGGGAGGCCCTGATTAGGTGGATCACCCGGATTTCAATAATCCAGGGATGAAGGCACTTGACCCTGCAGGACAGAGTTATCTTCTGTAACACTCGCATGTGAAATAGTGCCTATGGTACCGCCATGAGGCTCAGGACTCGCCTGCAAAAGTGGCGTGACAACCCATCTTTGAGCTGTCAACTGCCGCACTGCAGCCCAACTGGTCGGCCAGAGCTAAATCGTTAGGAGTCTCCCGTGTCTTTAACCCCTGGAGTAGCCTTCTTGCGTACTCAGTGTCTGAGCCATCAGAAAAACCCCAGCCAATGCTGGACGTACCACTGAGCCCCCCACTGTGTATAGGTAGCGAGTGTCCCTGAAGACAGGAGCCCCTTCCACTGGAATCGTGGTAACTTGTTAAGTCTGGACACAGGTAGGTCCACTATCGGGGGAGAGGTCAATTTTTTCAGAAACTATCCCTCAAGGGGTACCGAACCGCCCCAAAATTTTTAGGGCTGCAAAAAACCCTCAGTGGGTCTTCCCACTCCTTGTACAAGAGCTTAGATAAGACACACAAGGAAACACCTTAGCAGTGCAGGCCGGTTTACGGAACCCAAAGGGGACCGGTGTCTCTGCTGCTTTAGCAGCATTCTCCCATTTTAGCGTATCCCGCATTGCCGTGATAAGGTCAGATACCAAAGCCTTTTTGCGTGCTGACCTGGACTTGGAGTCATTCTCACTGTCCGACCAGTCACGATCTGCAGTCTCTGATGCATCAGAATCCGGGCCATGAGCCACAGCCGGGCCTGGTTCTGCATCAGAGTTATCCCCAGAAGATGACGGGGGCGATTTCCACACCCCGTGTTTCCATGCGCTGCTTCTACCTTGGCAACAAAGCCTCCAGGGTCACCAGCTGCCAACTCAGGTGTTTCAGGGGAAAAAAACGTCTGCTTCAGACGCCATGGTGACCCACGCGCTGTCACCTACAGGGACTCCAGGCAAGGTATCAATAAGCCACCCTCCTAGCTGCTACAGAGATGCAATCTCCCAGAGGACTCACCACCCTTGGAACGGTACCGCCATCACTGCCGTGTGCTCCGCCTGTGATGCTCACCCACCGCTGCCTGTGTCAGTCTGATTCTCATCAGCGTTCCCTGTGTGAATTCGCGCAAGTGATATGCACCCTAGAGGTCGAAGACTTCCGCAAAATGGCCGCCAAGCGGCCGTATTGAAAACAATGTAGGCCCTAAGAAAATAGCCGCCGAGCCGACAGAGGCAAAAAATTGCCGCGGGCCAAAAAAAGATGGCCACTGGGCGGCGGTAATTACATACAGGCGTAAACCACAATAAACATGGCCGCCGAACGGCGATATATAAATATTGGCGCAAAGCACAAGAAAAATACCCGCCAGACAGTCTGTAGGGGCCAACAGGCATGGACCACCCCAAAATGGCCGCCGACAGAGTGGAGGGAGAAAGGCACACACACACACACACACACACACACACACACACACACACACACACACACGTAAGCAAAATTAAATTTTTTAAACAAAAGCTACAGCGCAGCCCCACTCCAGATGGAGCCCCCTAGGTGACCCCCAGAACCCTTAGCTCAGAGCCCAGGGAGGAGGGAAGGCAGGGAGAGAGGAAAGAAAGGGGCCACAACCACTTACTTGATCTCTCCAGCAATGTCCAGCCAAGTCACCCTACCGAAGCAGGGGAGCTACTTACCTTTCGTGCGTGGATCATGCTGGAAGACATTCCGGACAGATCATCATCCGCGCACGGAGGCAACTGTCAGGCCAGGCATGCTGTGATAGAACCCTAGGGAACAATCGTATGCATGCCCTGGAGCGCGAGCTCACCAGACAGGCTACTGCGACTCGGCCGTAAGGTCAGCCGAAGCTGAGCGGTCCGATGCAAGCCCTGGAGCGTAAGCTCACCGGCCAGGCTACTGCGTCACGGCCGTAAGGTCAGGCGAAGCTGAGCGGTCCGATAAAAGCCCAGGAGCATAGGCTCACCGGCCACCCATAGAGCGACGGGCATGTCGTGGAAAACCCAGCGCGTAGCTGGGGTCGGCACACGCTTCAATGGCCGAAACTGGGGGACTACAAGGATCCAGCCTGTCACCCAGTCGGCAGGGAGCCATGTCATTCTCCTTGCTAGACAGAAAAAAACTGATCTGCGAGGTGCAGAGAAAGGGATTATACCAAGAGGGTCCGCCCCCTGGGCGGTGCTGTAGAAGGTGTGATGTAACACTTTTTGCAAGTTTTTTCTGCCTAGTCACTCCTAAAGTTAGGATAATACCCACTTGTCAATAGGAAGCTGTGTCAGTCCATGAATGAAAGAGTAAATAGGATTTTTTGTACTCACCGTAAAATCCTTTTCTCGTTCGTCCATGGACGGACACAGCTCCTTAAACCTTGACAAAGTGGGTTAGGTTCCTGTTCATAGGAGAGGACTAGGCAGAACATGTTTGTTAAAGTTACACGTTTTAAGATAACTGAGTTGAGCAGCCCCGCCTAGGGGGCGGTCCCTCCTTACATAACCTTCCTACTAGCAGTCAGCAGCCTCATTTTGTAGTAAAGCAGTACAAACTAAAAAAGGAGGGGTGGGTGCCATGTCCGTCCATGGACGAACGAGAAAAGGAATTTACGGTGAGTACAAAAAATCCTATTTTCTCTTATCGTCCATGGACGGACACAGCTCCTTAAATCTTGACAAAGTGGGACGTCCCCAAGCAGTGTCAGAAAAAACGAGGGGTGCGAACAGCAATCAAAAGAAGACTTCACTTTACCCCCAAACAAACAGAGCTCCTCACGGACGAGTTGCAACCTCAAACAGCCGCCTGCAAAAACTTGCAGCCAACGAAGCATCCGAAGATGCACACACACATCAACCTTGTAAAATGTTGGGAAAGTGTGAACAGACGACCAGGTCGCCGTCTCACACACCTTGAAGACAGATGCTAGATGTCGGAAAGCCCAGGAAGCACCAATTGCCCTGGTTGAATGCGCCGTGACAGGAAAGGGAGGCGCCCGTCCCTAAAGGGCATAGGCCTGGATGACGATCAGCCTGATCCACCTAGAAAGGTGGCCGATGAGAACGTCAGGCCCTTCTGTGGATCAGATACCGGCACGTCCAAGTTATGTAGCGCAGCCTCCTGAGATGCGACGGCCGAGGACACAAGGATGGAAGCACAATGTCCTTGTTTAGGTGAAAAGCCGAAACCACCTTAGGAAGGAATGAAGGTTGCGGGCGAAGCACCGCTTATCCTTATGCCTTATGGAGGACCAAGTAAGGCGACTTGCAAGACAAGGCCGCCAATTCAGAAACCCTTCTGACCAAAGTAATGGCAACTAGAAAGGCAACTTTTTGAGAAAGAGTGGAATCTCCCTGATGTTCTCAAAGGGAGGTTCCTGAAGTACCGAGAGCACTAGAGTCAAGTCCATGGAGGAAGCAGTGGTCCAAATGGGGGAACCACGTGTCGGACCCCCTGCACACACGTACTTACCAGTGAGTGAGCGACAAGAGGCTGTTGGAAGAAGACAGCCAAGGCTGAAATTTTCCCCCTTAACAGTGCTCAAGGCAAGGTTCAGATCCACTCCGCACTGCAAGAACAGCAGGATCCGAGAAACCGGCTATGTCCGTGGGCGCCCGGCCATCTCATCAAACAGAGATGTAGGCCTTCCAAGTGCAATGGTAGATCGTCCAGGAAGAAGGTTCTCGGGGCCCCAACATAAAAAGGAGATTATCGAATCTGCCAGACCACGATCCCTTAGTAACTGGCTTTCAATAGTTAATGCGTTAAAGCCAACGACTGTAAAACAGGATGAAGCATGGGACCCTGAGACAGAGGGTCCTCCCGCATTGGCAGCCGCCGGGGAGCGTCAGCTACCAGTCTCCCGAGGTCGGCGTACCAGGGACGCCGGGACCAATCTGGGGTGATTAGAATCACCAGAATCCCCGCGGCCTCCACTCTGCAGGGCAGACGAGAAAGCAATTCCAGTAGGGGAAAGGCATAAATTCCCTATGGAGCCACCAACGCATCCAACCCGTCTGCCCAGGGAGCCCTGGACCTGGCCACAAACCTCGACACCTGCGATTGAGTCGAGAAACCGGGAGATCCACAACTGGTGTGCCCCAATTCCGACAAAGTATTTGAATACAGCTCCGGGTGAAAAGACCATACCCCTTGGTCCAGCATCTGGCGACTCAGATAGTCCGCCTGACAGGTCTCTACGCCCGGATGTAAGCAGCCGATAGAGCCGGCACGCTCCTTTCGGCCCAACTTAGGATGCGAGCGACTACAGATGCTGCGGCCGTCCAACTGAAACCTGATCAGACGCCCCTGAAGCCTCTGCGACCACTTGGAGAGACACAGTCTGATCGCTCGAATGTCGAGGACATTGATCAGCGGTCGAGATTCTTCCAGACCGTGAGGCTGGCGTCCGTCGTGATTACAGTCCTATGGAAAGGAAGGGACGACCTACCAGACTGAAGAGCCGGGAAATCCAGCCGCCCTCTCAGGGAAGCCTTGACCAGGTGACTTACCTGAATCTAGAGACAATGGAGATCTGTTCCAAGTGGACAGGATCTCTTCCTGCAATACTCGAGTGTGGAATAGGGCAGACGGAACTGCCTCGAAGGAGGCCACCATGAGGCCCAGAACTCGTGCAAAAAAGGGGAGAGACGACCATTTGCGGGATGCCAACAATTTCACCGCCGACTGGAGCGTCTGCAACTGCTCCAAAGGAAGGAAGACCTTTGCCTCCAAAGAATTCAGGATCAAGCCTAGGGACTTCAGACACTGAGTCGGTACCAACACCGACTTCTGTATGTTCAGTAACCAACCAAAGTCACGGAGGGTCTGACTGGTCATAGACATGTCCTCTAATAATGAGCCAGAAGCAGCTCTCAGAAGAACGTCCAAGTAGCCCACGATATCAATGTCTCGCTGTCTCAGCAAAGCCCTTGTGAACAACTCTTGGTGCCGACGCGAAGTCAAATCGCAAAGCGCAGAAAACTCAGATGGCTGTTGCAGATGGGGACATGCAAGTATGCGACCCTGATGTCCAGAGACACCAGAAGTAACCAAAAACAATACATACACACACTGTGAATGTATTAATGTGCATGTTCATATTGTGGTGCCGAAGATGCGCACGTGGAGTGTGGGAGGAAACGGGAGTACCCGGAGGAAACCCACGCAGACACAGGGAGAACATGCAAATTCCAGGCAGATGGTGTCGGGGTCCGGGTTTGAACCTTACTGCAAGGCGAGGGAGTTAACCACTACCCCACTGTGCTGCCCTACAGGGTATTCAGGGCCCTGAGGTCCAAAATTGGACAGACACCGTCATTCCGTGGGACTACCAACAGATTTGAATAGAATCCCTGAAACCCTTCCACCAGGGGGCACAGGTAAAATTATTCTGCACCAGAGCAAGTCTTGTACTGCTCCCATCAAAGCAGACCGACGAGCCGGAAGGAGAGGAAAAATTAGAGGGAAAGATCTGTTGGACAAGAAGAAACTCTAACTTGTACCCCTAAGTGACCACACCGCAGACCCACTGGTCAGAGAGCAGCGAGGTCCACCGAGCTGCAAACTCGCAAAATCATCACCCCCCCCCCCCCCTTGAGTCAGGCGGGGACAAAATACCATGTGTAGCATGGTATGTTAGCCGGAACATTCGTGCACGCACCCAGGGACGCTTCTGTCCCCCAGCTAGAGCCTTGTCAGCCCGGGAGGATCTACTGACGAAAATACCGCTTCTGCTCGAAATCGGAGGGCCCCAGCCAAAGGCGCGGCTCCTTCCCCTCAGAGGACTGTGAGAAAAGAGTGCTCTTGCCTCCAGTGACATCTTAAAGTGGTTGTAAACCCACTTTTGCAACTTGCACCTACAGGTAAGTCTAGATTAAGGCTTACCTGTAGGTGCAAGAAATATCTCCTAAACCTACACGGTTTAGGAGATATTTACTAAAATCACAGGCGCCGCTGTCTATGGCGCATGCGCGCCGTAGACAATGGCGCATTCATGGGGTTAATCCCATTCACAAATTCGGCTAAATCCCAGCAATGCTTGGGCTTAGCCGAATTTGACGGCTCCCGCGCGCATGCGCAGAGTCACGTCTTCGCCGCTCCGGCCATTCGCCGGAGCGGCGCTGTGATTGGCTGCAGCGGCGATACCCGAAAGTAACATTCCGGCTATTGCCGCAGCGATGGCTGCGGCTGGAGAGAGGGACACGGACGGCTTCGGGGGCCCCGATCTAAGGTAAGTGGTACATAATGAGCTAGTATGCTAGTCATACTAGCTCATTATAGCTTTGTCTTGCAGGTGGGCTAGGAAAAAAAAGTTATATGGGTTTACAACCACTTTAACAATGTCGTCCAGCGAGGTAAGATAAAGCCTCAGTAAGGCAATCTGCCAGAGCTCACTTGGGAGCTTAGCCAGCAGACCAGCATTTGAGCCAATCAGGTGGCGCAGCACCACCGCAGATACAGAGGTTCTGGAAATAATTTACATACACACACCGAGTATGTATTCGTGTTTACCGGCGCACGTGTCTTTGGACAGTGGTAGGAAACCGGATCACCCGGAGGAAACCTACGCAGACACAGGGGAAAAAATGCAAACCCCAAGCAAACTGCGACGGGGCCATTTAAAATACAAACACTATGTATTAGTGCATATGTTTTTACTGTGGTGCCGAAGGCGCGCATGTCTTTGGGGTGTGGGAGGAAACCGGAGTACCCGGAGGAAACCCACGCAGACACAGGGAGAACATGCAAACTCCAGGCAGATGGTGTCGGGGTCCGGGTTCGAACCAGTGAAAGTCGCAGCCATATATAGGTCGCAACACTGACCCCAGCATCACCGCCTTGGACCTCTTATCAGAAGGGTCCTGTATGATAACGGACCGCCATGCACTGGGGGACCACAAGGACCTCTGCGGCCGTTCCTATTCCTTATGTATGAACTATCAAAGAATGTAACATAAGAAAAAAACGTCACAAATCGGGCAGATTTGTGTGAGCTAAGGGAGACAGACTCCTCTGCCGAAGTCCAAGCTGCATTCCCAGCTGGAGAGTGTCTCTCACAGCATCAGAAGTGCACGCAGAAGTGCCCTGACAAACATTTCCCAGAAGATAGCGGGGGGAGGGGGAGCTTTCTTACCCCCCAAGCTGGCACGTCCCTGACAGACCCACAACCGATGGTACGGAGTAGCTGTCGGCCCGGTCCACTGTGAGTGAGGCAACAAGCAGCCCAGTCATATGTGGACCCTGGAGCATGTGCTCACCGGCCACCCCTGGAGCCATGGGGTATGTCGTGGTCAGAACCAAGCGCGAAGCAAGGGACTGGCATGCTCGATGGCCGAAACTGGGAAGACTACAAGGACCTATATATCCAGCCTGTCGCCCAGCCAGCAGTTGATAGAAGATATCACGAAAGAAAAAATAAAAATAAAAATAAAAAAATCCTTCAGGACTCTGGGCCCAAAGGGAGCCACGTCCTCCTCCTCTGCTAGGCAGAAAAAAAACTGAGGCTGCTGACTGCAGGTAGGAGGGTTATGTACAGAGGGACCCTGGGCGGGGCTGTTCAACTCTGTTAAAGGTACACGTTTTAAGATAACAAACATGTTTTGCCTAGTCCTCTCCTATGAACAGGAACATAACCCACTTTGTCAAGATTTAAAGAGCTGTGTCCGTCCATGGACGATAAGAGAAAATAGAATTAAGGATGTGATTGATTTACTATGAGCAACACATAGTTTTTCCTTTTCTAGTCATCATGAATTTGGTGCAATTTGTTCTACTTAAGACTTTTACTTAGTACCTGCTGCTGAACCCCCCCCCCCCCCCCCAGAACAAAAAATAGGATTTTTATAACAGCTTACCTGTAAAATCCTTTTCTTGGCGTATACCACGGGACACAGAGCCCAAGTCATTACATAGTGGGTTGTATAGTTCACCACAGGTGATTGGACACTGGCACAACCAATGAAGACAAATTCCCCACTATATAACCCCTCCCATAAGGGAAGTACCTTAGTTTTGTATCAAAGCAGTAAGTATCCCAAAAGAGGGGCGGGATCTCTGTGTCCCGTTGTGTACTCCAAGAAAAGGATTTTACAGGTAAGCTGTTATAAAACTCATATTTTCTTTATCGTACACCACGGGACACAGAGCCGAAGTCATTACATAGTGGGACGTCCCAGAGCAATGCTCAATATGAGGGGAGGGAGACACAGATCAAGCAGACCGCCATCGGACAAGAGGCCCTAAACCGCTGCCTGCAGCACACTACACCCGAAGGCGGCATCCTCATGTCCCCTTACATCTTTTTGGTACAATTTGGTAAAATGTATGGACTGAAGACCAAGCTGCAGCCTTACAGATCTGAGTCATCGAAGCCTGATGATGCACTGCCCAGGAGGCACTTATTGCCCTGGTCGAGTGCATCTTAACAGGAAAAGGAGGAATTTTATTCCTTAAATGATAAGTTTTAATAATCACTCGTCGAATCCATTTAGAAATGGTCGATTTCGAAGCTGCCTGGCCCTTTTTGGGGTCATCTGGCAGAATAAACAAAACATCTGTTTTGTGTATCTAAGCAGTTGCTTGCAGATAAACCTTCATTGCTTTCACTACGTCTAGAGAGTGTAATAATTTTTCCCCCGCTGACTGCGGTTCAGGAAAAAAGGAAGGCAAAACAATATCTTGATTTAAATGGAACGGCGAGAACACTTTAGGAAGAAAAAATAGGATTTTTGTACTCACCGTAAAATCCATTTCTCTGACATCCATGGACCGACACGGCGGCTCTTATCACTGAACGTGTGGGTATATGTCCCTGCTTGCAGGAGAAGACCTAGGCAGAATGTTAAATGTTAAAACATTCTAGAACAAACCAGAGCTGAACAGCCCCGCCCAGGGGGGGCGGTCCCTCCGGACATTAGCCTCCCACCTGCAGCTAGCAGACCTCAGTTCGTAACAAAGCAGCACAAACTTAAAAGGAAGGGTGGGTGCCGTGTCGGTCCATGGATGTCAGAGAAATGGATTTTACGGTGAGTACAAAAATCCTATTTTCTCTTATCATCCTTTGATTGACACGGCGACTCTTATCACTGAACGTGTGGGATGTCCCAAAGCAGTGTCAAGAGGGGTGGGAGCAGTATAAATGGAAAAACCCAAAAACTTCTCTCCAAACAAGGCAGAGCTCCTCAACGGAGGAGTTGCCACTTTAAACAGTGGCCTGCAACACCTTACGGCCGAAGGAAGCATCCGAAGATTCAGCCACATTAACCTTATAAAACTTAGAAAAGGTATGAACAGACGACCAGGTCGCCGCCTTGCACACTTGTGCAACCGACGCTTGATGTCGGAAAACCCAGGAAACACCAATTGCCCTGGTGGGATGCGCCGTAACCGGAAAGGGAGGCGCCTGCCCCATGAGAGCATAGGCTTGAAAGACGGTTTGTCCGATCCACCTAAAAAATGGTGGCAGACCATTTTTCTGACCAGAGACAGTCAGAGAGTCAGACTTCCGAATAGAAGCAGCAGACAGGCACACCCGCAAGGCTCGTACCACATTCAAAGTGTGCCGCGCACACTCTGGGATGCGATGGGCGAGGACACAAGGACGGGAGGACAATGTCCTCATTTAGGTGAAAGGTCGAGATCACCCTTGACAAAAGAGAAAGTCGGATGCAACACCGCCTTATCCTTATGGATGACTAAATATGGCGACTTGCAGTACAAGGTCGCCAACTCAGACACTCGTCTAACAGAAGTGATTGCCACTAAAAGGGCCACCCTCTGAGACAAAGCGAAGGAGAATATCCCTGATATTCTCAAAAGGAGGTTCCTGGAGAACCGAGAGTACCAATTCCGATCCCACGGGGGGAGAGGAGACTTGACAGGAGGGAGCCCATGGCGAACCCCTTGCACAAGGGTGCCAACCAAGGAATGACCCGCTAGTGGTCGCCGGAAGAAGACGGCCAAGGCCGAAATCTGACCCTTAATGATACTCAAAGCGAGCCTTTGGGCCACTCCATGCTGCAGGAAACGCAGGATTCTAGGGACGGAATACGTCCGAGGATGTCAGTCCAGCTCTTCGCACATGGCGATGTAAGCTTTCCAGGTACAGAGATAGTTCTGGAGGAAGACTTCCGTGTCCTTAATATGGACGACATGACAGAGTCCGAGAGACCTCGGTCTCTCAACACCTGGCTTTCAACAGCCATGCCGTTAAGGCCAGAGACTGTAAAGGCAGAATGAAATATATGACTGAGACAGAAAGTCCTACCTTATTGGCAACCGTCAGGGAACGGCCACGACGAGACGTACCAGATCGGCATACCAGTGAAGCCGAGGCCAATCCGGAGCAATGAGGATCACCGGAATTCCCTCGGTCGCCACCCTGCTCAGCAGGCGAGGGAGCGACTGCAGCGGAGGATAAACGTACATCAGGTGATAATGACCCCATGGGCCACCAACGCCTCTGAGGCATCCGCCCAAGGATCCCCGGATCTGGCCACAAATCTCGACAACTTGCGATTGAGTCGAGAGGCCATCGGGTCCACCTCCAGAGTGCCCCACCGTCTGTGTGACAAAGGAGTTGAAATACCTCCGGGTGCAAGGACCACTCTCCCTGGTCCAACGTCTGGCGACTCAAATAGTCTGCCAGTTCTATGCCCGGAATGTAAACGGCCGACAGAGCCGGCACGCTTCTTTTAGCCCACTTCAGGGTACGGTGGACCTCGGAAGCCACAACTGAGCTCCGAGTCCCCCCTTGATGGTCGACATACGCCACCGCCGTGACTTTGTCCGACTGGATCCTAATGGAGCGATCCTGCAATCTCTCAGACCACGAGGAGAGGCACAGTCTGATGGCCCGTATTTCCAGAACATTGATCGGCAAACGGGCTTTGTCCGGAGTCCAAGCCCTTGGGCCAACAGGACTCCCCAGACTACAACCCAGCCCTTCAGGCTGGCGTCCGTAGTGAACACCGTCCATTGGACGGGGAGGAACGACTTCCCGGACCGAAGAGCCGGGGACCCAAACCACCATGTCAGGGACGCCCTAAACAGGTGGCTCACCTGGATCGGAAAATCCAAAGACAACGGGGATTTGTCCCAAGGGAACAAGATCCCCTTCTGCAATGCCCTGGTGTGTGATTGGGCATACGGAACGGACTCGAAAGAGGTCACCATGAGTCCCAGGACTCCCATGCAAAAACGGATTGACGACCACTTTTTGGGATGTCAGCATCCGCACTGCACACTGAAGTGTCAGTAACTTCCCCGGAGGTAGGAATACCTTTGCCTCCAAGGAGTCCAGAATCAGACTGAGATAACTCCAGATCTTGAGTCGGGACCCGGACTGACTCCTGAATGTTTAGGAGCCCCCCGAAGTCCCTGAGGGTCTGACTGACGATAGTCACACTGTCTTCTAATTCTGAGCCATTTCCTGCTCTGAGAAGAAGATCGTCCAGATAGCCCACGACAGCAATGCCTCGCTGTCTCAGCAAGCTAAAACCAGCACAAGCACCTTGGTGAACACCCTCGGTGCCGAGGCTAGGCCGAAAGGAAGAGCCACAAATTGATAGTGGACTTCGCCGATCGCAAAACTTCTGGTGACTTGCGCAGATCTGAACATGCAAGTAGGCGTCCTTGATGTCCAAGGTCGCCAGAAAATCCCCTTGACGGAGTGTACTGACCACCGTGCGAATGGATTCCATGCGGAACTTTTGCACCTTCACGAAGGCATTCAGGACCTGGAGGTCCAAGATAGGCCGAACCCCGTCCCTTTTTTGGGACAACAAACGAATTCGAGTAGAATCCCTGAAAACCTCTCCTGTGACGGAACCGGCACAATCACTCCGGACCTCAAACCTGAATAGGCCCCATAGGGCCACCCGACGGGCAGGAAGGAGAGGAAGATTCGAGGGAAGAATCTGTCTGGTATTAGGAACGGAACCTATCCTATAACCTGAGGTGATCACCTCGCACACCCACCGGTAGGAGATCCGGGAGGTCCATTGATCCTTGGACCTGCAAAGTCGTCCCCCCTACCGCAGAGTCGGGTGGGGGTAAGACTTCACGCGGAGGCGGGCTTGTTCGGCATACGCACCCAGGGGCGCTCGTGTCCACCAGCCGTACCGCTGTCAGTCTGGGAGGGCCTCCCCGTTGACTGACGAAAAAAAAACCTTTTTGCTGGAAAGGAAGGACCCTGCTTACGGCGGCCTCCTTACCCTTGCTAGCCTGAGGAAGAACAGTGCTTTTAGCTCCCGTGACATCCTTGATGATGTCATCCAGCGCAGCACCGAAAAGCCTACCACCTTTAAATGGTAAATCCGTCAGAGGCTTCTTAGAAGCTAGGTCAGCAGACCAGCATTTCAACCAGATCAGACAACGCAATACCACCGCCAAGACAGAGGCCCTGAGTTATAAGGGGCCGCGTCAAACGTGGCGTCGCCACATAAACCAGGCCCTGCACCATTTGTGGGCCAGAGCAATAGTGTCTGGAGGAAGATTATGCTCCTGTACAGTTTGGTGCAAAAAAAAAAACTTTTTTTTGTTTTTTTTTCTTGCCCATCCCGCAAGTGTTGGAGACACAAGGGTCGCCGCTACCACAAGCCGTAGGGCGGACCCCAACAAGGCAAACATGGCTATTCTCACCACTTCTGACCTCCTGTGAGTGGGGTCCTTAAGTGCAGGAGTCCCCTCCACCGGGAGAGTGGTGGCCTTGTTCAACCGGGCGACTGGAGGGTCGACCACTGGGGGAGAAGCCCACGTTTTAAGTAGGGCATCCTCAAAAGGGGTATCTGATAGACAAACGCCACGGGACCATAAAAGTATTCTGCGGCTTTTTCCCCAGACCTTATCAATGAGCTGGTCAAAGAAAGGTACATATGGAAAAAACCCTTTTTAGAAGGCCCGGCCCTAAGGAACCAGAGGAGACTGTCCGCCTGAGGTTCTGCATCCGCAGCATTTAGCTTGCGAGTGTCCCTCACTATCAATGAGTTCACTAACAAGCGCCCTGTCATTTACTGACAGAGAACTGGAGTCTTCCTCGCAAGGAATGTCCTGTTCAAAACCATCAAATATATTCAGAGCTCGGGTCAGGAGCGGTAGTGGCTAGGCCCATATCTGAATCAGCGCACACCCCCCCCTTTTTTTTTAGTGTCAAAAAAGTGGAGAGGGGCTTTTTTGCTCCCTTGCGCTCACACGCTGCTTCCTCCTGGTCAGATTAATGATTCCAGAACTGCCGACAACTGGTCCCTAAGGACCGCAGGTGCAGGAGCACTGCCAGTTGTCTCTAACATGTGAAGAAACAGGTGAACCAGACCCCAATATTGCCACCCTCTGAGACCTTATTCACTATTACAGTGAATAATACAGCCCACCCACAGGCTATGCTGGGGGCGAGGAGGGGATACCCGGAGTACTCACCACCCCTAGGGACCGCTCGCGGTACCGCTGTATGAGCCGCGCTGTAGTGCAGGTGTAGCCTGAGGAGAGTGAAGAATCTGTGAGGAGATGTGTTCCGCGCCGTTCAGCAGCGCTGCTAGAGGCCGAAAACTAAACTGAAAGCGCCGCGGCTACAAGAAAATGGCCGCCGGGCACCAGTATAACTGTGTTCTGAGCCTCAGCAAAATGGCAGCCAATGGCGCACTTTTTAAAAATAAAACACTGCGCCAATGGCGCACAGAAAAAAACACAGCCAGTCCCCCAGAACACTTCCCAAGCAAAATAACAGTCGTGGAGCGGCCCCCCCAGGGCAGAGTGACCCCCCAAGCATCCCCACACAGCACAACAGGGTGCAGAGAGCAGCATAACAGGGGGGAGACAGGGAGAACCCCCCACACACAGAAACACAGCAAGCATGTACTCACCTTGCAGCAGGAGAGACTACTTACCTGTCCCGCAAGCACCTTGGAGAACACCCCCGGTGCCAATAGAGGGACCCACTGGCTTGTTTCAGACAGACCTATCACAGAGTCGTACTGCGTAGCTGTCGGCCCGGTCCACCGCGAAAGATACAGTAGGCACTGTTCGATCTTGAGAGGACCGTGGGAGCATGAAAGCAACCCGGCCACCCCTGGAGCCATGGGGTATGTCGTGAACTGAGTCTCAGGATCAGCACGCTCGATGGTCGGACAGGGAAGACTACGAGGATACTAGTGTACCCAACCTGTTGCCCAGCCAACAGTTGATTGAAGGTCTCAAAAATAAAATAAAATTCCCAAAGGAATAAAATTTAAAAGTAAAATCTTCCAGGAGACTGGCTCCTGAGAGAGCCACGTCTTCTCCTTCTGCTAGGCAGAAAAAAACTGAGGTCTGCTAGCTGCAGGTGGGAGGGTAATGTCCAGAGGGACCGCCCCCCTGGGCGGGGCTGTTCAGCTCTGGTTTGTTCTAGAATGTTTTAACATTTAACATTCTGCCTAGGTCTTCTCCTGCAAGCAGGGACATATACCCAAACGTTCAGTGATAAGAGCCGCCGTGTCGGTCCATGGATGATAAGAGAAATAGGATTTTTTTGTACGTAAAATCCTTTTCTCTGTCGCCCATGGACCGACACAGCCTTCTTAAGTCTTGACAGTTGGGTTATGTTCCTGTTCATAGGAGAGGACTAGGCAGACATGTTAAATATTTCAATACATGTTACTTTAACAGAGTTGAACAGCCCCGCCCAGGGGGCGGTCCCTCCAGACAAAACCCTCCGCCCTGCAGAATGCAGCCTCAGTTTGTAACAAGCAGTACAAACCTAACACCATAATCAAAAAAAAAATAAAAAAATTTCAATTTCACCCCAAGCAACCTTAAACAGTCGCCTGCAAAACCTTGTGGCCGAAGGAAGCATCTGAACATGCACTCACATCAACCTCGAAAAATGTTGGATAAAGTGTGCACGGACGAACGAATCGCCGCCCTTCACACCTGTGAGAGAGAGCGAGACGCTTGATGTCGGAAAGCCCAGGAAGTACAAATTGCCCTGGTTGGGAGCGCCGTGACCGGAAAGGAGGGTGTGCGCCTCTTAAGGGCATAGGCCCGCACAACAGTCTACCTGATCCACCTAGAAAATGGTGGCCGACGAGACCTCCAGGCCTTTTTGTGGACCAGACAATGACACAAACAGCGAGCCAGACTTCCGAAATGAAGCCGTAGCAGACAGGTACACCCGCAAGGCACAAACCACGTCTAAAGTGTGAAGCGCAGACTCTCTGGGATGCGATGACCGAGGACACAAGGATGGAAGTACAATGTCCTCATTCAGGTGGAAAGCCGAAACCACTTTTGGAAGAAACGAAGGTCGCGGGCGTAGTATCGTTTTATCCTCATGGAGGATCAAATATAGGGACATGCAAGGCAAGGCCGCTGTAACGGGAAGGCCCGGGGAACCCAGAATCTCTTAGACAGTATAAGATACCTTTGCTTCAGCTTCCCCAATGCCTCTTATGTGTAAACCACCCTGTGTCTCACTTAGGGGCACAGGGTGAATGAGAACCCCACCATGATCTGTGATAGCCATATCCAATACATGGCATATATTGGATGTATACTGTGTGTGGGGGTTGTGTAATCATTGCTGTGATGAGGTGGGGGGTGATTTACATTCTACTGTCTAGTGTGGCTTGTGGTAATTAAGTCTGTAATTATAGGTTGTGGAACTAGCAGACAGAAAGGCTACAGATCCTTTCATTGTCAGATGTGTATTGAAAGTTTGTTATGCAAATATTGTGTGAAGTCTTTTGATAGATGGGAGACAGTAAGGCTAGTCTAGAGGTCATGGGTCTGAGACAGCAGCTGTAGCTAATTGACTCATGTAAATTGGGTCTGGTCAGATGGGTATTGGGAGACAAAAGCAAACCTGTTGTCTTCTAGGACATGTCAAAATAATGTGTATTGGGCCTTGTTATGTTGTGGGTGGAGTTGGACCATTGTTCATGTAGATTAATGCAGTATTCGTTGAGTGTATAAAAAGATCTGGGTTTTCTCATAATAAAAGTAGTTCATCCTGGAAAGATACAGAGTGCGTCTCGTTCTTTTGGAAGGATTAATTCCTATGGGAAGTGTGGAGGATCGGCAGTGAATTTGTGTCCAGGAGAGGGAATATCTTAAAACGGCGGTTAATTCCTTTCATATTTGAGTTGCAGTTACAGCCGCCAATTCAGAAACCCGTCTGAAAGAAGTAATGGCCACTAGAAAGGCCACTGTCTGAGATCACATCAAGAGAAGAATCGCTCTGATGTTCTCAAAGGGAGGTTCCCGAAGAACCGAGAGCACCAGGTTCAAATCCCAAGGAGGGAGAGGTGGTCTAATTGGGGAAAGCCCCAGTCGAACCTCCTGTACAAAAAAGGTACCCACCAGTGAATGGGATGCCAAAGGCCATTGAAAGAAAACAGCCAAGGCTGAAACTGACCCTTAGTGGTGCTTAAAACAAGCGTTTGATCCACTCCATGCTGCAAAAAACAGCAGGACCCCGGAACCGAAAACGTCCGTGGACGGCACTCCATCTCTGCGCACAAGGAAATGTAGGCCTTCCAAGTGCGATGGTAGATCTTCCAGGAGGAAAATTTTTGTGCCCCAGCCTGGTCGAGATGACCGAATCCGAAAGATCTCAGTCCCTCAGTACCTGGCTGTCAATAGCCATGCCACAAAGCCAGCGGCTGTAAGGCAGGATGAAGTTTGGGACCTTGAGACAGAAGGTCCTCCCACATTGGCAGCCGACATTGTGTTCGCCACCAGGCGTACGAAGTCGGCGTACCAAGGATGCCGGGGCCAATCTAGAACGATTAGGATCACCGAGATCCCCTCGATCTGCACATTGAGGAGCAGACGAGGAAGCAATATCAGTGGGGGATAGGCATAAATAATCCGATACTGACCCCACGGGGCCACCAACGCGTCTGACGCATCTGCCCAGGGATCTCTGGACCTGGCCACGGATCTCGACATCATGCGATTGAGTCTAGAAGCCAGGAGGTCCACGACCAACGTCCACCTCCGGCAAAAGGAGTAGACACCCCTCCGGATGGAATCAGCATTCCCCTTGGTTCAGCAACTGGCGACTCAAATAGCCCCCCAGTTAGAGTTCTACACCCTGAATGTAGAGGGCTGATAGAGCCGGCACGCTTCTTCCCGTCTACCGCAGGATGTCCAGATGGTTGACATATGCCACAGCAATGGCATTGTCCGACTGGATCCTGATCGGGCGCCCTTGTAGTCTCCACGACTACGAAGAGAGACATATCCTTATCGCCCGAAGTTCCAGAACATTGACCGGTAGACGGGATTTGTCCAGAGTCCAGCGACCTTGGACCGACTGGACCTCCCAGCCTGTGAGGCTGGATCGTAATCACAGCTCAATAGAAAATAAGGAAAAAACTTCCCGGACAGAAATGCCGGGAATGTCAGCCACCAAGTCAGAGAGGCCCTGACTAGGCAGTTCACCTGAATCTGATGATCCAGAGACAATGGGGATGTGTTCCAATAGGACAGAATCTCCCCTCCAAATGTGGACCTGGGCAAACTGTACTGCCTCGAAGGAGGCCATCATGAGATCCAACTCACAGCAGCCTTCCGCAACCTCTCTGGAGGGAGAAAACTCACCTCTGATGAGCACAGAGCCAGCCCCAGGTATTCTAGGTGCGGAGTCTGAACTAGTACCGACAACTGGAGGCACAGCATCCACCCGAAGTCTTGGAGAGTCTGACTAACTATAGACATGTCTTCCTCTAATTCTAACCTGGAAACAGGTTATAAAAGACCATGCAAAGAACCAACGATGACAATGCCGCGCCGACTCAGCAAGGCTAGAATTGGGGCGAGCACCCTGGTGAGACTCTTGGTGCTACCACTAGGTCAAAAGGGAGAGTCAAAGTAATAGTGGTTCCCCTTGACCGCTAAACGCAGGAACCTCTGGTGCCTGTCGCATATGGGGACCCAGCACGCATCCCTGAAGTCCAGGGATGTCAGAAGGTCCCCTGGATGGAACGAACCGACTCCATCCTGAATTTCTGAATCCCCAACAAGTCTTGAACTGGCCCATCAGGGCACACCGACGAGACTGTAGGGCAAAGAAACCATTTGGTGAACAAGAAAGAAAACATTGATCTTGTATGAAGAGACCACTTTGCAAACTTCGTGGCCGGAAAAAACAGAAGGCTACACAAAGGCATTAAGGGCCTTAAGGCCTAAGATTGGACGACTCCGTCCTCTTCTGTGACCATGAATAGATTCGAGTAGAATCCCAGAAAACTGTCCTGCGGCGGTATGGGTATGACAACCCTCAAAAACACTGCAATATAATGGGGAAGTAAGGTTCTGGCTTACGGGGCGCCCCTACTCTTAGCCTTTGAAAGGAAAATCTGTCAGAGCTTCCATAGAAACTCGGTCAGCGGACCAGTATATCAGCCCCCTCAGGTGGCGCACCTGCTGGTCGGCCAGGGTCACAACTTTTAGAGGAAGCTGAAGCTCCTCCACTGTCTGGTACAAAAGTTATGCCCATTCAGTGAGTGTGGGACACCAGAGAAGCAGCCACTAACGGGCGCAACGCTGACCTCAGCGTGGCGAACACGGTCCAAGCCCCTGCTCCTGATCACCTCCTAAAAGGCAGGTGTCCCCCTATCGGGATAGTGGTACCCCTGATACCAGGGGGTCAACTTCATGGGAAAAAACCCATATCTTTTTTTAAAATGCTCTACAAAGGAATAACGGACCGCTGTGCGCTAAAGGAACCAAAAAGGACACTTGCGGCAATCCCCAGTCCTTAAAAACCTATATAGAGCGGGTCGGTCAACGTGACACAAAAAAAAAAAAAGAACTGACACCTGAGTGAATGTTCCAGCAGCTACTACATTGATAAGTGCTAATTGTACAAACACATAGTTTATACTGTGTATTGCGCCAAAACGCAAAATTGGAGCGTGGGAGGAAACCGGAGTACCTGGAGGAAACCCACGCAGACACAGAGTATAGTACATACACATACCGTGTATGCATTTTAGTATGCGTGAATAAACATATTGAACATGTTTATGCTGTGCAAAGCGCCAAAGGCGCGCACACCAATGAGGCGATGGAGGAAACCGGAGTACCCGGAGGAAACCCATGCAGACACAGAGTAATAATACATACATATACTGTGAATGTATTTAGTGTCGTGTATAAACATATTGTGTATGTTTATACTGTGTATGGTGCCGAAGACGCGCACGTCATTGGAGCGTGGGAGGAAACCCACGCAGACACAGAGAGCAATATTACATACATGCACTGTGAATGTATCCAGTGTTGTGTATAAACATATTGTGTATGTTTAAACTATTGCGCCGAGGGCGCTTAATTTTCTCTGTATCATTCAAATCTGAGTATATGTGCTGCCGAAGCAAGCACCAAACTGCAGGTAAAAGGCAACCTCTGACATTTCAGAATAGTGGTCCTATCAGAGCATTCCCCAGGATATGGCGGGAAACCACAGGTGCAGGGGCTCTGCTGTTGCCTCTCAGATACTGAATCCATGTTACACAGAAAGCTCTCAGGGACTAGACAAAACAAATGAATAAAGTCCCCCCACCATGCTGCATCGACCGGGGGGGGGGTCACCCAGGGGACTCACCAGCCCAGAATGAGACCGCTCAGTGCCACTGCCCGCCTCTATACACTAAGTGTATTATCCATGCTGCTCTAGAAGCAGTGTGTGAGGAAACAGGGAGGAAGCTGGGAGGAGAGTCGTGCTGCGCTATACAGGAGCCAGCACTAGAGGCCAAACCTCCACCAAAGATGGCCACCGGACGCCTCAGGGAGAAGGAAAGGGCACGACCACAAGAAAATGGCCGCCCACAATAACTGCGCCATAGTGCGGCCACGGCAAGATGGCCGCCAATGGGCAAATCAATGCAATAGAAAACACACCCTGAAAATGGTGGCGGCACCGCCAAAATGGCGCCTGAGCACCGCAATGTGGACGAGAAGGCCCAGCATGGCTACCCCGGAGCAGAGTATCCCCCCACAGAGAAACGGGCCCTGACACCCCCGGACCCCCGGCAGGACCTGGAGTCCCCACAGATACTCCCCGGTCGCAGCCAGCCCCGTTAGGACAGAGGGAGTAAAGGTGACAGAGAGCAGGGAAAGGGAGGACAGGAGAACCCCCTATTCCTAGGAACACCCAGCTGTTCCCACCTGCAGAGGCAGGGGGAACTGTACTTACCCGTCCTAACGAGGACCCGCTGGTGCGTTCCTGACAGACATACAACCGAGCAGTACGGAGTAGCTGTCGGCCCGGTCCACTGTGACTGAGGCAGCAAGCCGCCCGGTCATATGTGAACCCTGGAGCATTGGAGCATAGCTCACCGGCCACCCCTGGAGCCATGGGGTATGTCGTGGCCGACCCCGCACGTAGCTAAGGTCCTGCTCACGCTCGCTGGCCGGACTGGGGGGACTACAAGGATCTATATATCCTGCCTGTCATGCCCAGCCGGCAGTTGATAGAAGATTCTTCAAAAAAAAAAAAAAGTAAAAATTTCTTCAAGACTCTGGGCCCAAAGGGAGCCAGGTCCTTCTCTACTAGGCAGAAAAAAACAGGCTGCATTCTGCAGGGCAGAGGGTTATGTCTGGAGGGACCGCCCCCTGGGCGGGGCTGTTCAACTCTGTTAAAGTGACATGTATTGAAATATTTAACATGTCTGCCTAGTCCTCTCCTATGAACAGGAACATAACCCAACTGTCAAGACTTAAGAAGGCTGTGTCCGTCCATGGACGAAAAGAGAAAGTAGGATGAGGCCGTAATACAATTTGGTCTTTGTGACAAACTAAATAAGACTCTTTACAAGATAGAGCTGCCAATTCAGATACTCTCCCCTAGCAGAGAAGATCGCAACCAAAAATGCCAATTTCCGACTCAAGAGAATCAATGGAATACAACGAATAGGTTCAAAGGGCTGCTTTTGTAAGCCTGACAGGACTAGATTCAAATCCCATGAGCACAAGGGAGGTTTGACTGGCGGATTTACCCGCAACACTCCCTGAATAAATGCCCGGGCTAAGGAATGAGATGCCAACGGTCTCTGAAAAAAGACTGATAGAGCTGAGATTTGACCCTTAATAGTACTGAGGGATAATCTCATATCTGGAAAAAATAAATCACAAAAGCGATGTGATTGATAACAGTGAATCTCTGAAACAATGTGACTGAGAAATTCCAGCTGATATCCCAACCAATATCTCAAAGCTGGAATGTAAGTGAAACAGATTATGATAAAAATAAAACTTACGACATAAAAACTCTCAATTGATAAAAGTCCATATGATGTATTATTTATAGGGGACTAGTCCAAAAATTACATATGTAAGATTGTTGCCGTGAAGGTATTCCTATGCAGCGGAAGGCATAATACTCAGACAGGTTGATAGTATAAGCTTCACATCCAATAGATAACTGATAAGTGAATGGCTTGCTTACCAGATATAAGATGATATTGGGCTCAAGACTAGGCCGCAATGTAAATATATCATAAACACGTACATTAAATAAGCCATAGTGTGAACATATGTGCAATAGTAATAAATTTCTGGTAACAACACAGTCCTCAGAAGTGAAGATTCCAATAAATCGTGTCAAATATTAAAATTATGACAACAAATATAACCAATAAAAAGAAAGTGAACAATTATTGGTGATGCTTGGTAATCCAGTAATCCAATTGAATCTTGAAGTGACACCTTCACCACAAAAAGAAGACACCTGAAGTGAAATGGATGGATGGCCGCTTACCCCTAGATGTTAACCCCCTTAGCTAAAAGGAGGTCAAATGCGCTTATTGCAAGATTCCACTTGCCAAATCAGAGGATGTATTCCCGGAACAGTCTGACTCCCCAAGGCATGGCTCAGATTGGAATATGCAGACAAAAACGAATAATGACAAGAATAGTGTAATCCCGTTTAATCAAGTTAAAATCAATATAAAAAGAAAAGCCAAATGACTGCTTACATTGTGTAGTGCCTTAGCCCGGCACTGAGGCTGAAAAGGCATGTAGTAAGCCGAATCGGTCCGTCCGTCCGTCCGTTAGGAGCCTGCCGTGCGTTCCACCTATTGCAGCAACTAACCAGCGGGACCGGAAGTAAGATGGAAGCGTGACCAAGTACCGCCTCAACGCACGATTCGTCTAACACGTCATCAGGAAGCGTACTGGGTCACTGGATAGGCGGTCTTATAAATGCTCTTCAATCAAGCAATAGAAGAAAGGTAATTATGTCAGCCTCAGTACCGGATCGTAGGCGCTAACGCGGGACACAATAATACAGCATAGAATATAAAAAAAAAAGTCGGGCAACACATTTATGTAAAGGGTGACACAAAACTACCCTATATACACTATATATGCCTAGTTAAATTCCCGGGATAGGAAGCAATAGTTATTAACTAGATATTAGACATAATAATATGTAAAATGAATAAAAAGGAGAATTGAAAACAACATAATTAAAAAAGTTGACTAAAATATATTAAAATATTTGTATTTTACCAAGTATATCAGAGGGAGAATTAATCATTCGTTAAAAAACAAATTTAGGTCTAGGTCTACATTGAGTCCCTGTGGCTGCATCGTCTAAAGGCGATACAGCCAATGGGTTTCATTTTGGGAGATGGCTTTTTTGAGGTCAGTGCCTCTCCAATGGGACACAGCTTTATCAATTCCATAGAATGTGAGCTGGCAAGGATCTCTGGCATGAAACCGATCAAAGTGGTGTGACACACTGTGATTGGGAAATTCTTTAGAAATGTTGGTAACATGCTCATTAATCCTGACCCTTAGTTCCCGTGTGGTACGTCCCACATACTGTAGGGAGCAAGGGCATTCCAGGACATAAGTAACATGTTTTGAATAGCATGTAATCAAAGGTTTAACTGAAAATTCTTGTTGGGTAACAAAAGACCGGAATTTGGTGACTTTTTTTTACCATGTCTGGTGGTTGTACGGCAGGATTTGCACCTAGTACAATAATGAAAACCTGATCCATCCAAAAATGTAGGTGGTTTACCTGGAGGTTCAGCAACTTTAGGTGCGATCATATTTCTTAGCCCTGGTGCTCGTCTATAGATGAATTTAGGTCTAGAGGGAAGAACATTAACCAAATCTCTGTCCTTAAGAAGTATTGGCCAAAATTTGTGAAAGGTGCGCTCAATAGTTTTGTACTGCCTATGAAAACCAGAAACAAAGGCTAATTCCCCCTGAGGGGGTATTTTTTTCCTTGAAGTTAAAAGTGTCTCTCTATCCATAATAGCCACTTGATGCTGGGCTTTCTGGAGTATCTGATGTGAACCCAGCCTATTGTGGGAGCAGTCAGGTGACATTTGTAGGCTGTATGCTTTGAGGCTCGGTTCACACTGGTGCGATTCGGGAACCCTGCGAATCCACTGCGGGTTCCCACATCGCACCCGACTCGCATGGCAAGTTCACACTGCCATATGCCAACTACTGGGGAGTGTCATACAATGTTAACGACACTCCCATTTCAGCTCGCATATCGCACTGCGAACTGACAGTTAGGACATAATTCGGATGGCATAGGTGTTAACACCCATGCGATTCTGGTGCAGACCAAAAAAAGGGTCTGTGCGTGTTTGGTCCAAATGCGGTGCGATACCAGCCATACTATCCGTATTTCTAAAATCGCACTGCACAGACATCGCATGTGATTTGCACTGTATTGCGGTGCGAATCACATGCGATCTCGCACAGCGCACTAATGTGAACCAGCCCTAAGCTCATTCAGCCTTACTGGGTGCAATTCTAAAAAGTGAGAAATCCACCCCTCCCCCACATAACACATCCTGGTAATGTAAAGGATCAGCTGCACTCAGACACACACACACTGCAATATAACAATAATAAGATCACTCGAGCTTCTACTCTGCCCAGCTCTGACTAAATACATCTCCCCTAATCAGTTGTCTATGTATATTCTGCTGGCTGTTTACTGCAGCATACATTTCCTCGTTAACCTGATCTGTGGATCACACCCCATGATGAGAAACATCCAGTCAAAACACAGGAAAGGCAGCCAATCCTGGGAGAGCTGGAGGGGAGGGGGATGTGAATTGTAAACTTCTTACACAGGATGTGCAGGTCTAAAGCTAGTGCACGAGATATGTAAATAACCTGTTACTCGAAGCAAGGGGGCAGAATGGACAAAGGCTCTTCTCTGTGTCTGTTTTATCTCACTGAAAAAGAAAAAAAAAAAAAAGAGGATTGCTCAGAGCTGGATTAACTCTGTGTGGCAAGACTGGGCTCAAATGATAGGAAATCTTATACTCTACATTGTGACAGCAAAAAAAAATACATTTTCGGGTTTACATCCACTTTAAGTGTTTAAGACGTAGACTTTTCCCACTTAACTTATCCACGCCGCAGGACTGCTGAGATCAGACTGTACCTATCTTCACCTCTCACGGCGGGTAGTGTTGTGCCAACCTTCAGGGGTATGGGTTCCTACTTAAAGGAGACCTCTTCCCTGGGCCTTGTAAAAGACTCTGCCAGAAAACTTTTGCGCGTTTTAAATTGCGAAAGTGCTGGATCCCAGAGCCCAGTCCTCCAAAGAGAGGCTTGGGTGCCATCCATTTGGCGTAATTAATAAGCACTTTGGATGGACCTGGCGGCATAGCTCCTTGACCCCCGAGGGGATTTCAACAGAGCTCCTTCTTAGCACATCTTTCTCGTGCCCTTAACCTTAGACACTGGCAAAAAAAACTGAGGTACTTCCCTTATGGGAGGGGTTATATAGAGGGAAACTTGTCTTCATTGGTTGTGCCAGTGTCCAATCACCTGTGGTGAACTATACAACCCACTATGTAATGACTTAGGCTCTGTGTCCCGTGGTGTACGATAAAGAAAATTAACTAAACCTAGAATTTCAGGGGATCTGCAGACAACAGAGCAACATGGTACAGAGATATAATCTTTTTGGACCTCAGAGAAACCGATCCGTGTCTCTTGGAGTTACAGGGCAATGAACAATGAGAAGTCCTGAACAACGCTCTTAAAGCGGAGTTCCGCCGGAAAAAAAAAATATTAAAAGCCAGCAGCTTCAAATACTGCAGCTGCTGACTTTCAATATTAGGACACTTACCTGTCCTGGAGTCCAGCGACGTCCGCAGCAGAGGACAAGCAATCGCTCGTCACTCTGCTGCACCCACCGCATTCCTCGGTGAGGGAACCAGGAAGTGAAGCCTTGCGGCTTCACTGCCCAGTTCCATACGGCGCATTCGCGAGTCGCGCTGCGCCGTTCTGACTGGTCCTCCTGTGAACACTACGGGTATTCTGCGGGAAGTGACGTGCTTCCCGCAGATTTCCCGCAGAGAGGACTCCCGGAAGTGGGTGCAATTACCTGTCTTAGACAGGTATCTGCACCCCCATCCCCCCTGAAAGGTGTCAATTGTGACACCGGAGGGGGGGGAGGGTTCCGATGAGCGGAAGTTCCACTTTAGGGTGGAGCTCCGCTTTAAGAAAAAGCCAATGGTCTCTGAAACAATATACTAAAAGCAAAGATGTGACACTTAAAATACTGGTCCAGAGCATACTGTAGGAAGGGGAAGCCCCGAGAGTCACACCAGGTTAAAATATGCCTCCCATGTTAAGTATAGACCTTGTAAAAAATAGGCTTTTTGGCTTCTAACATTGTGGGAATCACAGATTCAGAGATGCCCTTGTTCCCTTAGAACTCGAGCTTCAACAGCCATGCTGTTAAACCCAGCAATCCTTAAGAAGCATGATAGATCAGTGCTGGAGACAGAAGATCTAGACAATCTGAAAGACCCTAGGGGACGTGTTCAAGGAGTTTTATCAAACTGGATTACCTCACATGCCTGTGCTAGTCCGGAGCAATGAGAAATACCGGAAAACCCTGCATCTCGATCTTGTGGATCCTGTGAATCGGATGAGAAGTTTTTAAGGGAGGAAAAGCATAGATCAATGGTGTGCTGATCCCACATAGCAACCAGAGCACCCACTCCTTCCGCTAGAGGATAGATACCTGGACCTAGAGACCAATCTGTTCAGGTTGTTAAAGTAATATTAAAAGGCAACAGTTTAAAAAAAAAAAAAAAAAAAAAAACAGGTCATACTTACTGCTCTGTGCAACAGTTTTGCACAGAGCAGCCCCGATTCCCCTCTGAAGAGGATGCATGAAGGTCAAAAACTTCTGGCCTTTAGAACCGCATTAAACCTTGAGGCCAGTACATCCTGTATCCCCAACTATGACAGATCCTGGAAAAACCCTGGGTCTGGGGACCACTTCCCCAGGTCCAAACACTGCAAGCTGAGGAAGTCTGCCTTCTAATTGTCTACACCAGGGCTGTAAATGGCAGACAAAACTGGAAGATAAGGTTCTGCCCAAGATCGGATTCACAACTCCTCTTCCTGAGGTAAGACTTTCTGTTCTCAACTGATGGTTTGTGTACACATTTTGTGACACTAACTAAATCCTAGACAACATCCTAGACTAGACAACCCCACAGATCGGATAGTCCTATGCTGCAGAGACAGCCAATTCGAACAAAGCTCCAGGATGTTGATCCAAAGATGAGATTTCTTTGATGTCCAAGTGCCCTGCACCATCATGATGCCAAGGTCACTTTCCAAGCCCAACAGTCTGCCATCCACTGAGAGGATCTTCCCAAATGCAAAAATAAAAACATTTAAAAATGGAAGCCGATTGGTTTCTATGCAGAGCTGCAACATATTTTGCACTTTCCAGTTTTAGTAAGTCCAGCCCAGAGTCCAAACAAATTTGTGTCAAACAGATCAGTCTGTCCAAGTCAGAAATGAACAGACTTGTTCCATAATGACAGAATGCAGAACCTGTGAGTGTGACATCTGAATTGGACAGAATTACTCTGGAAGTGGAAAGTTAAATTTCTTCTGGGTGAAAAAATTTTTTGGGAGTCATGTCTAGGTCTAGACCCAGATACTCAATGAGCTGGTTCAAGCACTGAAGTCTGGAAGTCAAGGCTACATTATTTAATTGAATCTATGTCAAGTGTTTCCTCAACAGCAGTTCATCTGAGTATCAAAAATGCAGCAGGGGTAGGTCTGGTACATGCACATTAGTGAACACCTGTGGTGCACAAGCAAGTCCAAGTGGGAGGGCCACAAACAAAGTGCAGAGAAAACCACAGCAAAACTTAGGAAACGCTGGTGCACTAGAAATATGGCAATATACGGCACTAGTCCCTGATGTCCAAGATTCGGGGAAGTCATTTGATGAAGGTAGGTGATGACCTGGTGTATTCCATACAGTATTTCTGAATTCAAATAGAAAGATATTCAGTGCTTTGAGATCTAAAACAGAGTTGGGGGTAAAAGACCGAAAACTATTCTGCCATCAGAACTAGGACAATGACACACAACCTGATCCAAAACACCTGAGAGAACTACCTGGAGGAGTTACCGTATATACTCAAGTATAAGCCGAGTTTTTCAGCAAATTTTTTTGTGCTGAAAGTGCCCCCCTCGGCTTATACTCGAGTCTGTGTCAATCTTCAACTTTGTGCGCCTGATCCCGGCCATCCGTAGGTCCCCTGGACCCCAAACTTCGCACACATGTAGCCCAACTCTTCCTCTACAAGTGTGCAAAGTTTGTTGTCCAGGGGACCTACGGCCGGGGAGCACCGATTTTTCAAATCCGGGCACCCCTTCCATAGACTCCTATGTTAAACGTCAGTCTAGTCACACAGCGCCGGAGATCAGGTAGGGAGAATGGGCACAGTGGGGCACAGTGAGGCATGGACACAGTGAGGCATGGACACAGTGAGGCATGGACACAGTGAGGCATGGGCAAAGTGAGGCATAGGCAAAGTGAGGCATAGGCAAAGTGAGGCATAGGCAAAGTGAGGCATAGGCAAAGTGAGGCATAGGCAAAGTGAGGCATAGGCAAAGTGAGGCATAGGCAAAGTGAGGCATAGGCAAAGTGAGGCATAGGCAAAGTGAGGCATAGGCAAAGTGAGGCATGCAGATGGACACCATAGGCTTATACTCGAGTCAATAAGTTTTCCCATTGTTTTGTGGTAAAATTAGGTGCCTCGGCTTATATTCGGGTCGGCTTATACTCGAGTATATCTGGTAATCTGTGCAGTGATACAAAGGTTGGAAGGGATAAAATAAGGATGGGGCTGAGAGTGAAACTATAGCTTGTACCACCTGGAAACCACTTTTCACACCTAAGAACTTAAGATGCACATTTTCAAAAAGTGTCCGCAAAGTTTAATAACTTTGGGCTGCAGACATAACAAGCAGACAGAGCCTAGCTTGAATATTGACTTGGAAGATGACAATGAGGAGCAGCAAAATTGACTTTTCTTAACCTCTAGTGATAGGTGAGCTTTCACTTTAGGTTTCTTTGGAAAGACCGTTGCGCCTGCCACCAGGATGGAATCTGTGAAAAATCCATCGTAAAAAAAGTCATGCAGATCAATCACTTCTCAGATGCAGCATCCAACGCATTAACCACAGTCCTGTACATGGGTAACAAAAAAGACCAATTCGGGAGAAGAGACAGGAAACCTCCAGCAGCCTGTCACAACTGTAACCTAAAGCCAAACCCATTTGCTCCACACATCATATATTCTCGAAATCAACTACAGAATTGACCAGATCTCTTTGATAAGGACACCAGTCAGTCAGAGCTGGGAGAAGCAAAGTCACAGCTAAGAAGGATGAAGAGCAAGACGGGACGAGAGAACAGAGCTCTGGAGAGGGCTTACAACCACGCATCAGTTGGGTCCCCTAAAGAAAGGTGCATCTTCTATGAGAATGGTGGTTGCTTTGTTAAAGTGGGACACTGTCTGAACCTCAGTGTATGAAGACCACTTTTAACAAAGTATTTTTCTTTTTCGTACATCACGGGACACAGAGCGACTTAGTCATTACTAATGGGTTATATAGATTACCTTCAGGTGTTGGCACTGGCCAATTCCAAACCGGAAGTACCCTCCCCTATATAAGCCCCTCCCATCCGGGAGCACCTCAGTTTTTTGCCAGTGTCTAAGGTGTTGGCCAAAGAGTAACATGTGTTTTCACTGGGCTTGCGTACAGGTTCTTTGGGCCTTAGTAAGCTGTTCCGGATCCCACCAAAAAAGCTTCATAGCTAAACGGTCGGTACCCGGGCCTTGCAGCAGAAGAGCAAGGTTTTGCCTGTAATGCCTCTCTTAGGAGGGCTGGACCCTGGGATCCAGAGCTCTGGTCATACCCACGACCAAGATGTTGTCTGTGCAGGGTGCTATACAGGTCCAGGGGAGTGGAATCCTTGGGAACCCGGTCCCTGAAGGTTTAATTACAATGCCTGCCGTGATAGGTGAAGTTTGGACTTCTGTGGACCAAACAAAGTCCTGCGGCGGGGATCAGGTAAGTGGGGGCCCCCAGGAACTTGGTTCTATTGGGGGACCCCAAGCCTAATTTGTCTGTCTGTTACCTAACGGTATTCCCGCTAAATATCTGTGTTTGCCTGTAACTACTGAAAATGTAAAATTTTAATAGTAGTCAAGAAAAAAAAAGGGGGGGGGGACCGCGGTACCTGTGTTAAACCACTAGAGGCCGCTGTAGTCCATTTTTCTTGTCATGTGGATCTTTGGTTTTTCAAGTCAAAAGATCCAGGCAGTTGGTAAGTTTCTCTGTGGGAATCCACTTCCTCTGCCGTGTTGCTGCGCTCATCCACCGCACAGGCCCTCCGGCAAAAAGGGCCCTGGCTCCTAGTCCTGTTTGATTTCGAAAAGGGCGCCAATGGCGCACGGGCGCGTGCACGCGCCTCCTATGAAAAAAAAGGGGCGGGGCGGGTGGATGACGCTCGATGCGCGCTGCGGCGCTTCTGCGCATGTGCAGGCGTCCCAGCATGGTTAAAAGACACAGTACAAGTGTCAGCTGGATGCAAACAGAGCTAGCAACAAACAGTGGCACACAGAGGCGGTTGATGCAGGCATCCCCATAGAAAGGCACTTTAGTGGACACCAGCTGGCATATAGCAGCAACTGTGTTAGACTATTACCAGCAAAAATTGGTGTATGACGACGGGAATACCTCAGCTTTGTGCTTAAAGGATATGTCGTCCAGACGCTCCGGAAATAGGTCTTCCAGGAAGCCAAAGGGGTCTCCATCGGGCTCTGAGGATATTGGGCATGCTTGTACTGCACCAATCTCCCCTGAGAATTCAGAGGTCAGTAGCCGTAGAAACCCCGCAGGAATGCCTGGTGCTGCGGCTGTCCCCAGTCCACCTGCTCCTGTATATATAACAGAGGAGGTTTTATCCTCAACTCTGGGAGGATTGGAAGAGAGATTAACAGCATTGATCGCTGCTTCCCTGTCACAGGAAAAGCGCGTCCGATCTCCGTCTCCCCCTTCAGAGTGCCTGTTAGTGGAGGAACAGCCCCACACAGAGATCGACCTACCTGAAGGGGATCAGGATGAGGTTGATTCAGTTATGGAGGAATCAACAGTGGAAGAACCTTTCTCAGCATCTCAGGCTGAAAGATTATGGGTTCAGTCTCTGACTAACATGGTCCGATCAGCATTTAAAATGCCTCTGGCGGAACCACCATCCACTACGGTTTCCTCGCTGGGGTCGCTAAAAGCTCCCCAGGCTGTCTGTTCCTTCCCAATCCACCCTTTATTAGAGGGGCTTATTTACCAGGATTGGGAGCATCCTGATAAAATATTTGCTCCCCCCAAGAGATTTCCGGTGATCTATCCCATGGAGGATAAGTTCATAAAAAAATGGAGGGTCCCTACAGTGGACGCAGCCATCTCTTCTGTTAACAAATCACTGACATGTCCAGTAGATAATGTTCCAATGTTCAAAGACCCAATAGATAAAAAATTGGAGTCTTTACTAAAATCTGCTTTCTCTACAGCAAGCATGGTGACACAACCTGCGGTAGCAGCGATTGGAGTCTGCCAAGCAGTGAAAGATCAGTTGAAACAAGTCTTAAGGGACTTACCAGATCAGCAGGCTCTTGCCCTAGCTGACCTGCCTAGAGCCTTGTGTTTTGCGGTGGACGCCATAAAGGATACAATCCAACAGGCCTCCCGCTTTACGCTGTCTATAGTACATATGCGTAGGCTTCTGTGGCTCAAAAACTGGTCTGCTGAAGCTCCCTGTAAAAAACTGCTGGTTAGCTTCCCATTTCATGGAGAACGCTTATTTGGAGAAGATCTGGACAAATATATCCAGAAAATTTCTGCCGGTAAAAGTTCACTCTTACCGGTTAAGAACAAGGGTAGAAGTCCTTCTTTTAAGAGGCCTACTTCTCCAGTCCCGGGCACATCGGCTGTGAAGCAGTTCCGACGGCCTCCGCGGTCAAATTCAGGGGGCAGAAATCAGGGACAATCACAGGGTAACAAGAAGCCCTGGATCAAGAGAGGTACAAAACCTCCCCCCAAGGCATGAAGCGTTGCCCCCACTCAATCGGGTGGGGGGAAGACTTCAGTTGTTCACAGAGACCTGGCGGGACACCATCAGAGACAGATGGGTGCTCTCCGCAGTAAGTCTGGGATACAAGCTGGAGTTAAAAGGCACTCCTCCTGCCCAATTTATGAGGTCAAACGTGCCAAGAGATCCCCAGAAGAGAGGATCCCTCCTTCTGGCACTAGAACAACTATTGCTCCAAGGTGTAATCATGAAGGTTCCCCTGGAAGAAAGCGGATTCGGGTTTTACTCGAACCTTTTCACAGTCCCCAAACCAAATGGGGACGTGAGGCCCATATTAAATCTAAAAGGGCTAAATAAGTTCCTAAATATCAGGACTTTTCGGATGGAGTCGATCCGTTCGGTGGCCACCGCCCTACAAGGGCAGGAGTGGTTAGCCTCGATCGACATAAAGGATGCTTATCTGCATATTCCCATCTGTCCGGCCCACCAGAAATTTCTACGCTTTGCAGTAGAAGGGCGCCATTTTCAGTTCAGAGACTTACCTTTCGGTCTGGCCACAGCACCACGAGTGTTCACAAAAATTCTGGCCCCATTATTGGCCAATCTAAGAACACAGAGTGTAACGATAATGGCATATCTAGACGACCTGCTACTAATAGACCACTCAGTGGAAAAGCTGGAAGTAGCTATTCACAAGACAATCAAGTATCTGGAATATCACGGTTGGATTATCAACAGGGACAAGTCAGCTCTAAGACCAGTCAAAAGTCTGGAATACTTAGGGCTAAGGCTGGATTCAAATCAGAGAAAGATTTTCTTACCTCCAGAGAAGGTGTCGTCTTTAAAAGATTTGACCCACTTAGTGGGTACAAAAAGAAAACCATCCATACGCCTCTGCATGAGGCTGCTGGGAAAAATGGTGGCTTCATTCGAAGCGGTACCCTACGGTCAATTCCATTCAAGGAATTTGCAAAGGGCCATACTGTCAGCCTGGAACAAAAAAGTTCAGGCTTTAGACTTACCAATGTCCCTGTCCCCTTCCGTTCGCAAGAGCCTCCATTGGTGGTTGGTGCCCCAGAATCTGGAAAAAGGGAAACCCTTCAGTCCGGTTTCTTGGAAGGTAGTCACTACAGATGCCAGCCTCATAGGCTGGGGGGCAGTACTGGAGCAATGGTCTCTCCAGGGCAAGTGGTCAGAAGCAGAAAAGGCCCTGCCCATCAATCTCTTAGAGATACGACCAGCCCGGTATGCCCTAGTAGCATGGACATCCAAACTCCAAGGGTCCCCTGTCAGAATTCAATCAGACAATGCCACAGCAGTGGCATATATCAATCACCAGGGTGGCACCAGGAGTCCTGCAGCCCAGAGGGAAGCAAATTGCATCCTGGAGTGGGCAGAAAAATATGTCCCAGCCATATCCGCGGTTTTCATCCCAGGAGTGGAAAATTGGAGAGCGGACTTTTTAAGTCGCCAACAATTATGCCCGGGGGAATGGTCTCT
Source organism: Rana muscosa (assembly GCA_029206835.1). Lineage (NCBI taxonomy): Eukaryota > Metazoa > Chordata > Amphibia > Anura > Ranidae > Rana > Rana muscosa. The sequence continues at coordinate 352,645,739 of CM055127.1, read as the reverse complement.
TCACCCCGAGGTTTTCCAGGCAATATGCCAGCGGTGGGGAACACCGGATGTAGATCTGCTAGCATCCAGATTCAACGCAAAGGTGGACAGATTTGTGTCTCGCACAAGGGATCCTCTAGCTTGCGGCTCGGATGCCCTAGTGTTCCCTTGGGATCAGTTCAAGCTGATATATGCATTCCCACCGCCACAATTGTTACCGCGATTACTCCGCAGAATCAGGGTAGAAAAGAAACCAGTGATTCTGGTGGCTCCAGCGTGGCCCCGAAGGGCATGGTACGCGGAGATTGTAAAAATGTCAGTGAGGAGTCCTTGGACCCTCCCACATCGTCCGGACCTGCTGTCGCAGGGACCGATATATCACCCTTCCTTACCAGCCCTAGGTTTGACGGCCTGGCTATTGAAGCCCACATTCTGAAAAAGAGAGGGCTCTCTAATTCTGTGGTATCTACCATGATCAATGCCAGGAAGCCGGTATCCAGGCAGATCTATTATAGGATCTGGAAAGCGTACATTAAGTGGTGTGAGGCCAAGAAATGGCATCCACGTAAGTACGTGATAGGGAGGATTTTGGACTTCCTACAGTGGGCTGTAGATAGGAAGCTGGCCTTGAGTACTATCAAGGGTCAGATTTCGGCCTTGTCAATATTTTTTCAAAGGCCCTTGGCTTCGCATTCACTAGTCAAAGCTTTCATACAAGGAGTGATGCGTATTAGCCCTCCGGTTAGTATTCCCATATGTCCTTGGGACTTAAACCTGGTTCTGTCAGTTCTACAGAAACAACCGTTTGAACCATTGCAACACATTTCCTTGGTTCTTCTCACCAGGAAATTGATTTTCTTAGTAGCCGTTTGTTCGGCTAAAAGAGTATCGGAATTAGCCGCCTTGTCCTGTAAGGAGCCATATCTGGTTGTCCATAAGGACAGAGTAGTATTACGTCCTCATCCAGCCTTTCTTCCTAAGGTGGTATCGAGGTTTCATTTGAACCAAGATGTGGTTCTTCCTTCTTTTTTCCCCAAACCTAGCTCGGTAGAGGAAAAGTTATTACATTCCTTGGATGTAGTAAGAGCAGTTAAAGCTTATCTAAAAGCCACTGCTCAGATTCGCAGAACGGATACTTTGTTTATTCTGCCGGAAGGCCCTAAAAAGGGTCAGGCAGCATCAAAATCCACTTTAGCCAAGTGGATTCGACAGGTCATAATACAAGCCTATGGCTTGAGAAAGAGACCGCCTCCGTTCAAAGTTAGGGCGCACTCCACAAGAGCAGTTGGAACTTCATGGGCAGTGCATCACCAGGCCTCCCTGGCTCAAGTATGTAAGGCCGCAACATGGTCTTCGGTACACACGTTTACTAGATTCTACCAGGTAGACGTTAGAAGTCAGGAGGATGTCGCCTTTGGGCGCAGTGTGTTGCAGGCCGCAAAAGATCCTCATGCCTGATGGCGCCCAGCTTATGTATCCCTCCCCTCATTTGGCATTGCTTTGGGACGTCCCATTAGTAATGACTAAGTCGCTCTGTGTCCCGTGATGTACGAAAAAGAAAAAGGGATTTTTATAACAGCTTACCTGTAAAATCCTTTTCTTGGAGTACATCACGGGACACAGAGCTCCCACCCCTCTTTTTGGGACACTTATTGCTTGGCTACAAAACTGAGGTGCTCCCGGATGGGAGGGGCTTATATAGGGGAGGGTACTTCCGGTTTGGAATTGGCCAGTGCCAACACCTGAAGGTGATCTATATAACCCATTAGTAATGACTAAGTCGCTCTGTGTCCCGTGATGTGCTCCAAGAAAAGGATTTTACAGGTAAGCTGTTATAAAAATCCCTTTTTTTAATCACTTCAAGATTTGGCTGCAATGACCAGGCCATTTTTTGCAATACAGCACTGCGTCGCTTTAACTGACAATTGCACGGTCGTGCGGCGCTGTACCCAAACACAATTGACGTTCTTTTTTCCCACAAAGAGCTTTCTTTTGGTGGTATTTGATCACCTCTGCAGTTTATTTTTTGCACTATAAACAAAAGAGCACCAATTTTGAAAAATAAAATAAAAAAACCACACAATATCTTTTAGCTATAATATATTCCCAATTTTTGTTTAACTATTTTTTTCCTCAGTTTAGGCCGATATATATTCCTCTACATATTTTTGGTAAAAAAAAAAAGCGTAAATGTATTGGTTTTCGCAACAGTTATAGCGTCTGAAAAATAGGGGATAGATTTATAGCATTTTTATTATAATTTTTTTTTGCTAGTAAGGACGGTGATCAGCGATTTTTAATCGGGAATGCGATATAGCGGCGGACAGATCGGACACTTGACACATTTTTGGGAGCAGTAACAAGGGGTTAACACTAGGGGGCGATCAAGGGGTTAACTGTGTCCCCTAGGTGTGTTCTAACTTTGGGGGGGGGTGACTGACTAGGAGGAGAGAGATCAGTGTTCATCAGAGATCGGTGTTCATCAGTCTCCTCTCCCCTGAGAACCAGGATCTGTGCGTTTACAAACACAGATCCCGGTTTTCGCTGTTACGAGCGATCACAGGTTCCTGGCAGTCATCACGCCCGCCGGGCAATCGCATTAGCGGTGCGCACACGCCCCCTTATTGGTCAAAAGGCAAAGCAACGCAAGGTGACATCGTTTCGCCCAGGGGAGCCAACCTGCCGCAGTAAAACTGCAGCGGCTGGTCGGGCAGGGGTTAATCGAACATAAGACTAATAAGCACTTGGGGGGAGCAAAGGCCTTGTCCGATCTCTGCAGAGGAAGACTTGGTACAGCAGGTGCACTGGGAAAGTCTTGGCGGTCGTAGGGACTCTAAGGATCCCAGACTGGAAACAGCAATCACAAAAGCAATGGGCAGATTCTCTAGCTTTAAAATGGAGTACATCCAGTCAACAAGACCCAAGATGGTCTCTTTCAATTTGGAAATAACAGCAGATGACTGTTGTCCCAGAGCCGATACGAGTGTTAGCTTGTGTGCCCTGTGTCTAGAACAAAAATGCTGCAACCATGTGGCAGTATGGCAACCAAAAACGCAGCATATTTGAAACAGGGCTTCAAGTACTTAGAAAAACCAATTGCTTGTAGCTGGTGAGTGGTAAATGGCCAAAGGTGACTGCAGTCACTGTAGGCTGACAGCAGCAACAGAAAAAAAAGACTGGAGTTCCACTGCAAAGCAAAAGTAGCAGTGGGGAGATACTTCCTCAAAGTTGAATGGCAGGAAATAGTATGGATCATGTGAAAAATTAACGCCTTTAATGTGAATACCCCGGTAACCCGTTTCATAGTAGAATCGGGGAAAACAAATAGAAAAAAAAAACCCACCAAAGGCAAATGAATAACCATTTGTTTTATTACTTGAAATTTCCTTATATGGGGGATAATGAGGGCTTTTAATCTATTGTCTGGCTTCAGGGATACATTACCAGAGCATTGACTGCCAGTACCTTTTCAAAGCATTAATCTTCTCAAGCTTGCATTTTTTACAGGATTTATCTGAAGAAAAAAAGAAATGTATCAAGAACAATTTGTACAGCATTACACCAGGTAAATACATGGACAGTTCCTTTACACAGTCTGATTTAAAACACTAAAATTTAAGTTAGCAAGGGGTAGATCACCCTTAAATAAAATGGAGTTTAACATATAGTACCCGGTAGCTGGACCTTTTCACAAGTTTTCCAAATATACTGGTGTAAAAGATTATATGCTTCAGGCTGCTTTTTGTTTTCTGTGCATCTAAAAAAAAGGACCCATTTTCATATGTGCAATTTAGACCCATTTCACACTGGGGCCACGGGCCCGTTTGCTTTACCGCTGTTTAAGCAGTGCTTTTCGGAAGCACTGCCCATACATTGTAATGGGCAGGGGCGTTTTGGGAGCGCTGTATACATCACTCCCTGCCCAGGTGTGAAAGCACAGATTGCAATGAATGGGAGGCAGTTTTCAGGTGCTTTACAGGCACTATTTCTAGTGCTAAAACAGCTATAAAAAAACTGCCTCAATGTGAAAGGGGTCTTAAAATTACAGTTTTAATCTTTTAAGCCACACAGTTGTATGTATATTGCCACACATTCTCCAATGTGCTTAATAATTGATTTTCATGTTTTCTTACAGCAGAAATGTGGGGAGTAGGGGAGAAGGCAAGAATAAAAAGCCCAACTTGTCCCTGACCAAAGTGCATTTTATATGCAGATTCACGTGCATTGATGTGCATTACTAAGCTCTATAAAAAGGTGTATTGCTCCAAAAAAAAATTCCATGTCATTCTTTACCACTTAACGGCCACCCTCCTATAGCAGCCTATAGCAGATTTATTGCTACAGGCTAGCTAGCCAATCTGTGAAGAAACACGTATATATTCGCGATTCTGCACTTCCGCATAGGGGCGCGTTGCCTCTGCTGTGATTAGTCAGGAGGAGAGACAGCGAGGAGAGCACAGCAGGAATGTGGTAGACTTTGTTTCCTGGCAAATCGCCTTACGTGTTACGTCACAAGACTTCATCTCCCTGATTAAGCCATGTGACCGTGACGCACCGTGTAGGGCGCAAGCAGAGGCAGACGCGGACCGGAAGAGACGTCATATGGAAGTAAAGCCCGGGAATGTTTGTATTTGAAGTGATTTTAAGTAAGTGCATTTTTGTTCTTAATACAGTTTATATTAATCAACATACTGCACCACAAGAGGCTTTTTGGTATTCCCCATATATATGTGCAGAGCATTATGGCAACATGAATAAAACAAACAGTCTTAAATGCATCATGCTCCCACTATCACTGGAATCCTAAGGAAATTCAAAGGAGAGCGCCCTAGAGGTACAGAGAGGGAAGAAGATGTGACTATCACCAAGATCTGGGAGGATTATCATATACAGCAGGGTTATGCAATTAGCAGATCTCCAGCTGTTGCAAAACTACAAGTCCCATGAGGCATAGCAAGACTCTGACAGCCACAAGCATGACACCCAGAGGCAGAGGCATGATGGGACTTGTAGTTTTGCAACAGCTGGAGGTCCGCTAATTGCATATCCCTGATATACAGTCTATGCTATATGACATCACCCTGGGGGTGAGAGTCCTGTGAGCAGAAAGGTGGCACATATCGGATGGAGTTTCTAAGGCACCTACTTGGGTGTTGACAATTTTACGAAACATACCGCCACTAATGGGATTTATCGCACAATTGAATTATACAGACTTATCACATTGGATTGGGATTATGTTATGGATGCATTTTATGGTACAAGATGAAGCTTTATTGAACTATATAAGGGTTCACGGGCACTTATCACTTTAGTGGGCTACTACATTATTTCATTGTATTATGTACATTTGCACTTCAGTATAGTTAAGTGGTGCAGCATCAAATACATCCTTCATTTTTTACCTTGAGAATTGTGTGGGAACACACACACAGATGAGTGTGTGTGGTGTATATATATATATATATATATATATATATATATATATATATATATATATATATATATATATATATACACACATTCATATACACATACAGTATATCTCTCTCTATAATAGAGATTATATATACACACACATATTTTTTATATATATATATATATATATATATATATATATATATATATATATATCGCGCCATCTACCTGTATATAAATATATTTTTAGACCTGTACGATTGTTACAAGATCGCGATCTCGATTCAACCCACACAAGCTTATCGCCATTCCACGAGCGGGCGCAATTTTGAAACTGGACCTGTTGGGTATCAATTTACTCGGCGTAACTTTTTCATTGTTTTTTATTGAATTGCTCCTCTGTTTAACACCTTATTAACCCTTAATTTACTCTAATCAGCCTTATTTCCCTTCTCCACACCTTATTCTCCTCCTCGATTATTTTCCCTTTTTTTGTTTATTTACTAGGGAAGCACTGAATGGGTTTTTTGGTACCGAAACCGATAATCAATCTTGATTGATCCCGAAAACCGAAAAGGCTAGAAACTGATATATGCTTTTTAAAAAATATTTTTATACATAGAGATGGCCAGAGACTGGGGCCACGGTAGAGGAGATGGCCAGAGACTGGGGCCACGGTACAGGAGATGGCCAGAGACTGGGGCCACGGTACAGGAGATCAATGCAGCCTCACCTGTGTCCCCAGTTGAGCAGCCTGTGTGTCCCCAGTTGAGCAGCCTGTGTGTCCCCAGTTGAGCAGCCTGTGTGTCCCCAGTTGAGCAGCCTGTGTGAACCCAGTTGAGCAGCCTGTGTGAACCCAGTTGAGCAGCCTGTGTGAACCCAGTTGAGCAGCCTGTGTGAACCCAGCTGAGCAGCCTGTGTGAACCCAGCTGAGCAGCCTGTGTGAACCCAGCTGAGCAGCCTGTGTGAACCCAGCTGAGCAGCCTGTGTGAACCCAGCTGAGCAGCCTGTGTGAACCCAGCTGAGCAGCCTGTGTGAACCCAGCTGAGCAGCCTGTGTGAACCCAGCTGAGCAGCCTGTGTGAACCCAGCTGAGCAGCCTGTGTGAACCCAGCTGAGCAGCCTGTGTGAACCCAGCTGAGCAGCCTGTGTGAAACCAGTTGAGCAGCCTGTGTGAACCCAGTTGAGTAGCCTGTGTGAACCCAGTTGAGCAGCCTGTGTGTCCCCAGTTGAGCAGCCTGTGTGTCCCCAGTTGAGCAGCCTGTGTGTCCCCAGTTGAGCAGCCTGTGTGTCCCCAGTTGAGCAGCCTGTGTGTCCCCAGTTGAGCAGCCTGTGTGTCCCCAGTTGAGCAGCCTGTGTGTCCCCAGCCGCAGGGAACACACAGCTATTGAAATGAAAGCGGTTATGTTCCCGGCGCTGTAATCACCAGGCGGCAGCGGCACTCCTCTCCCACGACACTCCCGTAATGGGCGGCACCAGGGGTGGGGGTGGAGCCCCGCCCCATTTTCGGCACCAGTATCGGCCTAATTTCTCTTTCGGCTTTTTGCCGAAAGAGCCATTATCGGCCGATATGTTTCGGTGGCCGAAATTCCGGTGCATCCCTATTTACTTTATAAACTATAATCAAAACTTTTTTTTTTTTTTTGGTTTGCTTTGTTCATTAATATTTTTACACCTTTAACATAGATTTACACGTTTACACGAAAAAAAGCGCAAAATAAAAAAATATATGTATTGTTTAATACATTTTAATACATTTTAACTTTTCAATGCTTTGTACCATTGCTGACAGCTGAAGTGTAAACAAAAAACTTGCAGTCGGTATCGGTAATTGGTATTGGCGAGCACTAAACAGAGACCCTAACAATGGTAATTTTTTTTCTTTACACATTAAAGAAATGTAGAAAAAAAAATAGGATTTTTTTTTGTACTCACCGTAAAATCCTTTTCTCTGACGTCCATGGACTGACACAGCATTTTAAATCTTGACAAAGTGGGTTATGTTCCTGCTCATAGGAGAAGACTAGGCAGAATGTTAGACGTTTTAACATACATTCCCTTACCAGAGTTGAACAGCCCCGCTCAGGGGGCGGTCCCTCCGGACATAACCCTCCTACCTGCAGCAAGCAGCCTCAGTTCGTATTAAAGCAGTACAAACTCAAAAAAGGAGGGGTGGGTGATGCGTCAGTCCATGGACGTCAGAGAAAAGGATTTTACGGTGAGTACAAAAAAAATCCTATTTTCTCTTACCGTCCAAGGACTGACACAGCATCTTCAATCTTGACAAAGTGGGACATCCCAAAGCAGTGTCAAAGAACGAGGGGTGGGAACAAAGGGAAAAAAACAAACTTCACCCCAAACAAGCAGAGCTCCTCAACGGAGGAGTTGCAACTTTAAACAGCCGCCTGCAAAACCTTGCGGCCGAAGGAAGCATCACAAGATCGGCGTACCAAGGACGCTGAGGCCAATCTGGAGCGATGAGAATTACCGGAATCCTCTCGGCATCCACCGTGCGAAGCAATCGAGGAAGCAGCATCAGTGGAGGATGGGCATAAATCAGCCGATACCGACCCCACCAACGCATCTGTCGCGTCTGCCCAGGGATCCCTGGACCTGGCCATGAATCTCGACACCTTGCGATTGAGTCGAGAGGCCAGGAGGTCCACATCCGGCGTGCCCCACCTCCGGCAAAGGAGTTGAAACACCCCCGGATGCAAGGACCATTCCCCCTGGTCCAAAATCTGGCGGCTCAGACAGTCCGCCTGCCAGTTGTCTACTCCTGGAATGTAAACGGCTGACAGAGCCGGCACGCTTCTTTCCGCCCACCTTAGGATATGAGCGACCTCGGACGCCGCAGCTGAGCTCAGAGCTTCCCCCTGATGGTTGACATAAGCCACCGCCGTGGCGTTGTCCGATTGGATCCCTGCAGTCGCCTCGACCACGAGGAGAGGCACAGTTTGATTGCCCGGAGTTCCAGGACATTGATCAGCAGACGGGACTCGTCTGGAGACCAGAGCTCTTGGGCTGACAGAACTCCCCAGACTCCGCCCCAGCCCGAAAGACTGGCGTCCGTTGTGATCACAGCCCATTGACCAAAGGGCCGGGGAACTCAGCCATCACATCAGGGATGCCCTGACCTTTTGTAAGACTCGAGTGTGGAATTGGGCATACGGTACCGCCTCAAAGGAAGCCACCATAAGTCCCAGGACCCTCTTGCAAAAACGGAGTGACGACCATTTGCGGGACCGTCAGCACCCGTACCGCAGATTGAAGAGTCTGTAACTTGTCTAAGGGTAGAAATACCTCAGAGGAGTCCAGGATCAATCCTAGGTATTCCAGACGCTGAGTCGGAACCAGGACCGACTTCTGAATGTTCATCAGCCAGCCGAATTCTCGGAGGGCCTGACTGGCTATCACCACATTTTCCTCGAATTCTGAGCCAGAGTCTGCTCTCAGAAGAAGATCGTCTAGATAGCCCACGATAGCAATGCCTCGCTGTCTCAGCAAAACTAGAATCGGGGCAAGCACCTTGGTGAAAACCCACGGTGCTGACGCCAAACCAAAGGGAAGAGCCACAAACTGATAGTGGTCTTCGCCTATCGCGAAGCGCAGAAACTTCTGGTGACCCGCGCAGATTGGGACATGCAAGTAGGCGTCCTTGATGTCGAAGGATGCCAGAAAATCCCCCGGATGGAGCGCAGCAATCACCGAGCGAATGGATTCTATACGGAATTTCCGAACCTTCACAAAGGCATTTAGGGCCTTAAGATCCAGAATTGGACGGACTCCGTCCTTTGGGACCACAAAACAGATTCAAATAAAATCCCTGAAACCTCTCCTTTGATGGCACCGGCACAATTACTTCGCACCTCAGCAAGTCCTGCACTGCCCCCAACAGGGCAGCCCGACACGCTGCAAGGATAGAGAGATTTGAGTGAAAGAATCTGTCTGGTGGCCAGGAAAGGAACTCTATCCTGTACCCCGACGTAACCAACCTCGCATACCCACCGGTCGGAGATCCACCGATCCGCGAACCTGAAAACTTGTTCCCCCCACACCAGAGTCGGGCGGGGGCAAGACTTAATGCGGTGGCGGGCTTGGTTAGCTTACGCATCCAGGGACGCTTCTGTCCCCCAGCCACACCCTTGTCAGTCCGGGAGAATTTTTCCCCGGGATTTGACCGGACGAAAAAACCTCTTCTGAGTGGGAAAGGAAGGACTCGGCTTACGGCGCAGCTCCTTCGCCTTAGGAGGCTGAGGAAGAAGGGTGCTCTTACCCCCCATGACATTTTTAATGTTGCCATCCAGGGAAGCGCCAAATAGCCTTCCGCCCCTTGAAAGGCAAATCTGTTAGGAGCTTCTTAGAGGCCAGGTCAGCTGACCAGCATTTCAACCAGATTAGGCGACGCAAAACAACCGCAGACACTGAGGCCCTAGATATTAGGGGGGCAACGTCCATAGTGGCATCGCACACATACACCAGGCCCTGTACCATTTGGTCTGCCAGTATAATGCATTTCGGAGGAAGATTATGCTCCTACACATACTGGTGCATAAGCTTCGCCCATTCCGTGAGTCACCAGGGTCACCGCTACAAGAGGACGCAGCGCGGATCCCAGCATGGTGAACATGGCTCTGCTCACCATTTCCGACTTCCTATCCGTAGGGTCCTTAAAAGCAGGGGTCCCCTCAACCGGGAGACTATATTCAACCGGGAGACGGGGGGGGGGGGTCGACCACCGGAGGAAGGAAAGGCCCATTTTTTAATCAGGATGTCCTCAAAGGGGTACCCTAACCGCCAGATGCTGCGAGGCCGCAAAGGTCTTCTGTGGTTTGTCACAAACCTGGTCTATGAATCTGTCAAAAAAAGGTGTATAGGGAAAAACCTTTTTAGAAGGCTTAGCTTGAAAATAACCAAAAAGGAGACTGACTCCACCACAGGTTCCTCAGCCGCAGCATCCAGCTTGAGAGTGTCCCTCACAGCATCAATGATTTCACTAACAAGTGTCCTGTCATGTACTGACCCAGATAAGGAGTCTTTCTCACAAGGAATGTCCTGGTCAAAAATATAAAAAATAGGATTTTTATAACAGCTTACCTGTAAAATCCTTTTCTTGGAGTACATCACGGGACACAGAGCGGCATAGTCATTACTATGTGGGTTATATAGATACCTTCAGGTGCTGGCACTGGCAACTTTCAAAACCGGAAGTACCCTCCCCTATATAAGCCCCTCCCATCCGGGAGCACCTCAGTTTTGTAGCAAAGCAATAAGTGTCCCCAAAGAGGGGTGGGAGCTCTGTGTCCCGTGATGTACTCCAAGAAAAGGATATTACAGGTAAGCTGTTATAAAAATCCTATTTTCTTTCTCGTACATCACGGGACACAGAGCGGCATAGTCATTACTATGTGGGATGTCCTAAAGCAATGCCCAATGAGGGGGGGATACACCATACATAAGCTGAGCGCTATCAGACATGAGGATCTTTTGCGGCCTGCAACACACTGCGCCCAAAGGCGACATCCTCCTGACTTCTAACGTCCACCTGGTAGAACCTAGTAAACGTGTGTACTGAAGACCATGTTGCGGCCTTACAGATTTGAGCCAGGGAGGCCTGGTGATGCACTGCCCATGAAGTTCCAACTGCTCTCGTGGAGTGTGCCCTAACTTTGAACGGAGGCGGTCTCCTTCTCAAGCCATAGGCTTGCATTATGACCTGTCGAATCCACTTGGCTGAAGTAGATTTTGACGCTGCCTGACCCTTTCTGGGGCCTTCCGGCAGAATAAACAAAGTATCCGTTCTGCGAATCTGAGCAGTGGCTTTTAAATAAGCTTTAACTGCTCTTACTACATCCAAAGAATGCAATAACTTTTCCTCTACTGAACTAGGTTTGGGGAAAAAAGAAGGAAGAACCACATCTTGGTTCAAATGAAACCTCGATACCACCTTAGGAAGAAAGGCTGGATGAGGACGTAACACTACTCTGTCCTTATGGATAACCAGATATGGCTCCCTACAGGACATAGCGGCTAATTCCGACACTCTTTTAGCCGAACAAATGGCTACTAGAAAAATCAATTTCCTGGTGAGAAGAACCAGGGAAATATGCTGTAATGGTTCAAATGGTTGTTTCTGTAGAACCGACAGAACCAGGTTTAAGTCCCATGGACATTTGGGAATATTAACCGGAGGGCTAATACGCATCACTCCTTGTATAAAGGCTTTGACTAGTGAATGCGAAGCCAAGGGCCTTTGAAAAAATATTGACAAGGCCGAAATCTGACCCTTGATAGTACTCAAGGCAAGCTTCCTATCTACAGCCCATTGTAGGAAGTCCAGAATCCTACCTATTACGTATTTACGTGGATGCCATTTCTTGGCCTCACACCAGGCGATGTACGCCTTCCAGATTCTATAGTAGATCTGCCTGGATACCGGCTTCCTGGCATTGATCATGGTAGATACCACAGAATTAGAGAGCCCTCTCTTTTTTAGAATGTGGGCTTCAATAGCCAGGCCGTCAAACCTAGGGCTGGTAAGGAAGGGTGGTATATCGGTCCTTGCGAAAGCAGGTCCGGAAGATGTGGGAGGGTCCAAGGACTCCCCACAGACATCTTTACAATCTCCGCGTACCATGCTCTTCGGGGCCACGCTGGAGCCACCAGAATCACTGGTTTCTTTTCTACCCTGATTCTGCGGAGTAATCGAGGTAACAATTGTGGCGGTGGGAATGCATATATCAGCTTGAACTGATCCCAAGGGAACACTAGGGCATCCGAGCCGCAAGCTAGGGGATCCCTTGTCCAAGAGACAAACCTGTCCACTTTTGCGTTGAATCTGGATGCTAGCAGATCTACATCCAGTGTTCCCCACCGCTGACATATTGTCCGGAAAACCTCGGGATGAAGGGACCATTCCCCTAGGCATAATTGTTGGCGACTTAGAAAGTCCGCCTTCCAATTCTCCACTCCTGGAATGAATACCGCAGATATGGCTGGGACATATCTTTCTGCCCATTTCAGGATGCAATTTACTTCCCTCTGGGCTGCACGACTTCTGGTGCCACCCTGATGATTGATATATGCCACTGCCGTGGCATTGTCCGATTGAATTCTGACAGGGGACCCTTGGAGTTTGGATGTCCATGCTACTAGGGCATACCGGGCTGCTCGTATCTCTAAGAGATTGATGGGCAGGGCCTTTTCTGCATCCGACCATCTGCCCTGGAGAGATCATTGCTCCAGTACTGCTCCCCAGCCTATAAGGCTGGCATCTGTAGTGACCACCTTCCAAGAAATCGGACGGAAGGATTTCCCTCTTTCCAGATTCTGGGGAACCAACCACCAACGGAGGCTCTTGCGAACGGAAGGGGACAAGGACATTGGTAAGTCTAGGGCCTGAACTTTTTTGTTCCAGGCTGACAGTATGGCCCTTTGCAAATTCCTTGAATGGAATTGACCGTAGGGTACTGCTTCGAATGATGCCACCATTTTTCCCAGCAGCCTCATGCACAGGCGTATGGACGGCTGTCTTTTTGTACCCACTAAGTGGATCAAATCTCTCAAAGACGACCCCTTTTCTTGAGGCAAGAAAATTTTTCTCTGGTCTGAATCCAGCCTTAGCCCCAAGTATTCCAGACTTTTGACTGGTTTTAGGGCTGACTAGTCTCGGTTGATAATCCAACCGTGATATTCCAGATACTCAATTGTCTCGTGAACAACCACTTCTAGTTTTTCCACTGAGTGGTCTATCAGCAACAAGTCGTCTAGATATGCCATTATCGTTACACCTCGTGTTCTTAGATTGGCCAATAATGGGGCCAGAATTTTTGTGAACACTCGTGGTGCTGTGGCCAGACCGAAGGGTAAGGCTCTGAACTGAAAATGGCGCCCTTCTACCGCAAAGCGTAGAAATTTTTGGTGGGCTGGAAAGATGGGAATGTGCAAATAAGCATCTTTGATGTCGATCGAGGCTAACCATTCCTCCCCTTGTAGGGCAGTGGCCACCGATCGGATCGACTCCATCCGGAAAGTCCTGATATGTAGGAATTTGTTTAGCCCTTTTAGATTTAATATGGGCCTCACGTCCCCGTTTGGCTTCGGGACTGTAAAGAGGTTTGAGTAAAACCCGAACCCCCATTCTTCCAGGGGAACCTCTATAATTACTGCTTGGAGCAATAATTGTTCTAGTGCCAACAGGAGGGATCCTCTCTTCTGGGGATCCCTTGGCACGTTTGACCTTATAAAGTGGGAAGGAGGGGAGTCTTTTAACTCCAATTTGTATCCCAGACTTACTGCGGAGAGCACCCATCTGTCTCTGATCGTGTCCCGCCAGGTCTCTGTGAACAACTGAAGTCTTCCCCCCACCCGATTGAGTGGGGGCAACCCTTCATGCATTTGACTTTGGGGGAGGTTTTGTACCTCTCCTGCTCCAGGGCTTCTTGTTACCCTGCAATTGTCCCTGATTTTTACCTCCGGGATTTGACCGAGGAGGCCGTCGGAACTGTTTCACAGCCGATGTCCTAGGGACTGGAGAAGCAGGCCTCTTAAAAGAGGGACCTCTAACTCTGTTTTTAACCGGCAAAAGTGTACTTTTACCGCTGGAAATTTTCTGGATATATTTGTCCAGGTCTTCCCCGAATAAGCGTTCACCATGAAATGGGAAGCTGACCAGCAATTTTTTACAGGGAGCTTCGGCAGACCAGTTTTTGAGCCACAGAAGCCTGCGCATATGTACTACAGACAGCGTAAGGCGGGAGGCCTGATGGATTGAATCCTTTATAGCGTCCACCGCAAAGCATAAGGCTCTAGGTAGATCAGCTAGGGCAAGAGCCTGCTGATCTGGCAAGTCCCTTAAGACCTGTTTCAACTGATCCTTCACTGCTTGGCAGACCCCAATAGCTGCCACTGCTGGTTGTGTCACCAAGCCTGCTGTAGCAAAAGCAGATTTTAATAAGGACTCCAATTTTTTATCTATTGGGTCCTTGAACATTTGGACATTATCCACTGGACATGTCAGTGATTTATTCACACAAGAGATGGCTGCGTCCACTGTAGGGACCCTCCATTTTTTGACGAACTTATCCTCCATGGGATAGACCACCTGAAATCTCTTGGGAGGAGTAAATATTTTATCAGGATGCTCCCAATCCTGGTAAATGAGCCCTTCCAGTAAAGGATGGATCGGAAAGGAACAAACAGTCTGGGGAGCTTTTAGCGACCCCAACGAGGAGACAGAAGTGGATGATGGCTCCGCAAGGGGCATTTTAAATGCTGATCGGACCATGTTAGTCAGGGACTGAACCCATAATCTTTCAGCATGTGATGCTGAGAATGGCTCTTCCACTGTTGATTCCTCTACAACAGAATCGACCTCATCCTGATCCCCCTCAGGTAGGTCGATCCCTGTATGGGACTGTTGCTCCGCTAACAGGCACTCTGAGGGAGGAGACGGAGATCGAGCGCCTTTTTCCTGTGACAGGGAAGCAGCGATCAATGCTGACAATCTCTCTTCCAGCCCTCCCAGAGCTGAGGAAAAAACCTCCTCTGTTACATACACAGGAGCAGGTGAACTGAGGACAGCCACAGTACCAGGTACTCCTGAGGGTGCTCTACGGTCACTAACCTCTGATTCTTCAGGGGAGATTGGTGCAGCCGAAGCATGCCCAAGATCCTCAGAGCCCGAAGGAGACCCCCTATGCTTCCTGGGATTTTTAGTCCCGGAGTTTTTAGACGGCATATTCCTAAGCCCAAAGCTGAGGTATTCCAGCCGAAATACACCACTTACTGACAATAGTCTAGCACAAATGCTGCTATAAAAACAGTTGGTGTCTACTAATGTGCCTTTCTATGGGGATGCCTGCATCAACGGCTTGCTGTATGCCTTTTTTTAAATGTTGCCAGCTCTGTCTCTGCACTCCATAGCCAGCTCACAACACATAATTGTGTTTTTTAACATGCTGGGACGCCCGCACATGCGCAGAAGCGCTGCGGCGCGCACAGAGCGTCATCCCCCAAGCTCCGCCCCCTTTCCCAGCTCACCTCTATATATAGAGGCGTGCGCCTTCGGCGCTCTTTTTTGAAAAGGGAAACTAGGGACAAGAGCTAGGGCCCCTTTTGCCGCAGGCCGGGGGATGGACGAGCATTGCAACATGGCAGAGGAAGCAGTTTCCCACAAGAGAACTCACCATCTGCCTGGACTTGCTCTGATGAAAAGAAACTAGTCCATATGACAAGAAAACGTTCCACAGCGGCCTCTAGTGGATTAACACAGGTACCGCAGTCTATATATTTTTTTATTTTTTTTCTTGACCACTATTAAAATTATTACATTTTTTAGTAGTTACAGGCATGCATAAATATTTAGCGGGAATACCGTTAGGTAACAGGCAGAAAGACATATTAGGCTTGGGGGTCCCCTCAATAGAACCAAGTTCCTGAGGGGCCCCCACTTACCTTTTCCCCGCCGCAGGACTCTGTTTGGTCCACAGAAGCCCAAACTTCACCTATCACGGCAGGCATTGTAATTAAACCTTCAGGGACCGGGTTCCCAAGGATTCCACTCCCCTGGACCTGTATAGCACCCTGCACAGAAAACATCTTGGTCGTGGGTATGACCAGAGCTCTGGATCCCAGGGTCCAGCTCTCCTAAGAGAAGCATTACAGGCAAAACCTTGCTCTTCTCTGCAAGGCCCGGGTACCGACCGTTTAGCTATGAAGCTTTTTTTGGTCGGATCCGGAATAGCTTACTGAGGCCCAAAAGAACATGTACGCAAGCTCAGTGAAAAACACGTTACTTCTTGGCCAACACCTTAGACACTGGCAAAAAACTGAGGTGCTCCCGGATGGGAGGGGCTTATATAGGGGAGGGTACTTCCGGTTTTGGAAGTTGCCAGTGCCAGCACCTGAAGGTATCTATATAACCCACATAGTAATGACTATGCCGCTCTGTGTCCCGTGATGTACGAGAAATAAATATTCAGAGCTAGGGTCCTGTGCCGCAGCAATGCCCATATCTGAAGCAGAGCACTCCCCTGGAGATGGTGGGGGGGGGGGGAGAGGGCCCTTTACAGCCCCCTTGCACTCGCACACTGCTTCCATCCTGGCAACAAATGATTCCAGGACTGACGACAACAGGTCCATAGGGACCGCAGGTGCAGCAGCACTGCCGGTTGCTTCTGACATAAAAGGGGAAGCAGGTGACACTGACTCCATGATACCACCACCATCAGACTTTGTCCATATGAGAGAGAAAGTCCACCCTCCGGCTGCACTGACTGTGGGGGGTTACCCAGGGGACTCACCAACCCGACCAGGACCGCTCGGTTCCGCTGTCTGTGTCTGCCCTCAGCGAGTGAACAGTGAGGAGACTGAGGAGAATGTGAGGAGAATTGTGCCATTCCAGCAGCGATAGAGGCCAAACCAGCACAAAAGAGCACGCGGCTAAAAGAAAATGGCCGCCACTATTACAAATGCGTCATAGGGCGGCTACGGCAAGATGGCCGCCAATGCGGTTTTCAATGTAAAGTAAAACACAGGAAAAACATGGCGCCAAAAAGCGTGCAAGGCCCAAACTGACATAGCTAAACTCCCACACCTCAATGCAGACCCCTGTGGACCCCCACCGGGACAGAGAGACCCCCAATCACCGCACCGCCATAGTGTAGGTGACAGAGTAGCAAAAAAACAAGGGGGAGACAGGGAAAACCCCCTACCATAGGAACACACAGCATGTACTCACCTGCTGAGGCAGGAAAACAGTACTTACCCATCCAGCTAGGACCCACTGGTGTGTTCCTGACAGGCCTATCATAGTGCAGTACTGAGTAGCTGTCAGCCAGTCCACCGCGAAATATACAGCAAAACTGTTCAATCTTATGTGGACCCTGGAGCAAAAAGCCCACCGGCCACCCCCAGAGCCATGGGGCACGTCGTGAACTGATCTCACGCAGAGCGAGGATCAGCACGCTCAATGGTCGGACTGGGAAGACTATGAGGATAGCGAACTACCCAACCTGTTGCCCAGCCGACAGTTAATAGAAGAATCACAAAAATAAAATAATAAAAGTTCAAAAAAGAACAAAACATTTCTTCAAGAGACTGGCTCTGAAGAGAGCCACGTCCTCTCCTCTGCTAGGCAGAAGAAAAAAAAACGGAGGCTGCTCGCTGCAGGTAGGAGGATTATGTCCGGAGGGCCCGCCCCCTGGGCGGGGCCAATTTAGCTCTGGTAAGGGAATGTATGTTAAAACATCTAACATTCTGCCTAGTCTTCTCCTATGAGCAGGAACATAACCCACTTTGTCAAGATTGAAAATGCTGTGTCAGTCCATGGACGGCAAGAGAAATGTAAATTTGATTGAAGCAGAGTGTATGAGGTCTTATTTTATTTCCATATTGTTTGATGAGCTAATGTTCAGGGGTTGTAAATCTTTAAAATAAAAAAGTTCTTCAGAATCGTGATTTTTATTCTAAGCAAAAAAATAAATAAATAAATGAATAAATAAAATAAAATCACAATTCTCAGTTTATCCAGAATCGAGCAGCTCCAATATATACATTAGAGGTCGACCGATATATCGGCCGATATTTGTTGTTATTTAATTAAATCGGCATCGGTCGATTGTGCTGGGGAAAAAAAGCAGATTTAAAAAACTTGCAAATAACTTCTGTAATAGAAGTCAATGCACGTTGCCTGAAGTTTCCTGTGGAAGCGACTTCTCCCTCCTGGGCAGCCTGCCAAGTTTGAGAAAAGATACAATGTTTAGGCCTCATGCCCACAGACATTTTTATAGCTGCGTTTTTTACAGCTTAGGCCTCATGCCCACGGACGTTTTTACAGCCGCGTTTTTGAGCGTTTTTTACAGCTTAAAAACGCCTGTCCATGTTAGTCTATAGCTTCATGCCCACCTAGACGTTTTTGAGCTGCAAATAGCATAGACGTTTTTAAGCTGTAAAAAAAAACCAGGACCAGTGCGTTCCTCAGCGTCAGAATTAGGCAGAAAAAAACACGAGCGTCAAAAAACGCGCAAAAACGCGCACTAACGCGCAAAAACCGCGCACTAACGCGCGGTCGCGTTTTTAGCTCCGACGTGTTTTTTTTTGTTTTTTTGTTTTGTTTTTTTTCAAAAAAAATAAAAATAAATATTTACAATAACATGGACAGGCGTTTTTAAGCTGCAAAAAACGCAGCTGTAAAAACGCCAGTGGGCATGAGGCCTTAAAAAGCCTGTCCATGTTATTGTAGAATTTTTTTTTAATTTTTTTTTTCGAAAACAAAAACGTCGGAGCTAAAAAAAACGCGATCGTGACGTTTTTGCAAGTTTTTTGACGCTTCGCATTTTTTTATGCCTAACGCCGACGCTGAGGAACGCACTGGTCCTGTTTTTTTTTTTACAGCTTAAAAACGTCTATGCTATTTGCAGCTCAAAAACGTCTAGGTGGGCATGAAGCTATAGACTAACATGGACAGGCGTTTTTAAGCTGTAAAAAACGTGGCTGTAAAAACGTCCGTGGGCATGAGGCCTTATACTTCAAAAGGCTGAACTCCTGTGTAGGAGAGTTCTCAGTTTAACCATTTAAAGACTAAATCTTTGACACTTGTTGCTTACAAGTAAAAATCCTGTATTTTCTGCTAGAAAATCACTTAGAACCCCCAAACATTATATATTTTTTTTAGCAGAGACCCTAAGAAAATAAAAAAGCGATTGTTGCAATATCTTGTCACGCGCTATTTGCACAGCGGTCTTTCAAACGCAATTTTTGGGGAAAAAATACACTTTAATAAAATTTTTTAAAAAAGAACTAAACATTAAAGTTAGCCCATTTTTTTTTTTTTTGTACAAAAGTTTTGATTACCTGTTTGTGTGTGTATATATATTGTGACAGCAGGAAGGTAAAGTCACCTGGTTGCATCCAGGGGGGTAGGTATATTTCTCCCAGATTCAGGCTTTATGCCGACTTATACAACTAGGGAGAGAGTTGATGAAGCCCAGCTGAGGCTAGTGGGCTCATGGATGATTCATACCTCTAGGGAGAGTGCTGGGCGTCGTGCAGGCAGGGAGTTGATGAGACCAGCTGAAGCTTGTCAGCTCGTTTAAGGCCTCTATAAAAACTCCCAGCTTCATTAGGTGTTTGCTCATGCCTGGAACCAGACCTGTGTGGACTGTCTAGGGAGAGTGAACCCCTGTGCGGTGAGACAAAGCCTGTGTGGCTATTTGTTTGGACATTTACTAAACCAGGGACTTAGGGACTAGGACAGCACCAGGCTGATCCCAGTTGTTAGTTAGGAAACCTGCATGTTTAGTCAGAGGTCAAGCTGACCAGGGTTTATTTTGTTTATGTTTCTTTTTGCTTTGCTGTGTTTTTTGTCACTGTAAATAGAGAAATAAACCGCACCTTTTTGATCTTGAAAACCACAACCTCCGTCTGCTGGGCCTGTTTTTGTGTGGGGAGCCCATCCAGGGGATCACACACACCCGCTGCCGAGCTAACCCCCTCACAGTTGGTGGAGAACCAGTGGCAGTTTTTTTTTAAGCCAGCATGGAGGAGATACTGAAACAGCTGGCTCTAGCAAATGCCAATCAACAGCAGACAAATGCAGGTTTGCAAAAGAGCCTTGCAGCTCAACAACAGAGCTTCGCAGCCCAGCAGCAAGCTCATCAACAGAGCCTTGCAGCCCAGCAGCAATCTGAGGCCCGCTTCATAGACCTGTTACAGAAGCAAGAGCAGAGACTACAACAAATGGAAGCAGTAATGCAGCAACGTCCGCAGACCAGTGAGGAAAGCCGTCCCACTAATACCGCGTCCTTTGGGGTGAGTCGTTTATTGACAAAAATGACTGGAGAGGATGATCCAGAGGTATTTTTGACCACATTTGAAAGGACTGCTGAAAGAGAAAAGTGGCCTGAGGAGCAGTGGGCTGGACTGGTGGCTCCTCTGTTAACTGGTGAATCGCAGAAGGCTTACTATGACCTAGAGCCTGACCAAGCAAAAGACTATGTGATGCTAAAAGCTGAAATATTGGCAAGGCTGGGTGTCACCCAGGCTGTCCGGGCTCAGCGTGTGCATAACTGGACTTTCCAGCTTGGAAAACCCCCCAGGTCTCAAATGTATGATCTCATTCACCTGAGCAGGAAGTGGCTACAGCCAGAGACTTTGTCCGCACCAGAGATTGTGGAACGTGTTGTAATGGATCGGTTTTTGAGAGCTCTTCCTACTGCCATCCAAAAGTGGGTAAGCCATGGAGACCCAGAGACGGCCGGTGGTCTTGTGGATCGTGTGGAGAAATACTTGGCTACAGAGAACCTGACGGCCTCTTCCAGAGACTCTCGGACTTTCCACCCTAAGACCAGACCATCCCCAGGGGCGGATAAGAGGATTCCAAGGGGTGAGGGTGGAGAGAGTGAGAGGGTGGGAGCTCTACCCAAAGTTTGGCGAGAACAGCCTGGGAAGTCAGGGGCTCAAGAGGCAGCCAAATGGATTGTTTGCTACCGCTGCCGGCAAGCGGGACATATTGCAGCAAATTGCCCGGTTGTGGAGGAACCCATGCAATGTGACTTTCTGACGGACAGACGTCAGTCGCTGTGTGCGACAGTCGCATGCACTGCCATTCGGGGAACTGAGAAACATTTATGCAAAATGTGTATTAATGGTAGAAATGTTGTGGTATTACTGGATTCAGGTAGCCTTGTGACCCTGATAAAGGCTGAATTAGTTAAAACAGAGGTCTCTGGGAATAGCAAGGTAGCTGTTATTTGTGTGCATGGGGACACCCGAGAGTATCCAGTGACTACAGTGTGTTTCAAGACCCCCAAAGGTACCCTCTCTCATCCAGTGGGGTTAGTATCTCAATTACCGCATGATGTCATTGTGGGAAGGGATTTTCCGAAGTTCTGGGAACTGTGGGATGATCCTGAGCCCCCCACTGGTGCCCCCATGTACCAGGAAGGTGATAGCCAGAACTTCTCTGAGAGTGGTGAGGACTCTCCAGAATTTCCCTTGTCAGTATTGACAGGCGAGACTCAAGAAACTGGAGAGGAGCCCACCTCCTCAGACGAAAACCTACCGTCTGTGGAGTTTTCTGATCTTGAGGTTCACAGGGAAAATTTTGCCACAGAACAGTTAAAAGACCCCGCCCTAATAAAGGCACGGGAAAACGTAGTGGAAATAGATGGCGAGTTAGTGAACCCAGATAATACCTGCACTTACCCATACTTCAGCGTAGAGAAGGACCTACTGTATCGGGTGGCAAAAAGGGCAGAAGAAACCGTTGAGCAGCTTGTGGTGCCCAAACCTTACAGGAAGCTGGTGTTGGAGTTGGCCCATGGGCACATTCTTGGAGGTCATCTGGGGACAGAGAAAACCCGAGAGAGGGTATTACAGAGATTCTATTGGCCTGGGGTGATGAAGGACATAGAAAATTATTGTTCCTCCTGCCCTGTGTGTCAGAGGTCGGCCCCGATGCCACATTTCCGTAGGCCGCTGGTCCCTCTACCCATCATTGAGGTCCCGTTTGAGAGGATCGCAATGGATTTGGTAGGTCCTATAATCAAGTCCGCTAGGGGGCACCAGTACATATTAGTTATAATGGACTATGCCACCCGTTATCCAGAAGCGATCCCTCTCCGAAATACCTCGGCCAAAACCATAGCCAAAGAGCTATCTCTTGTTTTTAGCCGGGTGGGTATTTGTAAAGAACTGCTTACGGACCAAGGTACACCCTTTATGTCCCGGGTTATGAAAGAGCTGTGTAAATTGTTCAAAGTGACGCAATTGCGTACGTCTGTGTATCACCCCCAAACCGATGGGCTGGTTGAAAGATTCAACAAAACCCTAAAACAAATGTTGAAGAAAGTGGTGGATAGAGATGGAAAGGATTGGGACTGTCTACTTCCTTATTTGATGTTTGCTATTAGGGAGGTGCCCCAATCCTCTACGGGATTCTCCCCCTTTGAGTTACTGTATGGGAGACACCCAAGAGGGCTGTTGGATATTGCCAAGGAAACTTGGGAAAGTGAGAGTTCTCCCCACAGGAGTGTGATTGAGCATGTCGCCCTGATGCAAGATCGAATTGCACAGGTAATGCCCATCGTGAAGGAACATTTGGCCCAAGCGCAGTTGGCACAGCAGAGAGTGTACAACCGTGGAGCCAAGACCCGTACCTTTTCCCCGGGGGATAGGATATTGGTACTTGTCCCTACGGTTGAAAGTAAATTCCTTGCCAAATGGCAAGGCCCCTATGAGATAATGGAAAAAGTGAGCGAAGTGAATTACAAGGTCAGACAACCAGGAAGGCGAAAGCCCGAACAGATCTATCACGTTAATCTGTTGAAAGCCTGGAGGGATAGAGAGTCCCTAGTCGCAGAAACTTGGTCACCAGCTCAAACTGGTTGCGTGATTCCGGAGGTTGGAATAGCAGCCACCTTGTCACAACCCCAACAACAGGAGGTTAAGGAGTTTGTGCTTCGCAACAAGGAGGTGTTCTCTGAGCTGCCGGGACAAACATCTGGGGTAGAGCATGATATTATTACCCCGCCCGGTGAAAGGGTGAAGTTAAAACCCTATCGGATCCCAGAGGCCCGACGGGAGGCAATACGGGAGGAAGTACAGAAAATGCTGAACTTAGGGGTGATAGAGGAGTCCCAAAGTGATTGGTCTAGTCCCATTGTGTTGGTGCCTAAACCGGATGGGAGCTGGCGATTTTGTAACGATTTTCGTCAGTTGAACAAAGTTACAAAATTTGACACCTACCCCATGCCACGTATAGATGAGTTGATCGACCGGCTGGGAACAGCCCGATACATGACGACTCTTGACCTCACAAAAGGGTATTGGCAAATTCCCCTGGCCAAGTCGGCCAAAGAGAAAACCGCATTTGTAACCCCAGACGGGCGTTCCAATATAAGAGAATGCCGTTCGGGTTACAGAATGCGCCGGCCACATTCCAGCGGAAAATGGACCAGATACTGAGGCCCCATCGGAAGTATGCTGCGGCTTACCTGGATGACGTAATTGTCCATAGCACAGATTGGGCCTCACATCTGCCAAAAGTGCAAGCAGTCCTAGACTCTATCCGGGAAGCGGGGTTTATGGCTAACCCCAAGAAGTGTACCATTGGGCAGGAGGAGGCCAAATATCTTGGGTACACCATTGGCAGGGGAGTAATAAAACCCCAACTCAACAAAGTCGAGGCCATCCAGAGTTGGCCACGTCCCAACAGCAAGAAGCAGGTACGAGCCTTTCTGGGAATCGCGGGTTATTATCGGCGCTTCATTCCCCACTTTGCTTCTAAGGCTGTGCCCCTAACCAACCTGACGAAAGGGAAAGGGTCGGTCATGATTAAATGGACCCCCGAGGCTGAGGCAGCGTTCCAATTCTTGAAACAAGCCTTATGTAGCCAGCCAGTGTTGTACTCGCCCGACTTCTCTAAAGACTTTGTCGTACAAAGTGATGCGTCAGATGTGGGGTTAGGAGCAGTATTGTCCCAGGTCTGGAACGGGGAAGAGCACCCAGTCATTTACCTCAGCAGGAAGTTGAAGTCCCATGAGGTAAATTACGCCACGGTTGAAAAGGAGTGTTTAGCGGTGAAGTGGGCTCTAGATTCCCTTCGGTACTATCTGCTAGGTAGGCACTTTGACATGGTTACGGATCACGCTCCGTTAAAGTGGATGGCTCAAAACAAGGAGACAAATAGAAGAGTAAATAGGTGGTTCCTGGCCCTACAGGAATTCAACTTCACAGTAAAGCATCGCCCTGGCGTTCAAATGGGGAATGTGGATGCTTTGTCTCGAGTACATGAATGCCTGATTGCTGGTGTTCCAACCCCAAGGTTAAAACAAGAGGGGGGGGTATGTGACAGCAGGAAGGTAAAGTCACCTGGTTGCATCCAGGGGGGTAGGTATATTTCTCCCAGATTCAGGCTTTATGCCGACTTATACAACTAGGGAGAGAGTTGATGAAGCCCAGCTGAGGCTAGTGGGCTCATGGATGATTCATACCTCTAGGGAGAGTGCTGGGCGTCGTGCAGGCAGGGAGTTGATGAGACCAGCTGAAGCTTGTCAGCTCGTTTAAGGCCTCTATAAAAACTCCCAGCTTCATTAGGTGTTTGCTCATGCCTGGAACCAGACCTGTGTGGACTGTCTAGGGAGAGTGAACCCCTGTGCGGTGAGACAAAGCCTGTGTGGCCATTTGTTTGGACATTTACTAAACCAGGGACTTAGGGACTAGGACAGCACCAGGCTGATCCCAGTTGTTAGTTAGGAAACCTGCATGTTTAGTCAGAGGTCAAGCTGACCAGGGTTTACAGGTCCTTCTCAAAAAATTAGCATATTGTGATAAAGTTCATTATTTTCTGTAATGTACTGATAAACATTAGACTTTCATATATTTTAGATTCATTACACACAACTGAAGTAGTTCAAGCCTTTTCTTGTTTTAATATTGATGATTTTGGCATACAGCTCATGACAACCCAAAATTCCTATCTCAAAAAATTAGCATATCATGAAAAGGTTCTCTAAACGAGCTATTAACCTAATCATCTGAATCAACTAATTAACTCTAAACACCTGCAAAAGATTCCTGAGGCTTTTAAAAACTCCCAGCCTGGTTCATTACTCAAAACCGCAATCATGGGTAAGACTGCCGACCTGACTGCTGTCCAGAAGGCCATCATTGACACCCTCAAGCAAGAGGGTAAGACACAGAAAGAAATTTCTGAACGAATAGGCTGTTCCCAGAGTTCTGTATCAAGGCACCTCAGTGGGAAGTCTGTGGGAAGGAAAAAGTGTGGCAGAAAACGCTGCACAACGAGAAGAGGTGACCGGACCCTGAAGAAGATTGTGGAGAAGGACCGATTCCAGACCTTGGAGGACCTGCGGAAGCAGTGGACTGAGTCTGGAGTAGAAACATCCAGAGCCACCGTGAACAGGCGTGTGCAGGAAATGGGCTACAGGTGCCGCATTCCCCAGGTCAAGCCACTTTTGAACCAGAAACAGCGGCAGAAGCGCCTGACCTGGGCTACAGAGAAGCAGCACTGGACTGTTGCTCAGTGGTCCAAAGTACTTTTTTCGGATGAAAGCAAATTTTGCATGTCATTCGGAAATCAAGGTGCCAGAGTCTGGAGGAAGACTGGGGAGAGGGAAATGCAAAAATGCCTGAAGTCCAGTGTCAAGTACCCACAGTCAGTGATGGTCTGGGGTGCCATGTCAGCTGCTGGTGTTGGTCCACTGTGTTTTATCAAGGGCAGGGTCAATGCAGCTAGATATCAGGAGATTTTGGAGCACTTCATGCTTCCATCTGCTGAAAAGCTTTATGGAGATGAAGATTTCATTTTTCAGCACGACCTGGCACCTGCTCACAGTGCCAAAACCACTGGTAAATGGTTTACTGACCATGGTATTACTGTGCTCAATTGGCCTGCCAACTCTCCTGACCTGAACCCCATAGAGAATCTGTGGGATATTGGGAAGAGAAAGTTGAGAGACGCAAGACCCAACACTCTGGATGAGCTTAAGGCCGCTATCGAAGCATCCTGGGCCTCCATAACACCTCAGCAGTGCCACAGGCTGGTTGCCTCCATGCCACGCCGCATTGAAGCAGTCATTTCTGCAAAAGGATTCCCGACCAAGTATTGAGTGCATAACTGAACATAATTATTTAAAGGTTGACTTTTTTTGTATTAAAAACACTTTTCTTTTATTGGTCGGATGAAATATGCTAATTTTTTGAGATAGGATTTTTGGGTTTTCATGAGCTGTATGCCAAAATCATCAATATTAAAACAAGAAAAGGCTTGAACTACTTCAGTTGTGTGTAATGAATCTAAAATATATGAAAGTCTAATGTTTATCAGTACATTACAGAAAATAATGAACTTTATCACAATATGCTAATTTTTTGAGAAGGACCTGTATTTTGTTTATGTTTCTTTTTGCTTTGCTGTGTTTTTTGTCACTGTAAATAGAGAAATAAACCGCACCTTTTTGATCTTGAAAACCACAACCTCCGACTGCTGGGCCTGTTTTTGTGTGGGGAGCCCATCCAGGGGATCACACACACCCGCTGCCGAGCTAACCCCCTCACAATATATATATATATATATATATATATATATTTAATCTAAATTATACATACAAGTGCACTGATTGGAGGCTTGTTTTTAAAATAAAATGTGTCAAATTTAAGAAATGGGGGGGTGGAGAGAGCAGATACCTTTGTAATCTAGGCATTTGCTCCCTCTTCTGGGCACAGATCACTGCGGTGACTCTGGTGACCTAAGCCACGTCTGGCGCCTACTCTGTCCCCCCGCTGTCTTCTGGGAGACGCACAGGTTCCAAAAGACAGCAGGGACCAGTGGAATCGCACAGCGCGACTTGCGCATGCGCATTAGGGAACCTGCAAGTGAAGCCGCAAGGCTTCACTTCCCAATTCCCTTACCGAAGATGGCGGCGGCAGCACCCGAGAGCCGAGGGAGAGATCGGGTTTGGGTGCCGATATCGCGGGTGCCCAGGACAGGTAAGTGTCCATATATTAAAAGTCAACAGCTGCAGTATTTGTAGCTGTTGACTTTTAGGCCCCTTTCAAACTGGGGAGTTTTTCAGGCGTTTTAGTGCTAAAAATAGCGCCTTAATACCGCCTGAAAAACTCCTGCCCTGCTGTCTCAATGTGAAAGCTAGAGTGCTTGCACACTGAGGCGATGCGCTGGCAGGACGAGAGAAAAAAAGTCTGCATCTTTGGGGCGGTGAAGGAGCGGTGTGTATACCGCTCCTTTACCCCCTCTGCAGAGGCGCATTGCCGGCGGTATTAACCCTTTTTCGGCCGCTATCGGGAGGTTAAAACCACACCGCTAGCGGCCAAATACCACCGCAATTCCGACGGTATAGCGCCGCTAAAAATAGCGGCGCTATACCGCCAGCGCACCTCCCGCCCCAGTGTGAAAGGGGCCTCAATAATTTTTTATTCCGCGGAACTCCGCTGCTTTCACACTGGAGCGGGCAGGGGTTGACGGTAAAACGCTGCTACCTTCAGCGGCGCTTTACAGTCATTCTAGCGGCGATATTCGGTTGCTAGCGGGGCACTTATATCCCAGCTAGCGGCCGATGAAGGGGTTAAATGCTGCCGTGTAGCGCCACTGCAGAAGCGTTTTGCAGGCGCTTCGGCAGCGGTGCCCATTCATTTCAATGGGCAGGAGTGGTGGAGGAGCGGCATACACTGCTCCAAAGATGCTGCTTGCAGGAGTTTTTTTTACGTCCTGCCAGCGCACCGCCTCAGTGTGAAAGCACTCGGGCTTTCACACTGAGACTGCAGGCGAGCCGTTTTGTAGGCACTCTACAGGCGCGATTTTTAGCCCAAAAGCGCCTGAAAAACGCCCCAGTGTGAAAGGGGTCCAACTGTTAGATTTTATGAGATAAGGGGGGGGGGGGGGATAAAAAAAATCGGCATAATATCGGCCGCCGCGATTTATAAATATCGGCATCGGCCACAGAAAAACCCATATCAGTCGACCTCTAATATACATATATTAAAAAAAAAAAAAAGTTCTCAATCTACACTCAGTAACCCATAAGGACCAATTGAAAACAGAATTTTAGAAATGTCTGTAAATTTATTAAATAGAAAAAAACTGAAATATCGCATGTACTTACAGCCTCAAGTCTTTATGGGTATGGCGCAACAAGCTTTGCATACCTGGATTGGGGGATTTTCTGCCATTCTTCTTTGCAAATCTACTCAAGCTCAGTCAGGTTGGATGGGGACCAGCAGTAAACAGACATTTTGAGGTCTCTCCAGAGATGTTCAATAGGGTTCAAGTCAGGGTTCTAGCTGGGCCACTTTAGGACATGCACAGCTGTCCCCAAGCCACTCCTGTGTTGTCTTGGCGGTGTGCTTAGGATTGTCGTCATGTTGAAAGGTGAACCCTCAGCCCAATCTGAGGTCGTAAGCACTATGGAACAGGTTTTCACTGAGGCTAGCTCTGAGCTTTGCTCCATTCAGCATTCCCTCAATCCTGAATAGTCTCCCAGTCCCTGTTGCTAAAAAACAAAAAAAAAAAAACCCCACAGCATGATGCCACCACCATGCTTCACTTTTGGGATGGTACAGGGCAGCTGATGAGCAGTGGCTGGTTTACTCCAGATAGAATGTTTAGAATTGAGGCCAAAAACAGTTCAATCTAGTTTTATCAGACCAGAGAAACTTGTTTCTCAGTCTGAAAGTCCTTCAGGTGCTTTTTTTTGCAAACTCCATACAGGCTTTCATGTGTTTTGCACTAAGGAGAAGCTTACATCTAGCCACTCTGCCATAAAGCCCAGATCAGTGGAGTGCTGCACTGATTGATGTTTGTCCTTCTGTAACTGTGCCCCATCTCCACACAGGGTTTTCTGGCGTTCAGTCAGTGTTAGAATCAGGTTCTTGGTTACCTCTTACTAAGGCCCTCCCTTCCCCGATTGCTCAGTATGTTTGGGTGACCAGCTCTGGGAGGAGTCCTGGTTGTGCCGAATATCTTTCATTTGAGAAATTTTGAAGGCCACTGTGCTCTTGGGAACCTCCAGTGCAGCAGAAATTTTTATGCAGCCTTCCCCAGATCTGTGCCTTGCAATAATCCTGTCTCTGAGCTCTACAGGCAGATCCCTTTGACCTCATAGCTTTTGCTCTGATACAGTATGCCTTAACAGCTGTGAAGCCTTTTATAGAGAAGAGGTCTGTGCTATTCCAAATCAGGTCCAATCAATTTGATTTACCACAGGTGGACTCCAACCAAAAGGTGTAGAAATATCTCAGAACTACGAGAAATGTGAGTCACCTGAGCTAAATTATAAGTGTTGTTGCAAAGGGTCTGAATATGTATGCCAATGTGATTATTCAGCTTTTCCTTTTTGATATATTTGCACACGTTTCTAAAATTCGGTTTTCACTTTGTCATGAGGTACTGCGTGTAGATGAGAAAAAAATAAAATGTAACCACTTCCATACTGGGCCAATTCTGACACTCCTCTCCTACACGTAATAAATCATAATTTTTTTTTGCTAGAAAATTACTCAGAACCCCCAAACATTATATATGTTTTTTGCAGATACCCTAGGGAATAAAATGGCGGTCAATGCAACTTTTTATCTCGCACGATATTTACGCAATAATATTTCAAAAACGCCTTTTCTTTTTTGAAAGAAAAATTGGATTTTTGTACTCACCGTAAAATCTGTTTCTCTGACGTCCATGGACTGACACAGCACCCACCCTTCCTTTTAAGGTTTATACTGCTTTGTTACAAACTGAGGCTGCTGACTGCAGGTAGGAGGGTTATGTCCGGAGGGACCGCCCCCTGGGCGGGGCTGTTCAGCTCTGTTTTTTTAGAATTTATGTTATAACATCTAACATTCTGCCTAGATGTTCTCCTGCAAGCAGGGACATACAGCCTCTTCACACTGAAACAAGTGGGTATGTCCCTGCTTGCAGGAGAACATCTAAGCAGAATGTTAGATGTTATAACAAAAATTCTAAAAAAAAACAGAGCTGAACAGCCCCGCCCAGGGGGCGGTCCCTCCGGACATAACCCTCCTACCTGCAGTCAGCAGCCTCAGTTCGTAACAAAGCAGTATAAACCTTAAAAGGAAGGGTGGGTGCTGTGTCAGTCCATGGACATCAGAGAAACGGATTTTACGGCGAGTACAAAAATCCTATTTTCTCTTATCGTCCATGGACTGACATAGCCTCTTCATACTGAAACACGTGGGACGTCCCAAAGCAGTATAAAGAAGAGGGTGGGAGCAGTAGTAAAGGAATAACCAAACTTCACTCCAAACTAACAGAGCTCCCCAACGGAGGAGTTGCAACTTTAAACAGCGGCCTTCAACACCTTGCGGCCGAAGGAAGCATCCGAAGATGCAGCCACATCAACCTTATAGAACTAAAGCCCCGTACACAGTCAGACTTTTTGCCAACAAACTTCATTTTGAGCAAGTTTGACAAAAAATCTGACCGTGTGTACGCTCCATCGGACAAACTTTTTTGGTTTTCATCAGACAAAATTTCGGTCTGCAAACGGACAAACCTTTGACCAACAAAAGTCTGATGTAGCAAAGTCCGACCGTGTGTACAGAAAACCATCGGACTTTTGTCCGGTGGACAAAACAAATAATGTTAAAATCAACCAAAAATAGCAGAAGTTGACCAAAGGGTGGCGGTAAAGAGCATAAAAGAGCAGAAAAACCACGTGATGTTGGAAAAAGTTTTGGGAAAGTTTGCAGAAAAGTCCTGTGGTGTGTATGCTATGGGTGTTCCCGACCAACTCCGTTCGGACAAAAGTCCACGGAAAAGTCCGATGGAAGTCCGACCGTGTGTACGAGGCTTTAGAAAAGGTATGAACGGACGACCAGGTCGGTTGCACACTTGTGCAAACGACGCTTGATGTCGGAAAGCCCAGGAAGCACCAATTGCCCTGGTGGAATGCGCCGTAAACGGAAAGGGAGACGCCCGCCCCTTAAGGGCATAGGCCTGTATGACGGTCTGTCTGATCCACCTGGAAATGGTGGCAGACGACAACGCTTGGCCCTGTTTTGGACCCGAGACAGACACAAACAGTGAGTCAGACTTCCGAATGGAAGCAGTAGCAGACAGGTACACCCGTAAGGCTCGTACCACATCCAATGTGTGAAGCGTAAATTCTCTGGGATGCTATGGGTGAGGACACAAGGACGGAAGAACAATGTCCTCATTAAGGTGAAAGGCCGAGACCACCTTTGGAAGGAAAGACGGTCGCGGGTGCAACACCGCCTTATCCTTATGGAGGACCAAGTAAGGCGACTTGTAGAACAAGGCCGCCAACTCAGACACCCGTCTAACAGAAGTAATGGCCACTAAGAAAGCCACCTTCTGGGACAAGGTTGAGAGAGGAATCTCTCTGATATTTTCAAAGGGATGTTCTTGGAGAACCGAGAGCACCAAATTCAGATCCCAAGGAGGGAGAGGAGGCTTGACAGGGGGAAGCACATGACGAACCCCCTGTACAAAGGTGCTAACCAAGGAATGGCCTGCTAGCGGTCGTTGGAAGAAAACGCCCATGGCCAAAATCTGACACTTAATGGTGCTCAAAGCCAGCTTTTGGGTCACACCATGCTGCAAGAACCGCAGGATTCTGGGGACAGAATACATCCTTGGACGCCAGTCTAGCTCTTCGCACATAGCGATGTAAGCCTTCCAGGTATGGTGATAGATCTTTCTGGGAGGAAGACTTCCGTGCCCTCAGCATGGTCGAAATTACCATATCCGAGAGACCTCGGTCCTTCAGCACCTGGTTATCAATAGCTATGCCGTTAAAGCCAGAGACTGTAAAGCAGGATGAAATATAGGACCTTGCCAATGAGGGAGGACCTTATGTCTCAGTCGCTAAGGAACGTCCGCGACGAAACGTACCAGATCGGCGTACCAATGACGCCGAGGCCAATCAAAAGCAATGAGGATCACCGGAACTCCCTCGGCCACCACCCTGCGCAGCAGACGAGGAAGCAACTGCAGCGGAGGGTAAACATATCAGACGATACTGCCCCACAGGGCACCCAACGCATCTGAGGCGTCCGCCCATGGGTCCCTGGACCTGGCCACGAACCTCGACACCTTGCGATTGAGTCGAGAGGCCATCAGGTCCACATCCGGCGTGCCCCACCGCCGGCAAAGAAGTTGAAAAGCCTCCGGGTGCAAGGACCACTCCCCCTGGTCCAGCATCCGTCTGACGACTCAGATAGTCTGCCTGCCAGTTTTCTACACCCGGAATGTAGACGGCCAACAGAGCCGGCACGCTTCTTTTCACCCACCTTAGGTTGTGGGCGACCTCGGATGTCGCAGCCGAGCTCCGAGTTCACCCCTGATGGTTGACATACGCCACGGCGGTGACGTTGTCAGACTGAATTCTGATCGAACGGCCCTGTAGCTTCTCCGACCATGAGGAGAGGCACAGTCTGATTGCTCGCAGTTCCAGGACATTGAGTCCAGAGCCCCTGAGCTGACAGGACTCCCCAAACTCCGCCCCAGCCCATCAGGCTGGCGTCCGTCGTGATCAAAGTCCACTGGATTTTGTATGAGACAGTTGACAGGCAGGGGTTGAATAAAAACTAGGTCAAGTTTATTACATATACACAGCACTGATGTATCACAATGTAACAAGGTAACATGGGCATGTGCGCATGACGTAACCTACAAATTAGTGTACATAGCAGTCAAATGACAAAACTTGGCAAATTGAATAATAACAATTGGCATTGTATAGTCTGGACAACACATGGCAACTGGGTAGGGATATAATTAGATAAAAAATTCATATAAATCATGAAAAATGAATAAAGTCCTATTAGCAAGTAGCTACATCCAAGGTGCCCGACGCGTTTCTGTGAGTATCACTTCATCAGGGGCGGATGTTAGAAGACATCTGAAATAGCAGAGTATAAAAATTGAATGATGTGCAAACAGCAGACACAAAGTGTCAATTCTGGGTACTTACATTATACCGGGTAACAGTGTGAGTGGAAACTGGGCCTCAAGGGGTATCCATCCCAGGAGCTGAGGTAGCAAAAAACACAGCAATAGCTAAAACGCACCAGCATCACTCCCAAAGTGCAAGCAGCTACAGACCGCCATCTCCACAGTGTAGCCAAAATTGATCAGAGTGGTGGATGGTTATCTAAAATGGATGAGTAGGTCCACTAAGATTAACCAGGAACATCAAAGGTGATTGAGGGAGTAAAGTCCTATATGTTTAAATCCCGAAGTGGTTACCTTAGATGTGCCCTGTAAATGGACCTTGCAAGGCTGCGGCGTCTACACATGTGTGGAGGTGAGGGACTGCTTCCGGGAGTTGTCATTTGACTGCTATGTACACTAATTTGTAGGTTACGTCATGCGCACATGCCCATGTTACCTTGTTACATTGTGATACATCAGTACTGTGTATATGTAATAAACTTGACCTAGTTTTTATTCAACCCCTGCCTGTCTGTCAACTGTCTCATTCAAAGTCCCACCATTCCCCCTCCTTATTGCCCTATCGGGATGGAAGCACTTTCCCCAGATGCTTCATTTAAAGTCCCAACTTTCTTTTTTATTCTCAAACCAGGGATGGAGTCAGTTGACAATTAGCTGGCAGTTTACCCCCTGCCAGCTTTGTATGGGGTTGACTTATGAGCTTGAACCCACCATCTGCAACAATAGGTTGCGGGTCACTGGGGGTTCTGGACACATCCTAGGTTGGTGACCAGTGATGTAGTTTCTGAAGGTTTTGATCCAGACCCGGGAGCTGCGATGCGCTCTGCGTGTCCTCCCTGTCTCCTCTGTTTCTGCCCTTTTGGGCAGGAGCGCCGGCGGGGCGGGTGCCCACAGCGCATCGGCGTCACGCACCGCCCCCTCATCTCATCATGGACAGGCGCTGTGAGGTGGCAGCGGCATTTCCATCTTAGCCGACTCAGCTGGACGTGGCGGCATGAACTGTGGGCGGGTCTGTATACCGCCCTGTCCATGTCCCCGCTCTATGCAGGGTTTGGCCAGCGTGACGTTGGTGGTCATCATCAGTACGTGCGAGATGCATATAAAGCGTCCTCCCGGAAGCAGTCCCTCACCTCCACACACGTGTAGACGCCGCAGCCTTGCAAGGTCCATTTACAGGGCACATCTAAGGTAACCACTTTGGGATTTAAACATATAGGACTTTGTACTCCTTCACTCACCTTTGATGTTCCTGGTTAATCTTAGTGGACCTACTCATCCATTTTAGATAACCATCCACCACTCTGATCAATTTTGGCTACACTTTGGAGATGGCGGTCTGCAGCTGCTTGCACTTTGGGAGTGATGCCGGTGCGTTTTAGCTATTGCTGTGTTTTTTGCTACCTCAGCTCCTGGGATGAATACCTCTTGAGGCCCAGTTTCCACTCACACTGTTACCCAGTATAATGTAAGTAAGTGTCTGCTGGTTGCACATCATTCAATTTTTATATTTTTATACTCTGCTATTTCAGATGTCCTCTAACATCCGCCCCTGATGAAGTGATACTCACAGAAACCTTGGATGTAGCTACTTGCTAATAGGACTTTATTCATTTTTCATGATTTATATGAATTTTTTATCTAATTATATCCCTACCCAGTTGCCATGTGTTGTCCAGACTATACAATGCCAATTGTTATTATTCAATTTGCCAAGTTTTGTCATTTGACTGCTATGTACACTAATTTGTAGGTTACGTCATGCGCACATGCCCATGTTACCTTGTTACATTGTGATACATCAGTACTGTGTATATGTAATAAACTTGACCTAGTTTTTATTCAACCCCTGCCTGTCAACTGTCTCATTCAAAGTCCCACCATTCCCCCTTCTTATTGCCCTATCGGGATGGAAGCACTTTCCCT
The DNA here is from genome assembly GCA_029206835.1 of Rana muscosa. Taxonomy (NCBI): domain Eukaryota; kingdom Metazoa; phylum Chordata; class Amphibia; order Anura; family Ranidae; genus Rana; species Rana muscosa. Next base: position 352,610,948 of record CM055127.1, on the reverse strand, counting down.
AGGTGCTTCATTTAAAGTCCCAACTTTCTTTTTTAAAGTCCACTGGATGGGGAGGAACGACCTTCCGGACCGAAGAGCCGGGGACTTGTTCTAAGTGGACAGAATCTCCTTCCTGCAATGCCCGAGTGTGTGATTGGGCATACGGAACGGCCTCGAAGGAGGCCACAATGAGTCCCAGTACTCTCATGCAGAAACGGATTGACGACCATTTTCGGGACGTCAGGACCCGTACTGCGACTGAAGCGTCTGCAACTTCTCCGAGGGCAGGAATACTTTCGCTTCCGAGGAGTCCAGGATCAAACCCAGATACTCCAAACGTTGAGTTGGGACCAGGACCGACTTCTGAATGTTCAGGAGCCACCCGAAGTCCCGGAGGGTCTGACTGACTATTGTCACATTTTCTTCCAACTCTGAGCCTTTGTCTGCTCTTAGAAGATCGTCCAGATAGCCCACGATAACAATGCCTCGCTGTCTCAGCAAAGCTAGAACCGGGGCAAGCACCTTGGTGAAAACACGCGGTGCCAACGCATAGCCGAAGGGAAGGGCCACAAATTGATAGTGGACTTTGCCTATCGCAAAGCGCAGAACTTCTGGTGCCTTGCGCAGATCGGAACATGCAAATAGGCGTCTTTAATATCCAAGGACGCCAGAAAGTTCATTGGAAGGAGTGCAGTGCTCACCGTGCGAATGGATTCCATACGGAACTTTTGCACCTTCACAAAAGCATTCAAGGCCTTGAGGTCCAGGATTGGCCGGACCCCGTCCTTTTTCGGGACAACAGACAGATTCGAGTAGAACCCCTGAAACCTCTCCTGTGACGGTAATGGCACAATTACTCCGCACCTGAGCAAATCCTGTACAGCCCCCAAGAGGGCCGCCCGACGGGCAGGAAGGAGAGGGAGATTTGAGGGGAAGAATCTGTCTAGGGGCCATGAACGGAACTCTATCCTGTACCCTGAGGTGACCACCTCGCACACCCACCGGTCAGAGATCCGGGAGGTCCACCGATCCGTGAACCTGCAAAGTCGTCCCCCAACCCCAGAGGGGGGCGGGGGCAAAACTTCATACAGTGGCGGGCTTGGGAGCCGGCTTGTGCGGCTTACGCACCCAGGGATGCTTCTATCCACCAGCCGCACTGTTAGTCTGGGAGGGCTTACCCGCGGGGGCCATCCACATGATTGGGGCTTCCCTGGTGGTCCTGGGGGGCTTCCCTGGTGGTCTAGTGTGGGTATCCGAGGGGGGGCTGCGCTGATAAACAATCAGCGCGAACCCCCCCTGTCAGGAGAGCCGCCGATCGGCTCTCCTCTACTCGCGTCTGTCAGACGCGAGTGAGGAAGAGCCGATCAACGGCTCTTCCTGTTTACATTGTGATCAGCCGTGATTCGACACGGCTGATCACGTGGTAAAAAGCCTCCGACGGAGGCTTTTTACCGAGATCAGTGTAGTGGTGGGTCAGACTGACCCACCGCTCCACCGATCGCCGTGATGAGCGCCCCCCCGGGCGCGCGGCGGCTGTTATCCCGCAGGACGTCATATGACGTCCAGTGTGGATAACTGAACCACTTCCCGGACGTCAATCTGCTATTGACGGAGCGGGAAGTGGTTAATGATGTCATCTAGGGCAGCCCCAAACAGTCTATCGCCCTTAAAGGGCAAATCTGCCAGGAGCTTCTTGGAGGCTAGGTCAGCCGACCAGCATTTCAACCAGACAAGACGACGCAACACCACCGCAGAGATAGAGGCCCCAGATATTAAGGGGGCCGCACACATACACCAGACCCTGCACAAGTTGATGGGCCAGGGCAATAGTATCTGGAGGGAGATCATGCTCCTGCACAGTCTGGTGCAAAATCTTTGCCCATTCCGTGAGTGTCTGAGACACAAGAGTCGCCGCTACGATAGACCGTAAGGCGGATCCCAACGAGGCAAACATAGTTCTGCTCACCACTTCTGACCTCCTGTCAGTGGGGTCCTTAAATGCAGGAGTCCCCTCCATCGGGAGAGTGGTAGCCTTATTCAAACGGACCACCGGGAGGAGGCCCACTTTTTAACCAGGGCCTCCTCAAAGGGGTACCTAATAGATAGACGCCGCAGGACCGTCAAAGTCTTCTACGGCACTTCCCAAACCTGATCAATGAACCTATCAAAGAAAGGCGTATATGGAAAACCCCTTTTTAGAAGGCATGGCCTTAAAGGAACCAAAGGAGACCGCCTCCACCTGAGGCTCCGCAGCCGCAGCATCCAGCTTGAGAGAGTGTCCCTCACAGCATCAATGAGTTCACTTAAAAGCGCCCTGTCATTTACTGACTCAGAAATTGAGTCTTCCTCACAAGGAATGTCCTGTTCAAACACATCAAAATATTCAGAGCTAGGGTCCTGAGCAGCAGCAGCTAGGCCCATATATGAATCAGAGCACTCCCCATGTGGAGATTGTGTGGGGAGAGGGCGCTTTATAGCTCCCTTGCGCTCGCACACCGCTTCCATCCTGACAAGAAATGTTTCCAGGACTGCCGACAACTGGTCCAAGGGGACCGCAAGTGCTGGAGCACTGCCTGTTGCCTCTGACAAGAGTGGGGAAGCAGGTGAACCAGACTCCATAACTCGCCACCCTCTGAGACCTTAATGCACAAAGTGAAGAAAAGTCCACCCACTGGCTGCGCTGACTGAGGAGGGGATACCCAGAGGACTCATCAACCCGGAGAGGACCGCTCAGTTCTGCTGCCTGTACCACGCTGTACCAGCGCGAGTGACCCGCGAGGAGAGTGTGAGGAGAGTGTGAGGAGATTCGCGCCGCTCCAGCAGCGATAGAGGCCAAAGTAAAGTGAAAAGCGTGCGCAGCTTCAAGAAAATGGCCGCCGGCCGAGTAACTGCGCCATCGATCCGCGGCAAGATGGCCACCGTGTACACAGTAAAACACTACAGACAAGGCGCCGAATGGCGCCCAGGCCCAACACACACAAAAAGTCCCCCAGCTCCATGCAGGCAGTCCTGAGACGCCGCCACCCCCCCCCCCCCGCCTGGCCAGAGTAACCCCCAAGCACCCCCATACAGCACAGCGCCAGAGTAAGGTGCAGAGAGCAGCATAACAAGGGGGAGACAGGGAAAATCCCCCAAACAGAGAAACACACAGCATGTACTCACCTACAGGAGAGACTACTTACCCGTCCCATAGGGACCCACTGGTGTGTTTCTGACAGACCTACCACAGTGCGGTACCGAGTAGCAGGCACTGTTCAATCTTGTGAGGACCGCGGAGCATAAAAGCCCACTGGCCACCCCTTGAGTCGTGGGGCAAGTCGTGAACTGAGTCTCACGCACACAAGGCGAGGATCAGCACGCTCGATTGTCGGGCAGGGAAGACTACAAGGATACCTCAAAAATAAAATAAAGACTTCCGGTTCCGGCGCCGCATGAGGTAACTGCGCCTCCTCACGGCTCCCGCAACAGACCCAGAAACCGGCTTATAAAGCCAGCCTGAGCGGCCCCTCACAGCCATCCTCCACACCCGGGCTCCCCCCCTCACTCGGATGGACCGCTTCCTCGAAAAAAACGGCGCTCGGTCGAACGCGGCCGAATCGGCGCCGCCGGGCAGGCCGCAAATTGAGGCCCCGGCTTCGGCCTACTCCCAGGCCGTGGCGGAATCTCAGGCGGCCGACATGGAGGTGAGCACCCAACCCTCCCAGCAGGTCACTACACCCCCTGCCAATACTTCTGGGGGTCCCTCTATGTTGAATACCCAGCCAGCCACACCAGGGGACATCTACAGCTCCCCTCCCCCTGGGGATGCTAGGGACAGCACGCACCGAATTGCTGCTGCTGTAGCAGCTCTTCTCTCCCCCATGATATCTGCCTCGGTGGAAAAGGCAGTCAATGCAGGCATGATACAAATTAAAGCTCAAATAACTGAGCACACCACCAGACTCAATGAGATGGAACACCGCATCTCTGAGGTCGAAGATGAACTCTATCAGGCGCAGGCCACAGAACAGTCGCAAGATAAAACAAACCGATACATCATTCAAAAATTGGAAGATTTGGAAAATAGGTCCAGAAGGAGTAACCTGCGATTTGTAGGCGTCCCCGAGTCGCTACCCTCGGCAGCTACGGCAGAATTCTGCTCAAAACGCATCCCTGAGGCCTTGGGCCTCTCAGGCCTGTTCACTGTGGAACGCGCACACAGAATGGGGTCCTTTAACTCCGAACGCAAAACACCCCGTCCCATTATTGCCAAGTACCTCAACTATGCCGACAAATCTCTGATTCTTCAGACATTCAGACAGTCCCCATCTCTCCAAATAGACGGGGTTAAAATCCTAATTTTTGCAGACTACTCGATTGAAGTCACCAAGAAAAGAAAAGCTTTTCAACCAATATGCTCTGAGCTCTTCAAGCAACACATAAAATTTACCCTGGCCTTCCCTGCAACTCTTCGCCTCAAATCACCTAAATGGGAACAACTTTCGTTCCAGGATCCTATGGAAGCAGAATCTTTTCTCCGCTCCCTGAGGGGTGATGCAAACCCTCACACGCCTTCCAAGTCTAATTCCAGCCCCCGAGCCCTGGAACAGAGAAGCCCTCGCAAGGACTCTCCAAAACGCTTCAAGCATTCTGCTCTGGATCAGCGTTACCAATACTCCCGTTGACGATCTTCCATACACCGCCATGGACTTCCTTACTCGCCATCACAGGTCGTATGATCTTCCACACAAAGGCTTTGAACATGTGTGTCGCTCCAGTCTATTTTATTTACTTATTACATAGTTCTGTATGATACGCCTGAAACCATTCTCCTTTTCTCCTCTTGTTCCCCCCCCCCCCCACCAGGATGGTAATGCGTGCGCGCATACGTACAGGTCGCACTTTACATACGGTCATTTGCATTGAAATTCCCCCCACTTGACTCCGCTGTGTGGCTTTTTAGGCTCCCAGCCATGACTACAATCCGGGGGTTCCTCGCACTTTCTCGAGGTCCCTGGGGCGCTTAGGCAGCATAACTGACATTCCTTTTTCATGAAGGGTCATGTTTGGTGAGCCACCATGCGCAGCAAACTCATGCGGAAAAAAGCGAAGTTCTTTAAGATGTTTACTTTAACTTGTTGTTTTGTTATTTCTTGTTTTCTTTTCTTTTACCCCCCCCCTCCTCACTCCTCTCCTCACTTCACACTCCGACATACATTCCTTACACGAACGCTCACATCACTAATGTGCATAAACTATACCTCTTGATCCCAGCCTATAATCCTTTAGCTACTAAATCGCCACTTTTACACCCTATCATCCGCACTATCTTAAGGTAATCTCTTGGAATGTGAGGGGTCTCCGTTCTCCTAACAAGCGAATGAAGATCCTTCGCCATCTCAAACGGCTAAAAGCAGACATAGCACTAATTCAGGAATCCCATCTTTCGGCATCTGACTTCAGTCGTATGCAGAGACTTTGGGTTGGAGCGGTCTTGGGGTCAGAATCGGTTGGACGGAAGGCCGGTGTTCTCCTTCTTTTCAACAAAAACCTCCCTTACACTATTCTATCCACACACACAGACGACCAGGGACGCTTCATCTCCTCCAGGGTTAAAATTGGCACAAAAGAACTAGTAATTTCCAATGTATACGCCCCCAATAGTCCCACAAAGTCATTTTACTCTCAGCTCTCCACTTGGCTCCTCAACACTTCTCACTTACCTCATCTCGTTGGGGGAGATTTTAATGATCTCATGCATCCCCCAGAAGATAGGTCCTCCCCAAAACGATCCACTCCAGCACCTGCTACAACACCAACTCCCACCCTATTTGCCTCAACCATGGACTCCCTCCATCTCACAGACATCTGGCGCTGAACACACCCGGTGGATAGAGAATTCACCTTCTACTCCAATCCTCACGGGATCCTTACCAGGATCGACTATTTTTTTGGGACCGATAATATCATTCCCCTTGTCTCAGACGCAGAGATCGGAGACATAGCCATTTCAGACCATGCCCCAATACTCCTTACCCTAGACAAACTAGATCTTCCCCCCCACCCTAATATCTGGCGCTTCCCATCCTTCCTCCACAATAATGCTGATTTTCGCGCATACATGGAACGAGCTTGGGCGGAGTTCTCCTCAGCGAATGCCCCACATGCAGGGGACCCGAACCTTCTCTGGGATGCTGGAAAAGCTTACCTGAGGGGTCGGATCATCTCATATGCCTCTTCCTTTAAAAGAAACGCGCTTTCGAAATTCAAATTGGCCAGCGACAGACTCCACCTCGCACAACGCATTCTGGCCACTTCGACTTCTCTAGCTAACAAGGCGGAGTGGTCTGCGGCTAAAAATGCTTTCGACACCTGGGCGGACACCCTGGAACATACAAAAAAATCTCATCTGGATGCCTCCCTTCATAAATATGGGAATAAAGCAGGCAAACTGCTATCCAGACTCTGCAAGGGCGCCTACCGCCCGACGCACATCACCTCACTGCGGGACCGCACGGGAACTACACATTCTACGCCACCTCATATAAATAAAACCATGCTCGAATATTACACAGCCCTTTATGCACCCGATCCTATTGACCATAAAATAGCCCAAGCCTTTCTTGAAAAAATGAATCTACCAAGTATATCCAGTGCCCATCTAGAATCCCTGAATGCCCCTATCTCCCTCGCTGAAATAGAAGGCACTATACATGCTCTCCGCCCCTCTAAAGCCCCCGGCCCAGACGGATTTACAAGTGAATTTTACAAGACCCTTCAAAATGTCACTGCACCCATGCTCCACTCGGTCTATTCCAACATCTGGGAGGGCGGTCCCTATCTACCGACAGGCAACCAGGCCATCATTAAACTTCTTTCAAAAAAGGGCAAGGATCGTCTGGAACCGGGCTCATATAGGCCTATTTCATTACTCAACCTGGATGTCAAAATTCTCTCAAAGATTGTGGCTTCCAGACTAGCGGTCACCCTCCCGGAACTCATTCACCCGGCCCAGTCAGGATTCGTGAAAGGGCGGACAGCCACCCTGAACATTCGAAAGGTTCTCTTGGCCCTTGAACGAGCCAAACAAGACCCAAAGGGAGATTATGCCATCGTAACGTTGGACGCTGAAAAAGCCTTTGACAATGTAAGTTTCGACTGGCTTTCCCTTACTTTGTCTAAAATGGGATTCTCAGGCCCCTTCTGCCACCTTATCAATGCCATGTATACAGCGCCCTCCGCTAGACTTGTTGCCGCCGGAATCCTCTCAGAGGATTTCCGCCTCCATAAAGGGACCAGACAGGGTTGCCCTCTCTCCCCCCTCCTGTTCAATTTAGCCTTAGAACCTTTATCTAGATACCTTTCCGAGATAGCCCCTTTACGAGGCATCAAAATAGGCAAAACAGAACTTCGCACTTCACTTTTCGCTGACGACGTCCTCATATTCACGGGTAACCCCAGTGACGACATTTTAACCATTAAAACCACCTTCGATGAATTTCGACGGTGCTCCGGCCTCCGGATAAATTATTCCAAGAGCGAAATTCTCCCCATCGGGACACACTCCACACGCCCTTGGACGCAACACTCTCTGTTTAAGGTTGCACCTTCACACATCACCTATCTAGGTATACAGATTGGGAAATTACCCTCCTCCATCTATCATCTCAATTATCCTCCCCTCTTTACAAAACTCTATCAAGAACTGTCAAACTGGATGGATCTTCCCCTCTCGCTCCTAGGGAGGTGTCACCTTGTCAAAATGGTTAGCTTTGCCAGACTGCTTTACCCTTTGCAAACCATTCCTCTACTTCTGAAGCATAAAGATATCAAACTCCTTAACACCAAAATTTCACAGTTCATCTGGCATGGCAAAAGACCTCGGATAGCCTCTAAAAAACTACACCTTCCTAGGAGTGACGGGGGCATCGGTCTACCTCATATTAGATTGTATAATTTAGCATGTCTGCTCAGGACTAGCTTAGATTGGATAGCTCAATCATCCCAATACTCTAATTACGTCTTGGAATCCGAAATGGCCCACCCGCACTCTCTGGTGGCCCTTCTACACTGCAGATGGAAAACGGTTCCCCCCTCTTTTCAACACAATCTCCTGCTCAGGGATACTGCTATAGCGTGGAGAGAAATCAGAAAAACACTGAAGCTATCTCCCTTTATCTCTCCACATCTGCCAATCCAAGGCAATCCTAATTTCATCCCTGGTCTCCATTATAAAGCCTTCTCGGTCTGGCGGAATCAAGGTCTGTCAAACTTCTCCTCATTGTGCGATGGCACCACTGGAAAACCTCTTCCCTTCTCCTCAATATCCTTGGCATTTTCTCTCCCCCCATCTCACGTATTTCATTACAACCAATGTATTAGCTTCCTATCTAACACTTGTAAAGACACTCTCCGGAGATTCGAAAACAGCTTTGCGGAACGTCCACTACACAGTGGACGTTATAAAATCTCGGACATCTACAAACCTCTCCTGCAAGAATCTTCCCCGTCCTTATCCACCTCCTCTATGGCTAACTGGGCTAGGGATTTCCCAGATCCGGACATAACCGAAAAAATCCTATCTGGTTTGCGAAAGACCCTTCGACTGACACCCAACGAAATCTGGAGAGAAACTCAACTCAAGATAGCACACCGGGCTTACATCCCATTTCTCTCTCCCAACTCCAATAAAGATGGCGCCTCCTGTCCTTTATGCAAGGTACCCAGACCCTCTCTTTCCCACCGCTTCTGGTCCTGCTCCTTCATCTCCTCATTCTGGGATCAAGTCCTTTCTTATATATTCAAAACCACTTTGTTGAAAATCCCCAAAGACCCTTTGCTTCTCATATTTGGATATTGGGACCCTCTGTTGCTGCCCTGGTCTATGTCTCCGGCTGCCTCGAACCCTTCCGGGACTACCAAATGCCCCTCCTCTAAAGACTGGATCCTGCTATGTTTGCTTGTTGCCAGGAGACTCATTCTCAGGCACTGGATCTCTCCCCAAGGCCCTTCTCTCGCCCAACTCGAAAAGGACTGCCTCCACCTCTTTTATGAAGAAAGACTTCTTACGGACTTCAAAGAACCCAGATCTAGAGCCCACTTCTACCACAGATGGGAATCCTTCATCACCACAACCCTCTCGACAGCCGATCAAGCGGCTCTGGACCTACTTTCCTTCTCATACGTTGAACCTATCCCTAAGGGGCTGTAATTCTTGCAGACTTTGCTCAGTCTTTACATACCGGAGGGCCCTCCGGGACTGTTTCTTCTCGGGACCATACATGTTTTGGAATGAACAGCACGCTATAGTCTATGGAGCTCCCTCCCCCTCCTTCCCCCCCCTTTTTCTACTTACTAGTTTTTGTTTTTTTTTTGTTTTTGTTTTTTTTGAACTTTTGTACCATTGTACTTATCTTTTCACCTGTACAAGTGTCTTTTATTACTCCAATAAAAATTTGTTAAAAAAAATAAATAAATAAAATAAAATTCTCAAAAGGAATAAAAATCTTCCAGGAGACTGGCTCCTGAGAAAGCCATGTCTTCTCCTTCTGCTAGGCAGAAAATAACTGAGGCTGCTGACTGCAGGTAGGAGGGTTATGTCCGGAGGGACCACCCCCTGGGCGGGGCTGTTCAGCTCTGGTTTTTTAGACTGTATGTTATAACATCTAACATTCTGCCTAGATCTTCTCCTGCAAGCAGGGACATATACCCACGTGTTTCAGATGATGTTACGCCGAGGAAATAGATACCCAACATGTCACGCTTTAAAATTGCGCACACTCATGGAAGGCGCCAAACTTCGGTACTAAAAGACATCTTCATAGGCGTCGCTTTCCAAATTTTTTACAGGTTACCAGTTTAGAGTTACAGAGGAGGTCTAGAGCTAGAACTGTTGCTACCGGGGGGGACAGGGGTGTTTTAAATGTAATTTTTTTTTTTTTTAATTAACTTTTTTTTTTTTGATCACTTTTATTCCTATTACAAGGAATGTAAACATCCCAGGTCCTCCATAAGACCCCACATCTCTCCTCCGGGATGGAAAGCATGAGATCGGAATTTTATTTTTTTACCGATCTCATGCCGACAGCCGCGATCGCGGCTTTGTTTACATCCGGGGCTCGGGCGTGACATCATAATGTCGCGTCCGGGCCTCCGACGGTCATAGAGATGACTGGCGACCATCTGGACACCGGAAATCTCTATGGTCGTCATCCGGCGGCGGCCGATTCTTTCTCCGGGTCCCCGATGGCACGGCAGAGCCCGAAGAAGCACCGGATGGCGGCGGGAGACGTCCCCTCCCGTCGCCTATAAGAACGATCAAGAGGCGGAACTGCCGCTATGATCATTCTTATCGTGCACAGAATCGCCGGCTGGAAAAAATTATATATGAATGATGCCTGTAGCTGCAGGCATCATTCAGATATTCCCCCCGAAAGTCAATGACGTCATATGACGGCGTGCGGTAGGGAAGTGGTTAAACAACTGTAGTATCAGGCTGCAACATGACAAAAATTTTAACAAAGTGAAGAGGGTCTGAAAACTTTGAATGCACTGTATATCAGGGCCCAGCAGCTAAAGGGTTAAATAAATGTGTATGTGATAATAAAATTTAGTTATGCATAAACAAATCACGATTATCTGACACTGCAATGTATTCTGGATCTAGCAAACATAGGATGTACTCACCTGCATAGCTATTAAAGCATGTTTGTGGTTCAGGTATGTCCGTCAAGGCTCCATAGTAGTATGGAAAATCTGGAAATGTCACCGAATATGCCACTGTAGTGAGACCATAAGATAGAGGCATGAAATTCTGGCTGGAGGGTAGCATGTTTCCTGTATTAAACTGAAACATGTAGCCCTATTAAATAGACTGGTGACTTATAACACACGCTCAACATGGGCTTCTGCAAATCAAAACGCAGTTCTATTGTTTTAAGGCCATAAAATGTACATAATGTGTTACATATGCTTATTGATAAAAAAAATATTACAATTCCTAGATAATTACAATCAAAAACACAAGAATCAAACACTAAAAACCAATAAAATTAAAAAATGGTAACCGGTATTTAAGAGCTATTGTTTTGTCATCAATCCCCACTAACAGGAGAAAAAAAAATGCAAGAGACATCTCCACCTGTTGATGGCAAAAAATAGGATTTTTTTGTACTCACCGTAAAATCCTTTTCTCTGTCGTCCATGGACGGACACAGCTCCTTAAATCTTGACAAAGTGGGTTATGTACCTGTTCATAGGAGAGGACTAGGCAGAACATGTTAGTTATCTTAAATCATGTAACATTAACAGAGTTGAACAGCCCCACCCAGGGGGCGGTCCCTCCGTACATAACCCTCCTACCTGCAGTCAGCAGCCTCAGTTCGTAGAAAAGCAGTACAAACTAAAAAAGGAGGGGTGGGTGCTGTGTCCATCCATGGACGACAGAGAAAAGGATTTTACGGTGAGTACAAAAAAATCCTATTTTCTCTTTTCGTCCATGGACGGACACAGCTCCTTAAACCTTGACAAAGTGGGACGTCCCCAAGCAGTGTCAGAAAAAACGAGGGGTGGGAACAGCAATCAAAAGAAGACTTCACTTCACCCCAAACAAACAGAGCTCCTCAACGGAGGAGTTGCAACCTCAAACAGCCGCCTGCAAAACCTTGTGGCCAAGGAAGCTTCCGAAGATGCACTCACATCAACCTTGTAAAACATTGAGAAAGTGTGAACAGACGACCAGGTCGCAGTCTCACACACCTTCAAGACAGATGCTAGATGTCGGAAAGCCCAGGAAGCACCAATTGCCCTGGTTGAATGTGCCGTGACAGGAAAGGGAGGCGCCCGCCCCTTAAGGGCATAGGCCTGGATGACGATCTGTCTGATCCACCTAGAAAGGTGGCCGATGAGACCACCAGGCCCTTCTGTGGACCAGATACCGACACGAACAGTGAGTCAGAACTCCGGAACGGAGCAGTAGCAGACAGGTACACCCGTAGGGCACGTACCATGTCCAAGGTATATAGCGCAGCCTCCTAGGATGCGACGGCCGAGGACACAAGGATGGAAGCACAATGTCCTCGTTTAGGTGAAAAGCCGAAACTACCTTAGGAAGGAAGGTTGCGGGCGTAGCACCGCTTTATCCTTATGGAGGACCAAGTAAGGTGACTTGCAAGACAAGGCCGCCAATTCAGAAACCCTTCTGACCAATGTAATGGCAACTAGAAAGGCAACTTTATGAGAAAGAGTGGAATCTCCTCTCAAAGGGAGGTTTCTGAAGTACCGAGAGCACTAGAGTCAAGTCCACAGAGGAAGCGGTGGTCCAAATCGGGGGAACCACGTGTCGGACACCCTGCACACACGTACTTACCAGTGAGTGAGCCACCAGGGGCCGTTGGAAGAAGACAGCGAAGGCTGAAATCTGCCCAACAGTGCTCAAGGCATGGTTCAGATCCACTCCGCACTGTAAGAACAGCAGGATCCGAGAAACCGACTATGTCCGTGGGCGCCAGGCCATCTCATCACACAGAGATGTAGGCCTTCCAAGTGCAATGGTAGATCGTCCGGGAAGATTTCCGGGCCTTCAACATGAAGGAGATTACCGAATCTGCCAGACCACGGTCCCTTAGTACCTGGCTTTCAATTGTCATGCCGTTAAAGCCAGCGACTGTAAAACAGGATGAAGTATGGGACCTTGAGACAGAAAGTCCTTCCGCAGCTACCAGTCTCACGAGGTCGGCGTACCAGGGACGCCGGGACCAATCGGGGACGATTAGAAATCACCAGAATCCCCTCGGCCTCCACTCTGCGGAGCAGACGAGGAAGCAATTTCATTAGGGGAAAGGCATGAATTCCCCATGGAGCCACCAACATGTCCGACGCGTCTGCCCAGGGATCCCTGGACCTGGCCACAAACTTTGACACCTGCGATTGAGTCGAGAGGCCAGGAGATCCACAACTGGTGTGCCCCAATTCTGACAAAGTAATTGAAAACACCTCCGGGTGTAATGACCATTCCCCTTGGTCCAGCATCTGGCGACGCAGATAGTCCGCCTGCCAGGTTTCTACGCCCGGATGTAAACAGCCAATAGAGCTGGCACGCTCCTTTCGGCCCAACTTAGGATGTGAGTGACTTCTGATGCTGCGGCCGAGCTCCTTCCTCCCTGATGGTTGACAGAAGCCACCGCCGTGGCGTTATCCAACTGGAACCTGATCAGATGCCCCTGAAGTCTCTGCGACCACTTGGAGAAGGCACAATCTGATCACTCGAAGTTCGAGGACATTGATCGGCAGGCGAGATTTTTCCGGAGTCCAGCAACCCTGGGCCGACTGGACCCCCCCAGACTCCCCTCCAAACCGTGAGGCTGGCGTCCGTCGTGATCACAGTCCCATGGAAGGAAAGGAACGACCTCCCGGATTGAAGAGATGGGAATTCCAGCCGCCCTCTCAGGGAAGCCTTGACCAGGTGACTTACCTGAATCTAGAGACAATGGAGATCTGTTCCAAGTGGACAGGATCTCCTCCTGCAATACTCGAGTGTGGAATAGGGCATACGGAACTGCCTCAAAGGAGGCCACCATGAGGCCCAGAACTCATGCAAAAAACGGAGAGACGACCATTTGTGGGATAATAATAATAATTTCTTTTTCGTACATCACGGGACACAGAGCGACTTAGTCATTACTAATGGGTTATATAGATACCTTCAGGTGCTGGCACTGGCAACTTCCAAAACCGGAAGTACCCTCCCCTATATAAGCCCCTCCTATCCGGGAGCACCTCAGTTTTTTGCCAGTGTCTAAGGTGTTGGCCAAAGAGTAACGTGTTTTAACTGGGCTTGCGTACAGGTTCTTTTATGGGCCTTAGTAAGCTGTTCCGGATCCGACCAAAAAAGCTTCATAGCTAAACGGTCGGTACCCGGGCCTTGCAACAGAAGAGCAAGGTTTTGCCTGTAATGCCTCTCTTAGGAGGGCTGGACCCTGGGATCCAGAGCTCTGGTCATACCCACGACCAAGATGTTGTCTGTGCAGGGTGCTATACAGGTCCAGGGGAGTGGAATCCTTGAGAACCCGGTCCCTGAAGGTTTAAATACAATGCCTGCCGTGATAGGTGAAGTTTGGGCTTTTGTGGACCAAACAAAGTCCTGCGGCGGGGAACAGGTAAGTGGGGGCCCCCAGGAACTTGGTTCTATTGGGGGACCCCCAAGCCTAATTTGTCTTTCTGTCTGTTACCTAACGGTATTCCCGCTGATATCTGTGTATGCCTGTAACTACTGGAAAATTTAAAATTTTAATAGTAGTCAAGAAAAAAAAAAAAAAAAAAGGGAGACCGCGGTACCTGTGTTAAACCACTAGAGGCCGCTGTGGTCCATTTTTCTTGTCATGTGGATCTTTGGTTTTTTTAAGTCAAAAGATCCAGGCAGTTGGTAAGTTTCTCTGTGGGAATCCACTTCCTCTGCCCTGTTGCTGCGCTCATCCACCGCACAGGCCCTCCGGCAAAAAGGGCCCTGGCTCCTAGTCCCTGCTTGGTTTCAAAAAAAGAGCGCCAAAGGCGCATGGGCGCGCGCGCGGGCGTGTGCACGCGCCTCCTATGAAAGGAAAGGGGCGGGGCGGGTGGATGACGCTCGATGCGCGCCGCGGCGCTTCTGCGCATGTACAGGCGTCCCAGCATGGATAAAAGACACAGTACAAGTGTCAGCTGGATGCAAGCAGAGCTAGCAACAAACGGTGGCACACAGAGGCGGTTGATGCAGGCATCCCCATAGAAAGACACTTCAGTGGACACCAGCTGGTATATAGCAGCAACTGTGTTAGACTATTACCAGCAAAATTGGTGTATGACGACGGGAATACCTCAGCTTTGTGCTTAAAGGATATGTCGTCCAGACGCTCCGGAAATAAGTCTTCCAGAAAGCCAAAGGGGTCTCCATCGGGCTCTGAGGATTTTGGGCATGCTTGTACTGCACCAATCTCCTCTGAAAATTCAGAGGTCAGTAGCCGTAGGAACCCCGCAGGAGTACCTGGTGCTGCGGCTGTCCCCAGTCCACCTGCTCCTGTATATATAACAGAGGAGGTTTTTTCCTCGAATCTGGGAGGATTGGAAGAGAGATTAACAGCATTGATCGCTGCTTCCCTGTCACAGGGAAAGCGCGTCCGATCTCCGTCTCCTCCTTCAGAGTGCCTGTTAGTGGAGGAACAGTCCCACACAGAGATCGACCTACCTGAAGGGGATCAGGATGAGGTTGATTCGATTATAGAGGAATCAACAGTGGAAGAACCTTTCTCAGCATCTCAGGCTGAAAGATTATGGGTTCAGTCTCTGACTAACATGGTCCGATCAGCATTTAAAATGCCTCTGGCGGAACCATCAACCACTACGGTTTCCTCGCTGGGGTCGCTGAAAGCTCCCCAGGCTGTCTGTTCCTTCCCAATCCACCCTTTATTGGAAGGGCTTATTTACCAGGATTGGGAGCATCCTGATAAAATAATTACTCCCCCCAAGAGATTTCCAGTGATCTATCCCATGGAGGATAAGTTCATAAAAAAATGGAGGGTCCCTACAGTGGACGCAGCCATCTCTTGTGTGAATAAATCACTGACATGTCCAGTAGATAATGTTCCAATGTTCAAAGACCCAATAGATAAAAAATTGAAGTCTTTAATAAAATCTGCTTTCTCTACAGCAAGCATGGTGACACAACCTGCAGTAGCAGCGATTGGAGTCTGCCAAGCAGTGAAAGATCAGTTGAAACAAGTCTTAAGGGACTTACCAGATCAGCAGGCTCTTGCCCTAGCTGACCTACCTAGAGCCTTGTGTTTTGCGGTGGACGCCATAAAGGATACAATCCAACAGGCCTCCCGCTTTACGCTGTCTGTAGTACATATGCGTAGGCTTCTATGGCTCAAAAACTGGTCTGCTGAAGCTCCCTGTAAGAAATTGCTGATTAGCTTCCCATTTCATGGAGAACGCTTATTTGGAGAAGATCTGGACAAGTATATCCAGAAAATTTCTGCCGGTAAAAGTACACTCTTGCCGGTTAAGAACAAGGGTAGAAGGGTAGAAGAGGCCTACTTCTCCAGTCCCTGGCACATCGGCTGTGAAACAGTTCCGACGGCCTCCGCGGTCAAATCCAGGGGGCAGAAATCAGGGAGAATCACAGGGTAACAAGAAACCCTGGGTCAAGAGAGGTACAAAACCTCCCCCCAAGTCATGAAGGGTTGCCCCCACTCAATCGGGTGGGGGGAAGACTTCAGTTGTTCACAGAGACCTGGCGGGACACCATCAGAGACAGATGGGTGATCTCCGCAGTAAGTCTGGGATACAAGCTGGAGTTAAAAGACACTCCTCCTGCCCATTTTATGAGGTCAAACGTGCCAAGCGATCTCCAGAAGAGAGGATCCCTCCTTCTGGCACTAGAACAACTATTGCTCCAAGGTGTAATCATGAAGGTTCCCTTGGAAGAAAGCGGGTTCGGGTTTTACTCGAACCTTTTCACAGTCCCCAAACCAAATGGGGACGTGAGGCCCATATTAAATCTAAAAGGGCTAAACAAGTTCCTACATATCAGGACTTTTCGGATGGAGTCGATCCGATCGGTGGCCACCGCCCTACAAGGGCAGGAATGGTTAGCCTCGATCGACATAAAGGATGCTTATCTGCATATTCCCATCTTTCCGGCCCACCAGAAATTTCTACGCTTTGTAGTAGAAGGGCGCCATTTTCAGTTCAGAGCCTTACCTTTCGGTCTGGCCACAGCACCACGAGTGTTCACAAAAATTCTGGCCCCACTATTGGCCAATCTAAGAACACGGGGTGTAACGATAATGGCATATTTAGACGACCTGCTACTAATAGACCACTCAGTGGAAAAACTGGAAGTAGCTATTCACGAGACAATCAAGTATCTGGAATATCACGGTTGGATTATCAACCGAGACAAGTCAGCTCTAAGACCAGTCAAAAGTCTGGAATACTTGGGGCTAAGGCTGGATTCAAATAATTACTATGTATCATGTCATGGAATAAAAGTTTACTTTACTATGATGGTTACTACATGTTTATGCATTTACTATATGGCACTATAGATGGCTCCACCACCAGACAGCATTATAGTACCATGCAATGCTATTTTCCTGGCTGCCCGCTTCAATTCAAAGTCCCAAAAAATTTAGTTTCTCCTTTCAGAAGGGTCCTGGAGGATAACGGACCGTCATGCGCTGGGGGACCACAAAAGGACCTCTGCGGCCGTTCCCATTCCTTATTTATGAACTTATCAAAGAAGGTAACATAAGGAAACCCGTCACAAAGCGGTCAGATTTGTGTGACCCAAAAGGAGACAGACTCCTCTGCGGAAGTCCCAGCTGCATCTACCAGCTGTAGTGTCCAGTAGGACATCAGAAGTGCACTCATAAGTGCCCTGACCAACATTCCCCAGAAGATGGCGGGGGGGAGGGGGCGCTTCTTTACCCCCCCCCCCTATGTCCGCACGCTGTTTCTACCCTGGCAACAAAAGATTCCAGGACTGTCTACAATGTATCCATGGAAACCGCATTAGCTGCCTCTGGCAATGTATGGGGAAGAAAGGTCACATACTGACTCCATAAACACCCACTGACAGCCCTCAGGGACCAAGTGAAAAACAAATAAGAGTCCACCCTCCATGCTGCACTGACCGGGGGGGGGTAACCCAGGGGACTCACCACCCACCCAGGAGACCGCTCAGCACCGCTGCCTGCCTTGTATACACAGCGCGTGTGTGATGAAAAAACTGTGAGGAGAATAAACTACACTGTTTAGAAAGCCAGTGCTAGAGGCCAAACCCACCCCAAAATGGCCACCAGACGCCTCAGATAAAAAAGGCGCAGACCACAAGAAAATGGCAGCCCGCAATATCGACCTGCGCCACAGCGCGGCCACGACAAAAATGGCCACCAATGGAATTAGTAATATAGAAAAAAAATCACTAAAAATGGTGACAGCGCCACAAAAAATGGCGCCTGAGCCCAGGGATGTGGACGAGAAGGCCTGCAGAGACTTCCCAGGAGACAGACCCCCCTCTCACAGAAAGCGGACCCCAGCGCCCCACAGGGACTCTGATCCCCCCCCCCCCCACAGGTACACCCCGGTCGCAGCGGGCCCTAGGGCAGGAGGGGAAAGGGCGACAGAGCAGGGAAAGGGAGGACAGGAGAACCTCTTAATCCCGGGAATGCCCAGCTGTTCCATCCCGTAGAGACAGGAGGAACTGTACTTACACGTCCTTGCGAGGACATGCTGGCGCGTCCCTGACAGGCCCAAAACCGATGGTACGGAGTAGCTGTCGGCCCGGTCCACTGTGAGTGAGACAACAATCAGCCCAGTCATGTGTGGACCCCAGAGCATGAGCTCACCGGCCACCCCTGGAGCCATGGGGTACGTCGTGGCAGAACCAGCGCAAAGCTAAGGTCTGGCACGCTCGATGGCCTAAACTGGGAATGATCTATAATATCCAGCCTGTCGCCCAGCCAGCAGTTGATAGAAGATATCACAAAAAATTATAAAATAAAAAACATTTCTTCAGGACTCTGGGCCCAAAAGGGAGCCACATCCTTCTCTGCTAGGCAGGAAAAACCCTTTACAACCACTTAACCCACAGGTAAGCCTAGATTAAGGCCTACCTGTAGGTGCTTAAAATATCTCCTAAACCTCCACGGTTTAGGAGATATTTACTAAAATCACGGGCGCCGCTGTCTACAGCGCAGGCGCACTGTAGTGTGCCGGTCCTCATCGTGACTCCGGCCATTCAGAGCGCTGGAGGTGTTACATATTATTACATATGCCTTTGCCTTGCAGGTGGTGTTTTTTTTTTTTCCTGGGTTTACTTCCTCTAACTTTTGTGAGCATCACTGTGTGTGCACTGCTGTCTGTGTTTGTTAAAGGGTAAGTTCACCTTTACAGAAAACTCTGTATGGTGAACTTACACAGACCACCCCCCCCCCCGTCCCGCTGACCTGTACCGCCGCAAAACTCTGGTTCTAAGCCCCGGTATATACGTGCCAGGAGCACGGGGGGCTTAGAAATCCTCCTGAGCTGAATGTCCAAAACGTCCCTCGTCAGGGGGACGTTTTGGATCATTCTAATTGGTCAGCGCTGTCAGATGGGTGGCGCCGACCAATCAGCAGCCGCCTAGCCCATTCTGTCGGCTATGCAAAACACGTGAGGATGAATAGAGGAATTCTAAGTGCCGGCCTCCTGGCACGATATACCGGCGATACAGGTCAGCGGAACTGGGGGGGGGGGGGGACTTTACGGTGGGAAAGGTGCAGTAAATTCTATGCATTATTCAATACCATAGTGCTAAACAGCTTTAAAGTTAATTATTTCTAACAAAGTAACACCATTTTGTCACACACACCGTGCCTTGAAAAAGTATTCACACCCCTTGAAATTTTCCACATTTTTTCATGTTACAACCAAAAACGTAAATGTCCATTATTGGGATTTTATGTGATAGACCAACACAAAGTGGCACATAATTGTGAAGTGGAAGGAAACCGATAAACTGTTTTCAAAATTTTACAAATAAATATCTGAAAAGTGTGGCGTACATTCGTATTCAGCCCCCTTTAGGCTGGGTTCACACTATTACGAATTGGATGCGGGTTTCTTCGCATCCATTTTGCACAGCAGTCACATACATCTCCGCAGCGGCTCCGGTGCGAATTGGACCAAAAGACGCACAGTACTTGTGCGCCTTTTGGTCCATTTCAGGTCCGAATTTAGCCCAAACGTCAGGCTGAAACAGTGAATGGAGACGCATCGGACTCCTGCTGTGAGCCCCTGCGATCTCTAGTGTGAACCCAGTCTCACTCCGATACCTCTAACTCAGTGTTTCTCAACTCCAGTTCTCAAGGCAACCCCCAACAGGTCATGTTTTAGGCTGGGTTCACACTATACGACACGACTTTCATCCTACTTTGCTCTGCGACATCTGTCCTACATTAGTCCGACATTGGTCCGACATCCATCCGACTTTCATGAACAGGATACTACTTTGATCCTACTTCAATGATAGTCAATGGGCTGAAGTAGGATCAAAGTCGGACAGAAGTAGTACAGGGAGCATTTTTAATGTCGGACCGGCTTGTGTCGGACCAGTTAAGACGGCTCTCATAGGGATTCATTGATTTTCACACGTCATGCGACATGAGCTCCTAATGTCGGAGCGTTTGTCGCCCCAGTGTGAACCAGGCCTCAAAGGCATTCCATTATTTTGCACAGGTGATTTGATCAGTTTCACTGCCTTAGTCATTACCACAGCGGTTTCATCTGAGGCAAATCCTGAAAACATGACCTGTTGGGGCACCTTGAGGACTGGAGTTGAGAAACACTGCTCTAACTAATATAGTGTAACCAATTGACTTCTAAAGTCATTCAATTAGTAAATATAGAGTCCACCTGTGTGTAATTTAATCTCAGTATAAATACAGCGGTTCTGTGAAGCTCTCAGAGGTTCGTTAGAGAATCGTAGTCAACAAACATCATGAAGGAAAAGGAACACACCAAACAGGTCAGGGATAACATTGTGGAGAAGTTTAAAGCAGTGTTAGGTTATAAAAAAAAAAATCTCAAGCGTTAAACATCTCACGGAGCACTGTTCATTCCATCATCCGAAAATGGAAAGAGTATGGCACAACTGCAAACCAATAAAGACATGGCCAGCCACCTGACATGCGAGGAGAGCATTAATCAGAAGTAGCCAAGAGGCCCATGGTAACTCTGGAGGAGCTGCAGAGATCCACAGCTCAGGTGGGAGAATCTGTCCACAGGACAACTATAAGTCGTGCACTCCACAAATCTGGCCTTTACGGAAAAGTGCAAAGAAGAAAGCAATTTTTGAAAGAAAAAAGACATAAGTAGCCCCGTTTGGAGTTTGCGAGAAACCATGTGACCATGTGGGGGACACAGCAAACATGTGGAAGAAGGTGCTCTGGTCAGATGAGACCAAAATTGAACCTTTTGGCCTAAAAGCAAAAACGCTGTGGCGGAAAACACTGCACACCACCCTGAACAAACCATCCCCACCATCAAACATGGTGGTGGCAGCATCATGTTGTGGGGATGCTTTTCTTCAGCAGGGATAGGGAAGCTGCTCAGAGTTTATGGAAAGATCTTTGGATCCAAATACAGGGCAATGTTGAAAGAAAACCTGTTTGAGTCTGCAAAATACTTGACTGGGGCGAAGGTTCACCTTCCAGCAGGACAACGACCCTAAACATACAGCCAGAGCTACAATGGAAAGTTTTATATCGAGTCTCAAAACTATGGCCCTCTAGTTGTTCAGGAACTACAAATTCCCAATATGCCACCTGTGAATGTCAGAGTTTTACAATGCCTCATGGGATGTGTAGTTCCGCAACAGCTGGGAGGGTCATAGTTTGGAGATCCCTGGTTAAGATCATGTGTTAGAATTCAATTGAGAATTTGTGGAAAGACTTGAAGATTGCTGTTCACAGACGCTCTCCATCCAATCTGGCAGAGCTTGAGCTATTTTGCAAACAAGAATCTGCAAAAAAATTTCACTCTAGATGTGCAAAGCTGGTAGAAACATACCTAGGGCTGAAACGGCTAATCAATAATGAAAATCTTTGTCAACGATTTTTATTATTGATTATTTGGTCTGCTAACGGCATGCACCTTCCTCCCTGCCTGTCAGTCCTGCCTCCATCCGAGTGTTACAATCGCATGTACAAGCCGGCGCCAATATATACCTTTCTCATAGTGGCACTCATGTGATCGGGCATGTCCGCCTCGCTCCTCCTCTCCTCTTTGCTGACGTCAGCGGGGTATTCTCAGCCCCACCCACTTTGCTGCCTCGAGGGAAGAGAAAGAGGAGAGAAGCAGCCAGTCACGTGAGCGTCGAGCTGCGATATATTAAGGCTGTGGCTTACTTTTAAAATACAGTGAGTGAACTTGGCAAAACATTCATTTTGTACTTCTGGGAGGACAAGTGTCCCATCATAAGTATTTCTGGGGAGGGGATAGTGCCCCATCATTGGTGTTCCTGGGGGGAGGGGGTATAGTGTCCCATCATAGGCATTTCTTGGGGGGGGGGGTAGTGCCCAATCATTGGTTTTCCTAGGGGTAAAGTAGTGCCCCATCATATGTGTTTTCCAGGGGGGGATAGTGCACCGTCCTTGGTTTTTCTGGAAGGGGAATAGTAGTGCCCCATCATTGGTGTTCCCTGGGGGGAGGGATAGCGCCCCATCATTGGCATTCCTAGGGGGGATTGCCCCAACATTGGTGCTCCTGAGGGGGGGGGGAATAGTGCCCCATCATTGGCATTCCTGGGGGGGGGGATAGTGCCCTATTATTGGTGTTTCTGGAAGGAATAGTGCTCAGTCATTGGTGTTCCTGGGGGGTGGGGGAGGGGAGAATAGTGCCCCATCATTGGTGCTCCTGGGGGGGGGGATATTGCCCCATCATTGGCGTTCCGGGGGGGGGAATAGTGCCCTATTATTGGTGTTTCTGGAAGGAATAGTGCCCAGTCATTATTGGTGTTCCTGGGGGGTGGGGGAGGGGAGAACAGTGCCCCGTCATTAGTGTTCCTGGGAGGGGGGGAGAATAGTGCCCCATCATTGGTGTTCCTGGGGGGAATAGTGCCCCATCATTGGCGTTCCTGGGGGGGGGGAATAGTGCCCCATCATTGGTTGGCGTTCCTGGGGGGGGGGAATAGTGCCCCATCATTGGTTTTCCTGGAAGGGGTAAAGTAGTGCCCCATCATAGGTGTTTTCCAGGGGGGGATACTGCCCCACCATTGGTGTTCCGGGGGGGGGAGGGATAGTGCACCGTCCTTGGTTTTTCTGGAAGGGGGAATAGTAATGCCCCATCGGTGTTCCTGGGGGAGGGATAGTGCCCCATCATTGGCGTTCCTGGGGGGGGTAGTGCCCTATTATTGGTGTTTCTGGAAGAAATAGTGCTCAGTCATTGGTGTTCCTGGGGGGTGGGGGAGGGGAGAATAGTGCCCCATCATTGGCATTCCTGGGGGGGGGGATAGTGCCCTATTATTGGTGTTTCTGGAAGAAATAGTGCTCAGTCATTGGTGTTCCTGGGGGGTGGGGGGAGGGGAGAATAGTGCCCCATCATTGGTGCTCCTGGGTGGGGGGATATTGCCCCATCATTGGCGTTCCTGGGGGGGAATAGTGCCCTATTATTGGTGTTTCTGGAAGGAATAGTGCCCAGTCATTATTGGTGTTCCTGGGGGGAGGGGAGAATAGTGCCCCAACATTAGTGTTCCTGGGGGGGGGATAGTGCCCAGTCATTGGTGTTCCTGGGAGGGGGGGGGAGAATAGTGCCCCATCATTGGTGTTCCTGGGGGGAATAGTGCCCCATCATTGGCGTTCCTGGGGGGGGAATAGTGCCCCATAAATGGTGTTCCTGGAGGGGTGGAATAGTGCCCCATCATTGGCGTTCCTGTGGGGGGGGGGGAATAGTGCCCCATCATTGCCATTCCTGGGGGGGGGGGAATACTGCCTCATCATTGGCGTTCTTGGGGGCCGGGGGAATAGTGCCACATCATTGGTGTTCCTGGGGGGAGAATAGTGCCCTATTATTGGTGTTTCTGGGAGGAATGGTGCCCCATCATTGGTGTGCCTGGGGGGAAGGGGTATAGTGCCCCATCATTGGTGTTCCTGGGGTGGGGAATAGTGCCACATCATTGATGTTTGGCTGGGGGGGGGGGAATAGTGCCCCGTCATTGGTGTTCCCTGGGGGGGGGGAATAGTGCCCCGTCATTGGCGTTCCTGGGGGGGTTAAATGAGGAGTTGGATACCCATATTGATTCATAATTTATAAGTTATTATCATGAAAAATTAAAAATTATCGCGCCCTAATACGTGAAAAATCAAATAATATGAATAAATCCTCAGAAAAACGATGATATCCACAAGTGACACAAACCTAAAACACTTGTGGATCCAACTTCATCCACACAATAAACTGTGAATTGATTTAGATGAATAATTGATCTGACACAAATTAAATAACATAAAAATCAATCAGTCAATTGGATTAAATAATATCACAAATTAATGATGATAATAAACATTAAAAGTTCCATGCATATGTGAAGAAGTGCTGAGAGAAAGTCCATGTGATTTAGCTCAAAACAACCAAATAGTTGCAGAGAATAATAAAGTCCAACACGGGTAAAAATAATATAATAAATTTCTGTCACACTGAAGACAGGAGGCTCTGAAAGATGATTCAACGAAAGATAATGATACCAGAGAAATATCCCAGAAGATCCACCGAAAGCCAGAAAGGAGTCACATCCACCACAGTGAGTGAAGACTATAAAGATGGGTACGTTACCAGAAATGGTGGACCTTCTCTATGGCAAGGTCTATTGAGCCTGCAGATATGACCCTCTGCGGGGTACCAGGGTGGGTTCACCGAATTCCACTGAGTTGAAGTCGCGGTGTAAATTCTTGACATCCGTTTGCAGATTTACTCACTGAAGCTGCTGCTGATTTCTCTCCCCAGGTAACTATGAAAACAAACAAACCTCCAGGTTTGTGGATTACATGAAAAAGGAGAGGGACTCGGATAGTGTATTACCTCAGTAAAAAGTGACCAGTTACACTTACCGGTAACGGTGTTTCTGGGAAGTCTTCCAGGACGGCACAATGAGAGATGACTGGCTCCACCTGACAGGAAACACAATCAATTCAAAGAGGTTAAAGCACCCGCCCCTCCCCGTGCTCCTCAGTTATGATAAAGTACAGACCCACACCAGTGCACGAGAGAGAAAACACACACAAAAATAACTCTATACAAACCAATGTATTTACCAAAAAGTGGTGGGAAGTAGGCCTGCCGTCCTGGAAGACTTCCCAGAAACACCGTTACCAGTAAGTGTAACTGGTCACTTTCTCAAGTCGTCTTCCAGGACGGCACAATGAGAGAGAAGCAAGTAGCTTCAGGCCTACCTTAGGGGGGGACGACTGCTTGCAGGACCTTTCTACCAAAGGCCAGGTCCTGAGGTGACAGCAACTCCACTCTATAATGCCTTAGGAATGTATTCTGGCTTAACCAAGTCGCAGCTTTACAGATCTGTTCCACCGAAGCTCCGGCTCTTTCTGCCCAGGAGGTTGCCAGAGAGCGAGTGGAATGAGCTTTAACTTTCAGGGCTGTCTTACCAGCCTGGCCATAAGCTATGGAGAT
The DNA here is from genome assembly GCA_029206835.1 of Rana muscosa. Taxonomy (NCBI): domain Eukaryota; kingdom Metazoa; phylum Chordata; class Amphibia; order Anura; family Ranidae; genus Rana; species Rana muscosa. The sequence goes on along the minus strand of CM055127.1, from coordinate 352,585,793 downwards.
TGTCTGTCTGATCCATCTAGATATGGATGCTCTAGATGCCTGTTGGCCCTTTTTCTGTCCAAAAAAATTAACTAGTAAATGGCTGGATTTCCTAAATTCACCCACCCTATCCAAATAAGCTAGCAGACACCGTCTGACATCCAGACAATGAAAGGAGGCCTCTCTTTCATTCTGTGGATTTGAACAAAAAGAAGGGAGAATCATTTCTTGTGATCTATGAAACTTCGACACTACCTTAGGGAGGTACAGGGGGTCCTGCCTGAGGATAACTCTGTCCTCGAATAAACTAAGGAAAGGCTCTTTAATCGTCAGAGCCTGCATATCACCTATTCTTCTGGCTGTAGTAATTGCCAGAAGAAAAGCAAACTTAAACATCAGTAATTTGACTGAAATATCTTCTAGTGGCTCAAACGGAGCTTTAGTTAATTGTTCCAAAACTAACGTAAGGTCCCAGGGCGGAACTCTAGAGATCTGCACCGGGGACAATCTATCCCTGGCCATCAGAAATCTTTTAACTAGAGGGTCCAGTGATAACTTCTTGTCCAAAAAATAAGATAAGGCTGCTACCTGCACTCTTAGAGTCTTGGTGGCAAGACCTAAATCAGTGCCATCCTGGAGAAAGTCCAGGATGACCGAGGTTTTTTGCTGGGATACCTTTCTCACTAGACACCAGTGAGAGAAGACTCCCCACACTTTCCTGTAGATACGTCTGGTGACTTCTTTTCTACTTGAAAGGAGAGTGTTAATCACGCTCTCGGAACATCCCCTCTCCCGCAGGTTCTGCCTCTCAAGTACCAGGCCGTCAGCTTGAAGAAGCTGGGATCTGGGTGAAAGACCGGTCCCTGCCGAAGAAGGTCCACCCGAACTGGTAGATGGAGGGGAGGTGCTACGGACCAGTTCTGTAGAGCGGGGAACCAGGCTCTCTTGGGCCACCAAGGGGCAATTAGAATGAGTCTGGTTTCTGAGAGACCTAGTTTTTGTAGGACTCTTGGAATGAGACTCAGAGGGGGAAAAGCATAAGCCAGGTGAAAACTCCATACCTGAGCTAATGCATCCACCCCCTCCGAGCCCCACTCCCGGGACAGGGAAAAGAATCTTCTTACTCTCCTGTTTTCTTTGCGGGCAAAGAGGTCTATTTCTGGCCTTCCACACTGCTGGCACACCAGGTTGAACACCTCTGTGTTCAGCTCCCATTCCCCCTGGAGAATCTGATGGCGGCTTAGATAGTCCGCCTCTATGCTGTACATTCCCTTTATGTGTACTGCCGTAATAGAGGCAATCCGAAGCTCTGCCCAGCCCAGAATTCCTAGAGACAAGGTCAGCAGGGAGGGAGACCTGGTTCCCCCCTGATGATTTATGAATGCCACCGTGGTCACATTGTCGGACAGGATCTGGACCTCCCGGTCTCGGATCCTTTCCTCGAACACTTTTAGGGCCTCCCGACCGCCAATAATTCCCGGAAGTTTGAGGAGGCGCGCCTCTGATCCTGATTCCAGGAACCCTGGGCTCGGAGCTCGCCTAAGTGGGCCCCCCAACCCCAGGAACTTGCGTCTGTCGTTATCCTGAGGGGTTCTGACTGAGTCCAAAGATGACCCACCTGCAACTTCTGAGGAAGAAGCCACCAGCTCAGAGAGTCCTTTACTACCTCTGGGATGGAGATTCTGTGGTCTAATGTCCCTCTTGTTCCGTCCCAGGAGGATAGGAGGAATCGTTGGAGGGGTCTGGAGCGGAGCCGAGCCCACGGGACCGCAGGTATACAAGAGGTCATTAGACCCAGTACCCTCATGATGCATCTGAACGAGGACTCCCTTACCTCCAACAGAGACCTGACCGCTGTCATGAGGCCCTGGACCTTCTCCTGGGGTAAAAAAAGCTTTCTCTGTAAGGAGTCTATCAGGAAACCCAGGTACATCTTCCTTTGGTCCGGGATTATCGAGGACTTCTCCCTGTTTATGATCCAACCTAGGGATTCCAGGGTACTCACAACCCTGGCCAGGTCTGCGAGGAGGAGATCTCGACTCTGGTTGTAGAGTAGAAGATCGTCGAGATAAGGGACTATTGTTATACCCTGTAAGTGTAGGAAGGCGACCACCTCTGCTACGATTTTTGTGAACACCCTTGGGCTGGAAGCCAGTCCAAAGGGGAGGGCAGCAAACTGCCAGTGTTGAATCCCCTGAGGAGACTTGACTGCAAATCTGAGGAAGGCCTGATGTCCTGGAAAGATCGGAACATGCAGGTAGGCGTCCTTTAAGTCGATCGTTACCATGTATACCTCCTTCAGAAGGAGTCTTCCGAGGGTGTATATGCTCTCCATGCGAAATTTCTTGTGACGCAGAGAGGTATTCAGGGGTCTCAGGTTTATTATCAACCGGTATTTGCCTGAGGATTTTGGGACAACGAAGATATGGGAGTAGACCCCCCCTTCCGCGTTGACCCGCAGGTACCGGAACTACAACTCCCTGTTCTGCTAGGTCTGAGATGTTTTGCAGCAGACCTGCTTCCTTGAGGGGGTGCCTGGGGAGATATGTTAATAGGAACTTTGAGGGGGGGGGTGAAGAAACTCCAGCCTGTAACCCTCTCTTATAATGTTGAGAATATGAGGGCTCTGAGTAATACTCTCCCACCTGGAAAGGAATTGGGAAAGTCTTCCCCCTACCCTCACGTCACTTAAAGTCTTTTTCATTTGATTTTTGGTTGGAAAAGAGGATACTTCCTTTCGGCTTATCCTTCCCAACGCCCCACTTCCTATTACCGGCAGGCTTCTTGTTCGAGAAGCGGTTCCTACCCTGGGGGCCTCAAAAAAATCTTTTTTGGTCCCTTTTAGGTTTGGTGGGAAACTTCTTGCCCTTTTCAGTAGATCTTGACAGAGCTTGATCAAGCCCTGTACCAAAAAGGAGGGAGCCCTCAAATGGGAGTCCACATAAGCGGGTCCTGGATGCGTTATCACCGTCCCATGTTTTGACCCATACGGCTCTACGAGCCGAGTTTACGAGGGCCCCTGTTTTTGCGGTGGCCCGCACGGTCTCTACTGCAGCATCTGCTAGGTATGCCACTGCGCTACCTATCACCTGTAGAGAGTCTAGGACTTCCCTGGACTTGGACACACGGGAAACATGTTCTATTAGCTTGGCTATCCATGTATCCGCGTTCCTAGCTATACAAGCTGAAGCCAACGCGGGGCTCATTGCTGCCGCATTGGCTTCCCAGGCTCTACGCAAGGTCGTCTCAGTACGGCGATCCATAAGATCCTTGATATTACCTGCGTCCTCAAAAGGAGAGGTCGGATTGCTTTGACACCTGTGCCAAAGAGGCGTCCAATCTGGGAATTTTAAAGAATTTCTCCTCATCCTCCCCCTTAAAAGGACACCTACGCTTCCAAGTTTTATATTTCAGAAGCTTCCTCTCAGGTTCCTTCCACTCTCTAAGGATCACATCTTTGAGAGTCTGATGAACCGGAATGGCTCTGGGTTGGGCCCTTACCAGGCCTCGGTACAATCTATCCTGTGCGGATACCTGCTCCGTCGGCTCCTGAATTTCTTCAGAGGCGTAGATTGCACCAAGGAGGCCTTCCATGTCGTCAGCTGAGAAGATGTGTCTTCCTGACATAGAGCCTTCTTCCTCCTCCTCAGCCTGACTATCTATCAGGCCCTCATCGGATAGTCCCTGATCAGGGATCTCCGAGTCCTCTTCTGCCTCTGAGTCTTGAGACAGGAGGGATCTCAGGGATTCTGGGTGTCCTCTCCCTAATCTGGTTGAGGAGGAACTCTCCTGTGAGGAAGGACCCTCCCTGCTTGTCTGGGGCTCTGGTTCCTTAGCTTTAAGGGAGGCTTGAAAATCCTTAAGGGTGGCAAGCATCTGGGTTTGGACAGAGAGAAGGTCTCATAACCTGAGATGTTTCCTTCCCCGCCAGCTTCTGGATACACTTGAAGCAGAAGGGCTTGGAATGGGTTGAAGGTAATTTCTCATTACAGCTGCCGCATCTTTTGGAGCGGGCAGGGGCTCTAGAGGAACGACTGGCAACCCCTTGGGCAGTGACGTCCTCACCTGCAATGTAAGAGTACACAGGAATGCATTTAGAAGAACCCTGTGACAGGCAAGGGGAAAGAGTCGGGGTACCCTCCCCCATCATGACCCCTGCTGGCTGGGTTGACTCACCCCGTGGTCTCCTCTGTAGCCGCGGCCGTGGTCGGCCTCTCCTTATGTTCCATGCCGCCTAGGTGTGATGAGCAAGTCACTGCAGAGGCACTGGAGGAGTGAAAAAGGGCGCCTCTCTTCCTGGCGTCCCTCCGTCTGTTAATGCCAGGTAAGCAGACGCCGGCCGTCGCCATTTTGCCGGAGACCGAAACCGGAAATGACGCGACGCGTGATGGCGTCATCCCTGACGCTAGAGAACGAATGTCCCAGACTCCGGGAAGATGGCGCCGCAATCATACGCTCCTGCATAGAGCGGCGCCATAGAACGAACGGCCCGCTCGAGCGGGGGTTACCGGAGGGACCTGCCAGCCCCCCCCTCCAGAAAGGACGCCCAGACAGGTAGGGGGGAGGAAGGAGGATAGATGGCCCTTGAAGTCCCAGGTACAGCCCAGCACCTAGGGTCCTTCAGTGCTCAGGGAGGCTCTTCTACTGCCCTCCCTGAGAAGAGAAATGGGATACCCCCAGGACGGACAATAGAGTCCTGCTAGGCCCAGAGGCTTCCCAGGCATTCGGCTCAGCTCCCGGGGGGGACTTCCAGCCCCAGGCCTTCAGTCTGTGGGAAAAAAAGAAACCGTTTCGCTGTGGGGAAACACAATCAAGAACTGAGGAGCACGGGGAGGGGCGGGTGCTTTAACCTCTTTGAATTGATTGTGTTTCCTGTCAGGTGGAGCCAGTCATCTCTCATTGTGCCGTCCTGGAAGACGACTTGAGAAAATTTAATTTCCGATTCCGGAGGTATACAAGTACATATCAAAACGATTAAAATAAATTTAAAAATTGCCGGCATAAAATAAGCGTTCGCCCGTGCTAGCGGGGTCACGTATTAGTGACGTCAGTGCGCTGCACTGCCCTGACTAGTTTCGTTTAAAGGGGTACCAGAAGGGGTACCAGAGGGACTTTCTTCAGGAGGAATTGGATAAAGTTAAAACTATTGGGAGAGAGTCTTTACTAATTGACAAAGTGGCGCAGGTCAATGCTCAAGACTCTGTGGGTGTTCCATTTATCACCTCTTACTCTCTACAACATAGGACTATTAAGGCCCTTATTAATAAACATTGGCATTTAGCCATTAATGATGCCATTTTGAAGGAGGTCTTACCTGATAGGCCGAGAGTTATTTTTCGGGGTGTACCCAATTTAAGGCAATTAGCCCCAAATGTTTTGCATCCACCTACAAAACCCCCTACCTTCTTTGACCATCTTTTAGGGTACTCTAAATGTAGGAGGTGTAGGGTATGTCAGTTTAATATTTCTAGGGACAGACGGGTGACCACCTTCCTGTCCACTGCCACCCAAGGTCAATATACAATCAAACCCTGCATTACATGTGCTACTGAGGGGGTTGTTTATATGTTGCAGTGTCCATGTGGCATGCAATATGTGGGGCGCACTAAGCGACCCCTCAGAGTGCGCCTCAATGAACACATTGCCATAATCAAAACGGGATTCAAAAATCATTCGGTATCCAAACACTATTTGCTGAAGCACAATAGGGACCCTTCGGGGACACTCTTTTTGGGTATTGACAAATACAAGGCCCACTGGAGGGGGAGCCTAATGGTGAGGGAAATATCTAAGCTACTAATGGCTTGGATTCATAGGCTTAAGACTTATAGCCTTTACGGACTGAACATTGAGACTGATGTAAATGCTTTTATTAATAATGCATAGGGTCTTACCTCAGTGTGGAGTAGTCGGGTTATCTAATTAAATATATTTTTTTATATTTTATTTTTTATTCTTATAATACTATTGTTAATTGGTAACTGATTCAAATGATTTTCACTAAATTTATTCATGTAATTTATCACTTAATAATTATTAATTTTCACTTAATTAATTTTAGGGATCTATTTGAGAATTTTCACTAACTACTTAAATAATAAATCAATTTTTACTAATATTATTAGTACAAATTTTTTTCACTCTTTGCATTAATATAATTTTTGTGCATTTATTTTTATAAAATTCCTTTTATTTTTAATTTATAAATTCACTAGTCACTTTAGGTATATAAAATACTCCTTTATCAATTTTCCACTTATTCATCTAAATGCATCACTATATTGTAATGGTATTTCTCTTTTGGGATTTTTTCACAAATCCCTATTTATATTAATATATTGGGCAATTTTTACATCTAAATTTGTTTTGTTTTGTCCTCTTTGAAGAATAGATTACTGTAGATCAATATGACCCTTCCATATTAAGCGTAATTTAATGTGCCGTTAACCTGCCTACTTCACGTGTATATAGGAGGTAATATAATAGGAGCGGTTATATGTGACTATGTTATACACAGTATGACTATATCCCTAGTGTTTAACTAGCTTTTCCTTATTATGGTCCTCCAACTTTAAGAGTTGGTGAGATCTCTGTATTTGAACCAATAATAATTTAATAATCCTCTTCTTACGTGGTTTGCTTAGATAATTTTAAATTTAATTTTAATATAACTTTGTTTGATTTCAAAGTAATTTATTGCCCTGATTGGTGTATGACGTAATACTCATCCCTAACTTGATCAGGGTTTTTTTTCCTATGCATATAATGTTTACCGTCTGAACATGGTTAGGAGCGCGGTGTGGGCTCTTATTCCCATTTCCAAAATGGCGGAATGCTGCTTTGACCTCTATATTCCACGCTGAGGTTTGGCCATAAAAGGTGGTGTGTCTGCATGTCGCCCTACCCCCATTGATGACGTCCAATTAGTGATGAAACGCGTCTGGGAGCAACGTGCAGACGTCGCCACGCTACCGAGGGCAAGGGTGATTGTGTGTTTGCCGGCCGGCGAATTTTTTATGCTCAACAAAACGCTGCTTGATGTAAGTGTTTTTAACTGTATTTTTGGAATAAATTTTTGTACGTACTACTCTATGGTCCGTGTTCTCTTCCTACAATTGTTCCGGGGTCGTTGTCACATGATCGAGAGGAACGGGGGAAAGAGACGGGGTGTGCATTTGGAGTTTCCCAGTCCATTCATTCAAATCAAAGGCCGCTGCTGGGTCACAGCTGACTGCATATCCACTTCTCTGCTGTGCACGAAAACCCCCTTCCTGCCCAAGCCATTTTTCAGCTTTCAGCGCTGTCACACTTTGAATGACAATTGCGCGGTCGTGCGACAGGGCTCCCAAACGAAATTTGCGTCCTTTTTTCCCCACAAATAGAGCTTTGTTTTGGTGGTATTTGATCACCTCTGCGGTTTTTATTTTTTGCGCTATAAACAAAAGAAGAGCGTCCAGTTTGGAAAAAAAACACTTTCTTTTTCGTACATCACGGGACACAGAGCGACTTAGTCATTACTAATGGGTTATATAGATTACCTTCAGGTGTTGGCACTGGCCAATTCCAAACCGGAAGTACCCTCCCCTATATAAGCCCCTCCCACCCGGGAGCACCTCAGTTTTTTGCCAGTGTCTAAGGTGTTGGCCAAAGAGTAACATGTGTTTTCACTGGGCTTGCGTACAGGTTCTTTTGGGCCTTAGTAAGCTGTTCCGGATCCCACCAAAAAAGCTTCATAGCTAAACGGTCGGTACCCGGGCCTTGCAGCAGAAGAGCAAGGTTTTGCCTGTAATGCTTCTCTTAGGAGGGCTGGACCCTGGGATCCAGAGCTCTGGTCATACCCACGACCAAGATGTTGTCTGTGCAGGGTGCTATACAGGTCCAGGGGAGTGGAATCCTTGGGAACCCGGTCCCTGAAGGTTTAATTACAATGCCTGCCGTGATAGGTGAAGTTTGGACTTCTGTGGACCAAACAAAGTCCTGCGGCGGGGATCAGGTAAGTGGGGGCCCCAGGAACTTGGTTCTATTGGGGGACCCCCAAGCCTAATTTGTCTTTCTGTCTGTTACCTAACGGTATTCCCGCTAAATATCTGTGTTTGCCTATAACTACTGAAAATGTAAAATTTTAATAGTAGTCAAGAAAAAAAAAAAAAAAAAAACAGGGACCGCGGTACCTGTGTTAAACCACTAGAGGCCGCTGTAGTCCATTTTTCTTGTCATGTGGATCTTTGGTTTTCTCAAGTCAAAAGATCCAGGCAGCTGGTAAGTTTCTCTGTGGGAATCCACTTCCTCTGCCCTGTTGCTGCGCTCATCCACCGCACAGGCCCTCCGGCAAAAAGGGCCCTGGCTCCTAGTCCCCTGTTTGATTTCGGAAAGGGCGCCAATGGCGCACGGGCGCGCGCGGGCGCGTGCACGCGCCTCCTATGAAAAAAAGGGGCGGGGCGGGTGGATGACGCTCGATGCGCGCCGCGGCGCTTCTGCGCATGTGCGGGCGTCCCAGCATGGTTAAAAGACACAGTACAAGTGTCAGCTGCATGCAAACGGAGCTAGCAACAAACAGTGGCACACAGAGGCGGTTGATGCAGGCATCCCCATAGAAAGGCACTTTAGTGGACACCAGCTGGTATATAGCAGCACCTGTGTTAGACTATTACCAGCAAAATTGGTGTATGACGACGGGAATACCTCAGCTTTGTGCTTAAAGGATATGTCGTCCAGACGCTCCGGAAATAGATCTTCCAGGAAGCCAAAGGGGTCTCCATCGGGCTCTGAGGATATTGGGCATGCTTGTACTGCACCAATCTCCCCTGAGAATTCAGAGGTCAGTAGCCGTAGAAACCCCGCAGGAATGCCTGGTGCTGCGGCTGTCCCCAGTCCACCTGCTCCTGTATATATAACAGAGGAGGTTTTATCCTCAACTCTGGGAGGATTGGAAGAGAGATTAACAGCATTGATCGCTGCTTCCCTGTCTCAGGAAAAGCGCGTCCGATCTCCGTCTCCTCCTTCAGAGTGCCTGTTAGTGGAGGAACAGCCCCACACAGAGATCGACCTACCTGAAGGGGATCAGGATGAGGTTGATTCAGTTATGGAGGAATCAACAGTGGAAGAACCTTTCTCAGCTTCTCAGGCTGAAAGATTATGGGTTCAGTCTCTGACTAATATGGTCCGATCAGCATTTAAAATGCCTCTGGCGGAACCACCATCCACTACGGTTTCCTCGCTGGGGTCGCTAAAAGCTCCCCAGGCTGTCTGTTCCTTCCCAATCCACCCTTTATTAGAAGGGCTTATTTAACAGGATTGGGAGCATCCTGATAAAATATTTGCTCCCCCCAAGAGATTTCCGGTGATCTATCCCATGGAGGATAAGTTCATTAAAAAATGGAGGGTCCCTACAGTGGACGCAGCCATCTCTTCTGTTAACAAATCACTGACATGTCCAGTAGATAATGTTCCAATGTTCAAAGACCCAATAGATAAAAAATTGGAGTCTTTACTAAAATCTGCTTTCTCTACAGCAAGCATGGTGACACAACCTGCGGTAGCAGCGATTGGAGTCTGCCAAGCAGTGAAAGATCAGTTGAAACAAGTCTTAAGGGACTTACCAGATCAGCAGGCTCTTTCCCTAGCTGACCTGCCTAGAGCCTTGTGTTTTGCGGTGGACGCCATAAAGGATACAATCCAACAGGCCTCCCGCTTTACGCTGTCTATAGTACATATGCGTAGGCTTCTGTGGCTCAAAAACTGGTCTGCTGAAGCTCCCTGTAAAAAACTGCTGGTTAGCTTCCCATTTCATGGAGAACGCTTATTTGGAGAAGATCTGGACAAATATATCCAGAAAATTTCTGCCGGTAAAAGTTCACTCTTACCGGTTAAGAACAAGGGTAGAAGTCCTTCTTTTAAGAGGCCTACTTCTCCAGTCCCTGGCACATCGGCTGTGAAACAGTTCCGACGGCCTCCGCGGTCAAATCCAGGGGGCAGAAATCAGGGACAATCACAGGGTATCAAGAAACCCTGGGTCAAGAGAGGTACAAAACCTCCCCCTAAGTCATGAAGGGTTGCCCCCACTCAGTCGGGTGAGGGGAAGACTTCAGTTGTTCACAGAGACCTGGCGGGACACCATCAGAGATGGGTGATCCCCGCAGTAAGTCTGGGATACAGGCTGGAGTTAAAAGACATTCCTCCTGCCCATTTTATAAGGTCAAACGTGCCAAGCGATCCCCAGAAGAGTGGATCCCTCCTTCTGGCACTAGAGCAACTATTGCCCCAAGGGTAATCATGAAGGTTCCCTTGAAAGAAAACGGGTTCGGGTTTTACTCGAACCTTGTCACAGTCCCCAAACCAAATGGGGACATGAGGCCCATATTGAATATAAAAGGGCTAAACAAGTTCCTACATATCAGGACTTTTTTCGGATGGAGTCGATCCGATCGGTGGCCACCGCCCTACAAGGGCAGGAATGGTTAGCCTCGATCGACATAAGGGATGCTTATTTGCATATTCCCATCTGTCCGGCCCACCAGAAATTTCTACGCCTTGCAGTAGAAGGGCGCCATTTTCAGTTCAGAGCCTTACCTTTCGGTCTGGCCACGGCACCACGAGTGTTCACAAAAATTCTGGCCCTACGATTGGCCAAACTAGGAACACAAGGTGTAACGATAATGGCATATCTAGACGACTTGTTGCTGATAGACCACTCAGTGAAAAAAACTAGAAGTGGTCGTTCACAAGATAATCAAGTATCTGGAATCTCACGGTTGCATTATCAACCGAGACAAGTCAGCCCTAAAACCAGTCAAAAGCCTGGAATACTTGGGGGCTAAGACTGGATTCAAATCAGAGAAAGATTTTCTTACCTCCAGAGAAGGTGTCGTCTTTGAAAGATTTGACCCACTTAGTGGGTACAAAAAAGAAAAACCATCCATACGCCTGTGTATAAGGCTGCTGGGAAAAATGGTGGCTTCATTCGAAGCGGTACCCTACGGTCAATTCCATTCAAGGAACTTGCAGAGGGCCATACTGTCAGCCTGGAACAAAAAAGTTCAGGCTTTAGACTTACCAATGTCCCTGTCCCCTTCCGTTCGCAAGAGCCTCCATTGGTGGTTGGTGCCCCAGAATCTGGGAAGGGAAACCCTTCAGTCCGGTTTCTTGGAAGGTGGTCACTACAGTTGCCAGCCTCATAGGCTGGGGGGCAGTACTGGAGCAATGGTCTCTCCAGGGCAAGTGGTCAGAAGCAGAGAAGGCCCTGCCCACCAATCTCTTAGAGATACGAGCAGCCCGGTATGCCCTAGTAGCATGGACATCCAAACTCCAAGGGTCACCTGTCAGAATTCAATCAGACAATGCCACAGCAGTGGCATATATCAATCTCCAGGGTGGCACCAGGAGTCGTGCAGCCCAGAGGGAAGCGAAATGCATCCTGGAATGGGCAGAAAGGTATGTCACAGCCATATCCGCGGTTTTCATCCCAGGAGTGGAAAATTGGAGAGCGGACTTTTTTAAGTCGCCAGCAATTATGCCCGGGGGAATGGTCTCTTCACCCCGAGGTTTTCCAGGCAATATGCCAGCGGTGGGGAACACCGGATGTAGATCTGCTAGCATCCAGATTCAACGCAAAGGTGGACAGATTTGTGTCTCGCACAAAGAATCCCCTAGCTTGCGGTTCGGATGCCCTAGTGTTCCCTTGGGATCAGTTCAAGCTGATATATGCATTCCCACCGCGATTAATCCGCAGAATCAGGGTAGAAAAGAAACCAGTGATTCTGGTGGCTCCAGCGTGGCCCCGAAGGGCATGGTACGCGGAGATTGTAAAAATGTCAGTGGGAAGTCCTTGGACCCTCCCACATCGTCCGGACCTGCTTTCGCAAGGACCGATATACTACCCTTCCTTACCAGCCCTAGGTTGACGGCCTGGCTATAGAAGCCCACATTCTAAAAAAGAGAGGGCTCTCTAATCCTGTGGTATCTACCATGATCAATGCCAGGAAGCCGGTATCCAGGCAGATCTATTATAGGATCTAGAAGGCGTACATCACGTGGGGTGAGGCCAGGAAATGGCATCCACGTAAGTACGTAATAGGTAGGATTCTGGACTTCCTACAGTGGGCTGTACATAGGAAGCTTGCCTTGAGTACTATCAAGGGTCAGACGGCCTTGTCAATATTTTTTTTTCAAAGGCCCTTGGCTTTGCATTCATTAATCAAAGCTTTCATACAAGGAGTGATGCGTATTAGCCCTCCGGTTAGTATTCCCATATGTCCATGGGACTTAAACCTGGTTCTGTCGGTTCTACAGAAACAACCATTTGAACCATTGCGGCACATTTTCTTGGTTCTTTTCACCAGGAAATTGATTTTCTTAGTAGCCATTGTTCGGCTAAAAGAGTATCGGAATTAGCCGCCTTGTCCTGTAAGGAGCCATATCTGGTTATCCATAAGGACAGAGTAGTATTACGTCCTCATCCAGCCTTCTTCCTAAGGTGGTATCGAGGTTCCATTTGAACCAAGATGTGGTTCTTCCTTCCTTTTTTCCCCAAACCTAGTTCGGTAGAGGAAAAGTTATTGCATTCTTTGGATGTAGTAAGAGCAGTTAAAGCTTATCTTAAAGCCACTGCTCAGATTCGTAGAACGGATACTTTGTTTGTTCTGCCGGAAGGCCCCAGAAAGGGTCAGGCAGCATCAAAAATCTACTTTAGCCAAGTGGATTCGACAGGTCATAATACAAGCCTATGGCTTGAAAAGGAGACCGCCTCCGTTCAAAGTTAGGGCGCACTCCACAAGAGCAGTTGGAACTTCATGGGCAGTGCATCACCAAGCCTCCCTGGCTCAAGTACTGTAAGGCCACAACATGGTCCTTAGTACACACGTTTACTAGATTCTACCAGGTAGACGTCAGAAGTCAGGAGGATGTCGCCTTTGGGCGCAGTGTGTTGCAGGCCGCAAAAGAGCCTCATGCCTGATGGCGCCCAGCTTATGTATCCCTCCCCTCATTTGGCATTGCTTTGGGACGTCCCATTAGTAATGACTAAGTCGCTCTGTGTCCCGTGATGTACGAAAAAGAAAAAGGGATTTTTATAACAGCTTACCTGTAAAATCCTTTTCTTGGAGTACATCACGGGACACAGAGCTCCCACCCCTCTTTTTGGGACACTTATTGCTTGGCTACAAAACTGAGGTGCTCCCGGGTGGGAGGGGCTTATATAGGGGAGGGTACTTCCGGTTTGGAATTGGCCAGTGCCAACACCTGAAGGTAATCTATATAACCCATTAGTAATGACTAAGTCGCTCTGTGTCCCGTGATGTACTCCAAGAAAAGGATTTTACAGGTAAGCTGTTATAAAAATCCCTTTTTTTTACTTTTTGCTATAATAAATACCCATTTTTTTTTTTTTATAAAATTTTCCTCAGTTTAGGCCGATACGTATTCTTCTACATATTTTTGGTAAAAAAAAAAAAAAAAAAAAAAAAAAAAAATCGCAATAAGCGCGTATTGATTGGTTTGCGCAAAAGTTATAGCGTCTACAAAATAGGGGATAGATTTATAGCATTTTTTTATTTATTTTTTTATCAGTAATGGCGGCGATTTGCGATTTTTTTTATTGTGACTGCGATATTGCGGCGGACACATCGGACACTTTTGACACATTTTTGGGACCATTAACATTTATACAGCGATCCCTGCTATAAAAATGCATTGATTACTGTATAAATGCGATTGGCAGGGAAGGGGTTAACCACTAGGGGGCGGGAAGGGGTTAAATATGTTCCCTCAAAGTGTTCTTACTGTGGGGGGAGGGGACTGACTGGGGGAGGTGACCGATGGTTGTCCCTATGTACAAGGGACACACCATCGGTCCCCTCTCCCTCACAGGACGTGGATCTCTGTGTTTACACACAGAGATCCACTTTCCTGCTTGTTACCCGGGCAATCGCGGGTGCCCGGCGGCAATCGCGGCCGCCGGGCACGCGCACCGGGGCCTTGTGAACGCGGCGGGCGCGCACGCCTCCTAGCTCGTTTTAAAGGGAGGACGTCATATGACGTCCTCCCAGAACGAGAGTATCCTCCGCCCGCCGTCTATTGACAGTGGGCGGGGGACAAGTGGATATCGGGGGCTTATTTCTGGTAAGCCGCCAATTCGTGTGGTGGAGGGCACGGTTGGTCTGAATATCACGCGGTGGTGTTGGCTTTCTACATATGCTTTCTAGTAATTTTGGAGACTGACAAGTTGGATTTGAGACTCACGGCACATAGACTGTCACATCTCCCTTGTGATTTGTTTAAAGGCTAACATTAAGTTCATTTATAAATTCCACAACCAGCCTTTGGACTTTTTCATCAACATTAATTTATAAATTTTTATAATTAGTGTATTGGTGTGGGATAATTGTTTGCTCTTATTCAATTAATCGTATAGGATAAGTAATAAGGCATAATGGTCTCATATATGTGATTATTTCTTATGACCTACATGATTTATACTTTCACCTGTTTTTCATAATATGACTATCTGGAAGGTGCTATCCTTTTTGTTTGGTACTCATCATCTGAGTTCTAGCCAGTGTTGGTGCTGTTTAGTGTTTTTGGTGTGATTGCTTGACACAACTCAGCCCCTGTACACCTTTTTATTTTACTATTATTATTTTTTTAATTTTAATTTATTTTTATTTTCTTGGCGCAATCTTTTTTATTTGAGAATTTCACACAGACCCTATCTCGAAGGGAAATAAAAGGGCAGATGAAGCTGCTAAACTAGCAGCACAAGAAACACATCAAATAATGATAGAACTGGGCATCATAGAGATGGATCATACAGTCCTTACTGATATGCAGCAGAATGCACATCCCGGGGAGAAACATTATTGGAAAACAAAAAAAAGGTTGCACAATAATAGATAGTATTTATACATCACCTGAAGGGAAACCGGTATTGCCAAAATACCTATTTAGGTATGCAGCAGTGTTGACACATGGAGTAACTCATGTGTCAAACAGGGGGATGACAGATGTTAAATACGGTATGTACAGCCTATGGTTTTACTAACTATTAAAAAAAAAAAAAAATTGAAATTTGTTCTCAGTGCATTATATGTGCAAGAGACAATGCTCAGGGAGGCATAAGACCACGGAAAGGGAAGTTCCCTACACCGCAATATCCATTCCAACACATTTGTATGAATTTTATTGAATCGGACAGGTGTGGAAAGGAAAAGATATTGTTTGGTTATCATAGACACCTTGACCTTGACACCTTGACCAAATGGGTGGAGGTATTCCCAACAGGAAGTGTGGACGCACAGACTGTGGCCAAAACATTACTAAGATATAATTCCTACATTTGGAATACCTGAAAAGATCTACAGTGATAAGGGATCCCATTTTTGTAAATAAACTCCCACGGCAATAAGGTTTGCAGAGAGGTCTACCTGGCCTCACCAGTCCCGTTGCAAAAAGGTTTTATAGGCAGAGCAGGGTCAGTTGGCGGCAGAGCTCTGGTAAGTCCGGCTATAAAGGGAGGTTCTGCACAATGTAGGGCTTATCTCAAACCGGTGAAGACTCCCTTACCTTACCCCCCCCCCCCCCCCAGGGCTCTGTAGCTGGTCAGGATGAAAGGGATAGTAATTGTCTTGGGTCTACTGGTGACTCTAGGGGAAACGTCCATATGGGGAGGCAGAAACTGGGAAAAGAAGGAATCTCTAGAATAGGCCAGTACGGGGAAGGCCTTGAACTTAATCTTCATAGAAGGGGTAACTGGCAACATTTTAATTTCTGACCCTACTGAGATAAATCACATTATTAGGTTTAGTGGAGAGGATGAGGAGCAAACATTTATGTTTACCTGATGCCAAAGACCAGCTACATGAAAAAAAGGATGGTGACGAAGGCAAAGATGGGACTGGTGCCAGTACTTTAGCATTAAAGTTCAACTGAGAGGTGTTCAATTTGTCTGAACAATCTTTCCCTGAAGGTTGGCTTTCCAGAAGATTGTTGTCATGTTTTCTGTATATCCTGCATTCTTAAATGGTGCGAAACCTCTTCATTCTGGCTTGATGACCGCGAACCCTTTCAAGCCGTGTATAAAATAGATCCGGTTGGTGGATGCACCAAAACCCATGTTGTGGCAAGAACGCAAAAAGAAAACTGCAGATGCAACCTGTGCCCGTGGTGCTGTACAGAAGAGAAGATATGCTTTGGAATGGATGTTATGAAGCAATACTGCTTGAATTAGGAGAAAAATAAGTGAAAAAGATGTACTACAATCAAGCCTGCCAGCTTTTTCCTAGAGACAGAGGAAAACCCCGAAGAGGAGGGTGACCACATCTGCTTAAAACTTATGGAAGAAGAAATGCAGCAAATCTCCCCAGTAAAGGACACTCCTTTTGAAAATTCTGATCCTGTTTGCAGAGGGTTCACGCCTGTACAAAGATGGAGTCCCAAGAATGGCATATGCGGTGACAACATTGGAGGAAGTGATTGAGACCCAACTACTCCCTTCATCACTTTCAGCGCTGGTTGCCAAAGTGGTAGCACTCATGAGGGCCTGTGAGACCGCAAAGGATCAAACAGCCAACACCTATACTGGTAGCAAGCAGGCTGTCGAAGTAGTCCATGATTATGGACCCATAAGGAAGGACAGAAGTTTCACAATTGCTGCAAGAGAATCAATTTAAAACTGGAAATATGCTTAAGAACTTTTTGAACCAGTCACCCTCCCAAAGGAAGTATCCACCCTGAAATTCAAGGCACATACTGGAGGACAACCCATGGAAGAAAAAGGAAACCAGTTGCCTGATCATTCTGCCAGGAAGACTGCTGAAACACCAATGGAAGCAATCATGACTAATCACTGATTTTGAAAGAAAAAGAAAAAGAAAAAAAGAAAGAAAGAAAGAAAGAAAGAAAGAAAGAAAGAAAGAAAGAAAGAAAGAAAGAAAGAAAGAAAGAAAGAAAGAAAGAAAGAAAGAAAGAAAGAAAGAAAGAAAGAAAGAAAGAAAGAAAGAAAGAAAGAAGAAACCTGTAACAGATTGAAGGAAAATAAGGGAACTAATACTGAAAGTAAAAGAGCTGATTAAGAAATTGCAAGAATCTGCACCTGATGATTGGTATAAGATTATGTAAAGGAACAGAGTAAAGAAGGATCAAGATCTTGTGCAAGGAAAATTGAATATGTGTCCCATCTCAAATGGAAAAGATGATTATGCCATTAGCCTATGGACTGAGTCATGTATGCCCTAAGGCAATGGAAAGGAAACATTAAGCAAGGCTGGATGGTTTATTCAATACTCCAGAAATGAATATCAAGACTTTGTTGAGGGATGCATAATCTGTGCTAAAAATAACTCAGGAAAACAGACCAGAGTAACACAAAGACATTTGGCCAAGTCACTATTCCTTTTCCAAAGACTTCAGATTTATTAAATCCAATTGCTCAAATCAGGCCAATATCAATATGTTTTGTTGTGCATAGAGATGTTTCAAAATGTAATAAAACATATCTTTAAAAAAAAAAGAGATGTTTCAAGCTGGATAGAAGCCTGACTGGTGGCTAAAGCAAATGCCAAGACGACAGAAAAGAAGATCCTTTCCAGAGTAATATGCCACTTGGAGTTTCTGAAATCATAGAGAATGACAGAGGAACACGTTCCACTGAACAGATCATGCAAATTACATGCAAGGATTTGGCAATTAAGCAGGCCTTCCATGCTCCTATCATCCTCAGAGTTCCGGGAAGGTAGAAAGGTATAGTGTAGTCGTTAAAGGCAGGCCAGCTAAATCAATGCAGGAAAAGGGTAGATAGTAGAGGTCGACCGATATATCGGCTGGCCGATATATCGGCCGATATTTGGCCATTTTTGATAAATCGGCATCGGCCGATTTATTATCAAGATTAGGCCGATATTTCAGACTGACCTCTGCTCATTCTTCCTTCTCCACACTCAGCGGCTCTGGCTGCATCAAGCGCCGCGCTGAGTGTGTGAGCAGAGAGGAGAGAGAGACAGAGAGGAGCTGTCAGCTTGATGTCGGGGGTGGGCGGGACCCGGCCGGGGTGGGCGGGACCCGGCAGCTAAATTACACCAGCCAATGATTGGGCTGCTTTAGAAAGGGGGCGGGGCCACATACACGTAGCGACCCGCCCAGATACCATCCCATTAGCTGGTGTAATATAGCTGCTGGGTCCCGCCCACCCCGGCCCGGGTCCCGCCCACCCCGACATCGAGCTGACAGCTCCTCTCTGTCTCTCTCTCCTCTCTGCTCACACACTCAGCGTGGCGCTTGATGCAGCCAGAGCCGCTGAGTGTGTGAGCAGAAAGGAGAGAGAGAGAGGAGCTGTCAGCTCGATGTCGGGGTGGGCGGGACCCGGCCGGGGTGGGCGGGACCCAGCAGCTATATTACACCAGCTAATGGGATGGTATCTAGGCGGGTCGCTATGTGTATGTGGCCCCGCCCCCTTTCTAAAGCAGCCCAATCATTGGCTGATGTAATTTAGCTGCTGGGTCTGCAAAATCAGTGCAATCTGTCAGTGCCGCCAGCCAGTGCCACCGCCAGCCAGTGCCACCCGCCACCGCCAGCCACCGTCAGCACCACCCGCCACCGCCAGCCAGTGCCACCCGCCACCTCCAGCCAGTGCCACCCGCCACCGCCAGCCAGCGCCAGCCACCGCCAGCCAACGCCACCCAGCACCACCCGCCGCCACCGCCAGCCAGCACCACCCACCGCCAGCCAGCGCCGCCCGCCACCGCCAGCCAGCGCCACCGCCAGCCAGCGCCACCCGCCACCGCCAGCCAGCGCCACCCGCCAATCAGTGCCATCTGTCCCAAACTAGTACCATCTGTCAGTTCCAAACCAGTGCCACCTGCTAGTGCCAATCAGTGCCAGTCAGTGCCAATAGTGCCATCTGTCAGTTCCAAACCAGTGCCACCTGCCAGTGCCATCTGTCAGTTCCAAACCAGTGCCATCTGTCAGTTCCAAACCAGTGCCACCTGCTAGTGCCAATCAGTGCCACCTGCCAGTGCCAATAGTGCCATCTGTCAGTTCCAAACCAGCGCCATCTGCTAGTGCCAATCAGTGCCACCTGCCAGTGCTAATCAGTGCCTCCTGCCAGTTCCACACCAGTGCCACCTGCCAGTGCCACCTGCCAGTTCCAAACCAGTGCCACCTGCCAGTGCCAACTGTCAGTTCCAAACCAGCGCCATCTGCTAGTGCCAATCAGTGCCACCTGCCAGTTCCACACCAGTGCCACCTGCCAGTTCCAAACCAGTGCCACCTGCCAGTGCCATCTGTACTGAGGACATCAAGTGTGTGCTAGAGTGACGGGAGTAAGCAGGAAGGAGTGGAGTGGGTGAGGTTTTTTTTTTTTTTTTTTAATCGGCCACACAAAAATCGGCCACAAAAATCGGCCATCGGCCGCCCAAATTTCTAAATATCGGCATCGGCCAGCGAAAAACCCATATCGGTCGACCTCTAGTAGATAGGTTAGTAAAGAAACAATGGCCATAACGGTTTCCTTAGGTTCTTTACAGCATCAGGATTACCCCTACTTTATAGGTCAGAGAACTTGAGCCCTTATGAGATTTTGTTTGGGGGGCCCACCTAAGACAGGGTTGTATTTTCCACATCAGAATGTTATAGTGTATAATAATTTTGTTATGTAATTGTCTAATACAAGAAACTAACTGTGATGCACAAGTTTGTTTTTGATCCAGTTCCAGATTCAGATCAAGTAACTGGAACACATGATTTACAGCCAGATGATTGGGTCCTAGTAAAATAACATGTGAAAGTACCTTTAGGACCAAAGTTGAAGGACCCTACCAAGTGTCCCTGACAACTGCTACAGCTGTAAAGTGACGTGGATACATGCTAGCCATTGCAAGAAAGTACAGCTAATTTCAAAAGAGGAGTAAACTACTGTTATGCCTTTGCTTGATCTTGGCAGTCAAGGCTATAGAGGAAAATTACCTGTGCAAACTACACATGCTAACAGGCATAAAGAGTCATTTGAGTAATTGCTCGATAGGTTCACATAGGCCATTAAAAAAAAAAAAAAAAACTAGTATGTCAGAAATATCAGAAATGGTAAATTTTCAAAGATTCAACAGTTGTTTTGTTCTTATAGGAATCATAGTTGTTGGATTACTTGCTAATTTGTTTTCCAGGTGCGCTAAATGTGGAAAAAATTACTACAATGGCAGTTAGAACTGAGGGAGATGACCTCAGGGAAGAGATAGAGTGTTATCAGATAGTCAGATTAGCAGATTCATATGATGCCAAGATGGGTGATACGAATGAGTAAAGATATGTATCCACATACACCCCAAGAAGAACTTTGCTCCACTTAGACGTGAAGTAGTACTGTGGACCCTCTGGTATCATACTAGGTAGGGAGGATATGATCATGGCTAAAAGAGGAGGGGTATGCAAAATGTTTGGTAGCATGTGTTGTACCTTTATCCCTAATACAGCTCCTGGAGAGACCGTGACCAGAGCCCTGGAAGGATTGACTGCTCTAGCGAATGAATTAACAAAAAATTCAGGTATTAACGATCCATTCACAAACTAGCTTGAAGGATGGTTCGGTAAATGGACTGGAGTTAGCACGTCATGTTTGATCTCAATTACTGCGGTTTTGATCGTTTTGGTTACTTGCGGATGCTGCTGTATTCTCTGTAATCGAGGACTTTCACAAAGACTGATTGAAACTGCAATCTCAAGAACGATGTATCAAGCTGTTCCTACCTCTGAGGAGACCTATGTGGACATTGAAGCTCAACTTAATGACATACAGTTCGAAAGTGTATAACACAGGGACTATCATAGAAATGTGTTGAGATAAAATACAGGTCCTTCTCAAAAAATTAGCATATTGTGATAAAGTTCATTATTTTCTGTAATGTACTGATAAACATTAGACTTTCATATATTTTAGATTCATTACACACAACTGAAGTAGTTCAAGCCTTTTCTTGTTTTAATATTGATGATTTTGGCATACAGCTCATGACAACCCAAAATTCCTATCTCAAAAAATTAGCATATCATGAAAAGGTTCTCTAAACGAGCTATTAACCTAATCATCTGAATCAACTAATTAACTCTAAACACCTGCAAAAGATTCCTGAGGCTTTTAAAAACTCCCAGCCTGGTTCATTACTCAAAACCGCAATCATGGGTAAGACTGCCGACCTGACTGCTGTCCAGAAGGCCATCATTGACACCCTCAAGCAAGAGGGTAAGACACAGAAAGAAATTTCTGAACGAATAGGCTGTTCCCAGAGTGCTGTATCAAGGCACCTCAGTGGGAAGTCTGTGGGAAGGAAAAATGTGGCAGAAAACGCTGCACAACGAGAAGAGGTGACCGGACCCTGAAGAAGATTGTGGAGAAGGACCGATTCCAGACCTTGGAGGACCTGCGGAAGCAGTGGACTGAGTCTGGAGTAGAAACATCCAGAGCCACCGTGAACAGGCGTGTGCAGGAAATGGGCTACAGGTGCCGCATTCCCCAGGTCAAGCCACTTTTGAACCAGAAACAGCGGCAGAAGCGCCTGACCTGGGCTACAGAGAAGCAGCACTGGACTGTTGCTCAGTGGTCCAAAGTACTTTTTTCGAATGAAAGCAAATTTTGCATGTCATTCGGAAATCAAGGTGCCAGAGTCTGGAGGAAGACTGGGAAGAGGGAAGTGCCAAAATGCCTGAAGTCCAGTGTCAAGTACCCACAGTCAGTGATGGTCTGGGGTGCCATGTCAGCTGCTGGTGTTGGTCCACTGTGTTTTATCAAGGGCAGGGTCAATGCAGCTAGCTATCAGGAGATTTTGGAGCACTTCATGCTTCCATCTGCTGAAAAGCTTTATGGAGATGAAGATTTTATTTTTCAGCACGACCTGGCACCTGCTCACAGTGCCAAAACCACTGGTAAATGGTTTACTGACCATGGTATTACTGTGCTCAATTGGCCTGCCAACTCTCCTGACCTGAACCCCATAGAGAATCTGTGGGATATTGGGAAGAGAAAGTTGAGAGACGCAAGACCCAACACTCTGGATGAGCTTAAGGCCGCTATCGAAGCATCCTGGGCCTCCATAACACCTCAGCAGTGCCACAGGCTGGTTGCCTCCATGCCATGCCGCATTGAAGCAGTCATTTCTGCAAAAGGATTCCCGACCAAGTATTGAGTGCATAACTGAACATAATTATTTGAAGGTTGACTTTTTTTGTATTAAAAACACTTTTCTTTTATTGGTCGGATGAAATATGCTAATTTTTTGAGATAGGATTTTTGGGTTTTCATGAGCTGTATGCCAAAATCATCAATATTAAAACAAGAAAAGGCTTGAACTACTTCAGTTGTGTGTAATGAATCTAAAATATATGAAAGTCTAATGTTTATCAGTACATTACAGAAAATAATGAACTTTATCACAATATGCTAATTTTTTGAGAAGGACCTGTAGACTCACAAGAGGAGGGAATGTTAGAAAAGTTTAGTATTGTGCGTCTATTAGACAGCTTCACTGATATTTTTTTTAAGATGTCTCCTAAGCACATGTTCTAACCTTGTATTCTTTTGTTCTTACTAACCCCCATACGTAATATACAACAGATTGTACAGGAAGCTCTGCAGATCTTTAGCAAATTAGCCAATAAGAAGTGTTATTATGGTCTCAGTGTAAGGATGAGAAGGTGGGGGCTCCCTCCTTCTCACTCACTTTTGCTATGATTTTCATCTTGTAAGCTTCACACAAAGTGTACCGGTGCATTTTGAATAAATTGTCTTCACTTTCAAACACCTGGAATTCGATAGAATACAAGAAATTATCTAACACCCTTCAGAACAGGGGTCCTGTTTCACAGCCAGGCCCGAGTGAGTCAGAGCTTTCCCCAGAAGATGGTGGGGGGGGGCGTTTTTTACCCCCCTTGCACCCGCACACCGCTTCCACCCTGGCAACAAATGATTCCAGGACCGCCGACAAAACGTCCACAGGTACCACAGGTGCAGGGGCACCGGTTGCTACCACCGGAATGTCTAGGGAAAAAACACCAGCTTCTGGACGCCATGCTGACCCACACAATTCACAGCCACTCAGGGAACAAAGTCAAGATACAAGAAAAGGCCCACCCTCCTAGCTGCCCAGACCAAAGGGTATTCCCAGAGTACTCACCGCCCTGACCCAGGCACTGCTTCAGTTCTGCTGTCTGCTCTAAACTCCTGCAGTGTGTGCCTGAGGTGATCTGCCGTTCAGAATGACAAACCAGCGCTAGAGGTCCAGCCAATGTAAAAATCCCCACAAAGATGGCCGCCGGTTACCTCAGGAAAAAAGAGCCCGAGCTACAAGAAAATGGCCGACCACTGTATTAGCTATAGAAATAGCGTGGCTACAAGAAAATGGCCACCAGCTGTATTAGCATTAGGAACAGCGCAGATTTCTGGAGGTAAAAATAAAAGGCAGCGAAAACACTGGGCCTCCGAGCGGAGGCCCCCCACAAGGTAGACCACCCACGCTAGAGCGGAACCGGACACAACGCGCAGCCCCCAGCCAGGACCCGGAGCCCCCCCTCAGGGACCCCCGGTGAGGAGGGATGGACGGGGAGAGAGGAAAGGGAGGACTAGAGACCCCCTAAATCGACCACCCCAGGAATGCCCAGCTGTTCCATCCTGCCAAGACAGGAGGAACCTTACTTACCCGTATCTGCGAGGACTGCTGGACGCATTCCTGACAGACCCATCACCGAGCAGTACGGAGTGGCTGTCGGCCACGGCCCACTGTGACTGGACAGCAGTGGCCCGGTCATATGTGGGCCCCGGAGCATATAGCTCACCGGCCACCCCTGGAGCAAACGGGGTATGTCGTGGCTGACCCAGCGCGCAGCTAAAGGCCTGCTCACTGGGGAGACTACAAGGATCTATATTATCCAGCCTGTCACCCAGCCGGCAGTTGATAGATCTCAGGATCCAAAATTGAAAATAAAAAAAGTTCTCCAGGACCAATGGGCCCCTAGGGAGCCAGGTCCTTTTCCTACACTAGGCAGAAAAAAAACTGGAGCGGCAGGGTGCAGGGTGAGGAGTTATGACCAGAGGGACTGCCCCGTGGGCGGCGCTGTTCAGCTTTGGTATAATTACATGTTTTTGTATATCTAACATGTCTGCCTAGTCCTCTCCTAATAGACGGAACATAACCCACTTGTCAAGACTAAAAGGAGCTGTGTCCATCCATGGACAAAAGAGAAAACAGTGTTATTACCTGATAACTACTTTTTCCAGGAATCTTCCAGGACGGCTTACAGAGAGATAGGCTCCTCCCACCTAGCACAGGAAACACATGATCCACATCATAAAAAGCACTGCACATGCATCAGCTTCTCAGTATTTAAAAAATAACCGAAGGCTTCAGAATAAGTATCATTAAACACTCATTAGCGTAGCTTTATTCCTTACTCCATGTTCTACATTGCCACCCACCAACACAGAAGGGAGGGAACTGATGCTGTCCTGGAAAAAGTAGTTATCAGGTAATAGGATTTTTTGTACTCACCGTAAAATCCTTTTCTCCGTCGTCCATGGATGGACACAGCCTTCTCAATCATTGACATATGGGTTATGTTCCTGTTCATAGGAGAGGACTAGGCAGAACATGTTAAAAGTTTAAACACATGTTACATTAATCAGAGTTGAACAGCCCCGCCCAGGGGGCAGTCCCTCTAGACATAATCCTCCACCCTGCAGTCGGCAGCTCAGTTTGTAACAAGCAGTACAAACCTAAAAAAGGAGGGGTGGGTGCTGTGCCCGTCCATGGACGACAGAGAAAAGTATTTTACGGTGAGTACAAAAAAAAATAGGATTTTTGTACTCACCGTAAAATCCATTTCTCTGACGTCCATGGACTGACACAGCTGGATACTGTAAACATGTGGGTATATGTCCCTGCTCGCAGGAGAAGATCTAGGCAGAATGTTAGATGTTAAAACATTCTAGAACAAACCAGAGCTGAACAGCCCCGCCCAGGGGGGCGGTCCCTCCAGAAATGACCCTCCCACCTGCAGCTAGCAGACCTCAGTTCGTAACAAAGCAGTACAAACCTTAAAAGGAAGGGTGGGTGCTGCGTCAGTCCATGGACGTCAGAGAAATGGATTTTACGGTGAGTACAAAAATCCTATTTTCTCTTATCGTCCATGGACTGACACAGCTGGATACTGTAAACATGTGGGACGTCCCAAAGCAGTATCAGAAGGGTGGGAGAAGTAGTAAAGGAACAACCAAAACTTAATTTCAAACAAGCAGAGCTCCTCAACGGAGGAGTTGCAACATTAAACAGCGGCCTGCAATGCTTTGCGGCCGAAGGGAGCATCCGAAGATGCAGCCACATCAACCTTATAAAATCTTGAAAAGGTATGAACGGACGACCAGGTCGTCGCCTTGCACACTTGTGCAACCGACGCTTGATGTCGGAAGGCCCGGGAAGCACCAATTGCCTAGGTGGAATGCGCCGCAACCGGAAAGGGAGGCGCCCGCCCCTTAAGGGCATAGGCCTGTATGACGGTCTGCCTGATCCACCTAAAGACGGTGGCAGACGACACCGCTCGGCCCTGTTTTGGACCAGACACAGATTTCCGAATGGAAACCGTAGCAGACAGGTACACTCATAAGGCTTGTACCCATCTTAATGTATGAAGCGCAAACTCTCAGGGATGCGATGGGTGAGGACACAAGGACGGAAGAACAATGTCCTTCTTAAGGTGAAAGGCCGAGACCATCCTTAGAAAAGAAGGATGGTCGTGGGCGCAACAGTAACATATCCTTATGGAGGACCAAGTAAGGCGACTTGCCGGACAAGGCCGCCAACTCAGACATCTGTCTAACCGAAGCAATGGCCACTAAGGCCAACTTCCGGGACAAGGTCAAGAGAGGAATCTCTCTGATATTCTCAAAGGGATGTTCTTGGAGAACCGAGATGCATCAAAATCAGATCCCAAGTAGGGAGAGGAGGCTTGACAGGGGGGATCACATGGCGAACCCCCTGCACAAAAGGTGCTAATCGAGGAATGGCCCGGTAGCGGTTGTTGAAAAAGATAGCCCAGGCCGAAATCCGACCCTCAAAAAAAGGTATGCAAGGCCAGCTTTTGGGTCACACCACGCTGTAAGAACAGCTAAATCCTGGGAACGGAATACATCTGAGGATGCCACTCAAGTTCCTCGCACATGGCGATGTAAGCCTTCCAGGTACGGTGAGATATCTTTCTGGAGGAAGATTCCCGTGTCAACAACATAGAAGAGATGACCGAATACGAGAGAACTCGGTCCTTCAGCTCCTGGCTTTAAACAGCCATGCCATTAAAGCCAAGGACTGTAAAGCAGGATGAAGTATGGGATCATGAGACAGAAGGTCCACCACAATAGGCCGTCGCCAGGAATGTCTGCGACTAGCCGAAGTAGATCGGCGTACCAATGTCGCCGTTCCGGAGCACTGGAATGGCCTCAGCCCCTACTCTGCAAAGCCGGCGAGGCAACAACAGTAGCAGAGGGTAAGCATATATCAGGCGATACTGCCCCCACGGGCTTCCAACGCGTCTGACGCGTCCGCCCAGGGGTCCCTGGACCTGACCACGATCTTGCCACCTTGCGAGTGAGTCGAGAGGCCACAAGGTCCACTTCCGGTGCCCCACCTCCGGTAAAGAAGGTGGAAACACCTCCGGATGCAAGGACCCTTCGCCTGCAATGCACAGGGCCGACAGGACCGTCTTGCAGCGAGATGTATGAAAATCCCAAAGAGACTCCGCAATGTATATCGGAGAAGGGAGGCCCCAGTGTACAGGGTGCCTCAAATGTTGGCCAATAAAGGCAACTTGACGGAACTTCCCTAGAAACTCGGTCAGAGGACTAGTACCTCAGCCTCCACAGGTGGCGCAAACCCACCCCGGGCACAGAGAACCTAAAGGCTAAAGCAGTTGTAGTGCACCTGCTAGACGACCGATGGATGAAGCAGAGGCTTTTGCCCAGTCATTGAGCTACAAAAAATGCCAGACGCAGCCACTAACGGGCGTAACGCTAACCCCAGCCTGGCGAACACAGTCCAAGCCAGCGCTTCTGATCACCACTGAAAGCAGGTGGAAAGTGATACCCCTGAAACCAGGGATCCTTGTGACAATGCTCCATCCAGCAGCTACCCATGGATAGGTGCTGATTGTGCAAACACATAGTTTATACTATGTATTGCGTCAAACGCACAAATGGAGAGTGTGGGAGGAAACCCACCCAGCCACAAAGAGCATAATACCACCACATACGGCGTATGTAGTTTAGTATTTGTGGATAAACCTATTAAACACGTATATACTGTGCTAGCGACGAAGGCGCGCACATCATCGGGGCCTGGACGTACACCAGCCACACAGATTGCGTACACAACCGTGTAGGTATGTTAGCCTGCGAATAAACAAATTGCACATGTTTATACTGTGCATAGCGCTGAGAATGCGCACACCATTGGAACGCAGGGGAGAAACCTGAGCACCCGGATGAAACCCATGCAGACTGCATACGCATACCGTGTATGGTATTATAGTATGTGTTAGGGTTGTCGCGATACCACTTTTTTAAGACCGAGTACAAGTACCGATACTTTTTTTCAAGTACTCGCCGATACCGATTACCGATACTTTTTTTCAATGTCATGTGACAGTTTGAAAGATGGGGACTGATAGGTGGCACTTATGGGCACGGATCGATGGCACTTATGGGCAGTGATAGGTGGCACTTGGGGGCACTGATAGGTGGCATTTATGGGCACTGATAGATGGCACTTGTGGGCAGTGATAGGTGGCACTTGTGGGCAGTGATAGGTGGCACTGATTGCACAGAAAGGTGGCACTTGTGGGCACTTATGGGCACTGATAGGTGGCACTTATGGGCACTGATAGGTGGCACTTGTGGGCACTGATAGGTGGCACTGATTGCACAGAAAGGTGGCACTTGTGGGCACTGATAGGTGGCACTTGTGGGCACTGATAGGTGGCACTTGTGGGCACTGATAGGTGGCACTTGTGGGCACTGATAGGTGGCACTTGTGGGCACTGATAGGTGGCACTTGTGGGCACTGATAGATGGCACTGATAGGTGGCACTTGTGGGCACTGATAGATGGCACTGATTGCACTATCAGTGCAATCAGTGCCATCTATCAGTGCCCACAAGTGCCACCTATCAGTGCAATCAGTGCCCATAAGTGCCACCTATCAGTGCAATCAGTGGCATCTACCAGTGCCATCTGATAGGTGGCACTGGTAGATGGCACTGATTCCACTGATAGTACCCACAAGTGCTACCTGATAGGTGGCTGGCACTGAAATGCTGCGGGGGGTGAGGGGAAATGACACAGGATTTAAGAGAAAAAAAAACTGCTGCAACGCCCATCTTGGTACACCCTGCACTCGGCTGCAGTAAGCAACAGCAGACATCTTGTTACACCCAGCCCATATAGCTCGGGCTGGGTGTAACAAGATGTCTGCTGCTGCTTACTGCAGCCGAGTGCAGAGTGTACCAAGATGGGCGTGGGGACGTTCAGCCGCTGACGGCGACCGAATGTGACAGCACCGGTCACCGATCCTGATGCGGCTGCGCCCTGAACCCCTGCCAGCTTACCAGGTTCAACTGCAGGTGAGGGACTCGCTCTCCGCCCGCGGACTCCGTCCACCGACTGTGCCCGCCCTCTTCAGCCAGACTCCGCCCGCACTTTCCTCTCCCGCCCTCCCCAGCCACTGACTCCTCCCGCCCTCTCCGGCCAGACTCCGCCCGCACTCCCCCGCCCTCTCTCCTGCCCTCCCCAGCCACTGACTCCTCCCGCCCTCTCCGGCCACAAAAAAAAAAAAGTATCGGGTGAAGCATTGGGAGCATTTGCGCGAGTACAAGTACTCGCGCAAATGCTTGGTATCGGTCCCGATACCGATACTAGTATCGGTATCGGGACAACCCTAGTATGTGTGCTAAACATTTTGCACAAGCCCATGTGTGCATAGCACCGAAGGCGCGCACACTGTTGGCGCGTGGGAGGAACCGAAGTACCCCACGCATACTCAGAGAATGCAATACCTACAGCTACTGTGAATGTATTTAGTGTAGTGTATAGACATAATGTGTATGTTTACACCGTGTATTGCACCAAAGGCATGCATGTCATGTAGCGTGGGCAGAAACCCACGCAGCCTGCATACGCATACCGTGTAGGTATTATAGTGTGAGTGCTAAACATTTTGCACAAGCTCATGTGTGCATAGCACCGAAGGCGCGCACACCGTTGGCGCGTGGGAGGAACCGAAGTACCCCACGCATACTCAGAGAATGCAATACCTACAACTACTGTGAATGTATTTAGTGTAGTGTATAAACATAATGTGTATGTTTACATTGTGTATTGCACCAAAGGCATGCATGTCATGTAGCGTGGGCGGAAACCCACGCAGAGTGCAAAGACATACCGGGTAGGTATGTTAGTATGTGGATATCCAATCGCACAAATTTAGACTGTGCATAGCGCCAAAGCGCCCATACCAATGGAGTGTGGGAGGAAACCGGAGTACCCGAAGGAAAACCACACAAACTGCCTACACATACCGTGTAGGTATTATAGCATGCGTGATAAACATTGAACATGTTTAACTGTGCAGAAGGCCAAAGGCGCACATACCGTCAGCGCGTGGGAGAAAACCGGAACACTCGGAAGAACTCCACGCAGACAGCACACAGATACCGTGTAGGAATGATAGCATGTGAATCAACATATTGCACATGTTTATGCTGTGCATTTTCATTGGAGCGTGGGGGGAAACCGGAGTACCCGGAGGAACCCCACGCAAACAGTATACCCATACCGTAAACATGTATAATATGTGCAATAAACATATTGAACATGTCTATACTGTGCAGAGAGCTGAAGCGCACATACCATGAGAGTGCGGGAGGACACCGGAGCCCCCGCCAACCCAGAGAATATAATACATACATATACTGTGAATGTATCTGGAGTCGTGCATAAACATATTTTGTACGTTTATATCATGTATGGCACTGAAACACAGCATTGGAACGTGGGGACAGCCACGCAGACACAGAGACCAATAACACATACATACACTGTGAATGTATGCAGTGTAGAGGTATAGGATGAGTTAAATTATGGCGCAGAGGCGCATAATCTTCATTCCAACCTGCTTGACTGTGCTGCCGAAGCAGCATGCAGGTAACAGGTAACCTCTGATCCTCAGACCGTGTGTCTGTCAGAGCTCAAATCATTCCCCAGGAAATGGCGGGAAATGTTACCTCAGGTATCACACATAAGGCTCACAGGGACTACAGACATAAATGAATAAAGTCCTCCCTCATCCATGCTGCTCTTGAGGCAGTGTGAGGAAAACAGTGAGGAAACTGTGTAAAAGAAAAGCTTGTCACAGCAATTCCAGCCTGAGAGTTTTTCTCACATCAATGAGATCACTTACAAGCGCCCTGTCATTCACTGACACAGAACTGGAGTCTTCCTCACAAGGGAATGTCCTGTTCATAAACATTAAATATTCAGAGGTCGGGTCCTGAGCATAGTAGCTAGGCCCATATCTGACTCAGAGCACCCCTTCAGTAAAGATTTTTGTGGGGGGGGAGGGGGCTTATAGCTCCTTTTGCTCGCACACCGCTTCCATTCTGACAGGAATGATTCCAGGACTGCTGACAACTGGTCCATAAGGACCGCAGGTGCAGGAAACATATGAACATGTTTAACTGTGCAGCACTGCCAGTTGCCCCAGGCAAGTGTGGAGAGCAGGTGTATCAGACTCCATAACGCCACCCTCTGAGACCTTATACACTATACAGTGAATATACAGTCCACCCACTGGCTACGCTGAGGCTGAGGAGGGGATACCTGGGAGGACCCACCAACCCTTAAGGACAGCTCAGTCTGTGAGGAGATTGTGAGGGGATTTGCGCCGCCGCCAGAAATAAATGCACGGCGGGCACAAGAAAATGGCCGCCGGCCGCAGCTATAACTGCGCCACTGAACGCCAAGATGGCCGCCGAGCGCGAAATTCAAAGCTCTAATGCGCGCCAATGGCGCACGCAATAACCACCTCAAACAGCGCCAATGGCGCACGCAATAATCACCTCACACACCAGAAAAAACTGCAGACATGAGCGCCCAGCCAGGCCAGAGTGACCCCCAAGCACCCCACAGCACAGCACCAGTACAGGGTGCAGAGAGCAGCATAACACAGGGGGTAGACAGAGAGAAACCCCCACACACAGAAACACAGCCAGCATGTACTCACCTGCAGTAGGAGAGACTACTTACCCGTCCCTTAAAGGGACCCACTGGCTTGTTTCAGACAGACCTATCACAGAGTCGTACTGCGTAGCTGTCGGCCCGGTCCACCGCGAGAGATACAGTCAGTCAGGTACTGTTCAATCTTGAGAGGACCGCGGGAGCATGAAAGCAACCCGGCCACCCCTGGAGTCATGGGGCATGTCGTGAACTGAGTCTCGCGCACACAAGGCGAGGATCAGCATGCTCGATGGTCGGACAGGGAAGACTACGAGGGTACCAGTGTACCCAACCTGTTGCCCAGCCGACAGTTGATAGAAGATTCTCAAAAATAAAATAAAAAAGAATTCCAGAAAAGGAATAAAAATAGGTCAGGAGACTGGCTCCTAAGAGAGCCACGTCTTCTCCTTCTGCTAGGCAGAAAAAAACTGAAGTCTGCTGACTGTAGTGGGAGGGTTATGTCCAGGGGGAGCGCCCCCTGGGTGGGGCTGTTCAGCTCTGGCTTTTAGAATGTATGTATAACATCTCACATTCTGCCTAGGTCTTCTCCTGCAAGCAGGGACATAACCCACGTGTAAAGTGTAAAGAGACACTGTGTCAGTCCATGGATGATAAGAGAAAACATAACGCCCCCTGTGCCCCCACCACAGGAGGATAAGAAAAGGGAAGGAACAGTCTGCCCCCTATTTTCTTACCTTAGGGCCTGCATCAACCGATGGCGCCACCATACCTGCTTCCATGGATTGGTATCTCCATGTTGCTTGGAAGCCTTTGGCGCCATATTCTTATTCAGGCCCCTATTTCGGGAGGTGTGGATCCGCCTGTTTATCCTTCGGATACCCTAGCTAGGGCTTCACTTCCTGGCGTCTGGGTGTACCAAGACCGTCTTGCTTTCTGGAGCCAGAGGCTACCTCATCACTCTGCGCACCCAGCACAGACCACATGCTGGGGATAGAGAAGCCCTGTAAACTGGGGATCTCTTGAAACGGCAGAAAAAAAAGGCACCCGGACCATGCGGCGGCCTATGGCTCCACTAGGAGATCACCCTGCTGCGCCATTCCGGGTGGACCCACTGAATCACCTCCTCCACTCCTCACAGGTAACCTCACTGAGGATACAGCCATATATCGGGAGAGGGGGTCCCTTATTTTCACCCCAGACCGCTTCCTTCAGGTCTCTGGGTGGCCCACACTAACTCATACCCCAGGAGAACTACTCCTGTTTGCACTGGGTATGGACGTCGGAAGGCCCCTGCCACCTAGCACAAAAGCCGGAAAAATAACAAACATCCGTTTGGAGTTCCTGTCTGGCCGGAGGAAACACAAATACTGAGGAGCTGATGCATGTGCAGTGCTTTTTATGATGTGGATTATGTGTTTCCTGTGCTAGGTGGGAGGAGCTTATCTCTCTGTAAGCCGTCCTGGAAGATGACTTGGAAAAATAAATGTTTGCAGCTCCTGCGAGTCTGGAGGAAACACAAATAACTGAGGCACACAGGTAAGGCTAACAAATTTATAATGGTGGACTATTGTGTTTACTGTGTCAGGGAGGAGGAGGCTCTCTCTCAAATTCTGCCCTGGAAGACGATTGGAGAAAGTATAGAGTGTCCCTATAGCAAGGTAAAAAAAACTTCTGTCTATAGAATCACTCACGTCCTTCTCCTGCCAAGGATTACATGTCCCACGAGGCATTGCTCTTCGCACATTCACAAGTTCTCAGACACTTACTGACATGTATGAACGGTGTACTGAACTGCACTGTATTTTCTGATATGTCTTCTGTATTCAGGTTAACTCATATATTATGAAAATAGCTGACAACTATTTTCATAAGCGATCAAGTTGATTAGTTGTTTCAGCCTTTACCGCCAGCACCCACTGATCGGCAAGGAGGAAGACAGGACAGAGCTCTGACAATGTAAATAATAAAGCTCTGTCCTGTCAGCGGGGACGTGACTATTTTTGTTTCAAAAGCCAGCACATTCCTCTTTAAAAGTGCCTTACAGCACACACAGACATTGGTTAGGCACACATTTAACCCTTTGATCACCCTAGATGTTAAACCCTTTCTAGCCAACAGCATTAGTAGTGGCAGTGTATATTTTTAGCACCGATTCCCACAAAGTGTCATACTGTAGCAGTTCCACTAGAAGTCGCTGATCGCCGCCATTACTAGTTTACAAATAAAAAATAAATTAAAAAAATGAATAAAAATTCCAGTTTACATCCCAGTTTGTAGAAGCTATAACTTTTGTGCAAACCAATTAATATACGCTTGTTTTTTTTACCCAAAATAAGTAGCAAATACATACTGGTTTAAATTTTTGAAGATTTTTTTACTGGATATTTTTGTGTGCCAGTTCACACCATAGAAACGCAGTCCGGATACATTCCAGGTGCTTTTCTGCATGCGTGTTTTTGACGTGTTCCAGTACATTTTTGATGCAGTCCAGTGCTTTTTTTCACCCTCTTTTTTCTTGACCTTAAAATAAGGACATGTGCGTTCCAGTGCATTTTTTATGCATTTTAAAAGGGGTTGTAAAGGTAAAAGTTTTTTCACCTGCATGGATCCTATGCATGCAGGTGAAAAGACATCCGACAATATCGCCCCTATCCCCCGAGCCCCCGTTTTACTTGCCTGAGCCCTCGAAAGTTCTGCGCTCGCCCCCGTCATCCTCCTCGTTTCTGAGCCTGGCCGTTGATTGGCTACACTGGAAGGATTAAAAGCAGCGCAGCCATAGGCTCGCGCTGCTGTCAATCACATCCAATGCCGCCGGCTGTATCACTGGAGTGCGCCCGTAAGGACTCGCTCGCATATAGGTGGTGAGTTCTTGCGGGGAGGAGCCAAGACAGACGCCGAGGGACCCCAGAAGACCAGGTTCGGGGCCACTCTGTGCAAAACGAGCTGCACAGCGGAGGCAAGTACAACATGTTTGTTATTTTAAAAAATTAAAATGTATTTACAGCCCCTTTAAGCGTTCCAGTACAGTCCTGGAAAAATACAGCATGTTCTGCTTTTTTTTTTCTGGAATGCACTGGTGAAATCTATGCCATTGAAAACGTTATAACCTGCTTTCCATTTGTTTTTGATGCAGAATAAAATGCACTGGACTGCATGTGGTGTGATTTGGCCCTTATAGCAGCCTTTTTTTTTTAATGATTGGTCTTTTTTCGTTTATAGCACGAAAACACTTTTTGGGGGAGGAGGAACACTTTTGGGGTAGATGGAGGGGGAGGAGGAACACTTTTAGGGTAGATGGGGGAACACTGTGGGGGTAGATGGAGGGGGGGGGAAACACTGTGGGGGTAGATGGAGGGGGGGGGAAACACTGTGGGGGTAGATGGAGGGGGGGACACTTTGGGGGTAGATGGAGGGGGGGCAGGGAACCACTTTGGTAACAGAAAGCATACACAGCTATAGTCTTCCTTTAATTGAAGACATCTAAAGCAAATCAGTCCACTTATCCAGTGCAGGCCAAGTCTGAGTCTCTGCTGGTTTCTTACAAAACTGACAACAGTAATCACTTACAGCCCTTTGGATTGCATAAAAATCAGGACTCCACACAATCTCTACTAGAGCACCTAATACCAGCCAGAGCACGGAAGGCCCATCCATCATCTCAGAGGAGGAGGGAGGGTCACACAGTCCTCACTTCCTACTAAACTTATCACCACCATAACAGTGAGGCCTACGTCACATTCTACATACATCCTCAGGAGCCGTCATGACACATCTTATAAACGGTACCGTGACTTTACCTCCTCCAATGACACAGATAGCCGCACTTTCCACACGCTGAGCAGCAATGGCGGCCAACGCGCGCACGAAGCAAACGGACTAATCAGAAAGCCCGCCCAGGAGAAACAAGAAACGTCTCCACCAATCAGCGCCCGGCCACGAGCTGGCTTCTAAATGGAACATCCTTCTATTGGCGGGAGGGCAGAGTTGCAGAGGTTGCTGTACGCGATGTGGTTGGCTGCCTTCTGTAAAGCTAAAATAAAGTATGTGCGGGTTATGAGGGGAAAGTAGTTTTGGGATATTAGTGTGGAAAATACAGTGTGAACGCGCCCCTTAGTCTTATTCAATAAAGCTGGCCTAGGACTGTAGAACAGCCAGGATTCATATGAATATCTCCGTGACTGCTAGACAAGTTTTCATCCTAAACTGACGTAGGCTAGGCTGGTTCACACTTGTCCGACAAACGCTCCGACATTAGGAGCTCATGTCGCATGACGTGTGAAAATCAATGAATCCCTATGAGAGCCGTCTTAACTGGTCCGACACAAGTCGGTCCGACATTAAAAATGCTCCCTGTACTACTTCTGTCCGACTTTGATCCTACTTCAGCCCATTGAATATCATTGAAGTCGGATCAAAGTAGGATCCTTGTCCTAACCATCCGACATTTGACATCCGACATGGTGATTACAGCAGCAGTAAAAGGAATTTATCTCACCCTGGGATTGTTTTGATTGGTCAAAGGACAAGTCAGACTAGCACAATGTCGGATCAAAGTAGTATCCTGTTCATGAATGTCGGATGGATGTCGGACCAATGTAGGATCAATGTAGGACTGATGTCGCAGGGCAAAGTAGGATGAAAGTCGGATGAATGTCGTGTCGTATCAGTGTGAACCCAGCCTTAATGTCAGACCGACTTGTGTCGGACCAGTTAAGACGGCTCTCATAGGGATTCATTGATTTTTCACACGTCATGCGACATGAGCTCCTAATGTCGGAGCATTTGTCGGACCAGTGTGAACCAGGCCTCCAGGTCAATAGGGCCGCACCAAAAACACCAGCCAGCCACTTGACTTGTGGTTGAGGTGCGGTATTCCCATAAAAAATTCAGCTTTGGCTGAAAAAAAAAACATTCATTCAAGAGGTGGCAGAATTGCCTCATGAATGCCTGGAAGCTGCTGCTCTTTTCACAGTAAAATTCAATTTCAGAGGGGCAGTGGAGACTGCTGACCATCTACCCATTGAACAGGCATTTACAAAGCCTTTGCAAAGCTTTCAGCAAGCTTAGTTGAAGAGTTTAGAGCTTGTTTACACTTGTGGTTGGGGGGCAGTAAAACTCCATGGTTGAGCCACATTTTACCACCCTCATCTGCTTTCCCCTTCAGCTGCAAAGGCAGTGGCTGGGGACTTACACATGCTTTGCTTCGCTGCAGCATTTATACACCCTGTCACACTTGGCAGGCACTACCACCTGCCGAGCTTGACCCATTCAAGTGAATAAGGCCGCCCTGCAACTACATGCAGTAGTCCAGCATTTAGGGGAGTAAAACAGGTGGTGATAAGGCCATACAATGCTTCCTTACCACCTGTCAAATGCTCTCTGAAGAGCAATCCAAATGCAAAATGTTCTTTAGGCAGCAAAGTAGGAGTAAATGGGGCTGATTTACTAATAACAGTGCGCTGCGCCGGTTCATACCTTAATTGGTGCGCCGGATAACTCCTTCATTGGGCGCAGGAACCAGTGGCGCACTGTTATAGTAAATACATATGTCAGCAGCGCTCTATTGAAAATGAATGGTTCCCTATGGGAGCCCATTGATTTGAATAGAGGTCGCCCGGTAAGTCGGATGAAGCCGATCCGACTCGCGGGGCGACTCGTGTGCCGGCTGACACAGGGACAGCGCGACTTTGCGTGGCAACTTGGACATGACCTGAGCGTGAAGCAGCCGCTCAAGTCGTGTCCTAGAGGCGACTATCTGGCCGAGAATGTCTCCAGCGCGATGGCATCGCGCTGGTTCTCGGCAGCCTCGCTGTCCCGTGTTTGGTATGAATCATGAAGGGGAACTCCAGGCCAAATTTTAATGAAAAAACCGGCATGGGTTCCCCTTCAGGAGCATACCAGGCCCTTAGGTCTGGTATGGATTTTAAGGTGAGCCCCCTAAGCCGAAAAACGGCGTGGGGGTCCCCCCAGAATCCAAACCAGACCCTTATCCGAGCACGCAACCTGGCAGGCCGCAGGGGAAAAGGGGGGACCAGAGAGCGGCCCCCTCCCTCCTGAACCGTACCAGGCCGCATGCCCTCAACATGGGGGGTTTGGTGATGGGGACAAGGGCCTCTTCCCGACAACCCTGGCCGTTGGTTTCGGGGTCTGCGGGCGGGGGGCTTTTCGGAATCTGGGAGCCCCTTTTAATAAGGGGGCTCCCAGATGCCGCCCCCCCCTACCCTATGTGAATGAGTATGGGGTACATCGTACCCCTACCCATTCATCTGGTGGTAAAAAAGTCAATAAAAAACACAACACAGGTTTTTAAAGTAATTTATTGGGCAGCTCCGGGGGTCTTCTTCCGAGTTCGGGGGTCTTTCTGCCGGGCGCCCCGCTATCTTCTTCCAGCTCTTTTGCTAGCGGGGTCCCGGGCTTCCTCGTCGTCTTCTTCCGACTTAGGGGGGTCTTTCTGCCGGGCACCCCGCTATCTTCTTCCAGCTCTTTTGCTAGCGGGGTCCCGGGCTTCCTCGTCGTCTTCTTCTGACTTCGGGGGTCTCTTGTTCTGTTCTCCGGTGTCGTCTCCGCGCTCTCCAGTTCTTTTCCCGCTCTCCAGTGCCTTCTCCCGCTCTCCGGTGCCTTCTCCACGATCTCCTGTTCTTTCTGCCTTCTGCCGGGCGCCCCGCTATCTTCTTCCAGCTCTTTTGCTAGCGGGGTCCCGGGCTTCATCGTCGTCTTCTTCCCTCTTCTCTCCGTCCGATGTTGCCTCATCGCTGTCCGCCGCTACAATGCTCTGCCCGCGGAGCGGCACCCACTTATATTGGCATGGGGCGTGGTCACCGGGTGATGCCACCCGCTGACCCCGCCCCTGTATGACTTCACAGTCCCGGGGAATGAACCCCGCTAGCAAAAGAGCTGGAAGAAGATAGCGGGGCGCCTGGCAGAAGGCAGAAAGAAACGGAGATCGTGGAGAAGAACCGGAGAGTGCGGAAACCACACCGGAGAACAGAACAAGAGACCCCCCGAAGTCGGAAGAAGACGACGGGGAAGACCGGGACCCCGCTAGCAAAAGAGCTGGAAGAAGATAGCGGGGCGCCCGGCAGATGGACCCCCGAAGCTGCCTAATAAATTACTTTGAAAACCTGTGTTGTGTTTTTTATTGACTTTTTTTGCTACTCATTCACATAGGGTGGAGGGCCAGTATCTAGGGTCCCCCTTATTAAAGGGGGCTCCCGGATTCCGATAAGCCCCCCACCCGCAGACCCCTACAACCAATGGCCAGGGTTGTCGGGAGAGGCCCTTGTCCCCATCAACATGGGGACATCCTCCCCATGTTGAGGGCATGTGGCCTGGTACGGTTCAGGAAGGAGGGGGGCCACTCTCTCGTCCCCCCCTCTTTTCCTATGGCCTGCCAGGTTGCGTGCTCGGATAAAGGGTCTGGTGTGGATTTTTAGGGGGACCCCCACGCTATTTTTTTTACGTTTGGCGCAGGGTTCCCCTTAAAATCCATACCAGACCTGAAGGGCCTGGTATGGATTTTGGGGGGACCCCCACG
The DNA here is from genome assembly GCA_029206835.1 of Rana muscosa. Lineage (NCBI taxonomy): Eukaryota > Metazoa > Chordata > Amphibia > Anura > Ranidae > Rana > Rana muscosa. The sequence goes on along the minus strand of CM055127.1, from coordinate 352,547,034 downwards.
CCATTTTTTTCCATTTTGTTGAGGGGGGGTCCCCTTTGAATCCATACTAGACCCAAGGGCCTGGTATGGACCTGGGGGGTACCCCACGCTGTTTTTTTTCAATTTTTTTTTTTTTTTTTTAGAGCCGGCAATGTTTATTTTTTTTTACATTTCCTTTAACAACCAGCTATAAACAGGTTAAAGAACAAAAAAAAAATTGCCGCAAAATCGCGGTACTTGCGTTTTGGATCCGGGTCCATTGAATTCTATTACATCCAAAACACTGTTTTTGGCCTGGAAAAAAACACCTGCAGTTGCGTTTAACCACTTCCCGCCCAGTCAATAGGAGATTGACGTCCGGGAAGTGGTTCTGTTATCCACACTGGACGTCTATTGACGTCCTGCAGGATAACAGCCGCCGCGCGCCCGGGGGGCGCGCATCGCGGCGATCGGTGGAGCGGTGTGTCAGTCTGACCTACCGCTACACTGATCTCGGTAAAGAGCCTCCGGCGGAGGCTTTTTACCACGTGATCAGCCATGTCCAATCACGGCTGATCACGATGTAAACAGGAAGAGCCGTTGATCGGCTGTTCCTCACTCGCGTCTGACAGACGCGAGTAGAGGAGAGCCGATCGGCGGCTCTCCTGACAGGGGGGGTTTGCGCTGATTGTTTATCAGCGCAGCCCCCCCTCGGATACCCACACTAGACCACCAGGATGCCGCCCAGGAACACCAGGGAAGCCCCAAGCATGTGGATGGCCAGGTAAGTCCCCCATGGCCATCCACATGTACAAAAACATACACAACATATGCCAATCAGTGCCCACAAATGGGCACTGGCTGGCACCATCATGGCACGACCACAATGTGTGGTGGCTGGCATTGCTGGGCATCAGTGTCATCAGTGCCACCTACTAGTGTCCATCAGTGCCCATCCATGCCCATCTGTGCCCACCTATCAGTGCCCGCCCGTGCCACCTATCAGTGCCACCCATAAGTGCCCATCAGTGCCGCCTATCAGTGCCACATATCAGTGCCGCCTATCAGTGCCCATCATCAGTGCCCATCATCAGTGCCACCTCATTGGTGCCCATCAGTGTCGCCTTATCAGTGCCCGTCAGTGCCGCCTTATCAGTGCCCGTCATTGAAGTAGAAAAGGTACTTATTTACAAAAAAAAATCACAGAAACAAAGAAAAACATATTTTTTTTCAAAATTTTCGCTCTTTTTTTATTTGTTGTGCAAAAAATAAAAATCGCAGAGGCGATCAAATACCACTGAAAGAAAGCTCTATTTGTGGGAACAAAATGATAAAAAATTTGTTTGGGTACAGTGTAGCATGACCGCGCAATTGTCATTCAAATTGCGACAGCGCTGAAAGCTCAAAATTGGCTTGGGCAGGAAGGTGTATAAGTGCCTGGTATTGAAGTGGATAACATCGTTTTTCACAAAGCCTAAAAATGCCTTCAGACGCCAAAGATTTCCACGTTTCAGACGCGGTACCGGCGTTTAGCCACATTTTAGTTTAGAAGCGTTTTTAAAGGTGACCTCTTTTTTTACATTGATAAACTCAAAAATTATGGCAAATGAGGAAAAACCATTCAAAATATATATATATATCAAAAAAATAAGGAAATTGCTTCCATTGCATTGTGGAAAATCCACAACTTGGGGCAGGTGACGTGGCAAGTGGACAATCCACAACTTGGGGCAGCTGACGTGGCAAGTGGACAATCCACAATTTGGGGCAGCTGACGTGGCAAGTGGACAATCCACAACTTGTGGCAAGTGACACGCTAAATACAACTACACTGCTGCTCTCTCAGCTGCTGATACTCATTCTGGTCTCACAAAATAGCTGCAATCGTTAATAATACTGTTTTTGGAGCTTAGGGCGGCTCCCTATGAGGTTTCCTAACTAAATGCATATAGACGCAAATGTGGTAAAACGCGGCATGCAAACGCCACAAAGCGCGCCTTTATAAACGCCGCTTTCAACCTTAGTTCTGAACACTTTGCACCAGCGTCCCGTGTACATGGGGCATAAAAACGCCTATGCCATTTACAGCTCAAAAACGCCATGGTGGCCATGAGGCCATAGGCTAACATGGAGAGACGTTTTTAAGCTGCTAAAAAGGCTCAAACAAGCGGCTGGAAAAACGTCCGTGTGCATGTAGCCTTATATTAACCACTTGCGCACTGGCCACTTAAACCCCCTTCCTGCCCAGACCAATTTTCACATTTCAGCGCTGATGCACTTTGAATGACAATTGCGCGCTCATACAACACTGTAACCCAATGAAAATGTATTATTTTTTGGCACACAAATAGAGCTTTCTTTTGGTGCTATTTGATCACCTCTGCGTTTATTTATTTTTTCTATAAATACAAAAGACCGACTAAAAAAAAAAAAAATGGATATTTTAACCACTTCAGCACTGGCACTTCTCTCCTTCATGTAAAAATCATAAATTTAGGGCTAGAAAATTACTTCAAAACCCCAAACATTATATATGTTTTTTTAGCAGACACCCTAGGGAATAAAATGGCGGTCATTGCAAATTTTTAGCTCGCTCGATATTTGCCAAATAACTTTTCAAACGCCTTTTTAAAAAAAAAAAATGGTTTCATGAATAAAATTTTTTTTACAAAACAGTAAAGTTAGCCCAATTTTTGGGGATAATGTGAAAGATGTTGTTATGCTGAGTAAATAGATACCTAACATGTCATGCTTTAAAATTGCGCACACTCATGGAATGACACCAAACTTCAGTACTTAAAAATCTCCCTAGGCGATGTTTTCAAAATGTTTACACGTTACCATTTTTGCATTACAGAGGAGGTCTAGTGCTAGAATTGTTGCACTCGTTCTAACGCACGCAGCAATACCTCACATGTGTGGTTTGAACGGCGTTTACATATGTGGGCGGGACTTACGTGTGTGTTCGCTTCTGAGCGCGAGCTACCGGGGACATGGGCTTTTTTTTTTTTTTGTATTTCTTACTCTTTTTTTAACTTTTTTGTTTTTTTGATCACTTTTATTCCTATTACAAGGAATGTAAACATCCCTTGTAATAGGAATCTATTGTGACAGGTCCTCTTTATGGAGAGATGCAGGGTCAATAAGACCCCGCATCTCTCCTCCAGGCTGGAAAGCATGAGATCAGTCAAAAAAATTCACCGATCTCATGCTGACAGCCGAGATCACGGCTTTGTTTAAATACGGGAACCCAGCGTGATGTCATAACGTTGTGCCCGGGCCTCAGACGGTCATAGAGATGACTGGTGACCATCTGGTCACCAGTCATCTCTATGCTTCCCATCCGGCACCGGCCAATTAGTTCTCCGAGCCCCAGGTGGCACGGGAGAGCCTGGTGAAGCACTGGATGGTGGCGGGAGGGGGGGGGGGAACGTCCCCTCCCACCGCCTATAAGAATGATCAAGCGGCGGAACTGCCGCTATGATCATTTTTATTGTGCACAGAATCGACGGCTGAAAAGAATATCTGAATGATGCCTGCTACTGCAGGCATCATTCAGATGTCACCGCACAAAACCAAGGACGTCATTTGACTGCGGGCGGTAGGAAAGTGGTTAATATTTCGACAATTTATAAAAAAAGGTAATTTTTATCCTTCATTGATGAGACTGCACTGATGGGCACCGATAAGGTGGCAAGGGTGGGCACTGAGAGGTGGCATTGCTAGTTGACACTGGTGGGCATTGAGAAGTGGCACTGCTAGGTTGCAATGATAGTTGGCAGTGATCGGCACTGATAGGCAGCACTGCTAGGTGCCACTGATTGGCACCAGTGGTGGGCATTGATAGGTGGCACTGGCAGGGGCTACTGATTGTCACAGAATTGCCTGAGTCTGTCATCACCTGAGTCTCAGTGACTCAGTGACCACAGCGCCCGCGCGAAGGTGAGGACGTCTATTGACGGACTCCCGGCAATTGAGGACCGTGCTGTGGCCGTCGATCAGTTATAGCGCTGATCTCAAGTGATTAAAGCGGGTCTAAATGGGCCATTGACATGCATCACAATTCGGAATTAGGAATGTGTCTTTGCAAAGTTAAACTAAATGAAATTCTTTCTTATTTTTGCTTGGGGATAGAGTGCAGAGGGATTACAAGTCTAGACAGTTTTTGGGGATGTCTGCATCCCTGATAGGGTGAAGACAACTCCCAAATTTGGCCACTTTATCCTTCCAAATAATTCACTTCCTGTCACATAGCCACACAGGAAGTGAGGGGAAATCCCTACCAATGTCTTTCCTTGGGGACACACTGGTCAATCTAAATACTTTCCCCATTATGTACATTGCACTCCAGTATTTTGCGGGGTACACCCCAAATTATTAGGTATTTTGGACTTTGGGGTTTATTTACTAAAGGCAAATCTACTTTGCACTACAAGTGCACTTGCGGGATATCCGAGGGGAGATGCAAACAAAAAAAACACCATCTTTGCTTTTACATGATTGGATGTTACAAGCACCAGTGATCCCTCAGATTTTCAGCAGCTACACTTTTACTGCAGAGTGGATTTTTCTTTACTAAACCCCAAACTACCCAATGATTTGGGGTGTACACAACAAAGTGCTAGAGTGCAATTTGCTTAATGGGGACACTAGTTAGATTGATCTGTGTGTCCCCAAGAAAAGACATTGGTAGGGTTTTACCTTCACTTCCTGTTTAGCTGTGTGACAGGAAGTGAAGCCAATTTTACTAAAAGGGGACACAAAGCCCAACCTAAAAGAAGAAGAAAAAAAAAGGGGTTCTAACACTTACTTTGTTTCCCTCAAAATGCCCACAATTAGAATCGGATTGCCTTGAGCTATTTTTAAGTGCAGTGCTCTAAATCAGTGCTTCTCAAGTACCCCCAACAGGCCATGTTTGCAGGTTTTCCCTCATCTTGCACATGTGCTTTAAATCACAGTCAATGGTTTTGAATTTTGGACAGCAATTCTCGATAAGATAAATTCACAAAACATGTCCTGTTGGGGGTACTTGAGAATTGAGGCTGAGAACCACTGCAGTAAAAAGGAAAATTTAATACTTACCGCTCTGTATTTTTCATTTCCTGGTGACCATCCATGGCAGCACACAATACAATACGTGCATATGCTAGCATGAAGGCACCAGGGTAGACAAATCACGCCTGTTGTTTTGACATGCCAATCAGCTGTCACATTTGTTGCAAAGAAAACGCAAAACAAACCTCAAAACTTTGCATCAAATTTTATTGGTCAACAAAACAAAAGTGAAGCCAAAATAAAAAAAACAGGGTCAATTTGAAACAGATACAGACTCACAACATCTTGAGAAAGTTTTCGCAAAATAATGCAGCACAGACAACTAAATCAAAGTGAACAAACGACACACATTAACAACATCAAAATTATTTCAGGAGAACATGTCCCCCACACAAAAAAATACAATCCACAAAATTAAAACAAACACCTGTTTTTGCAAAAACATAACAAATAAAATACATGTGTTACTGTCACGTACCTGGTAGGTGAGCCCAACGTGCAGGGAGTGGCCTCTCGTAAACCTCTGGCTCGAGAACCCCTGATAGAGCAGACAGGGGCTCAAGAGGGCAAAGGGACACAAGTGCCTGGCAGGAACTGAAGCAGGTGGAGGTAGAAGCAGCAGTCTGCAGCTGAAGGTAGCTGATGGGAGGCGTGCAGTGGTCCGCAGCAGACACTCGAGGATCAGGAGACAGACTTGGAGAAGACAGGCTGGGTCAAACACAAGCGGGCAGATAGGTACAAAGCAGGATCCAGGAGTAGTTAAAGTCCAGGCCGGGTCAGTATATCAGGCGGGCAGCAAACTGGTTAAAAGGAGCAGGCAGGAGCGAGGTCGGGACAAGCCGGGATCAAGGCAGGCAGCAAACAGGAGAAGTCAAGGGAAGCCAGATCAGGTATCAGAGTAACACAATCAGAGGTTCAGGCAGCAAGGGTCTCAGGAGAACGCTGTAGACCGGACAGCAAGGATGCAAGGTGACAGCTCTCTTTAAATAGGCAGTCTTGGCGCCAAGTACCGTCATAGGTGCGCGCGCCGCTATCACGCATCTGCGCGCGCCTGTGCGCCGCTATCGCGCATCTGCGTGTGCCGTTATAGCGCACCCGCGCACTGCTATCGCGCATGCGCGTGCGCCGAACAGGTCTCCTGTGCACAGGTATTCTGAAACCCAGATTGCTGGGATGATTGTGAGAACGTGTTTCCTGACAGTTACAAACTCGATAAGGACACCAAAATGTACTTTTTTCCCCCCACACCCACGCACACACACTTGCCTCTTTTCAGGGCAAGGGAGAGGATGCTATCTGCTAGCTTTATATAACATAGGCTTGTGTGCTAATGAGGCAATTGAAAACACATGCACAGTCTATGAAACACCCAAAATGCAAGTTCACCCAATGTAGAGACTGAACTTCAAAGTGGGTACACCTGGATGTCCTTCAATTACTAACCCATAAAAACACTCTCTGAGCATGCCCAGAAATATCCAGGTGCTGTTTACACACAAAAAGCACCACCAAAAAATCTAACTGGCTGGGCATGCTCAGAAGAACTCAAATGCAGCTAGCAGAAAATAACCCCCCGTCCCCCCCCCCCCCCCCCCCGTCCAAAATTAAGCACATCATCCAGCATGCTACAAAATTAGAGATGGGACAATCACCCCCCCCCCCCCTTACCAACAAATACCATTGCAGTCTATGGGAACTGACTTGTTAATTTTGCTAGTCCCCACTTGGCTGGCTTATCTTCTAGTTATTGGCCTTAAAATGGGGGCCCAGGTCCCACCCTAAGGGACATATATCAATGTCACCAATTTGGACAACACCGAAAACAAAACAAGGAGAAGTGCCTTTAAATATGCCAAATTGCTTAAGGGCCATTTCACACCACATGCAGTCCATTGCGTTTTTTATGCATCAAAAATGCATGGAAAGTTGGTTATATGGTTCTAAATGGCAGTGTTTGTTCCAGTGCGTTCCAGTTCCACCAAAAAAGTAGAACATGCTGCATTTTACCTGCACTGGACTGTACTGAAACGCAGCAAAACGCATCATAAACGCACAGGAACACACCTAAATGCACCAAAAACGCACTGGAACACACTTGTCCTTATCTATGGTTAATAAAAAAGAGGGGTGAAAAAAAAGCACTGGACTGCATCAAAAACGTACCAAAAATGCACCGGAGAGAAGGATTGAGTATAGCCTCAATTGTAAAAAATAAACTAACAGTATATTGTGCCCTCATCCGTAGTAATGTTTAAGGAGGGAATCCATCAGACCACTACCCTATGTCTGATGGATTCCCTCCTCAAAAATGCACCGGAACGCATCAAAAACGTGCATGCAAAAAAGCACCTGGAACGCATCCGGATTGCGTTTCTATGGTGTGAACTGGCCCTAGTTCACACCATAGAAACGCAGTCTGGATGCGTTCCAGGTGCTTTTCTGCATGCGCGTTTTTAACACGTTCCAGTGCATTTTTGGTGTTTTTTCCCCCCTCTTTTCACTTAGGACAAGTGTGTTGCAGTGCGTCTTTGGTGCATTTAGGTGCATTCTGGTGCATTCCACTGCGTTTTTGGTACGTTCCGTTGCTTTTTTGATGCGTTTTACTGCGGTCCAGTACAGGTCTGTACCTAAAAAATGCAGCATGACCATTTTTTTTTTCTTTCTGAAACGCACTGGAACGGACTGCAGTGGTGTGAACTATGCCATTGGCATTAATGTGATCAACTTTCTTTGCATTTTTCATGCATCAAAAAAACGCACTGCACTGCATCCGGTGTGAACTGGCCCTAAATATCATACCTGGGGGGTGTCTATAGTATGCCTGTAAAGTAGCGCATGTTTTCCATGTTTATAACAGTTCAAGAGCAAAATGACATTTCTAAAGTAAAATAATAGTCATTAAAAAGTACTCGCGGCTGTAATGAATTGCTGGTTCCCGTCATTGAAAGTCTTTGAGAAAAAAAAATGCATGGGGGTCCCCCAAATTCCATTACCAGGCCCTTCAGGTCTGGAATGGATATTAAGGGGAACCCTGCCGCAAATTAAAAAAAAAATATGCGTGCGGTTCCCCCAAATATCCATACCAGGCCCTTCAGATCTGGTATGGATTTTAAGGGGAACTCCACCCCAAATTTAAAAAAAAATGTTGTGGAGTCCCCCCAAAAATCCACACCAGACCCTTATCCGAGCACGCAACCTGGCAGGTCGCAGGAAAAGAGGGGGGGACGAGAGAGCGCCCCCCCCTCCTGAACCATACCAGGCCACATGCCCTCAACATGGGGAGGATGTCCCCATGTTGATGGGGACAAGGGCCTCATCCCCACAACCCTTGCCCGGTGGTTGTGGGGGTCTGTGGGCGGGGGGCTTATCGGAATCTGGAAGACCCCTTTAACAAAGGGGACCCCCAGATCCCGCCCCCCTGTGTGAAATGGTAATGGGGTACATTGTACCCCTACCATTTCACAAAGAAAGTGTAAAAAATGTAAAAAATGACAATAGCCGGTTTTTGACAATTCCTTTATTAATGTCTTCTTTTTTCTTCTTCTTCCATCTTCTTCTGTTCTCCATTCGGGTTTCTTCCTCCATCTTGTTCTTCATCTTCATCTTCCTTCTTCTTTCGGTGTTCTCGTCCGCCACTTGCTCCGGCTTCTTCTTCCCTTCTTCTTTCTTCGGCCGCTCTGTTTGAATTGGAGGTTCCCACTGTGTGACGCTTCAGTTCTCCTCTTGGTCCGCTGCCACCCTGTGACCCCGCCCCCCTGTGACGCACATGGATTTCACGGGGACTTTCCCCATGGTGTCAGAGGGGGGCGGGGTCACCGGGTGGCAGCGGACCAAGAGGAGAACTGAAGAACCTCACACAGCGGGAACCTCCAATTCAAACGGAGCGGCCAAAGAAGGGAAGAAGAAGCCGGAGCAAGATGCGGACGAGAACACCGAAGGAAGAAGGAAGAAGGAAGATGAAGATAAAGAGGAAGATGAGGAACAAGATGGAGGAAGAAACCCGAAAAGACAACAGAAGAAGATGGAAGAAAGGAGAAGACATTAATAAAGGAATTGTCAAAAACCGGCTATTGTAATATTTTACATTTTTGACACTTTCTTTGTGAAATGGTAGGGTACAATGTACCCCATTATCATTTCACACAGGGGGGGGCGGGGATCTGGGGGTCCCCTTTGTTAAAGGGGTCTTCCAAAATCTGATAAGCCTCCCGCCCGCAGACCCCCACAACCACCGGGCAAGGGTTGTGGGGATGAGGCCCTTGTCCCCATCAACATGGGGACGTCCTCCCCATGTTGAGGGCATGTGGCCTGGTACGGTTCAGGGGGGAGGGGGGCCGCTCTCTCGTCCCCCCCTCTTTTCCTGCGACCTGCCAGGTTGCGTGCTCGGATAAGGGTCTGGTGTGGATTTTTGGGGGTACTCCACGCCATTTTTTTTTTATTTGGGGTGGAGTTCCCCTTTAAAATCCATTCCAGATCTGAAGGGCCTGGTAATGGAATTTGGGGGAACCGCACACATTTTTCTTTTTAATTTGCGGCGGGGTTTCCCTTAATATCCATTCCAGACCTGAAGGGCCTGGTAATTGAATTTGGGGGGACCCCCACGCTTTTTTTTTATCAATGACTTTCAATGACTTTTCTCTATATTGCCGGGAGCCGACAATTCATTACAGCCGCGGGTGCTTTTAAATGCCTTTTTTTTTCCTTTAGAAATGTCATTTTGCAGGCGCACTGGGAAGTTCAGAGCTGCGCCTGTTCAACTTATGCAAATTGAGTTATGTGACTTGACATTTACTAAGATTTTGCCGGCGCAGTGTCTTGGCGCGTTTGAACAAGGAAAATTCCCGCGCTGAGCTAAAAAAAAACTCCCGCAGCTCTAATCGTACTTGAGGCGCAGCGGGCTGGTTTTGAAAAAGTTACTTTCTCACTCTATTTTGGGCATATTAGTTATTTGGGCAGGTGTCACTACACTTCCTCACATCACCCCATGTCACCCCCATTATATTGCCACTTCCAGCTTCTTTATATTTATATTTTAACATGCCGTGCGCCAGGTCCATAGTGGCGCACTGAGCGCCTCCTCCCGTCCGCCGATAACACTATAGTAAATGGGAAATAGGGCTGCGATACCGGCGCTAATGTTTTGTAAATACCAAAACAGCCATTGCGCGCGCAGATGCGCCGATACTCATGGCGCAAACGTTTCGTAACTCAGCCCCTATCTGTCTCTGTAGACTCTCGTTTCACAACTCCAACACACTACACAAGGCCGCCGAGCCAGCGGCCTTATATAGTGTGGGGCGTGTACTAAACCCCCTGAGCCATAATTGGCCAAAGCCACCTTGGCTTTGGCCAATTACGGCTCTCCGCTTTTTCTGCGCTGTGATTGGCCAAAGCATGCGGGTCATAGTGCATGCTTGGCCAATCATCAGCCAGCAATGCACTGCGATGCCGCAGTGAATTATGGGGCGTGACGCGCCACTCGAATTTGGCGCGAACGGCCCATAATGTTTGACACGAACACGAAGCTCATCCCTAGTAGGGATAAAGCCTGATTGGTCTCTATGAGTCAGTTTGTCTATAATATTGGCCAATCTATTAGCTAGGACTCTGACCAAAAGCTTGACATCAGGCGATAGGGCATCTTTCCCAGGTTTTAGCAAGATGACAATCGCTTCATTCATGGACATGGGCAATCTTCCCTTGCTGAGTGCAGCGTTATAAACATTGAGAAGGACTGGTATTAGCTGAGACATGTATCTCTTGTAAACCTCAAATGGTAGGCCGTCTGCTACCGGTGCCCACATATTATGTGCCCAAGCCAAGGCAGTAAGAAGTTCCTCTTCAGTTAGTGGGGCATTAAGTAGTTCAGTGTCTAGTGTTGTCAATTTAGGCATAGGATATGCATCCAAAAATTCGTCTAATTCTATTTGGGATGGATGTACTTTAGATGATTAGACGTCTCCGTAAAATTTGCAAAATATTTTAATAATATCTGGTGTTGTTTTGTATGAGTTGCCCTGTAAATCTACTATGGTCTGAATATGATTCAAAGTCTGCTGTGCCTTAGTAAGCATGGCCAGAATCTGCCCTGTAGTTTCACCCACCTCAAAGTGTTGCTGCTGCAAAAAGAAGCGTTTGTTTTCAGCTTTTTGTAGTGCAAGTTGTCAGGGCAAAGTTTGGGATGCTAACACGTTTGGTGTCATCTGATGGAGCAGTAATATAAGCAAACTCTGTTCTAAGCACCTCCTAATTGTTAAAAAGTTTCCCATGATTTTGTATCACTCTTAACACGATTAATAAGGGTAATAAATTGTCCCCTCAGGTATGCTTTAGAGGCGTCCCACACTACACCTAAGTCAGCTGTATCTATATTCTGTCTAAAGAAAATGTTCAATAATTCTGGCACAGGATCTTGGTCTTGGAGTAAGGACAGCCAAAAGGGGTTAAGTCTCCAAAGGGATCGTCCAGTCCGGGCTTGGACAGAAAGCTTAACCCAAAATGGAGCGTGATCAGAGATATTTCTGGCTTCGTACCCAGACATACCCAAGAACGGAAGCAATGACCTATTTCCAAGACCCAGATCAATCCTAGACGACCCCCCGGTAGAGGCAGAGCAGCACGAATATTGTCACACACTGGGGTATTGTATCCTCCACACATCCATCAAGCCGAGCTCCCCCAGCAGGCAGGCAAATGGCATTGGACCCCCAGGTATGGAGCGTGTACTAATTGTCATACCAGATAGTTTATCTTTAATGTGATCTAGATAGTTATTGAAATCACCCACTGCTAGTAGTGGTACCTCTGGAAAACGGGCCATATAGCTAGAAAGGGTCTTTAGGGTCTTGGCTGAGAACGGTGGAGGAATGTATATGCCTGCTAAAATACAACGTAAACCATATAAGGAGCACAGCAAAAATCCCTTCTGTGTCAGTAAATACATTAAGGGCAGAAAACAGAGTCCCCTGGCGTATGAGAATACTCACTCCTCTAGAATAGGAGGAATGTATGGCATGAAATTGATGGCTAAGCTACCGCTGCAGAAATGTAGGTGTCTGCCCAAGTGGACAGTGGGTCTCTTGTAATCATAATACAGTGGCGTGTATGTGTTTAATAGTATGAAGAACCGCCAAGCGTTTGATTCGATTATTTAGGCCTCTGACATTCCAGGACAAATTCTCAGATTCTTAGCCATGGTTTCACCTATATAACATCAATAGCAACAGGAACAGGGAACAGTGTCTCATATATCCACATGGGTAAAGGAGCCATAGAGAAAGCACTCTGGAATCAAAAAATCTGTTTGGATAGTGACAGGGCACACAGGGATAGAACAAGTACAGATCAGCATAGTACTTTGTTAGTAGCAATCTCGAATCCACAAATTGGTCAATAGGAATGTTGGGCCATTTAACAAAACGGGAAAACCAATCTTGAGCCAACCGGGCTCCCAGACAACATAACAAAAAAGCAGTCAGTCCACATAGGACCATGTGAAGGGCAACTGTAGCGCCCTCCTCACTCCCCTCTCTTTCTTCAGCTCGTCTGTCTCTTGTCTAGGGGTATCTTTTAGAGGGGAAGGGAGCGGGGACACCACGCCTGGCCTTCACCACAGGTGTCAGTGTGATATAAGCAAATTTCTTTTACCTTCGGGTCAGTGCTGTACACCTGGAGCCTCCACCGAGAGTTACCTTGAACAATGTCTGTCAGGAAATGAGCCCCACACCATTAAAGTTCAACACTCCTTTATTCTTCTTGAATGAACACAATCAGTTGAACTCCCTTGGTAGAAACAGAACAGAAAAGGAGGTGTGGATGCGAATAGGCCCAGACACAATGTGTTCTCCACTTTCCTTCCTGAAAGTGGGCTGCGTTCTCCGAGCGAGGGGGGAATTTCCTTCCAGGCGGTCTCCGATTAAAGGCTCACCCGTCACTGGCAATATGCTGCACCAGGTCTTCGAGTGAGGAGCTCCCCCTGGTCCATTACGCCTTCCGGATTCGGGTACCCACTCCCGGGGTTCCCTAGGATCTCCTTCCTTCGCGGAACTCAGTGTTGGGCACTGAGCTCCAGACCTCCATCTGAGTACCTCACCCCAGGCTAAAGGTGCCTGGGATGGAACACGACCTCCGGCTGTCCTCTAGGCCTAGGCCCGCCTAGAGAACCGACACGAACCACCGTCCACAGGCTGAAGGTGCCCTGGACTCCCCTGTGACAAAGATGGCCGGCCCCTTTATACCCTCTCCCAGCAAGCACGGCGGGTTCCCCGCCCCACCATACCGATGCCGAGGGAGGACAAAAAGGAGGCACGACACACAGCAATGATTCAACCCCAGCCCAGGGCGACAGCGCCACCTGCTGGGCTGCAGGGAATTACACATCACCAATGTCTCTGTCAAGTTCAAATTTACACCCGGGAAAGTACATACCCGCTACACAACAGTGAAGGCGCAACAGTAGGGTGAGAAGTCCCTGCAGCAGAGCTTCTGTGCAGCAGGTAAGGTAGTAGGAACAATACTAAAGAACTTAGCAACAGTTCAACTAGACTCTGCCTTTATTGAGGATAATACTGGGCAGATTGAATGCTGCAATAAGCACTCGTATAGCTGGTGCAATCAGGTAGGTGCCGGCCTTCGCTCCTGCAAGGCTCAGAGGGATCTTTCTTCTCTATCTAGCTATTGTGCAGTCATGGAGGGTTTGTCAAAGAAATGGACCTCCCTCTTCGCCACAACCTGCAGCCGAGCCGGGTACAGCATGACATATTGTAATTCCAGAGATCTGAGGCAGTGTTTCACATCAATGAATTTCGCTCTCTGTTTTTGTAATTCCGCTGAAAAATCAGGGAAGAGTGATATTTTAGTGTTATCAATGACTAATGCTCCAGCCATGGTGCAGGCCTTGGAGAGGATGACATATATCCTTGTAATTTAAGAGTTTGAGCAGGAATAGACGAGGGTGCCCCCCTGGTGGTAATGGACACGCTGGGACCCTGTGCGCTCAATCCATAGTAAACATGGTGGAGAATCCATCAGCGCCAAATACAGTAATGAGCCATTTTTCAATAAATGCTACAGGGTTTTTCCCTTCTGCTTTTTCTGGAATACCTATGGCTCGCACATTGTTGCAACTCAGTCTGTTTTCCAGGTCATCCAGCCTGGCTGCATGCTGGGAAGTGAGATGAACATTATAGCTGAGATCACGTTTCATGGGTGCCATGTCATCTTCAAGGGAGCTAACCCAGCCTTCCAAGGCTGCAGGCCTCTCTAAGCTTTTGCATGTCCTGTCTAATAAATGTAATCTCGGTTTTCACCCCCTTAACTTCATCTGTGAGAGCAGAAAGAGACATGTTGCAGTTAGTCACCGCAGAGAATATGTCCTGAAGGGTCAGTTCAGGATCATCTGATGCTGCTTGGCTCAGATGGTATAGCAGACATGTCTGCCAAGTTACTACGTCCCAGTCAAACCCGAGTCTGCTGCCATCCTCAAGCGGAGCTGTGTTATCCGCCTCTAGAGAGCCACCATCTGGATCCTCCAGCGTTGAGGAAAGGTTCTGATCATCTTTTGTCAGGGCTTAGAGAAAAGCTTGTGCGCCGCTGTTTTATATTTCTCTTTGGCAGTTTTCTGTGACCTGGCGCCATCTTGTCCCATGAGGTCTGCAGGCTGGAGATCTTTTAGCCGCTTACCCATTCCCATCAGCCGCTTCGGACCCCTCAATCTGTAAAGCGGAGCAGCGGGGAGCTTTTGGTATCCTCGGGAGAATAAACGGGCCGGTGAAAAGGATTACCCACAGGATAAGTATAAGGATGTTCGGTGGAGCAAGCACAGGAAATGTCCGGCTACATCCACTGCTCAGCCACGCCCTCACTGTAGGTCTCTTTAAAGAGTAACTCCACTTTTGTTGAGAAAAAAATATTCCCCCTGGATGTACATTGCAAGGAATTTAACAAACTTTGTTGCAGATTCCTACCTTTTGTTATTCTGAAGAAATCCCTGTGTGTTTGTCAGTGCCCATGTTATGATTCTAATGGGAGTGGTTTTATAATTATCAATCAGCTGCTGCACCTGCAGGGCTCTGAGGAAAATTGCAGGGCCTGCATCCCTTTAGACATGATTTTCTATTGGGAGTATCTCACCAAAAATGTAATCTTTGTTGCAGGAGACGCCTGATATCCGACTTGTATCTTAGTGCAGACTTCTGGGAAAATCAGTGAGCCAATCACACAAGCAGGAAATTATTTTTCTGGGGGGCGTTCTGTACACACCACCAGATAGCCATATTAAATTGCATTTTAAAGAAAATTACAGAGGTGCAGATTGAAAAGGAAAGGTACGCTTTAATAACATTCAATTACAATAGGACTTGAGTCACAATTGTATATGCTATATTATTATTGATTATTTGCTAATATTTTTTCCCATGAAAGTGGATTTACCCTTTAAGTCAACCTTACTATAGCCTATATGGTAAAATGTTAATTGTTAATATGCAAGAGAAAATAAAGTCTGCTTTGTAAATGTAACATTTCCATAGAGATGTTACTTTTTCTTTTTTTAACCACTTAACAACCACCTGCCGACAAATAACGTCGACAAGGTGGTTGCTTAACTCTGGGAGGACGTTATATAACGTCCTCCCAGAATCGCGCTCCCGCGCGCCCCCTGGGGCGCGCACACGGGAAACTCCGTGACCGCCGGATCACGAATCGCGGTAAATCGCCGCTGATAGCGGCCGTTTACCACGTGATCGCTCCGTCAAATGACGGAGCAATCACTTGTAAACAGACCGGCGTCATTTGATGACGCCGGTTCCTCCCTCCCCTCTCTGTACCGATCGGTACAGTGTGAGAGGGGAGGGGGAGGGAGCGGATGGCAGCAGCAGCACTGTGGGCTGGATCTGTGACAATTGCAGTCACAGATCCAGCCATCCATCCATCCCTGCTCAGCCATCCCTGTGCTATACCCTGCCAATACTCTGCAATACACCCTGCCAATACTCTGCAAAATACCCTGCCAATACTCTGCAAAATACCCTGCCAATACCCTGGTGCAATACTCTGCAATACCCTGGTGCAATACTCTGCAATACCCTGGTGCAATACTCGGCAATACCCTGGTGCAATACTCTGCAATACCCTGCGCAATACTCTGCAATACCCTGCGCAATACTCTGCAATACCCTGCAAAATACTCTGCAATACCCTGCAAAATACTCTGCAATACCCTGCGCAATACTCTGCAATACCCTGCGCAATACCCTGCAAAATACTCTGCAATACCCTGCGCAATACCCTGCAAAATACTCTGCAATACCCTGGTGCAATACTCTGCAATACTCTGGTGCAATACTCTGCAATACTCTGGTGCAATACTCTGCAATACCCTGCGCAATACTCTGCAATACCCTGTGCAATACTCTGCAATACCCTGCGCAATACTCTGCAATACCCTGCGCAATACTCTGCAATACCCTGCGCAATATTCTGCAAAATACTCTGCAATACCCTGCACAATACTCTGCAATACCCTGCACAATACTCTGCAATACCCTCCACAATACTCTGCAATACCCTGCACAATACTCTGCAATACCCTCCACAATACTCTGCAATACCCTCCACAATACTCTGCAATACCCTCCACAATACCCTGTGCAATACCCTCCACAATACCCTGTGCAATACCCGTGCAATACCCTGCCATACACCGCAATACCCTGCCATAGTCCGCAATACTCCGCAATGCCCTGCAATACTCCGCAATGCCCAGCAATACTCCGCAATGCCCGGCAATACTCTGCAATAACCACTTCCCGCCCTCCGGCCGTCATATGACGTCCTTGACTTTGTGCGGGGATATCTGAATGATGGGAGCAGCTACAGGCATCATTCAGATATTAGCTTTTTCAGCCGGCGATTCGCTACACCATAAGAACAATTATAGCGGCTGTTCCGCCGCTTGATCATTCTTACGGGAGGCGAGAGGGGATGTCCCCCCCCCCCCGCCGCCCTCCGGTGCTTCTACCGACTCACCGCTACGATCAAAGCCAGGATTGTTGGTTTTTTTTTTGTATTTTTTTCAGGCTTCCCATCCTAGAGGTGAGATGTGGGGTCTTATTGACACCCCCCCCCCATATCTCACTGTAAAGAGGACCTGTCATGCCATATTCCTATTACAAGGGATGTTTACGTTCCTTGTAATAGGTATAAAAGTGATCAAAAAAATGTTTAGGGCGGAAAAACATGTCAAACTAAAATAAATAAAGTAAAATGAAGAATAAATTTTTTTTTTTTTTTTAAAGCGCCCCTGTCCCCGTGAGCTCGCATACAGAAGCGAACGCATACGTAAGTCCCGCCCACACATGAAAACGGTTTTCAAACCACAGATGTGAGGTATCTCTGCGAACGTTAGAGCGAGAGCAATCATTTTGGCCCTAGACCTCCTCTGTAACTCAAAACATGTAACCAGTAAAAATATTTAAAGCGTCGCCTATGGGGATTTTTTAAGTAGCGAAGTTTGGCGCCATTCCACGAGTGTGTGCAATTTTTAAGGGCGACATGTTAGGTATCTATTTACTCGGCGTAACTTCATCTTTCACATTATGCAAAAACATTGGGCTAACTTTACTGTTTTTTTTTTTTTTTAAGCACAAAACATTTTTTTTTCGTAAAAAACGCGTTAAAAAAATTGCTGCGCAAATATCGTGCGAGATAAAAAGTTGCAACAACCACCATTATATTCTCTAAGGTCTTTGCTAAAAAAACATATATAATGTTTTGGGGTTCTATGTAATTTTCTAGCAAACAAATGATGATTTTTACATGTAGGAGAGAAATGTCAGAATTGGCCTGGGTGCTCCAGAACGCCTGAAGGTGCTCCCTGCATGTCGGGCCTCTGTATGTGGCCACGCTGTGTAAAAGTCTCACACATGTGGTATCGCCATACTCGGGAGTAATAGCAGAATGTGTTTTGGGGTGTAATTTGTGGAATGCATATGCTGTGTGTGAGAAATAACCTGCTAATATGACAATTTTGTGAAAAAAAAAAAAGAGAAAAAAAAATCTTGATTTTGCAAAGAATTGTGGGAAAAAATGACAACTTCAAAAAACTCACAATGCCTCTTTCTGAATACCTTGGAATGTCTTCTTTCCAAAAAGGGGTCATTTGGGGGGTATTTGTACTTTTCTGGCATGTTAGGGTCTCAAGAATTGAGATAGGCCGTCAGTACTTCAGGTGTGATCAATTTTCAGATATTGGCACCATAGCTTGTGGACTCTATAACTTTCACAAAGACCAAATAATATACACCAATTTGTACTTATTTTTACCAAAGATATGTAGCAGTATAAATTTTGGCCAAAATTTATGAAGAAAAAATAGTAATTTGCAAAATTTTATAACAGAAACTAAAAAAAAATCATTTTTTTACAAAATTTTCAGTCTTTTTTCTCTTATAGCGCAAAAAATAAAAAACCCAACAGTGATTAAATACCACCAAAAGAAAGCTCTATTTGTGTGAAAAAAAGGACAAAAATTTCATATGGGTACAGTGTTGTATGACTGAGTAATTGTCATTCAAAATGTGAGAGCACCGAAAGCTGAAAATTGGTCTGGTTATTAAGGGGGTTTAAGTGCCCAGTGGTCAAGTGGTTAAAGAAGACATGTGAAAACAATGTAAGGGTTTTCAGCAGTAAAAGGGTTACAGTTTTTAGGCCAAACTGGGCCTCATCAGAGAATCAGGGACATGCGTTTAAGGTTATATGAGGTGTTGATTCCATGCCGCAAAAAAGTATGACTTAGAATGAGCTCAAGGACGAGAAGATTACTTGTATCCAAGATATATCCATATATGTACACAGAATTACTCTCCTTTGTCTAATTGTTTTTTGTTTGTTGCACATATTTTATTTCATGTGAATCTCCTGACACCAAGTAACATCAGTTGGTAAAATATTAATACTAACTAGAAAATATATCAGCTGTACTTGATTAGCCAATATGTCTAATTTTACTTTAGGTGCCTTTCACATGTTTTACATCTGTCTGTCAGTTTTTCAGATGGATCCAGACTGAGCCACAATGTATTGCCGCGTACACACGATCGTTTTTCACGTAGTTAAAAATGCAATTTTTTAACTTGGGCATTAAAAACGATCGTGTGTAGGCTCTAGAGCATTCTTAACGACGTGAAAAATGGCCTAATTTTTTTTAGAACCTGCTTTATTTTTTCACGTAGTTTTTCATGTCGTTTTTTTTCCCGTCGTGAAAAACGGTAGTGTGTATGCTTTTACGAGGGGAAAAAAAACGCGCATGCTCAGAATCAAGTATGAGACGGGAGCGCTCGTTCGGGTAAAACTAGCGTTCGTAATGGAGATAGCACATTCGTCACGTTGTAACGGACTGAAAAGCACGAGGCTGAAAAGTGCGAATCGTCGCTCAACAAACTTTACTAACATGAAGCGTGACGCCATTCGAATGGATCTTCCCCTTTATAGTGCCGTCGTACGTGTTGTACGTCACTGCGCTTTGCTCGAGCGGGTTTTTTCATGATCGTGTGTACGCATGACAGGGTTGAGAGGAAACAAGAAAAAAAACGACGAGAAAAACGTCCGTTTTAAAAATGACATTAAAAACGGACGTGTGTACGCGGCATAAGTCTATGGGTTGGTGGATGTAAATGGATGATCATATCATCAGCCTTCATCCATGTCCGTTTAGATCCGTTGTTTTTAAACGGAACTAGGCTGTGTCCTTTTCAGTTTAGACAGATCTCAATGGATGTAAATGGATGCCAGAAATATTTTTCGTTTATACTTTCTTCACTAATTTGCAGGGGCAGCATTTTTTTTTGGGGGGGGGTCGTGGCACAGGCCCCTCCTCCGCCCCCGGTTGGTTGGTCGGTCGGTTGGTCACCAGCCCCTGCACTTACCCCATCTAGGTCATAGGCAGAGCTCCCCCTGGGCGTCTCCTTCTCCTGGTGCTTCATGGCGGCTTCCCCTGCGTCTCCTCCTCCCGCCTCCTTGGCGGCCAATAGGATCACTTTTCCTCTTGGCCAATCGGTCGACGGGTCTCAGGACCCACTTCCTGATTGGCCGGGAGGAGAATCTGGAAGACAATAGTGAATACTAATTTGCTATTGTCACACAACTGGGTGGGTTAAGGGCGCAGTGCTCTGCGCCCCAAGTTCACCCTTTTTTGAAGCCTATTGGAGCCTCTGGCTTTAATCACGTGCTTCTATAAATAAAAAAATAAAAAAAAGCATCTGGAACCCCACATGTAGATTAGGTGGCTGGGTGCATGGATAAGGGGGGCGGCACCCCTGCGTCCTGCATATGGGCCACCACTGCTGGTCCCTGCAGCAACTAAGAAAAAACTGATGGATGCAAAGACAGATGTATACTGATTTAGAGTTCTTTCACACAGGCTTTCCTATCAGGTCCACCGCTCAGTTTTTCAGGCAGACCTAATCGGACCCTCCATTCACCCCTCTGGATCGGCAGATGTCAGCGGTGACATGTCCGCTGACAACCGCCGCTATCTGATCCGATCCTGTCCGCCAAATCTAGACAGATGGTGACCCTATTTTCCATCTGTCTGGAGGACACTCCACTCCAGTCCAGAAATCCAGTCCAAACGAAGAGACATGAGGTAGGTGTGAGAGAGAATGAAAAAATATTAAGTATTTGCAGCGCTTGCAGAAAAGTATATAAACAAAAAGAAATGTGTCACAAATGCTTGTATCACAAACATCTATAAGTGAATAGCTTGCTACCATATGACATAACATCAATTAATAGTATATCCACTGTGCTCATGAATGAAAATATATGAAAACAATAAGTGAGCAAACTTTAAAGTTCATTGGATAGCAGTTATACCAATCCTGGAGAACTAAGTGTTTCCACACCAGAAATCAGATGTTGGTTCCTAGATAAAAATTCCTCTCTTATGGCCCCACTCATCAGATAGGGGAATAATATAAATACGGGATCTCACCAACTAAAGTCCAGGCAAACTTCATCTCATTTAGATAGGCTCCATAGTATCAGCAGCAAAGGCATTTAAGTGACCATATGGAAAGAAAGGGAAAAAAATATTCATGTGAAGTACCGCTAGTGAACAGACAGCATGGCGCTGCTAGCAAAGAAACTCACAGGACTGCAGTGATAAACGAGCATCAGTGTTGTTCCGGGTACACAGCGTGCGTTCCACCGAAACCGGAAGTAGCGTCACTGGTTCTGGATTGGCCGGAAATTGCGTCAACGCGTTTCGCCCCTCCTCCAGGGCATCATCAAGGACATCACTTCCGGCCAAGAAATTAAGAATTTATATGCGCCGAGGTCTCCGCCTCTTTACAAACAAACCAATTATAATAACAACAGAACCTCTAGGCGTAAAAAAAACGCCCACTTCCTGATCACATCATTGCCCATCACTTGTCAAGAAAAACAACTATATTATAACAAAACATTGACAATGACAGCAATAGAAACGATCCGATAGAAGTTCATTTTAACAATAAAATACAATTATTTCATTATAAAAATCGATATAAACATAAAAATTATAAAAAATTTATTAAAATTATGCAATTAGATAGGGACTGATTATAAACAAGGTTCTCTCTGTGGGAATCCACTTCCTCTGCCCTGTTGCTGCGCTCATCCACCGCACAGGCCCTCCGGCAAAAAGGGCCCTGGCTCCTAGTCCCCTGTTTGATTTCGAAAAGGGCGCCAATGGCGCACGGGCGCACGCGCCTCCTATGAAAAAAAGGGGCGGGGCGGGTGGATGACGCTCGATGCGCGCCGCGGCGCTTCTGCGCATGTGCGGGCGTCCCAGCATAGTTAAAAGAGACAGTACAAGTGTCAGCTGGATGCAAACAGAGCTAGCAACAAACAGTGGCACACAGAGGCGGTTGATGCAGGCATCCCTATAGAAAGGCACTTTAGTGGACACCAGCTGGTATATAGCAGCACCTGTGTTAGATTATTACCAGCAAAATTGGTGTATGACGACGGGAATACCTCAGCTTTGTGCTTAAAGATATGTCGTCCAGACGCTCCGGAAATAGATCTTCCAGGAAGCCAAAGGGGTCTCCATCGGGCTCTGAGGATATTGGGCATGCTTGTACTGCACCAATCTCCCCTGAGAATTCAGAGGTCAGTAGCCGTAGAAACCCCGCAGGAATGCCTGGTGCTGCGGCTGTCCCCAGTCCACCTGCTCCTGTATATATAACAGAGGAGGTTTTATCCTCAACTCTGGGAGGAAGAGAGATTAACAGCATTGATCGCTGCTTCCCTGTCTCAGGAAAAGCGCGTCCGATCTCCGTCTCCTCCTTCAGAGTGCCTGTTAGTGGAGGAACAGTCCCAGAGATCGACCTACCTGAAGGGGATCAGGATGAGGTTGATTCAGTTATGGAGGAATCAACAGTGGAAGAACCTTTCTCAGCATCTCAGGCTGAAAGATTATGGGTTCAGTCTCTGACTAATATGGTCCGATCAGCATTTAAAATGCCTCTGGCGGAACCACCATCCACTACGGTTTCCTCGCTGGGGTCGCTAAAAGCTCCCCAGGCTGTCTGTTCCTTCCCAATCCACCCTTTATTAGAAGGGCTTATTTACCAGGATTGGGAGCATCCTGATAAAATATTTGCTCCCCCCAAGAGATTTCCGGTGATCTATCCCATGGAGGATAAGTTCATAAAAAAATGGAGGGTCCCTACAGTGGACGCAGCCATCTCTTCTGTTAACAAATCACTGACATGTCCAGTAGATAATGTTCCAATGTCAAAGACCCAATAGATAAAAAATTGGAGTCTTTACTAAAATCTGCTTTCTCTACAGCAAGCATGGTGACACAACCTGCGGTAGCAGCGATTGGAGTCTGCCAAGCAGTGAAAGATCAGTTGAAACAAGTCTTAAGGGACTTACCAGATCAGCAGGCTCTTGCCCTAGCTGACCTGCCTAGAGCCTTGTGTTTTGCGGTGGACGCCATAAAGGATACAATCCAACAGGCCTCCCGCTTTACGCTGTCTATAGTACATATGCGTAGGCTTCTGTGGCTCAAAAACTGGTCTGCTGAAGCTCCCTGTAAAAAACTGCTGGTTAGCTTCCCATTTCATGGAGAACGCTTATTTTGAGAAGATCTGGACAAATATATCCAGAAAATTTCTGCCGGTAAAAGTTCACTCTTACCGGTTAAGAACAAGGGTGGAAGTCCTTCTTTTAAGAGGCCTACTTCTCCAGTCCCTGGCACATCGGCTGTGAAACAGTTCCGACGGCCTCCGCGGTCAAATCCAGGGGGCAGAAATCAGGGACAATCACAGGGTATCAAGAAACCCTGGGTCAAGAGAGGTAGAAAACCTCCCCCTAAGTCATGAAGGGTTGCCCCCACTCAGTCGGGTGAGGGGAAGACTTCAGTTGTTCACAGAGACCTGGCGGGACACCATCAGAGATGGGTGATCCCCGCAGTAAGTCTGGGATACAGGCTGGAGTTAAAAGACATTCCTCCTGCCCATTTTATAAGGTCAAACGTGCCAAGCGATCCCCAGAAGAGTGGATCCCTCCTTCTGGCACTAGAGCAACTATTGCCCCAAGGGTAATCATGAAGGTTCCCTTGAAAGAAAACGGGTTCGGGTTTTTCTCGAACCTTGTCACAGTCCCCAAACCAAATGGGGACATGAGGCCCATATTGAATATAAAAGGGCTAAACAAGTTCCTACATATCAGGACTTTTTTCGGATGGAGTCGATCCGATCGGTGGCCACCGCCCTACAAGGGCAGGAATGGTTAGCCTCGATCGACATAAGGGATGCTTATTTGCATATTCCCATCTGTCCGGCCCACCAGAAATTTCTACGCCTTGCAGTAGAAGGGCGCCATTTTCAGTTCAGAGCCTTACCTTTCGGTCTGGCCACGGCACCACGAGTGTTCACAAAAATTCTGGCCCTACGATTGGCCAAACTAGGAACACAAGGTGTAACGATAATGGCATATCTAGACGACTTGTTGCTGATAGACCACTCAGTGAAAAAAACTAGAAGTGGTCGTTCACAAGATAATCAAGTATCTGGAATCTCACGGTTGCATTATCAACCGAGACAAGTCAGCCCTAAAACCAGTCAAAAGCCTGGAATACTTGGGGGCTAAGACTGGATTCAAATCAGAGAAAGATTTTCTTACCTCCAGAGAAGGTGTCGTCTTTGAAAGATTTGACCCACTTAGTGGGTACAAAAAAGAAAAACCATCCATACGCCTGTGTATAAGGCTGCTGGGAAAAATGGTGGCTTCATTCGAAGCGGTACCCTACGGTCAATTCCATTCAAGGAACTTGCAGAGGGCCATACTGTCAGCCTGGAACAAAAAAGTTCAGGCTTTAGACTTACCAATGTCCCTGTCCCCTTCCGTTCGCAAGAGCCTCCATTGGTGGTTGGTGCCCCAGAATCTGGGAAGGGAAACCCTTCAGTCCGGTTTCTTGGAAGGTGGTCACTACAGTTGCCAGCCTCATAGGCTGGGGGGCAGTACTGGAGCAATGGTCTCTCCAGGGCAAGTGGTCAGAAGCAGAGAAGGCCCTGCCCACCAATCTCTTAGAGATACGAGCAGCCCGGTATGCCCTAGTAGCATGGACATCCAAACTCCAAGGGTCACCTGTCAGAATTCAATCAGACAATGCCACAGCAGTGGCATATATCAATCTCCAGGGTGGCACCAGGAGTCGTGCAGCCCAGAGGGAAGCGAAATGCATCCTGGAATGGGCAGAAAGGTATGTCACAGCCATATCCGCGGTTTTCATCCCAGGAGTGGAAAATTGGAGAGCGGACTTTTTTAAGTCGCCAGCAATTATGCCCGGGGGAATGGTCTCTTCACCCCAAGGTTTTCCAGGCAATACGCCAGTGGTGGGGAACACCGGATGTAGATCTGCTAGCATCCAGATTCAACGCAAAGGTGGACAGATTTGTGTCTCGCACAAAGGATCCCCTAGCTTGCGGTTCGGATGCCCTAGTGTTCCCTTGGGATCAGTTCAAGCTGATATATGCATTCCCACCGCGATTAATCCGCAGAATCAGGGTAGAAAAGAAACCAGTGATTCTGGTGGCTCCAGCGTGGCCCCGAAGGGCATGGTACGCGGAGATTGTAAAAATGTCAGTGGGTAGTCCTTGGACCCTCCCACATCGTCCGGACCTGCTTTCGCAAGGACCGATATACTACCCTTCCTTACCAGCCCTAGGTTGACGGCCTGGCTATAGAAGCCCACATTCTAAAAAAGAGAGGGCTCTCTAATCCTGTGGTATCTACCATGATCAATGCCAGGAAGCCGGTATCCAGGCAGATCTATTATAGGATCTAGAAGGCGTACATCACGTGGGGTGAGGCCAGGAAATGGCATCCACGTAAGTACGTAATAGGTAGGATTCTGGACTTCCTACAGTGGGCTGTACATAGGAAGCTTGCCTTGAGTACTATCAAGGGTCAGACGGCCTTGTCAATATTTTTTTTTCAAAGGCCCTTGGCTTTGCATTCATTAATCAAAGCTTTCATACAAGGAGTGATGCGTATTAGCCCTCCGGTTAGTATTCCCATATGTCCATGGGACTTAAACCTGGTTCTGTCGGTTCTACAGAAACAACCATTTGAACCATTGCGGCACATTTTCTTGGTTCTTTTCACCAGGAAATTGATTTTCTTAGTAGCCATTTGTTCGGCTAAAAGAGTATCGGAATTAGCCGCCTTGTCCTGTAAGGAGCCATATCTGGTTATCCATAAGGACAGAGTAGTATTACGTCCTCATCCAGCCTTCTTCCTAAGGTGGTATCGAGGTTCCATTTGAACCAAGATGTGGTTCTTCCTTCCTTTTTCCCCAAACCTAGTTTGGTAGAGGAAAAGTTATTGCATTCTTTGGATGTAGTAAGAGCAGTTAAAGCTTATCTTAAAGCCACTGCTCAGATTCGTAGAACGGATACTTGTTTGTTCTGCCGGAAGGCCCCAGAAAGGGTCAGGCAGCATCAAAAATCTACTTTAGCCAAGTGGATTCGACAGGTCATAATACAAGCCTATGGCTTGAAAAGGAGACCGCCTCCGTTCAAAGTTAGGGCGCACTCCACAAGAGCAGTTGGAACTTCATGGGCAGTGCATCACCAAGCCTCCCTGGCTCAAGTACTGTAAGGCCACAACATGGTCCTTAGTACACACGTTTACTAGATTCTACCAGGTAGACGTCAGAAGTCAGGAGGATGTCGCCTTTGGGCGCAGTGTGTTGCAGGCCGCAAAAGAGCCTCATGCCTGATGGCGCCCAGCTTATGTATCCCTCCCCTCATTTGGCATTGCTTTGGGACGTCCCATTAGTAATGACTAAGTCGCTCTGTGTCCCGTGATGTACGAAAAAGAAAAAGGGATTTTTATAACAGCTTACCTGTAAAATCCTTTTCTTGGAGTACATCACGGGACACAGAGCTCCCACCCCTCTTTTTGGGACACTTATTGCTTGGCTACAAAACTGAGGTGCTCCCGGGTGGGAGGGGCTTATATAGGGGAGGGTACTTCCGGTTTGGAATTGGCCAGTGCCAACACCTGAAGGTAATCTATATAACCCATTAGTAATGACTAAGTCGCTCTGTGTCCCGTGATGTACTCCAAGAAAAGGATTTTACAGGTAAGCTGTTATAAAAATCCCTTTTTTCTTTATACTAGTACATCTTGTAACATTGTGCCTTGGCCACACAGGGGACACGATGAATTGCACTGTTTTGCATGGTCGGGAGCTGCAATGCGCACTGCAGGTGTTTCCCTTCCCCCCCTTCCCTGGGGGGTTGGGTGCGCCATCACTGCGCATTGACATCACACACATGCGCCGGACATGCGGCGTCCTTCTGACGCTGGTATACCGGCGTTTTTTGTACATCTCCACGTGCTAGGGGGTGGGGTAGTGCTGCCTGTCGGACGAATCATCGCCCGGTTGTCAGCGGCCCCGCCCCCTCCCCATCGTTGCCTGCGGGTGTGGTGTTGGGGGCTGGTGGGCCGTGGCGTGCTTATATGGGCAGCTGCCGTGGTGGGGTCTGGATGTTTCTGGCTCTCTCCCACACCTACCTCATGTCTCTTCATTTGGACTGGATTTCTTTGCTTCCCAAGCACCAGGTATCACTATACCCCTCCACACACTCCCCTTCCTTCCCCTTTTTTCCTACTTTCCTTTCTTTTTTCCCCCTTGTCCCCCCCCCTTCCCATTCTTTCATCTTCCTCACTTCCCTTTTTCCAGGTAATGGGTGTCTTGGTGTCGACCATGTTTGTGGTCTTCCACCTGCACCCTCGTCCAGCACCTTCACACTATCGCCTCACATAGGTTCATTTCTATCATTGCCCCAATTATACACATTTTATTTTGCATTGTTCACATAGGAGTGCCTGGTGCGTCCGGATCCTGCTGGGGCGCTGCCTGTGGGGGGCGCCGCCGCTGGTCATGCCCTCTCAGCTCCCGGTCCTGTTACCCTCGGCTCACGGTCCCCGCTAGTGTACCCCCAAGTGCACATATAATTGTAAGTGACCCCTCTCTGTTTCAGGGATGGCTATATTGTCATTTATATTTTCTTGTAACAGACTAGTTAGTCTACCAAGATTTTTTACCACTCATTATTTTTCCTATTGCAGATCCTTCATATACATGCTCCTGATGAGCGGTTTAAAGCCACAAAACGCGTAGAGCTATTACCTGCCGTGTATACATTACATGCTTCCCTAGCTATGTGCCTATCACTTATCATTTTACAGGGACCACAAAGACCCCAGATCGTGCAGACCACAATTGCTAATCATGCATACCTTATTATGAATAGTGGTGGAACCCTCTTAACCTACAATGTGATTGATGTCTGTAATGCATTACTACCTGAAATTACCATTTCAGGAACTGGCACTATTGAATGTGCGTTTTATGTATATGTAATGTATTCTAAGTCTGTAATGCGTTACTACCTGAAATTACCGTTTCAGGAATTTGCACTAATGAATGTGCGTTTTATGTATATGTAACCAATGTATTCTAACATGCATCATTGTACTAATAAATGCTTTACCACCCACCACTCTATCAATTTGTTACCAAGAGCCTCATTTAAAGTCCCAACTTTTTCCCCCCTTCGTTGCACTCTGACGCCCATATTTTTGCTTAGTTTTTTTTCTAATTAACGGGGATGGAGGCACATGGCCTTACCAGGCCTATGGCCTCGTTCAAAGTCCCAATGGGATGGAGGCATTGGCCTTACCAGGCCTATGGCCTCATTTAAAGTCCCAACTTCCCCCTCTCCCCATTTTGCTACATACACGTATTTACATAAATGATTTTCTACATTAACACTTTTTCATATATCAACACTTTTTCTTTACACATATTTCCACATTTTTTCTGCACTTTTTTACCTATTGGGAATCAACACATATATTATTATTGGTATTTATACACATGTTCTTTATACACACCGCTCACATATGTATGTTTATCCCTTTTGACAGTGTCATTTCAACCTACTAGCAATAGTGGTTTAGATCTGATTATGCACACAGAACATTTCAATTACCAATTTGTTAATTGGATCCAATTTATCACTTTTTTGGTCACATGATCATTAGGAATGAGTATTTATTTGAAATGCATTTTTGTGATTGTCAGTTATGATTAAGCACTAAGGATTAGTGTGAAACGCCTCAGCTGTGTGTTCAGTTTTGCTGTGGCTTGTAGTGTTTGATCCTTTTTAACAATAAAGGCAACATTTTTCGGAGTGCGGCTGTCCAAATATATACTTCTATCTTGCTACACGCATTGCCAGCACCCGTGGCTTCTGAGAAGAGGATAATTACAAACTAGACCAACCTGGAGCGGTAACTCCCTTTCCCGCTTTGTTTAAATACCTTGGGATTATGATTTCTCTAAAGCTCCTAGATTATGGTCAAACTAATATAATGCCTCTGCTATCCTGATTTTGAGACAAGGTTAACTGGAACAAACTATGGCTGTCACTAATTCACAGGAAAAACCTTATAAAAAATACTCATGCCTGAACTGCTGTATCGCCTACACATCGCCCCAGTACCGTATATACTCGAGTATAAGCCGAGTTTTTCAGCACATTTTTTGTGCTGAAAATGCCCCCTTCGGCTTATACTCGAGACACCTTTTTGCGCCTGATCTCCCGAACTTTGAGGACCCGGTACTGGCCGGCCATAGGTCCCCTGGACCCCAAACTTGGCACACATGTAGCCCCACTCTTCATATACAAGTGTGAGACCTACAGCCGGGGAGCACCGATTTTTCAAAGCCGGGCACCCCTTCCATAGACTCCCATGTTAAACGGTAATTTCTCTGGTGACTTTGGGGAACCGGTACTGGCCAGTCGTAGGTCCTCTGGACCCGAAACCTGGAATACATGTAGCCTTATTTCTCCTCTACAAGTGTGCAAAGTTTTGTGTCTGGAGGACCTACAGTCGGGGAGCACCGATTTTTCAAAGCCAGGCACCCCTTCCATAGACTCCCATGTTAAACGTCAGTCTAGTCATGGGCACAGTGAGGCATGGGCACAGTGAGCCAAAGTGAGGCATGCAGATGGACACAGTGAGGCAAAGTGAGGCATGCAGATGGACACCCTAGGCTTATACTGGAGTCAATAAGTTTTCCCATTTTTTTGTGGTAAAATTAGGTGCCTCGGCTTATATTCGGGTCGGCTTATACTCGAGTATATACAGTAGTTAACCTGTTAAGTACTGCTGATTCCATCTTTATAATTCTCCTATGGAAAACTTGACCTCCCAGGATTAAAATGGTTGTAAAGGCAAAAGTAGTTTACACCTTAATGCATTCTCAGGAGCGCTGGAGGGGGACCCGAGAAAAGGAGGATTGGGGATGCTCTGTGCAAAACTATTGCACAGAGCAGGCAAGTATGAATGGTTTGCTATTTTTGTTAAAAAAAAAAAAATGGAAGAAATGAGAAAGGGAGAAAAGAAGAAGAAAAGAAAAGGGGTCCATCTAGGGATCCTCCTACATTAGCTTGTTCAGATGGCTAGATTCATGCATCCGGGACCTGCAGGTAAGATAGCCAATGGGAACATATTTTATCAAAAATGGATTGTTTAAAACGTAGGACACTCACAATTTTTTCATTCAACATGTAATTTTTTGTTTAACTATTGCAATATCGATGACAGGGCTTTTCCACAATGTTCCTATAGCGATTTTGGCAGCTAGAAATATAAAGTAAATTAAGGTCTGTGTGTGTTGTGGAATATTATCAACAGGCTTATTTAGTAGGGCAATACTCGCATCCTTAGTGATGTTAACCATTGTGACTGAAAAATAAATAAATGAGTGAACCCTCATCCAAAAGTGGAGGATCTTGGGGCAGACCACCACACGTGTAACAGAGAACCTATTCGGCCACAGCCCCTGAAACAGGTAGCTGAGGTGCCTGGGTACATTTTGGACAGGCGTTCCGGCACTAAGTAACATCTGGCGTGGACCTTGTAACCTGCTTTAATCGATCAAGGCCACATTAAGGATGCCTTTATTAATTTGTGCACTCTATTTGTGCCAGTCCCCCACCTTAGGGACTATGGACAGATCCCCCTCCCATGCTACCTGGTAAGAAGACCTAGCAGGGGAGTCAACAAACAGTTCATCTAGCATGGAGACACCCCCTCGCAGAGCAGCAGCCAACATGCATTCCTTTTTCGAACACGGTTCAAACTACCAAGTCAGAGCTTTCCCTCCGCAATGACTGGAGAAAATTGTAAATTTGTTGTAAATAGAAGCCCTCCGCTGAGGGCATCTCCAGATTTCACGTAAAATAAGAGGGGCACGCTTTGACCTTATGGTCACAATTGTCTATACAATACAATCCCTTGTTCAGCCACCAACCAATCAGGTTGCATGCCTGGTGTAAACAGGAGATTGCCAAATAAAGGAGCTACCGGGAAATGTGCCGAGTGCAAAGGCCATCTCCTACAGCTTGTGTCCCATACATGTAATGAGTGGGAGAGCGTAGGGCACATTATAGCTTTCCGATGTTTTGGTGGAATCCAAGGGGACAAGGTCTATCGCGAGTGGAGAACACACCTGAGCCTCTATAGAAACCCAGTCTGGCAGTGGTCAGTAATATTAACTATGAATTTTGCATAGTTGGGCGAGCTGTACCACTACATATTTCCTGAAATCAAGCATATCTAGTCCACCGAATCCTTAGGAGCATACATTGTGTCCCGAGCTATCCTAGAACTTTTGGTTCCCCAAATGTAGCAGACATTTTTTGATTGAAACTGTCACGTGGCATCACTAGATAACCGGATAGGCAAAGCGCAGAAAAAAAATAGTCGCCTAGGCAGGACTGCCATCTTCACAGAGGCAATCCTACCCATTCATGACAGACTCGCATCAGACACTTCACTAAAGCCTCGTACACATGACCGAGTTTCTCGTCGTTAAAAACACGTTGTTTTTCTCGACGAGATTCTTTGTTAATTTGTTCCAAATTTCGTCGTTGTTCTGCGCGGTCATGTCCAGCACGTACGACGGCAGTATAAAGGGGAAGATCGATTTCCCTGGTGCCACCCCTTGGGCTGCTTTTGCTGATCTCGTGTTACCGCGTGTGAAGTAAAAGTTTGGGAAGAGACGATTCGCGCTTTTCAGTCTTCGTGCTTTCAGTTCGTTTTCTGCGGTTCAGTTTGTGCTTGTGGGTTCGTATCTTGTCTTTCAGGGCGTGTAGGCAGGTTGTATCTGTTTTACAGTGCGTTCTTGCCCGTTCGTTTCTGAATTTCAGTTCGTTCTTCATAGGCCTTGCTGTTCTAAAGTGTGTTCTGTTCTGTACGTTCTGATAAGACGACCGTTTCCTAGCCATGTCGCGGGTACGTTCTCGTCGTCGAGTTCGTGCTGTGCGGGCGCTTGGTGTTGGTCTGCTTGTTTTAGACCAAGACGAGTCCATGAACGGGGTGAGGAGGAGTTCATGGACCAAGAATTGGTTGCTCCAGCGGGACCAATTCTGCCATATGCCTCTGCTGCGGGAGATCGTCGAGAATAATCCTGAGGACTACAGGAATTTTCTGCGGATGTCTGACCCCGTTTTTCAGCATCTGTTGGCTTTGGTGTCCCCCTATATTACCAGGCAGGACACCGTTATGCGGGAAGCCATCAGTGCTGAGCAGAGGCTCATCGCCACCTTACGTTACCTGGCGACAGGGAGAAGTCTGCAGGACTTGAAGTTCACGACAGGCATCTCCCCCCAGGCTCTGGGCCTCATAATCCCAGACACCTGTTCTGCCATTATCCAAGTCCTGCAGGAGGACTATATTAGGATAAGTTTTCTCCATTAACATCACATTTTATGTATTTCATGTATGCTAATGTATTGTATTTCTTTCATCCTTCCCTAATTACCATGATTGTAATATGCTGAGAATGTCCCCTTTGTCCTCATGCATGCTGGAAGCTTTTAAATGCCACTTTTTTCTCCTCCATGCATATTTCCCTTCACTAACCTCTCCATCAGTGGCGACTGCTGCTCCAAATGTTTGGGGGGCCACCCCCAAATTATATATATAAACTTCCTCCATTTTTGCGACTGTGCCTATTAAACGCCACCAGTTTGCCCCCTCCAATGCATCCTTTTTGCCCCCTCCAATGCATCCATTTTGCCTCCTCAAATGCAGCCATTTTGCCTCCTCAAATGCAGCCAGTTCCCCCCCAGCCCTGCACTTACCTTCTTCTGGTCAGCGCCATCCTTCTTCTGTCCTTGATGTCTTCTCCTGCCCTTGATGTTGCATCAGCCAATCATGTTACCGGTAAACAGACTTGGTGAACATGATTGGCAGAGGAGCCTGTCAGTGTTTACCCAAGGAATGCCCCCCCCCCCTGCATCACCTGGTTAACTTTTATGAAGCCAATTAAATCCCTCAGGCTGTAATCGCCAAGCCTATTTGCCCCCTGTCTCTGATAGGCAATTTTCACCCCAAAAATGCCGCAGTTATTCATATGGCCGTCGCTCAACAGGGGGCCATCCACCTGAATAGTGGACGGCATTTACAATACATAGGTTAATGCAAGGCATGAACCTATGTATTGTTCTGAGTGACGGGCGCAGGAGAGAGGGGGCAGTGCTCCAGCGCCCACTCTGGACGCACCGCCACTGCAATGCTATCCTGTGGCCAAACACATCTACCCCCCCCCCCAAATTTGGTTATAATGGACCATCAGAGGGGGTGATGAATATGATACTTGAGCCTTCCATTATACTTTTAAAAAACACATTTAAACAGAGATTTTTATTGATGTTGGCCTCGAATGTATTTTATTATAATCTGCTTGCAATGTTATGTGCAAAAGTACTAATATATTTTTATCTTGTTTGACTCCACAGCTTCCTTCCACGCCACAGGAATGGCAGACTGTGGCATCGGAGTTTGCCACGCGGTGGGACTTCCCCAACTGCGGTGAAGCCATTGACGGTAAGCACGTCCGCAACGTGCCGCCACCTCGTTTGGTTCCTACTTCTTCAATTACAAGGGGTTTCATAGCATTGTGCTGATGGCGGTGGTGTCAGCACGGTATGAATTCCTCTATGTGGATGTGGGGAAGAATGGCCGAATGTCCGATGGGGGATCCTTCATCCAGATGGAGTTTGCCCTCCATCTCCAGAGTGACGACCTTGCATTGCCACCGGATGCAGGGAATGTTGAAGGACTCCCCTTTGTTTTTTTGGCTGATGAAGCCTTCGGACTCGGACCGCACCTCATGAGGCCATTTCCCCAGAGGACCCTGACCCCAGAGAAGAGGGTGTTCAACTACCGGCTGGCCAGGGCCCGAAGAGTGGTTGAAAATGCCTTCGGGATAATGGCCAGCCGGTTCCGCCTTTTTATGACTCCTATTCACTTGGCGGAGTACAATGTCGTTTTATGCTGCTGTGTGCTCCATAATTTTCTGAGCCGAAAATCCAGTAATTATATGGCCTCAATATTGCCTGAGGCAGGACTTTCCTATGGCAATACCCTGCCGGGCCTCGAATCTGCCCGTCCTGGCTTGCCCCCCCAAAAATGCCCGTGAGGTTCGTGAGAAATATATGGAATATTTCACGGGTAGGGGGGCAATTCCTATGCCAGGCCATGTGTAAAGATTCGTGGAGAAAGAACTCAATAAAAATCTGATTTAATCTTGTAACTTTTTTTGTTTCCTGTCTCCTAGTTTGTCTTATTGCATTTGTAGTGCCAAGTGTATTTTCCTTTAATAAATACCAACCATTTCACTATGAACCACAAAAATATACACAAATAAGGTTGGAACGTATTTGAAAAAGAAGCTACACTTTTTTTTTTTCAAAAATTTTACTCTGTGCACATTCACACACGTGGTAAATAGAACTTTTTTGTAATTTTTTTGGCTGGCCACAAACCGGCTTTTTTTTTTTTACTAAAATACAAAACCATCTGTAGCATTCAACAAACTACAACATTGGATACCTCTTGGCAATATGAGACATTCAATTACCCAAAATATGTCTATATCTGGCCGTCCTAATATGGGGTATTGGCACCCCTGGCCAAGCCAAAATTTGAATATGCACACAATTTGATGTCATTTCCAATAGGGATTTTTGACTCCTGATCCCTATTGTCAACATGTGCTATCTGCCATCAGGGGTGATCAATGGACGTGTTTTGGGGGTGCAACTTCTTCAGTTCACCTACTTGAGATACGAGGAATGGGTTGCACCCCCAAAACCCGTACATGGATATCCCCTGATGGCAGATGGCACATGTTGACACACTGTGTGCATATTAAAATTTTGGCTGGATTGATTGTCTAAAAGATAAAAAAAGAGGGAAGAACAATCTCTAACCAAAAATGGGGGTTTTGTTGCCTTATTCAATTCTCCCCAAAACATCTAGGATGTCTTTAAAGGTTTGATCCATCACATGAATTCTTTGCTCAATTCTGTCCAGTTCTGTGCTACATTCCATCACTTGCTGTATGATTCGTAGGGCACTGTCAGCAGAGAAACGCGTACTTTCTTTCACCACAACATTTACATCCCCTATAAAAAAATACAAAAGGTATTATAACTCTGCAGGCCTACATCTCTTACCAGAAGCTGTGGTGACAGATACTGACCTGTTGTGGTGACCAGTTCCACCACGTTATCCACTTCTCCTTCCTGCACTTCTCCTTCCTCCACCTCTTCAACTTCCTCAACATCCTTAGGTTGTGGGTCTTGGTGAGGTTGGGGTTGTTTAGAAGGTGTGGGGTTCCTGTGCTCCCTGGAGTGTTCTCCTCCCAGTCTTCTCTCCCCTATGAGAATCAAACAAAAGGTCTAGTTATCACACAGAAATTCTCGAAAAAAATAAAAACATGCTAAATTGCTTGGAAGTGGGGTACAAGTGTCTGTTTGGGCGGAATTTCAAGATGAAGACATTATTTTTTCAAAATAATTTCTTTACTATTCACCTTTGGCTGTCAATTTTTATGCATGGAGGCACCACAAAAATTCACTGATGCACCTGTGTGGGACACCCAAAAAATGTGGTTCTGGTGGCCCACACTATAGTGCTCAAAAGTACAGATGTGGAACCAGCTGCTGAGTGTCCTCTCCTTTACACTGATTAAAGTTTGCATTTCATTCTCTTTATAAACACATCATCTAGCCAACAATGTAAGAACAACAATTGAATAAAAACAGGCAGATGTGTAAATTATTTTAACCCTGTAAAATATATAAAAATCGAGGATAGTGGCCGAACGATGTGTCTGTAACGAACGATTACTGTGCCAAACCAAGTTCAAACTATGACATTTTGTAAGGTAGTACAATAGAAAAATGCAATAACATGGAGCAACATGCAAGTTGTGAAATACAATAATAGGAAAAATGGGGAAAAAGTACTTACTCTTAATGCTCCGGCTCCCTCCGACGTGTGCTGAGTGACGTGTGCGTAGTTTTACGCATGCGTGGTGTATATATAGCAAACACACATGTGACTATACTACGTTCGGTGTGCGGAGAGAGGAGTAAAAGTGAAGGACGTGCGAACGAAGGTATGTGATTTGTAGACTTTGAGAAATTGGTGGCCTATACTGTCTAGAGAATGTTGGAGGATATATATGGTGACTAAGATTTACAGGAGGTTAGACTGTGTGCCTCACATTTTTTTTTTTTTTTTCGGGCTTGCAGACCCAAAATGAATGTCTTCATAAGTGACAAGGAATTCCTTGCGGAATTTATAGACCGGGTAAGGGAGCTGCCCGCTCTGTGGGAAACAAAAAACCCCATCCATAGAAAAAAAGGGGTAAGAAAATCAGCGCTGGAGACCCTGCTCCCATTTGTGCATACCAAGGTGCCCACAGCAACAGCAAAACAGGTGGACACTAAAATTTGGAGCTTGAGAGGCACATACAGGACTGAACGCTCTAAGGTCCTGGCTTCTCAGAGGTCAGGAGCAGCAGCAGATGATGTGTATGTCCCCAATTTGTGGTTCTACAGCAGGATGTCCTTTCTGGATGACCACATTGAGGCAAGACCATCACTGTCCACTCTTCCCCCCAGACTTCCCTGCAGCCAACCTGAGCCTTCTCTGGAGCAAGAGGAGGCAGCCATCCTGGAAGAAGCTGATTTGGACATCTGGAGCCAGGTATAGTATTAAATGAAAATGTATTGTGAGAAAATTAATGCAGGAAAAATAAGTCAAGATGAAAATCCTAAACTATTTTGGGATACAAAAGTGAAATCAAGATCTAGAGACATAAATTGGGTGCTAAATAGTCAATCTGATGTAGTCCTAAAAATATTTGTATTTTCTTGTGATTTACATTCAAATTGCTACATTCATGATCTCAAATTTGTGTGAAAATAATAAACCAAAATATTAAACCATGTCCCTTTTTCATACACAGGATGAAATCAGCCAGGAGGAGGGTCTGGAAACTGTCAGGCAGGAGGAGGCAGGGCCCACTGTGAGGCAGGAGGAGGCAGGGCCCACTGTGAGGCAGGAGGAGGCAGGGCCCACTGTGAGCCAGGAGGTGGCAGGGCCCACTGTGAGTCAGGAGGTGGCAGGGCCCACTGTCAGCCAGGAGGTGGCAGGGCCCAGTGGCAGACAGGAGGTGGCAGGGCCCAGTGGCAGACAGGAGGTGACAGGGCCCAGTGGCAGACAGGAGGTGGCCGGCACGAGGAGAAGCACTAGATCTCAGGTGCCTCCCATCCGCCTTCCTAAAAGAAGCAGGAGGGACAGGACCACTAGTGAGGCAGCAATGGCCCTTATTAGAGAGGCACATGCCACCCTCCAGGAGCCCACATCCCCTGAAGAGGCCATTGCTGGCCTAGTTGAGGCCAAGTTCAAGGTGATGAGCATGGAGCAACGCCTCCTATGCGAGCCCCTGCTCATCACCTTGCTGAACAAGGGGGTGATGGAGAGAATTACCCCCAATACGGCCATATGTGAGGTCGCACAACTATCCCAACCTCAACCTCCTCCTCCACCTCCACCTTCTTCTTCTGCGCCACCCCCTTCTCCTCCACCTTCGCCTCCACCTCCACCTTCTTCTTCTGCGCCACCCCCTTCTCCTCCACCTCCTCCTCCACCTTCTTCTTCTGCGCCACCCCCTTCTCCTCCACCTCCTTCTTCTGCGCCACCCCCTTCTCCTCCACCCCCTTCTCCTCCTCCTGACAGGAGTACCCCTCCAGTGGCCCAGCCTCCAGCCACACGCAGAAGGAAGGCTGCAGGGAAGGCTGCCAAGAAGACGAGGAAGTGATGGGCCTTGCTTCATTGTGGTTGGACAGAAGGCAGCCTGTTGTAGTACCACAGACTTGGGACATATATATCACCTGCTGCTGTTCCTGACCTCTGGGAGGCCAGCATCAGATTGTGCTCACAACTGTTGTGCTTCTCAAGCTCCCAATTTTAGTGTCCACACAGGGTTGATGTGTGCTCTGGGGTCCCATGGATGCACAAATGGCAGCAGGTTCTCCAGCGCTGCCTTCTATTTATTTTGTTCAAGACATGAATAAATGTTTTTTTTGTTTAAGTTAATACTTGACTATGTGTTTTTATAATAATTATTTATTTACCTTTGGAGTAAGCAGATACATTTGACCCCCCAAAAAAAGGGACAGATAACACCAAAAAAAATCATTAAAGTGGTTGTAAACCCACTTTTTCAACTTGCACCTACAGGTAAGCCTAGATTAAGGCTTACCTGTAGGTGCAAGAAATATCTCCTAAACCTACACGGTTTAGGAGATATTTACTAAAAATGACAGGCGCCGCTGTCTACGGCGCATGCGCGCCGTAGACAACGGCGCAATCATGGGGTTAATCCCATTCACAAAATCGGCTACTTCCCAGCAATCGCTGGGCGTAGCCGAATGTGAGGGCTCCCGCGCGCATGCGCGGAGTCACGTCTTCGCCGCTCCGGCCAATCACAGCGCTGGAGCGGCGCTGTGATTGGCTGGTGCGGCGATACCCGGAAGTAACATTCCGGCTATCGCCGCAGTGATGGCTGCGTCTGGAGTGAGGGACGCGGACTGCTTCGGGGGCCCCGATCTAAGGTAAGTGGTACATAATGAGCTAGTATGCTAGTCATACTAGCTCATTATGCCTTTCTCTTGCAGGTTGGCTAAAAAAAACAAAAACGATTAGTGGGTTTACAACCACTTTAAAAATGTTCTTTAAAAAATATAGGGTGTAAACTTGACACAACTAAATTTAAAAAATACAATGGGAGATCACTATCAAAACCCTGACAAATTACAATTAACATCTGTCTAAAAAATATAAAACATTAAAATATTCTGAAGATCTTGCACGATATAATACAGCTAAATCTTCTTAAGAGCAGCATGAAAAAGGTTTAAAATAGATAGTCATAACTCTGTGTGAATATCAGCAGCAAAACAAGTTCATTCGTTTTCATTATTGTAACATTCTAAAGAAGATTTAAATGCACAACATTTAACCACTTCAATACCATGCACTTATGCACCTTCCCGCCCAGACCAATTTTCAGCTTTCAGTACTCTCACACTTTGAATGACAATTACTCAGTCATGCTACACTGTATCCAAACAATTTTTATCATTTTCTTCATACAAATAGAGCTTTCTTTTGGTGGTATTTAATCGCCACTGGGTTTTTTATTTTTTGCGATATAAGCAAAAAAACTGCGATTTTTTTTTAATAAAAAAAACACTTTTTTTTAGTTTCTATTGTAAAATTTTGCAAATAAGTAATTTTTCTTCATAAATTTGTGCCAAAATGTATACTGCTACATATCTTTGGTAAAAATAACCCAAATTAGTGTATATTATTTGGTCTTTGTGAAAGTTATAGAGTCTACAAACTATGGTGGCAATCACTGAAAATGTATCACATCTGATCACGCCTGATGTACTGAAGGCATATCTCATTTCTTGAGACACTAACAAGCCAGGAAAGTACAAATACCCCAAAATTACCCCTTTTTGGAAAGTAGACAGTCCAAGGTATTTACTAAGAGGCATGGTGAGTTTTTTGAAGTTTTTTTTTTTACACAAACTGGTCATATTAACATTTTTTTTCTCTCACACAGCATATGCATAATTGCAACTACACCCCAAAATACATTCTGCTACTCCTCCTGAGTGTAGCGATACCACATGTGTGAGACTTTTACACAGCCTGGCCACATACAGAGGCCCAACATTGAAGTAGCACTTTCAGGCGTTCTACAAGCATAAATTGCACATATCCTTTCTCAACCACCTATTACATTTTTGAAGGCCCTGGAGCACCAGGACAATGGAAATGCCACAAAATGACCCCATTTTGGAAAGAACACACCCCAACGTATAATCTATGAAGCATTATGAGTCTTTTGAACGGTTCATTTTTTTTCAGAAGGTTTTGGAAAATGTGGAGAAAAAATGAAAATGCATTTTTTTTACACAAAGTTGTCCATTTATAAGATATTTCTAACGCATAGCATATACATAGCAAAAATTACACCCTGAAATGCATTCTGCTACTCCTCCTGAGTATAGCGATACCACATGTGTGAGACTTTTACACAGCCTGGCCATATACAGAGGCCCAACATTGAAGTAGCACTTTCAGGCGTTCTACAAGCATAAATCGCACATATCCTTTCTCAACCACCTATTACACTTTTGAAGGCCCTGGAGCACCAGGACAATGGAATTTTCCACAAAATGACCCCATTTTGGAAAACACACACCCCAACGTATAATCTATGAAGCATTATGAGTCTTTTGAACGGTTCATTTTTTTCCAGAAGGTTTTGGAAAATGTGGAGAAAAAATGAAAATGCATTTTTTTTACACAAAGTTGTCCATTTATAAGATATTTCTAACGCATAGCATATACATAGCAAAAATGACACCCCAAAATGCATTCTTCTACTCCTCCTGAGTATAGCGATACCACATGTGTGAGACTTTTACACAGCCTGGCCACATACAGAGGCCCAACATCCAAGTAGCACCTCCAGGCATTCTAGCAGCATTAATTGCACATATCATTTTCTGACTACCGATCACATTTTTGAAGGCCCTTCATATATCTAACACATAGCAGGTACATACCAAATAACAAAAGATTACCTGTGGTTTTAGAAGTGCAGTGGTCCACAGAGGAGAGCATCGGTCCAGGCAGCAGGCAGGGATGAGGTCAGCGACAGCAAAAGCAATCATCCAGGCAGCAGGCAGGAATACTGTCCATAGTTCGCACAGGCAGAGATACTGTCAGCACAGCCAGAGCACAGCCAAAGCACAGGTCCAGGTAGCAGGCAGAGGTGTCCCGGCAGAAATGCTGTCCAAAGTCAGTAGAGGCAGCAGGCAGATATATGGTCAACACAGCCAAAGTATTGGTCCAAGCAGCAGGAAGAAACATGGTCCATAATGTCATGGGTCATTACAGGCAGTAATATGGTCAGCACAGCCAAATTATTGGTCCAGGCAGCAGGAAGGACCATCAAGCTTAGGGCCAGGGGGACAGGGGTAGAGGCTTCTCCCACCCAAATCGCTTTGAAGCCTCCGGGCAACCAGACCCTGTTCTTGGAGCACAGAAATGAAAAACTGGTTTTCTCTACTCAGAACGCTATTCTGAAGCCCCTCACATATGTGAGACCCCTGTGTACTAAACGTAGATGGCCAAAAGATCAGTCCAAGTGGCAGGCAAAAACATGGTCAATTAACAGGCCAAGATCGGTACACGAGGAAGTCAGAAACGTGGTTTCAATCGGCAGGCAGAGGCATCGTCGGTAAACAGGCTGAGGTTGGTGCACGTGGAGGTCAGAAACGTGGTTTAAATTGGCAAGCAAAGACATCGTCGGTAAACAGGCCAGGGTCAGTTAATTAACATGGAAGGTAGTTAGTAACATGGTAGCAGGCAAATGGGGAAATGGCAGTCTGTTAATAATAAGGGGAACTAATGGATGTATGATAATTTTTGAAGCAATTTCCGATGCACAGGCCAGGTTGGGAGGGACAATCGGGACAATAATAGCTGGTGTCTCTTCTTACTCCTCCTCTGCTGCATACACGGCATTTCTTTTGGCGTCTTCTTCCAGATTCTGTGGGGGGGATGCTAAAGGGATAGTGTCGCTCGTGAAGCCGACTCACACTATCAGAGCGAATGCTTCCTGGGGCGGGATCTTGTTGGTAAATGAGGGCTTCGATATATTGGAGGTAGTGGAGTTGGTGATTTTGAGTTGCTTTTTGGTAGCAGACAAACGAATTAAAAAGGGCCATGTGAAAAAGGTGAAATGCAACTTTTTTGTGCCAATAACGGGACTTTCTTGTTGATAAGTAGGGCTGTAGCATCTGGTCGTTTAAATCCACCCCCCCCCTGTACAAATTGTAGTCGTGGACACATTCGGGCTTTACAATGGGGCCGCGTCTTCTTGGGATCTCCACCACGGTGTCATTGTGGATCGTAGAGAGGATGTGGACATCTTTCTTGTCCCTCCACTTCATGGCCAACACCTCCTCGTTCCTCATGAATGCCGATTCTCCAGGTCGCAATTTTTTGGTCAATAAATTTTGTGGGAATCCCTTCCGTTTTTTTTTGAAGGTACCGCAGGCCGGGGTTTGTTTACTGTAAAGGTGGCGAAAAAGGGGCAGGCTGGTATAATAATTATCAACATATAAATGGTAACCTTTTCCGAACAGGGGGTATGCCAACTCCCAGACAATTTTCCCACTGGTTCCAATATATGTGGGGCAATCACGGGGCTGGAGCTGGGAGTCTTTGCCTTCGTAGATCCTGAATTTGAAGACGTATCCAGTGGCTCGATCGCATAATTTATTTAATTTTAACCCATACCTGGCTCTCTTGCTTGGTATGTACTGCTTGAACTGCAGTCGGCCGGTGAAATGTACGAGGGACTCGTCCACACAAATTTTTTGGTCTGGGATGAAAACTTCTTCAAATCGCTGGGAAAAGGCATTGATTAGGGGGCGTATCTTGTACAATTTGTCGTAGTTGGGATGATCTCGGGGAGGGCACTGTGAATTGTCATTGAAGTGGAGAAAGCGCATAATCATGTTGTATCTTTTCCTGGACATGACAGCGGAATATATGGGCATGTGTTGGATAGGGCGTTTGGACCAATATGAATGGACTTCGTTCTTTTTTGTAAGCCCCATATTGAACATAAGGCCCAAAAATAATTTAAATTCCTCCAATGTTAGACGCCGCCACTGGAACATGCGGGCGTAGGAAGAATCGGGGTTGGCAGCAATAAATTGGGATGCATACAGATTTGTTTGAGCCACTATATTCTGCAGCAAATCTTGTGGGAAAAATAAACAAAAATAATCAAATTTAGAAAAATTTGTAGTGTCGGGCTGCACACCTGGCTGTGCAGTGAAAGGGGGGATGATAGCGGATCCTGAGTTGGCAGGCAACCATAAGGGGTTTGCCAGGGCATTGGGAAGGTAGGACTGGGGCTGGATTCTTCGGGTTGGGCGTGCATTTCCATTACTTGTACTGGGCTCCTCTTCCTGGGGTATGGCGCTGCTGGTGGTGGGCAGTTCTCCTGATCTTAGTGCTGATGTTGGTGCTGATCGCATTC
The DNA here is from genome assembly GCA_029206835.1 of Rana muscosa. Classification (NCBI taxonomy): domain Eukaryota; kingdom Metazoa; phylum Chordata; class Amphibia; order Anura; family Ranidae; genus Rana; species Rana muscosa. Next base: position 352,503,941 of record CM055127.1, on the reverse strand, counting down.
TTTTGGGAGGAACGGTTTCCTCCGGGGACTCGGACTCTGAGCCACTATCCTCCACTGGCTCGTATTCCGAACCAGAATCGGATAATGGGAGCTCCCCGCTGCTCTCATCATCCGACATGGCAAGAATGGCATATGCCTCCTCAGGTGTGTAAACCCTTTGGGACATTATGGCAGTGCTTATTGGTGGGCCTGTGTAATGGTACTGCTGGTGGTAGTGGTGGCGGTCTGTGTGGTAGTACCGATGGAGGTATTAGTGGTGGGCAGGTGTGGTGGTATCGATGGCGGTATGGGTGGTGGTGGTACCAATGGCGGTACAGGTGGTGGTGGTACCGATGGCGGTACGGGTGGTGGTGGTGGTAGCGGTACCGATGGCGGTACAGGTGGCGGTACGGGTGGTGATGGTAGCGATGGCGGTATGGGTGGTGGTGGTACCGATGGCGGTACAGGTGGTGGTGGTACCGATGGCGGTACGGGTGGTGGTGGTGGTACCGATGGCGGTACTGGTGGTGGTGGTAGCAATGGCGGTATGGATGGTGGTGGTACCAATGGCGGTACAGGTGGTGGCGGTACAGGTGGCAGTATGGGTGGTGGTGGTACCGATGGCGGTACAGGTGGTGGTAGTACCGATAGTGGTATGGGTGGTGATGGTACAGATGGCGGTACAGGTGGTGGTACAGGTGGTGGTGGCACTACCGACGGTGGTACGGGTGGTGGTACCGATGGCGGTACAGGTGGTGGTGGTACTGATGGCGGTACGGGTGGTGGTGGTGGCGGTACCGATGGCGGTACAGGTGGCGGTACGGGTGGTGGGGGTAGCAATGGCGGTATGGATGGTGGTGGTACCAATGGCGGTACAGGTGGTGGCGGTACAGGTGGCGGTACGGGTGGTGGTGGTACCGATGGCGGTACAGGTGGTGGTGGTACCGATAGTGGTATGGGTGGTGATGGTACAGGTGGCGGTACAGGTGGTGGTGGCACTACCGATGGTGGTACGGGTGGTGGTACCGATGGCGGCATTAGTGGTGATACTGGTAGCGGGCCTGTGTGGCAGTATAGATGCTGGGCCTGATAGCGGTACTAGTGGCGGTACCGATGGCGGTACTGGTAGCCTGTGTGGCGGTACCAATGGCGGTACCGATGGAGGTGGGCCTGTGACATATGATTGACAGATGGGCTGATTGATTGATTGACAGATGGGCTGATTGATTGACAGATGGGCTGATTGATTGACAGATGGGCTGATTGATTGACAGGTGGGCTGATTGATTAACAGATGGGCTGATTGATTGACAGGTGGGCTGATTGATTGACAGATGGGCTGATTGGCTGGGCTGATTGATGTGCTGGGCTGTGTGACAGGTCCTCTTTATGGGAGGGGGGGCGTGTTGTGCACTGTAAACTGATGTAGACAAACTACACTGAGCTAACTTACTGATCTCTTCTCTCTCCTCACAGATCGGTGTGTGAGGAGAGAGCAGGGATCATGTAGTAACTCCTGCAGTTTGTTTACATTTGTGACCGGCTGTGATTGGACACAGCCGGTCACGTGGTAAACAGCCAATTCATTGGCTGTTTACCCTGATCGGGGACGCGCTGTGTCCAAGGGACACTCGCCTTCCCCGATCCCCGCTCTGCAAGCCTCTGGCGGCGCGCACGGAGCGCGCCGCCGAGTCTGTTGTGACACGTGATCGGCTGTGACTTTGACACAGCCGATCACATGGTAAACAGCCAATGAAATTGGCTGTTTACCGTGATCGGGGAAGCGCTGTGTCCGAGGGACACACGCCGTCCCCGATCACCGCGCCCCCGCGGGCGCGCGCAAGGCATTATCCTGCAGGACGTCATATGACGTCCAGTATGGATAATGCAACCACTTCCCGGACGTCAATTCACTATTGACTGGGCGGGAAGTGGTTAAACGATGCAATAATTTACAGCCTGACGAATGTGCTATCTCCATTACGAAGGCTTGTTTTACCAGAAGATGCGCTCCCGTCTCATACTTGATTCTGAGCATGCACGCTTTTTGAAGAGTCGTAAAAGCATACACATAAACCATTTTCTCGTCGCAAAACAGGTCGACGAGAAACACGACGAGAAAATCTAGAATCCGGACGAGAAAATAGAGAGCAGGTTCTCTATTTTTCTCGTCGAGATTCACGGCAGTTTTCTCGTCGTAAAACCATACACACGAACGTTTTTCTCGACAATAAAGCTCTCGCGGCACTTTTCTTGTCGGTTTTGGACGAGAAACTCGGTCGTGTGTACAAGGCTTGAGTCTCCATCCTTGTCAGCTAGGTTAGAGTTCCAGTGTTTTTGTAAGCCTAACAAAATCCTCCCTACATATAAAAATTTGCATAAAGTCTGGGCTTATAAGACTAAGCAATTACAATAGGTAACAGGTTTTTATAAATAGCCAACACCTAGCGGCTAAATGCGGATTACCGCGTTTAGCGGTTGCAATGCCTCTAAACTCAGCGTCTGAACAAATTTTTTTGCTTTACAAAAAAAGCCTCTAAACGCAACTGCCTAGAAATGACTATAAACGACAGTCTGTACATGTACTGATAACATAACAGAGTTCAGGAGCAGTTGAAAAAAATGCCCAACTGCTCCTAAATGTCCGTTTACCAGAAGCAGTGTACATTAGGCCTAAAAGGTTTCATCTTTTGCTGTTATGCATTACTCTTAAATGCCTACTTGGAAAGTTATCCCTATAAGGCGTAATTACATTGGGAAAAATTATTATTTGATACCCTGCAGATTTTGTAAGTTTACCCACTCAAAAAAATTAGACCCTTCATTTCTTTGTATCATAGGTGTATTTTAACCACTTCAGCCCCAGTAGATTTACCCCCTTCCTGACCAAGCCATTTTTTTTTGATACGGGACTGCGTTGCTTTAACTGACAATTGCGTGGTCATGCGACATTGTACCTAAACAAAATTAATGTATTTTTTCCCCCACAAAGAGCTTTTTGGTGGTATTTGATCACCTCTGCAATTTTAGTTTTTTTGCGCTACAAACAATTTTGGAAAAAAAAAAAAAAAACACACCACACTCCACTCTTCATTACAGAGCTTCTCTAAATCCTTGAGGTTTCTTGGCTCCCTCTATACATTTTCTATAGGATTAAGGTCTGAGGACTGGCTAGGCCACTCCATGACCTTAATGTGCTTATTCTTAAGCCACTCCTTTGTTGCCTTGGCAATATGTTTTGGGTCATTGTCATGCTAAAAGACCCATCCATAACCCATCTTCAGTGTTCTGGCTGAGGAAAGAAGGTTCTCATCCAAGATTTTACAATACATGGCCCTATCCATTGGTCCCTCAATACGGCAGTTGGTCTCTACCATTAGCAGAGAAACAAATCCAAAGCATAATGTTTCCAACTCCATGCTTGACTTGACTGTAGGGATGGTGTTCTTAGGGTCATAGTCAGCATTTTCCTTCCTCTAAACATGGCGAGTCCCCCTCCTCAAGAAAGCACATGTACAGTCATGCCCATGAACATCTAAATGATTCAGAGAAGGGTTGGGAAAAGTGCTGTGGTCAGAGGAGACCAAAATTTAGCTCTTTGGTATTAACTTGACTCGCCATGTTTGGAGGGAGAAAAATGTTGACTATAACCCCAAGAACACCATCCCTACAGTCAAGCACAGAGGTGGAAACATGATTCTTTGGGGCTCTCTACTAAAGGTACAAGCAGACTTTGCCGCATTGAAGGTCCAAAGGACAGGGCTCATGTACTGCATTGTAAAATCTTGGATGAGAACCTTCTTTCCTCATCCAGAACACTTGGATAATTGTCATGCTGGAGGACCCATCTTCAAACATACCACCAAGCAGTGGCGGCTGGTGCTCAAAATATTTGGGGGATGCAAACAAACAAAAAAAAAATCATCAATTGCCGCCACTGTGCCCATTAAACACAGCCACTGTGCCCAAACGCCACCAGTTTGCCCCCTCAAATGCAGCCAGTTTTCTCCCAAATACAGCCAGGTTCCCCCCAAATACAGCCAGGTTCCCCCCAAATACAGCCAGTTTGTTCCCAAATACAGCCAGTTTCCCCCCAAATGCAGCCAGTTTGTCCCCAAATGCAGCCAGTTTCCCCCCAGCCCTGCACTTACCTTCCTCGGGTCAGCGCCGTCCTTCTTCCATCCTCGATGTTACTTCAGCCAATCAGGTTACCGGTAACCAGACCCGGTGAACCCGATTGGCTGAGACGTCTGTCAGTGTTAACCAAGGAACGCACCCCCGTGCGTCCTCTGGTTAACTATTCGGAAGCCGATTACAGCCCATAGGCTGTAATCGGGAAGCCGCTGGCTCTGATAGGCACTTCCAAACACCAACCAGCCGCTGTTATTCAGATGGCCGGCGCTCAACAGGGGGCCGGCCATCTGAATAGTGGGCGGCGGCGACAATACATAGGTTCATGCAATGCATGAACCTATGTAATGTTGTGAGTGACGGGTGCAGGAGCGGCGCTCCTGCGCCCACTATGAACGCACTGCCACCAAGGCAACAAATGAGTGGCTCAAGAAAAAGCACATTAAGGTCATGGAGTGGCCTAGTCAGTCTCCAGACCCTAACCCTATCGAAAATGTATAGAGAGGTGAAACTTCAAGTTGCCAAGAAACCTTAAGGATTTAGGAGGGATTTTGGTACACTCTTTATAGATCTGAGATGTGTGCACACCTGGTAACCAACTACAAGAAATGTCTTACCTCTGTGCTTGCCAACAAGGGTTTATCCACCAAGTTCCAAGTCATGTTTTGCTTGGGGATCAAATACCTATTTTACTCACTGAACTGCAACTTAATTTATAGCATTTATTTTTTGTTTCTGGATTTGGTTGATCTTCTGTCTCTATCATAGGTGTATTTTAAATGATAAACCCTTCATTCATTTTTTTGTAAATGGGCAAACTTACAAAATCTGCAGGGGATCAAATTATTATTTTCCCTACTGTACACTGGGAAACTGATGATGTAGGTGTTATAAGCAGGGTGGTAGAGTGGACTCTAGGACAGGAGGTCCACTTGAAGAGGTAACCGTTAGGGGAGAGTTAGCAACCAGACACACCATGTCTGTATACCTCTAATCCCTCCGGCCTCTATCCTGCGCAGCAGGTGAGGGAACAGCTTGATAGGAGAAAAAGCGTAAATTCGTTATTACTGATCCCACAGTTCCACAAGTGCATCAGACGGATAGCTTGGAAAGTAGCAGGGCCACATAAGGAAGTATCACATATGTATTTCAGTCTGCCAGTTACACATAAAACTGACCTAAATTCACCAATTTTCTCAAAAACTTGGCAAGTGTCAAACACCAGGGTTGTGGCCAACACAGGCAACGCCGACCTGACAGTAGTAAATATAGTGCATGCAACCGATTCTGCCTTGTGGTCTGCAGGATCCTTTAAAAGGAGGGAAACTCCTCCACTGGTATCATGGTTGCTTTGTTCAACCTGGAGATGGGAAGCACCACAACAGGTGGAGAGGTCCACTTCTTCAGAAAGGCCTCCTCAAAAAGGGGGGACGTATTGCAAAGTGCTTGGAACCATACAGGGCTGCTGCTTTAGACGGTTCCCAATCCTTGTAGAGAAAATTTATGAAATAATGTAGGGCAAGGAAAGACCTTAAAATGTACTAGCCGATCGTTATGTTAAAAAAATAAATGAATGTACTAGCCGATTTGTGCGTACCAAAGGGGACAGCCACTTTATCCATGCCAGTGGGGTCCTAAAGGTTTAAGCATCGCTTGCATGGAAGTAATAAGTGAGGCCACTAGTGCTCTCATGTGCGGCAACTGCAGCAGAGCCAGATTCTGTATCAGAAATGTCTGAGGACGAGGGGTGCTTCTTGAATTGGCTAGTGCCCAAACATAAATGACTCCAGGACAAAGCCCCAAGGAACCTGCTGCCTCCATATGGGGATCAAGAAGGGAAGCACGCGCCTAGGACTCCATAGGACTCACCACTTCTACCAGACTGCCAATAGGAGCGCTACAGATGCCACCTGTGAGATAAGCCTCATGGAGAAGCGCACCCTCCATGTCCCAGGACCGCCCCCCAGCACTCAGGATGACACTTGGCAAAATGGCCCCCACCACTACCTGGCTACAAGAAAATGGCCGCTATGCATCCTCTGCAAGTCTTTGGTATAGGTCCACCCCAAAATGGCTGCCACCTGCCCATACCACATGGCGGCTTCAATACAGCCTCCCATTAAGGGGTAGATACTGGACCAGACCCCCACAGGGGCCTAGGGTTGCCCCCGTCCAGGATTTACCTGGTCTGTCCAGGTTTTAGGTTTTAAATCCGGCATCTGGGTTTCAGATTCCTTACAACCAAGACACATTCAGACCGGACTGTGGCGGCTCCCTAGGTAACCAAGTACCACAACTGCCAAGTGCATTGGTGTGTCTGGGCACACCCTAATCACCAAGGTTGGCAACCGTCTGGAGGGCTGGCTGCAATTGTCCAAGCTGAGTGTCAGTGAAACTCACTGCCCAGAACCAGCACAGTCCCCCCACTCTGCACAGACAGAAAAGGAGAGAGGGCTTAGTCTGCTTCTGCTGCTCCTGCTCCTCCTCCTCCTCCTCCTCTTCCCACCCCTACCCTTTCTTTTCTTCCCACCCACACTCCAATCTCCGGTGTGCTGTGTCTCAGAAAAGGGATGTGTGGGTTGGAAAGGTGAAGCCCAGTAGCTGGGAGATACACCTTGGATGAAAGGTGCCGATGCCCGAGCCTCCATCCTCTGGTAAATGAGCTCACCATCCACTGTCTGACTGAAGTCACCCCCCTCCCTCACAAGCTCAACAAGGTAAGAGGGACTCCGATGTAAGGGGTGCTTTGCAGACTCTGAAGTAAGGGGGAATGATGGGAGCTTGGTGAGCAGAAACCCATTTACATGCAAGTGTCCATAGATTACCCAGCCTGATACCCAGTCTGGCTGTTGATTGAAGATCTCCACAGGAAATCCTCTAGGAAAAAGGCTATAGAACCACAGGTCCCGGCAGGGAACCAGGTCCCTACTCCTTACACTAGGCAGAAATAACTGGCTTGCCTAGCAGAGGGGATTTTATACCAGCTAGGGTCAGTGGCGTAGCCAAGATATGGCAAGTGCCATGGGCGCCATATGAAGGGGGTACTCCTGAGTGGCTGGGCAGCAAGGCACTTAACATAGGGTGAGCAGATGTACAGTCCCCAAACTGGACACTGTCCGTCCCCGGACAAGATTTGTCCCCGTCAGGGGCGGCGCTAGCCGCATGTCCTGCACAAAATGCAAAGCTCAATACACTTGTCAGCACTGTATTAACACATCCTGTGAATGGAAAAACCGGAAGTGTTCTTTCAGTGACAAAGTACACTGGGGACTGCTTTTGGATGTTGCACAGAGCTGCACCAATCCCCATGCAGGAGATGCTGGTGTTGCTGGAACTGGTTACCTGGCAAGTGGAAGAGTGCCAGAACCGTTGGGGCTGAACAGTGTGTAATTTCAGGGGGGTTCTGAATACTCTCCTAGACAGGCGATTCAGAGAAGATGGTGACCTGAGGCTGACAATATGTGTATAGTGCACCAGTAACAGACACACTACCAGGGTCAGCCATGTGCATTTCTAGTGGGTAGTGCATTCACCTCTATCATTCAGGTACAAGCACTGTGGGATCTTCTTGTCTCTTTTCTATGCTTATAGAAGTGGTGGGCTCCCAGACGTTTTTATTGGGATTATTAAGAGCATTTATTTTAGAGCTGCCCATTTTATTCTCATTAGTATTTGTTGCGGAGCTCCAAAGTCCGCTGGGAAATCCTTGAAGCTGAGGAAGTACTGACTTATCCAAGGCAACCTGTTACCCCCCCAGTAACTGGACGACACACAGTTCTGGGAGTAAATCAACCCTTTATTTTGCCCAGGCTGGCTTTTTATATCATTTCCCATGCAAGGGTTTTCTTAACTCATTTTACAGGGGCATTACCTTCAACAATTAACAGATGACAGCGATTTAATTACCTGGGATGTGTGAGACGTTGGTTTCTGCATATTTACCCATAACAATGAAACCGTGCCAGACACATTACTAGGAGTGTAATTACATCCCGTAGCAGATAATAGATGGTCATTAACATACTGACAATAGATGAATGGAACGCTACCTCAGACCCCCAATTAACCCAATTTACTTATTCAGACATCAGTAGACATTCTGTCTCTACATTTCCTGGAATGAATCTTTGCTGTCACCTCTGAAGTGATCCAAACCATATTCTCAGTTTCAGCATTTTGCTACACTGCTCCCCCTTACCCACAAGCCGGCATACACAGTCTGATCCTTAACGGATCGGCTTGGGGATGTCCGGGGAGTACTCACGGATCACTTTTCCAGTTCAGTTTGCCGCGATAATCAGTCAGCATTGCCGTTCTGTTTCCCGGGGCGGTAGTGGATAGTAAAGTCATACGGTTGTAACGCCAGAATCCAGCGCAACAACCGGGCATTGTCCCCTGCCACTCGATTTAGCTATACCAACGGGTTGTGGTCTGTGAGTAGGGTGAACTGTTGTCCGTACAAGTAGGGCTGAAGCTTCTTTAGGGCCCACACCACAGCCAGGCATTCTTTTTCTATGGCGGCGTAGCTCACTTCCCTGGGGAGAAGCTTCCTGCTCAAGTAAACTACAGGGTGTTCTCCGCTATCTGCTCCAACCTGGCTCAATACCGCGCCCAATCCAAACATTGAAGCATCCGAGCCTCAGAGGATGCGCTGTTTTCCGTGGTGGGGGCCTGGGACCGGGTGGTAACGGGGTAGATCTCGTTGGTAACCGGGGCTGATGCAAAAGCAGAAGTCAACTGGCCAAGATCGTTCCCCAGCAGGACATCAGCGGGAAGTTCCTGGATCAACCCCACCTTAATTAATCCGGAGCCGGCACCCCAGTTCAGGTGTACTCTTGCCGTGGGTAGCCTGTGTACTGCTCCCCCTGCAACCCGCACAACTACGGAACTCCCGGTGTGGTCAGCCTCTGGAACCAGGTGACGTTTGACCAGTGTGAGGGTGGCGCCGGAATCTCGTAGACCTTGAGCAGTCTTCCCGTTCAGCTGTACTGACTGGCGATGGTGTTGCCTGTTGTCAGTAGCCGCCTGTACTGGGTCAGCCTCGTGTAGGATACTCCAGTGTTCCTCCAATTCTCCTGCTCCTCGGTTGACCGGGGCCGCTTCCGTGTGATAGCAATGAGCGGCAGCCCGTGCTGGAGGGGGTGGCCCTGGTCGAATCCATGCAGCTTGGTCCTGGTTCTGAGTGCAGTCTCTCTGATAGTGCCCAAATTGCTTGCATAAATAGCACTGCACTCCCTTGTGCCCGAGGTATCGATTTGCAGGGGAGTTAGGGATTAGCCCGGGTCGTTGTGTAGCTGGGGGCCCTGGGTTATGGTTCAGTGGTCTGGTGCTTGGTCGGAAGCTAGTCTGTGATGGCCGGCGGGCATCTTGATATTCATCAGCTTGCCTGGCCGCTTCCGAGAGAGTGGTAGGTTTGCGATCCCTTACCCACTCCTGTACCTCTGGGTTTAGTCCATTAAAGAATTGTTCCAGTAAAATCAGCTGGGTGATCGCGTCTGCTGTGGTTGCCTGACTGGCTTGCAGCCAAGCTAGGGCTGCCCTCTGCATTCGGCAAGCCCATTCGGTGTGGGAGTCCTTCTCCTGTTTCTTTGTGTCCCGGAAGCGTCTCCTGTATGCTTCTGGGGTGATGGCATACCTTGCCAAAATAACTTCCTTTACCCGGCTATAGCTTGCGATTTCCTCCTCTGGCACGGCTCTGTAGGCTTCTGCTGCACGGCCTGACAGCTTACCAGCTAAGATCCGTACCCAGTCTGTCTGGGGTACCTGGTACAGCTTGCATTGCCGTTCAAAATCTTGCAGGAAGCTATCGATCTCTTCCTCTGCTTCCATAAACTTTTTAAAGGCATCATGGGGTACTTTTAGTTTTGTCTCTGGTGCCGGTGTAGTCGTTAGCAGTCTCTCAGAGGCATGCTGTTCCGCCAGCCGGAGTTGGGTCTCCCTTTCTTCTCTCACCGTGATAAAGGCATCCACTTGGGCTAACGTTGCCTGTACCAGCTCGGTGGAGGGGTTTTCTCCATAAAACGCTAGCCTGTGTTTCACTTCTTGGTTAAACTCGGTCTCCATGGCTTCTGTAGCCATACTGTGTGCCCGATCTCCCTCGGTCAGTTCTGCAATCAGCTCTGCTTTGGTTTTAGTGCTGGCGCTCTTCCCTCTTGCTTCCAGCAAATCCTTTAACGTCGCTCGTTTTAATCCAGCATAGTTTGTCTCCATTCACACTTCCATTCGTGTAGCCGAATTTGCATGAACGCTGCTTCCTTTTGCTGCAAGGCTTTAATCCCACCGCTGCCAACCAGTGTTGCGGAGCTCCAAAGTCCGCTGGGAAATCCTTGAAGCTGAGGAAGTACTGACTTATCCAAGGCAACCTGTTACCCCCCCAGTAACTGGACGACACACAGTTCTGGGAGTAAATCAACCCTTTATTTTGCCCAGGCTGGCTTTTTATATCATTTCCCATGCAAGGGTTTTCTTAACTCATTTTACAGGGGCATTCCCTTCAACAATTAACAGATGACAGCGATTTAATTACCTGGGATGTGTGAGACGTTGGTCTCTGCATATTTACCCATAACAATGAAACCGTGCCAGACACATTACTAGGAGTGTAATTACATCCCGTAGCAGATAATAGATGGTCATTAACATACTGACAATAGATGAATGGAACGCTACCTCAGACCCCCAATTAACCCAATTTACTTATTCAGACATCAGTAGACATTCTGTCTCTACATTTCCTGGAATGAATCTTTGCTGTCACCTCTGAAGTGATCCAAACCATATTCTCAGTTTCAGCATTTTGCTACAGTATTAAACTAGTACAGTGGGGCAAAAAGGTATTTAGTGAACCACCAATTGTGCAAGTTCTCCCACTTAAAAAGATGAGAGAGGCCTGTAATTGTCATCATAGGTATACCTCAACTATGAGAGACAAAATGTGGAAACAAATCCAATCACATTGATTTGGAAAGATTTTTTTTTGCAAATCATGGTGGAAAATAAGTATTTGGTCACCTACAAACAAGCAAGATTTCTGGCTCTCACAGACCTGTATCTTCTTCTTTAAGAGGCTCTTCTGTCCTCCACTCATTACCTGTATTAATGGCACCTGTTTGAACTTATTAGTATAAAAGACACCTGTCCACAACCTCAAACAGTCACACTCCAAACTCCACTATGGTGAAGACCAAAGTGCTGTCGAAAGACACCAGAAACAAAAGTTGTAGACCTGCACCAGGCTGGGAAGACTGAATCTGAAATAGGCAAGCAGCTTGGTGTAAAGAAATCAACTGTGGGAGCAATAATTAGAAAATGGAAGACAAAAGAGACCACTGATAATCTCCCTCGATCTGGGGCTCCACGCAAGATCTCATCCCGTGGGGTCAAAATGATCACAAGAACGGTGAGTAAAAATCCCAGAACCACACGGGGGGACCTAGTGAATGACCTGCAGAGAGCTGGGACCAACGTAACAAAGGCTACCATCAGTAACACTACGCCGCCAGGGACTCAGATCCTGCAGTGCCAGACGTGTCCCCCTACTTAAGCCAGTACATGTCCGGGCCCGTCTGAGGTTTGCTAGAGAGCATTTGGATGATCCGGAAGAGGATTAGAAGAATGTCATATGGTCAGATGAAACCAAAGTAGAACTGTTTGGTAGAAACACAACTCGTCGTGTTTGGAGGAGAGAGAATGCTGAGTTGCAACCAAAGAACACCATACCTACTGTGAAGCATGGGGGTGGCAACATCATGCTTTGAGGCTGTTTCTCTGCAAAGGGAACAGGACAACTGATCCGTGTACATGAAAGAATGAATGGGGCCATGTACCGTGAGATTTTGAGTGCAAATCTCCTCCCATCAGCAAGAGCATTGAAGATGAAACGTGGCTGGGTCTTTCACAATGATCGGGACAATGATCCCAAACACACCGCCCGGGCAACGAAGGAGTGGCTTCGTAAGAAGCATTTCAAGGTCCTGGAGTGGCCTAGCCAGTCTCCAGATCTCAACCCCATAGAAAACCTTTGGAGGGAGTTAAAAAGTCTGTGTTGCCCAGCGACAGCCCCAAAATGTCACTGCTCTTGAGGAGATCTGCATGGAGGAATGGGCCAACATACCAGCAACAGTGTGTGACAACCTTGTGAAGACTTACAGAAAACGTTTGACCTCTGTCATATATCCTTTCTTGGCAATGACAAAGTATTAAGATGAACTTTTGATATTGACCAAATACTTATTTTCCACCATAATTTGCAAAAAAAAAATTATTTCCAAATCAGACAATGGTATTGTCTGGAATTGTTTCCACATTTTGTCTCTCATAGTTGAGGTTTACCTATGATGACAATTACAGGCCTCTCAGCTTTTTAAGTGGGAGAACTTGCACAATTGTTGGCTGACTAAATACTTTTTTGCCCCACTGTATCCCTGTGTGTATTTCTTTCTGGTTTCATTTGGTTTGTGTAAAAGATGTGCAGTGGTTTCCTTAATGTGGTACTGAACCCCAAAACAAAAAAGGAATATATCAGTTTACCAATTCTTAAAAGCAGAAATAAAGTTCCACTGTAACTAGGGGTGCAACGGATCAAAAAACTCACGGATCGGATCGATCCTCGGATCGGATCATTTTCGGATCGGCAAAAAAAAACAAAAAAACAATTACTAATATCCACATCATCTCCCCCACTTACTGTAATATCCACATCATCTCCCCCACTTACTGTAATATCCACATCATCTCCCCCACTTACTGTAATATCCACATCATCTCCCCCACTTACTGTAATATCCACAATCTCCCCCCCACTTACTGTAATATCCACAATCTCCCACACTGTAATGGGCATCTCCCCCACTTACTTTAGTCTCTCCCACCGGCCAGTTCAGATCCACGAGCAGCGAGGGTGAGGGGTGATGACGTCAGCGCGCGCAAGGCAGCCGCCGCTGCGTGTACCAAGATGGCCGCGACTCCGGAGCTAGGCCGAAGCCGCGGCCTTTCCTAAGGCCGCGGATCGCGTGGTGATTCGATCCGAACAGGGTGACCTGTTCGGATCACCGCCGATCCGTTGCAGCACTAACTAACTCAGTGTGAGCAGACAGGCATTGATTGCAGAAAAGACAGGAAATGTGTCTTCTGCAATAAACACCTACCTACCTGATCACAGCAATCCCTGGAATGCAAGATAAGCTGCGCAAGCCTACAGCGGCTGGCCTGATCCTGTGTGCTGGGATGACTAGCTCCCATGCATGCGCAGTAGTTATGCGATTCCAAACTGGCCACTGTAGAGGCCCAAAAAATAGGATTTTTATAACAGCTTACCTGTAAAATCCTTTTCTTGGAGTACATCACGGGACACAGAGCGACATAGTCATTACTAATGGGTTATATAGATACCGTCAGGTGCTGGCACTGGCAACTTCCAAAACCGGAAGTACCCTCCCCTATATAAGCCCCTCCCATCCGGGAGCACCTCAGTTTTGTAGCAAAGCAATAAGTGTCCCCAAAGAGGGGCGGGAGCTCTGTGTCCCGTGATGTACTCCAAGAAAAGGATTTTACAGGTAAGCTGTTATAAAAATCCTATTTTCTTTCTCGTACATCACGGGACACAGAGCGACATAGTCATTACTAATGGGATGTCCTAAAGCAATGCCAAATGAGGGGGGGATACACCATATATAAGCTGAGCGCTATCAGACATGAGGATCTTTTGCGGCCTGCAACACACTGCGCCCAAAGGCGACATCCTCCTGACTTCTAACGTCCACCTGGTAGAACCTAGTAAACGTGTGAACTGAAGACCATGTTGCGGCCTTACAGATTTGAGCCAGGGAGGCCTGGTGATGCACTGCCCATGAAGTTCCAACTGCTCTCGTGGAGTGCGCTCTAACTTTGAACGGATGCGGTCTCCTTCTCAAGCCATAAGCTTGCATAATGACCTGTCGAATCCACTTGGCTAAAGTAGATTTTGACGCTGCCTGACCCTTTCTGGGGCCTTCCGGCAGAATAAACAAAGTATCCGTTCTGCGAATCTGAGCAGTGGCTTTTAGATAAGCTTTAACTGCTCTTACTACATCCAAAGAATGCAATAACTTTTCCTCTACCGAAGTAGGTTTGGGGAAAAAAGAAGGAAGAACCACATCTTGGTTCAAATGAAACCTCGATACCACCTTAGGAAGAAAGGCTGGATGAGGACGTAACACTACTCTGTCCTTATGGATAACCAGATATGGCTCCTTACAGGACATAGCTGCTAATTCCGATACTCTTTTAGCCGAACAAATGGCTACTAGAAAAATCTATTTCCTGGTGAGAAGCACCAAGGAAATATGCTGTAATGGTTCAAATGGTTGTTTCTGTAGAACCGACAGAACCAAGTTTAGATCCCATGGACATATGGGAATATTAACCGGAGGACTAATACGCATCACTCCTTGTATAAAGGCTTTGACTAGTGAATGCGAAGCCAAGGGCCTTTGAAAAAATATTGACAAGGCCGAAATCTGACCCTTGATAGTACTCAAGGCAAGCTTCCTATCTACAGCCCACTGTAGGAAGTCCAGAATCCTACCTATTACGTACTTATGTGGATGCCATTTCTTGGCCTCACACCACGCGATGTACGCCTTCCAGATTCTATAGTAGATCTGCCTGGATACCGGCTTCCTGGCATTGATCATGGTAGATACCACAGCATTAGAGAGCCCTCTCTTTTTTAGAATGTGGGCTTCAATAGCCAGGCCGTCAAACCTAGGGCTGGTAAGGAAGGGTGGTATATCGGTCCTTGCGAAAGCAGGTCCGGACGACGTGGGAGAGTCCAAGGACTCCCCACTGAAATTTTACAATCTCCGCGTACCACGCTCTTCGGGGCCACGCTGGAGCCACCGGAATCACTGGTTTCTTTTCTACCCTGATTCTGCGGAGTAATCGAGGTAACCATTGTGGCGGTGTGAATGCATATATCAGCTTGAACTGATCCCAAGGGAACACTAGGGCATCCGAGCCGCAAGCTAGGGGATCCCTTGTCCGAGAGACAAACCTGTCCCCCTTTGCGTTGAATCTGGATGCTAGAAGATCTACATCCGATGTTCCCCACCGCTGACATATTGTCCAGAAAACCTCGGGGTGAAGGGACCCTTCCTCTGGGCCTAATTGCTGGCGACTTAGAAAGCCCGCCTTCCAATTCTCCACTCCTGGAATGAATACCGCAGATATGGCTGGGACATATTTTTCTGCCCATTTCAGGATGTAATTTACTTCCCTCTGGGCTGCACGACTCCTGGTGCCCCCCTGATGATTGATATATGCCACTGCTGTGGCATTGTCTGATTGAATTCTGACAGGGGACCCTTGGAGTTTGGATGTCCATGCTACTAGGGCATACCGGGCTGCTCGTATCTCTAAGAGATTGATGGGCAGGGCCTTTTCTGCATCCGACCATCTGCCCTGGAGAGACTATTGCTCCAGTACTGCTCCCCAGCCTATAAGGCTGGCATCTGTAGTGACCACCTTCCAAGAAATCGGACTGAAGGATTTCCTTTTTTCCAGATTCTGGGGAACCAACCACCAACGGAGGCTCTTGCGAACGGAAGGGGACAAGGACATTGTAAGTCTAGGGCCTGAACTTTTTTGTTCCAGGCTGACAGTATGGCCCCTTGCAAATTCCTTGAATGGAATTGACCGTAGGGTACTGCTTCGAATGATGCCACCATTTTTCCCAGCAGCCTCATATACAGGCGTATGGACGGCTGTCTTTTTTGTACCCACTAAGTGGATCAAATCTTTCAAAGACAACACCTTTCCTCGAGGCAAGAATATTTTTCTCTGGCCTGAATCCAACCCTAGCCCCAAGTATTCCAGACTTTTGACTGGTTTTTAGGGCTGACTTGTCTCGGTTGATAATCCAACCGTGAGATTCCAGATACTTGATTGTCTTGTGAACGACCACGTCTAGTTTTTTCACTGAGTGGTCTATCAGCAACAAGTCATCCAGATATGCCATTATCATTACACCTTGTGTTCTTAGATTGGCCAATAAAGGGCCAGAATTTTTGTAAACACTCGTGGTGCTGTGGCCAAACCGAAGGGTAAGGCTCTGAACTGAAAATGGCGCCCTTCTACTGCAAAGCGTAGAAATTTTTGGTGGACTGGAAAGATGGGAATGTGTAAATAAGCATCTTTGATGTCGATCGCGGCTAACCAATCCTCCCCTTGTAGGGCAGTGGCCACCGATCGGATCGACTCCATCGGAAAGTCCTGATATACAGGAATTTGTATAGCCCTTTTAGAATTAATATGGGCCTCCCGTCCGCGTTTGCTTCGGGACTGTAAAGAGGTTTGAGTAAAACCCGAACCCTCATTCTTCCAGGGGAACCTCCATAATTACTCCTTGGAGCAATAGTTGTTCTAGTGCCAACAGGAGGGACTCTCTCTTCCGGGGATCCCTTGGCACGTTTGACCTTAAAAAAAGGGATTTTTATAACAGCTTACCTGTAAAATCCTTTTCTTGGAGTACATCACGGGACACAGAGCGACTTAGTCATTACTAATGGGTTATATAGTTTACCTTCAGGTGTTGGCACTGGCCAATTCCAAACCGGAAGTACCCTCCCCTATATAAGCCCCTCCCACCCGGGAGCACCTCAGTTTTGTAGCCAAGCAATAAGTGTCCCAAAAAGAGGGGTGGGAGCTCTGTGTCCCGTGATGTACTCCAAGAAAAGGATTTTACAGGTAAGCTGTTATAAAAATCCCTTTTTCTTTTTCGTACATCACGGGACACAGAGCGACTTAGTCATTACTAATGGGACGTCCCAAAGCAATGCCAAATGAGGGGGGGGGGGTACATAAGCTGGGCGCCATCAGGCATGAGGATCTTTTGCGGCCTGCAACACACTGCGCCCAAAGGCGACATCCTCCTGACTTCTAACGTCTACCTGATAGAATCTAGTAAACGTGTGTACCGAAGACCATGTTGCGGCCTTACATACTTGAGCCAGGGAGGCCCGGTGATGCACTGCCCATGAAGTTCCAACCGCTCTTGTGGAGTGCGCCCTAACTTTGAACGGAGGCGGTCTCTTTCTCAAGCCATAGGCTTGTATTATGACCTGTCGAATCCACTTGGCTAAAGTAGATTTTGATGCTGCCTGACCCCTTCTGGGGCCTTCCGGCAGAACAAACAAAGAATCCGTTCTGTGAATCTGAGCAGTGGCTTTTAGATAAGCTTTAACTGCTCTTACCACATCCAAAGAATGTAATAACTTTTCCTCTACTGAGCTAGGTTTGGGGAAAAAAGAAGGAAGAACCACATCTTGGTTCAAATGAAACCTCGATACCACCTTAGGAAGAAAGGCTGGATGAGGACGTAATACTACTCTGTCCTTATGGACAACCAGATATGGCTCCTTACAGGACATAGCTGCTAATTCCGACACTCTTTTAGCCGAACAAATGGCTACTAAGAAAACCAATTTCCTGGTGAGAAGAACCAAGGAAATGTGTTGTAATGGTTCAAACGGTTGTTCCTGTAGAACCGACAGAACCAGGTTTAAGTCCCAAGGACATATGGGAATACTAACCGGAGGGCTAATACGCATCACTCCTTGTATAAAGGCTTTGACTAGTGAATGCGAAGCCAAGGGCCTTTGAAAAAATATTGACAAGGCCGAAATCTGACCCTTGATAGTACTCAAGGCCAGCTTCCTATCTACAGCCCACTGTAGGAAGTCCAGAATCCTCCCTATCATGTACTTACGTGGATGCCATTTCTTGGTCTCACACCACGTAATGTACGCTTTCCAGATCCTATAATAGATCTGCCTGGATACCGGTTTCCTGGCATTGATCATGGTAGATACCACAGAATTAGAGAGCCCTCTCTTTTTCAGAATGTGGGCTTCAATAGCCAGGCCGTCAAACCTAGGGCTGGTAAGGAAGGGTGGTATATCGGTCCTTGCGACAGCAGGTCCGGACGAAGTGGGAGGGTCCAAGGACTCCTCACTGACATTTTTACAATCTCCGCGTACCATGCCCTTCGGGGCCACGCTGGAGCCACCAGAATCACTGGTTTCTTTTCTACCCTGATTCTGCGGAGTAATCGCGGTAACAATTGTGGCGGTGGGAATGCATATATCAGCTTGAACCGATCCCAAGGGAACACTAGGGCATCCGAGCCGCAAGCTAGGGGATCCCTTGTGCGAGACACAAACCTGTCCACCTTTGCGTTGAATCTGGATGCTAGCAGATCTACATCCGGTGTTCCCCACCGCTGGCATATTGCCTGGAAAACCTCGGGGTGAAGAGACCATTCCCCCGGGCATAATTGTTGGCGACTTAGAAAGTCCGCTCTCCAATTTTCCACTCCTGGGATGAAAACCGCGGATATGGCTGGGACATATCTTTCTGCCCACTCCAGGATGCAATTTGCTTCCTTCTGGGCTGCACGACTTTTGGTGCCACCCTGATGATTGATATATGCCACTGCCGTGGCATTGTCTGATTGAATTCTGACAGGGGACCCCTGGAGTTTGGATGTCCATGCTACTAGGGCATACCGGGCTGCTCGTATCTCTAAGAGATTGATGGGCAGGGCCTTTTCTGCTTCTGACCACCTGCCCTGGAGAGACCATTGCTCCAGCACTGCCCCCCAGCCGATGAGGCTGGCATCTGTAGTGACCACCTTCCAAGAAACCGGACTGAAGGGTTTCCCTCTTTCCAGATTCTGGGGCACCAACCACCAATGGAGGCTCTTGCGAACGGAAGGGGACAGGGACATTGGTAATCTAAAGCCTGAACTTTTTTGTTCCAGGCTGACAGTATGGCCCTTTGCAAATTCCTTGAATGGAATTGACCGTAGGGTACCGCTTCGAATGAAGCCACCATCTTTCCCAGCAGCCTCATGCAGAGACGTATGGATGGTTTTCTTTTTGTACCCACTAAGTGGGTCAAATTTCTTAAAGACGACACCTTCTCTGGAGGTAAGAAAATCTTTCTCTGATTTGAATCCAGCCTTAGCCCTAAGTATTCCAGACTTTTGACTGGTCTTAGAGCTGACTTGTCCCGGTTGATAATCCAACCGTGATATTCCAGATACTCGATTGTCTTGTGAATAGCTACTTCCAGCTTTTCCACTGAGTGGTCTATTAGTAGCAGGTCGTCTAGATATGCCATTATCGTTACACCCTGTGTTCTTAGATTGGCCAATAATGGGGCCAGAATTTTTGTGAACACTCGTGGTGCTGTGGCCAGACCGAAAGGTAAGGCTCTGAACTGAAAATGGCGCCCTTCTACTGCAAAGCGTAGAAATTTCTGAAGGGCCGGAAAGATGGGAATATGCAGATAAGCATCCCTTATGTCGATCGAGGCTAGCCATTCCTGCCCTTGTAGGGCGGTGGCCACTGATCGGATCGACTCCATCCGAAAAGTCCTGATATTTAGGAACTTGTTTAGCCCTTTTAGATTTAATATGGGCCTCACGTCCCCATTTGGTTTGGGGACTGTGAAAAGGTTCGAGTAAAACCCGAATCCGCTTTCTTCCAGGGGAACCTTCATGATTACCCCTTGGAGCAATAGTTGTTCTAGTGCCAGAAGGAGGGATCCACTCTTTTGGGGATCTCTTGGCACATTTGACCTCATAAATTGGGCAGGAGGAGTGCCTTTTAACTCCAGCTTGTATCCCAGACTTACTGCGGAGAGCACCCATCTGTCTCTGATGGTGTCCCGCCAGGTCTCTGTGAACAACTGAAGTCTTCCCCCCACCCGATTGAGCGGGGGCAATACTTCATGCCTTAGGGGGAGGTTTTGTACCTCTCTTTTGATCCAGGGCTTCTTGTTACCCTGTGATTGTCCCTGATTTCTGCCCCCTGAATTTGACCGCGGAGGCCGTCGGAACTGCTTCACAGCCGATGTGCCCGGGACTGGAGAGGTAGGCCTCTTAAAAGAAGGACTTCTACCCTTGTTCTTAACCGGTAAGAGTGAACTTTTACCGGCAGAAATTTTCTGGATATATTTGTCCAGATCTTCTCCAAATAAGCGTTCTCCATGAAATGGGAAGCTAACCAGCAGTTTTTTACAGGGAGCTTCAGCAGACCAGTTTTTGAGCCACAGAAGCCTACGCATATGTACTATAGACAGCGTAAAGCGGGAGGCCTGTTGGATTGTATCCTTTATGGCGTCCACCGCAACACAAGGCTCTAGGCAGGTCAGCTAGGGCATGAGCCTGCTGATCTGGTAAGTCCCTTAAGACTTGTTTCAACTGATCTTTCACTGCTTGGCAGACTCCAATCGCTGCTACCGCAGGTTGTGTCACCATACTTGCTGTAGAGAAAACAGATTTTAGTAAAGACTCCAATTTTTTATCTATTGGGTCTTTCAACATTGGAACATTATCTACTGGACATGTCAGTGATTTGTTAACAGAAGAGATGGCTGCGTCCACTATAGGGACCCTCCATTTTCTTATGAACTTATCCTCCATGGGATAGATCACCGGAAATCTCTTGGGGGGAGCAAATATTTTATCAGGATGCTCCCAATCCTGGTAAATAAGCCCTTCTAATAAAGGGTGGATTGGGAAGGAACAGACCGCCTGGGGAGCTTTTAGCGACCCCAGCGAGGAAACCGTAGTGGATGGTGATTCCGCCAGAGGCATTTTAAATGCTGATCGGACCATGTTAGTCAGAGACTGAACCCATAATCTTTCAGCCTGAGAAGCTGAGAAAGGTTCTTCCACTGTTGATTCCTCTATAAGTGAATCAACCTCATCCTGATCCCCTTCAGGTAGGTCGATCTCTGTGTGGGGCTGTTCCTCCACTAACAGGCACTCTGAAGGAGGAGACGGAGATCGGACGCGCTTTTCCTGTGACAGGGAAGCAGCGATCAATGCTGTTAATCTCTCTTCCAATCCTCCCAGAGTTGAGGATAAAACCTCCTCTGTTATATATACAGGAGCAGGTGGACTGGGGACAGCCGCAGCACCAGGCATTCCTGCGGGGTTTCTACGGCTACTGACCTCTGCATTCTCAGGGGAGATTGGTGCAGTGCAAGCATGCCCAATATCCTCAGAGCCCGATGGAGACCCCTTTGGCTTCCTGGAAGATCTATTTCCGGAGCGTCTGGACGACATATCCTTTAAGCACAAAGCTGAGGTATTCCCGTCGTCATACACCAATTTTTGCTGGTAATAGTCTAACACAGGTGCTGCTATATACCAGCTGGTGTCCACTAAAGTGCCTTTCTATGGGGATGCCTGCATCAACCGCCTCTGTGTGCCACTGTTTGTTGCTAGCTCTGTTTGCATGCAGCTGACACTTGTACTGTGTCTTTTAACCATGCTGGGACGCCCGCACATGCGCAGAAGCGCCGCGGCGCGCATCGAGCGTCATCCACCCGCCCCGCCCCTTTTTTTTCACAGGAGGCGCGTGCACGCGCCCGCGCGCCAATGGCGCCCTTTTCGAAAACCAACAGAGGACTAGGAGCCAGGGCCCTTTTTGCCGGAGGGCCTGTGCGGTGGATGAACGCAGCAACAGGGCAGAGGAAGTGGATTCCCTCAGAGAAACTTACCAGCTGCCTGGATCTTTTGAGTTGAGAAAACCAAAGATCCACATTTACAAGAAAAATGGACTACAGCGGCCTCTAGTGGTTTAACACAGGTACCGCGGTCCCTGTTTTAGCGGGAATACCGTTAGGTAACAGACAGAAAGACAAATTAGGCTTGGGGGTCCCCCAATAGAACCAAGTTCCTGAGGGCCCCCACTTACCTGATCCCCGCCGCAGGACTTTGTTTGGTCCACAAAAGTCCAAACTTCACCTATCACGGCAGGCATTGTAATTAAACCTTCAGGGACCGGGTTCCCAAGGATTCCACTCCCCTGGACCTGTATAGCACCCTGCACAGACAGCGTCTTGGTCGTGGGTATGACCAGAGCTCTGGATCCCAGGGTCCAGCCCTCCTAAGAGAAGCATTACAGGCAAAACCTTGCTCTTCTGCTGCAAGGCCCGGGTACCGACCGTTTAGCTATGAAGCTTTTTTGGTGGGATCCGGAACAGCTTACTAAGGCCCAAAAGAACCTGTACGCAAGCCCAGTGAAAACACATGTTACTCTTTGGCCAACACCTTAGACACTGGCAAAAAACTGAGGTGCTCCCGGGTGGGAGGGGCTTATATAGGGGAGGGTACTTCCGGTTTGGAATTGGCCAGTGCCAACACCTGAAGGTAAACTATATAACCCATTAGTAATGACTAAGTCGCTCTGTGTCCCGTGATGTACGAAAAAGAAATGGGAAGGAGGAGAGTCTTTTAACTCCAAACTGTATCCCAAACCTACTGCGGAGAGCACCTATCTGTCTTGATCGTGTCCCGCCAGGTCTCTTGCGAACAACTGGAGTCCTCCCCCCACCCGACTGAGTGGGGGCTTCAATGAATTTAACTTTGGGGGAGGTTTTGTACCTCCCCTGACCCAGGGTTTCTCATTACCCTGCTACTGTCCCTGTTTTTTACCCCCGGGATTTGACCGAGGAGGCCGTCGGAACTGTTACACAGCCGATGCCCCAGGGACTGGAGAAGCAGGCCTCTTAAAGAGGGACCTCTAACTCTGTTTTTAACCGGTAAGAGCGTATTTTTACCGCTGGAAATTTTCTGGATATATTTGTCCAGGTTTTCCCTGAATAAGCGTTCACCATGAAATGGGACGCTAACCAGCCATTCTTTACAGGGAGCTTCAGCAGACCAGTTTTTGAGCCATAGGAGCCTACGCATATGTATTATAGACAGCGTAAGGCGGGAGGCCTGATGGACTGAATCCTTTATGGCGTCAACCGCAAAGCCTAAGGCTCTAGGTAGATCAGCTAGGGCAAAGCCTGCTGATCTGTCAAGTCCCTCAAGACCCGTTTCAACTGATCCTTCACTGCTTAGCAGACCCCAATAGCTGCTACTGCTGGTTGTATCACCAAGCAGATTTTCATAAGGACTCCAATCTTTTATCTATTGGGTTCTTGAACATTTGGACATTATCCACTGGACATGTCAGTGATTTATACATACAAGAGATGGCTGCGTCCACTGTAGGGACCTTCCATTTTTTTTTTTGATGAACTTATCCTCCATGGGATAGACCACCGGAAATCTCTTGGGGGAATAAATATTTTCTCAGGACGTTCCCAATCCTGGTAAATGAGCCCTTTCAGTAAAGGGTGAAGTGGAAAAGAACAAACAGTCTGGGGGCTTCTAGCGACCCCAACGAGGATACAGTAGTGGTTGATGGTTCCGCAAGGTGCATTTTTAAATGCTGATCGGACCATGTTAGTCAGAGACTGAACCCATAATCTTTCAGCCTGAGATGCTGAGAAAAGGTTCCCCCACTGTTGATTCCTCTATAACAGAATCAACCTCATCCTGATCCCCTTCAGGCAGGTCGATCCCTGTATGGGACTGTTGCTCTGCTAACAGGCACTCTGAAGGAGGAGACGGAGATCGGGCGTGCTTTCCCTGACAGGGAGGCAGCGATAAATGTTGACAATCTCTCACTAATCCTCCCAGAGCTGAGGAAAAAACCTCCTCTGTTACATACACAGGAGCAGGTGAACTGAGGACAGCCACAGTACCAAGTACCCCTGCGGGGTCTCTACGGTCACTTACCTCTGAACTTCAGGGGAGACTGGTGCAGCAGAAGTATGCCCAAGATCCTCCGAGCCCGATGAGACCCCCTTCGCTTCCTGGAAGATTCAGTTCCGGAGCTTCTGGACGGCATATTCCTAAGCCTAAAGCTGAGGTATTCCAGCCGTAATACACCACTTTTACTGAGAATAGTCTAGCACAATTGCTGCTATATCACAGTTGGTGTCTACTAATGTGCCTTTCTAGGGGATGCCTGTATCAACCGCTTGCTGTATGCCCTTTTTTTTTAAATGTTGCCAGCTCTGTCTCTGTACTTCATAGCCAGCTCACCACACAAAACTGTGGTTTTTACATGCTGGGACGCCCGCACATGCGCAGAAGCGCTGCGGCGCACACAGAGCGTCATCCCCCAGGCTCCGCCCCCTTTCCTGGCTCACCTCTATATATAGAGGCGCGTGCACGCGCACGCGCGCGGCCACGTGCGCCTTCGGCGCTAATTTTGAAAAATGGAGACTAGGGACAAGAGCCAGGGCCCCTCTTTGCCACAGGCCGGGGGATGGACGAGCATTGCAACATGGCAGAGGAAGCAGTTTCCCATAAGAGAACTCACCATCTGCCTGGACTTGCTCTGCTGAGAAGAAACTAGTCCACATGACAAGAAACATTCCACAGCGGCCTCTAGTGGACAAACACAGGTACCGCAGTCTAATATCTTAAATATATATAAAAAAATATATATATATATTTTTTTTCTTGACCACCATTAAAAATTATTACATTTTTTTAGTAGTTACAGGCATGCACAGAATTTTGCGGGAATACCATTAGGTAACAGACAGAAAGACAAATTAGGCTTGGGGGTCCCCCAATAGAACCAAGTTCCTGGGGGCCCCCACTTACCTGTTTCCCGCCGCAGGACTTTGTTTGGTCCACAAAAGCCCAAACTTCACCTATCACGGCAGGCATTGTAATCAAACCTTCAGGGACCGGGTTCCCAAGGATTCCACTCCCCTGGACCTGTATAGCACCCTGCACAGAAAACATCTTGGTCGTGGGTATGACCAGAGCTCTGGATCCCAGGGTCCAGCTCTCCTAAGAGAAGCATTACAGGCAAAACCTTGCTCTTCTCTGCAAGGCCCGGGTACCGACCGTTTAGCTATGAAGCTTTTTTGGTCGGATCCGGAATAGCTTACTGAGGCCCAAAAGAACCTGTACGCAAGCTCAGTGAAAAACACATGTTTCTTCTTGGCCAACACCTTAGACACTGGCAAAAAACTGAGGTGCTCCCGGATGGGAGGGGCTTATATAGGGGAGGGTACTTCCGGTTTTGGAAGTTGCCAGTGCCAGCACCTGACGGTATCTATATAACCCATTAGTAATGACTATGTCGCTCTGTGTCCCGTGATGTACGAGAAAGAAACTGGCACAGAGGAGATTATGCCAGCACGAGAGGGACTGTTGGAAACGTGAGTGAGCATCTCTGATTCATGGCCATCCTAGGATGGAGGCAGTGTGCCAGTGCCGTAGACCTGTCATCAATACACTCAATGTGTCACCCCGGGATACAACTTCCATGGTGCACAATTGTCTCAGGCTGCAGCCTCTTTGCATCAGTGACCTCAATAAAGTTGCACAGGAAGACATCCCGTTGCCATAGGAATGCGGTGCATGGCATGTTGCTGCAGACCAATAAATGTCCATAAATGGTCAACAATGATGAAAAAGAAATACTGGAGAAAATCTGGTAGTAAACTTCTTCATACAGTGTGTAGCTTGTGTATCCAATATAAGGAAAACCTGCTTACCGGAACAGATAGACCTTTTGAATGAACAAGAGGTCAAAAACGCTTGTTTTCCACCATGAGGGGAAGATGATCTCCGATGTAGAATAGGATCCAGCACAATGGTAGGCACAACATCAAATGGAGATATGATGTGAAGAAAAGGAGGGTTGGAGACGTTCTAAGTGTAGACTGATTTTTTAATCCAAAATAATGGCATAAAAACACAGATAAAAAAGAGCACAACAAGAGCCAATGGGCACTAATGTACTAAGGTAAAGTCAAATAACAATCCAAAATGTGTGGCAGCTACTAATGTTGACAAAAATAGGATTTTTATAACAGCTTACCTGTAAAATCCTTTTCTTGGAGTACATCACGGGACACAGAGCGACATAGTCATTACTAATGGGTTATATAGATACCGTCAGGTGCTGGCACTGGCAACTTCCAAAACCGGAAGTACCCTCCCCTATATAAGCCCCTCCCATCCGGGAGCACCTCAGTTTTGTAGCAAAGCAATAAGTGTCCCCAAAGAGGGGTGGGAGCTCTGTGTCCCGTGATGTACTCCAAGAAAAGGATTTTACAGGTAAGCTGTTATAAAAATCCTATTTTCTTTTTCGTACATCACGGGACACAGAGCGACATAGTCATTACTAATGGGATGTCCTAAAGCAATGCCAAATGAGGGGGGGGATACACCATATATAAGCTGAGCGCTATCAGACATGAGGATCTTTTGCGGCCTGCAACACACTGCGCCCAAAGGCGACATCCTCCTGACTTCCAACGTCCACCTGGTAGAACCTAGTAAACGTGTGTACTGAAGACCATGTTGCGGCCTTACAGATTTGAGCCAGGGAGGCCTGGTGATGCACTGCCCATGAAGTTCCAACTGCTCTCGTGGAGTGCGCCCTAACTTTGAACGGAGGCGGTCTATTTCTCAAGCCATAGGCTTGTATTATGACCTGTCGAATCCACTTGGCTAAAGTAGATTTTGACGCTGCCTGACCCCTTCTGGGGCCTTCCGGCAGAATAAACAAAGTATCCGTTCTGCGAATCTGAGCAGTGGCTTTTAGATAAGCTTTAACTGCTCTTACTACATCCAAAGAATGCAATAACTTTTCCTCTACCGAAGTAGGTTTGGGGAAAAAAGAAGGAAGAACCACATCTTGGTTCAAATGAAACCTCGATACCACCTTAGGAAGAAAGGCTGGATGAGAACGTAACACTACTCCTGTCCTTATGGATAACCAGATATGGCTCCCTACAGGACATAGCTGCTAATTCCGACACTCTTTTAGCCGAACAAATGGCTACTAGAAAAATCAATTTCCTGGTGAGAAGAACCAAAGAAATATGCTGTAATGGTTCAAATGGTTGTTTCTGTAGAACCGACAGAACCAAGTTTAGATCCCATGGACATATGGGAATATTAACCGGAGGACTAATACGCATCACTCCTTGTATAAAGGCTTTGACTAGTGAATGCGAAGCCAAGGGCCTTTGAAAAAATATTGACAAGGCCGAAATCTGACCCTTGATAGTACTCAAGGCAAGCTTCCTATCTACAGCCCATTGTAGGGAGTCCAGACTCCTACCTATTACGTACTTACGTGGATGCCATTTCTTGGCTTCACACCAGGCGATGTACGCCTTCCAGATTCTATAGTAGATCTGCCTGGATACCGGCTTCCTGGCATTGATCATGGTAGATACCACAGAATTAGAGAGCCCTCTCTTTTTTAGAATGTGGGCTTCAATAGCCAGGCCGTCAAACCTAGGGCTGGTAAGGAAGGGTGGTATATCGGTCCTTGCGAAAGCAGGTCCGGACGATGTGGGAGAGTCCAAGGACTCCCCACTGACGTTTTACAATCTCCACGTACCACGCTCTTCGGGGCCACGCTGGAGCCACCAGAATCACTGGTTTCTTTTCTACCCTGATTCTGCGGAGTAATCGAGGTAACCATTGTGGCGGTGTGAATGCATATATCAGCTTGAACTGATCCCAAGGGAACACTAGGGCATCCGAGCCGCAAGCTAGGGGATCCCTTGTCCGAGAGACAAACCTGTCCCCCTTTGCGTTGAATCTGGATGCTAGAAGATCTACATCCGATGTTCCCCACCGCTGACATATTGTCCAGAAAACCTCGGGGTGAAGGGACCCTTCCTCTGGGCCTAATTTCTGGCGACTTAGAAAGTCCGCCTTCCAATTCTCCACTCCTGGAATGAATACCGCAGATATGGCTGGGACATATTTTTTCTGCCCATTTCAGGATGTAATTTACTTCCCTCTGGGCTGCACGACTCCTGGTGCCCCCCTGATGATTGATATATGCCACTGCTGTGGCATTGTCTGATTGAATTCTGACAGGGGACCCTTGGAGTTTGGATGTCCATGCTACTAGGGCATACCGGGCTGCTCGTATCTCTAAGAGATTGATGGGCAGGGCCTTTTCTGCATCCGACCATCTGCCCTGGAGAGACTATTGCTCCAGTACTGCTCCCCAGCCTATAAGGCTGGCATCTGTAGTGACCACCTTCCAAGAAATCGGACTGAAGGATTTCCTTTTTTCCAGATTCTGGGAAACCAACCACCAACGGAGGCTCTTGCGAACGGAAGGGGACAAGGACATTGTAAGTCTAGGCCTGAATTTTTTTGTTCCAGGCTGACAGTATGGCCCCTTTCAAATTCCTTGAATGGAATTGACCGTAGGGTACTGCTTCGAATGATGCCACCATTTTTCCCAGCAGCCTCATATACAGGCGTATGGACGGCTGTCTTTTTTGTACCCACTAAGTGGATCAAATCTTTCAAAGACAACACCTTTCCTCGAGGCAAGAATATTTTTCTCTGGCCTGAATCCAACCTTAGCCCCAAGTATTCCAGACTTTTGACTGGTTTTTAGGGCTGACTTGTCTCGGTTGATAATCCAACCGTGAGATTCCAGATACTTGATCGTCTTGTGAACGACCACGTCTAGTTTTTTCACTGAGTGGTCTATCAGCAACAAGTCATCCAGATATGCCATTATCATTACACCTTGTGTTCTTAGATTGGCCAATAAAGGGCCAGAATTTTTGTAAACACTCGTGGTGCTGTGGCCAAACCGAAGGGTAAGGCTCTGAACTGAAAATGGCGCCCTTCTACTGCAAAGCGTAGAAATTTTTGGTGGACTGGAAAGATGGGAATGTGCAAATAAGCATCTTTGATGTCGATCGTGGCTAACCAATCCTCCCCTTGTAGGGCAGTGGCCACCGATCGGATCGACTCCATCGGAAAGACCTGATATACAGGAATTTGTATAGCCCTTTTAGAATTAATATGGGCCTCCCGTCCGCGTTTGCTTCGGGACTGTAAAGAGGTTTGAGTAAAACCCGAACCCTCATTCTTCCAGGGGAACCTCCATAATTACTCCTTGGAGCAATAGTTGTTCTAGTGCCAACAGGAGGGACTCTCTCTTCCGGGGATCCCTTGGCACGTTTGACCTCAAAAATGGGAAGAAGGAGAGTCTTTTAACTCCAAACTGTATCCCACACCTACTGCGGAGAGCACCTATCTGTCTTGATCGTGTCCCGCCAGGTCTCTTGCGAACAACTGGAGTCCTCCCCCCACCCGACTGAGTGGGGGCTTCAATGAATTTAACTTTGGGGGAGGTTTTGTACCTCCCCTGACCCAGGGTTTCTCATTACCCTGCTACTGTCCCTGTTTTTTACCCCCGGGATTTGACCGAGGAGGCCGTCGGAACTGTTACACAGCCGATGCCCCAGGGACTGGAGAAGCAGGCCTCTTAAAGAGGGACCTCTAATTCTGCTTTTAACCGGCAAGAGCGTATTTTTACCGCTGGAAATTTTCTGGATATATTTGTCCAGGTTTTCCCTGAATAAGCGTTCACCATGAAATGGGACGCTAACCAGCCATTCTTTACAGGGAGCTTCAGCAGACCAGTTTTTGAGCCATAGGAGCCTACGCGTATGTCTATAGACAGCGTAAGGCGGGAGGCCTGATGGACTGAATCCTCTATGGCGTCAACCGCAAAGCCTAAGGCTCTAGGTAGATCAGCTAGGGCAAAGCCTGCTGATCTGTCAAGTCCCTCAAGACCTGTTTCAACTGATCCTTCACTGC
Organism: Rana muscosa; assembly: GCA_029206835.1. Classification (NCBI taxonomy): domain Eukaryota; kingdom Metazoa; phylum Chordata; class Amphibia; order Anura; family Ranidae; genus Rana; species Rana muscosa. The sequence goes on along the minus strand of CM055127.1, from coordinate 352,474,321 downwards.
TTAGCAGACCCCAATAGCTGCTACTGCTGGTTGTATCACCAAGCAGATTTTCATAAGGACTCCAATCTTTTATTTATTGGGTTCTTGAACATTTGGACATTATCCACTGGACATGTCAGTGATTTATACATACAAGAGATGGCTGCGTCCACTGTAGGGACCTTCCATTTTTTTATTTTTATTTTTTTTGATGAACTTATCCTCCATGGGATAGACCACCGGAAATCTCTTGGGGGAATAAATATTTTCTCAGGACGTTCCCAATCCTGGTAAATGAGCCCTTTCAGTAAAGGGTGAAGTGGAAAAGAACAAACAGTCTGGGGGCTTCTAGCGACCCCAACGAGGATACAGTAGTGGTTGATGGTTCCACAAGGTGCATTTTTAAATGCTGATCGGACCATGTTAGTCAGAGACTGAACCCATAATCTTTCAGCTTGAGATGCTGAGAAAAGGTTCCCCCACTGTTGATTCCTCTATAACAGAATCAACCTCATCCTGATCCCCTTCAGGCAGGTCGATCCCTGTATGGGACTGTTGCTCTGCTAACAGGCACTCTGAAGGAGGAGACGGAGATCGGGCGTGCTTTCCCTGACAGGGAGGCAGCGATAAATGTTGACAATCTCTCTCTAATCCTCCCAGAGCTGAGGAAAAAACCTCCTCTGTTACATACACAGGAGCAGGTGACTGAGGACAGCCACAGTACCAAGTACCCCTGCGGGGTCTCTACGGTCACTTACCTCTGAACTTCAGGGGAGACTGGTGCAGCAGAAGTATGCCCAAGATCCTTTAGAGCCCGATGAGACCCCTTTCGCTTCCTGGAAGATTCAGTTCCGGAGCTTCTGGACGGCATATTCCTAAGCCTAAAGCTGAGGTATTCCAGCCGTAATACACCACTTTTACTGAGAATAGTCTAGCACAATTGCTGCTATATCACAGTTGGTGTCTACTAATGTGCCTTTCTAGGGGATGCCTGTATCAACCGCTTGCTGTATGCCTTTAAATGTTGCCAGCTCTGTCTCTGTACTTCATAGCCAGCTCACTACAATATTGTGGTTTTTTTAAAACTGCTGGGACGCCCGCACATGCGCAGAAGCGCTGCGGCGCGCACAGAGCGTCATCCCCCAGGCTCCGCCCCCTTTCCCGGCTCACCTCTATATATAGAGGCGCGTGCACGCGCACGCGCGTGGGCACGTGCGCCTTCGGCGCTAATTTCAAATATGGTAACAAGGGACAGGAGCCAGGGCCCCTCTTTGCCGCAGGCCGGGGGATGGACAAACACTGCAACATGGCAGAGGAAGCAGTTTCCTATAAGAGAACTCACCATCTGCCTGGACTTTGCTCTGCTGAGAAGAAGCTAGTCCACATGACAAGAAAACATTCCACAGCGGCCTCTAGTGGACAAACACAGGTACCGCAGTCTAATATAATAAATATATATATAAAAAAATTTTTTTTTTTTTTTTTTTCTTGACCACCATTAAAAATTATTACATTTTTTTAGTAGTTACAGGCATGCACAGAATTTTGCGGGAATACCATTAGGTAACAGACAGAAAGACAAATTAGGCTTGGGGGTCCCCCAATAGAACCAAGTTCCTGGGGGCCCCCACTTACCTGTTCCCCGCCGCAGGACTTTGTTTGGTCCACAAAAGCCCAAACTTCACCTATCACGGCAGGCATTGTAATCAAACCTTCAGGGACCGGGTTCCCAAGGATTCCACTCCCCTGGACCTGTATAGCACCCTGCACAGAAAACATCTTGGTCGTGGGTATGACCAGAGCTCTGGATCCCAGGGTCCAGCTCTCCTAAGAGAAGCATTACAGGCAAAACCTTGCTCTTCTCTGCAAGGCCCGGGTACCGACCGTTTAGCTATGAAGCTTTTTTGGTCGGATCCGGAATAGCTTACTGAGGCCCAAAAGAACCTGTACGCAAGCTCAGTGAAAAACACATGTTTCTTCTTGGCCAACACCTTAGACACTGGCAAAAAACTGAGGTGCTCCCGGATGGGAGGGGCTTATATAGGGGAGGGTACTTCCGGTTTTGGAAGTTGCCAGTGCCAGCACCTGACGGTATCTATATAACCCATTAGTAATGACTATGTCGCTCTGTGTCCCGTGATGTACGAAAAAGAAAGACATGCCAAACACTCGTAGCAAATATTCAGTGGTGCAGCAGCTGGTATACTTGGTCACAACTGATGGATACAAAGTGACACGCTAAGTGCTGGCAGCAAGATGTGCGTGTTGGAGCGGATAGCCCCACAACAGCAGGTCCTTAGCACTGAAAGCTCCACAAAACCAAATAAAAGATGTAGCAAAAAAAAAACAGCAATATGGATCACAATGCAAGCGGCGATGTGAAAGCCGCAAACACAGCCTGGGACAGACACGGGTGACGTCACCGAGGTAAGCTCCTCCCCTGTACGCACGTTACGTCCAATGGGACTTCGTCAGCGGTGGGTGGAGCTTACAATGTCACCCTCCGTCCTAATATGCTAACAGTGTTGCCATGGAGAGTGTTATAGGGGCGGGACGGCCGGCAAACAGACCCGGAAATGAAACCCTACACACAATTGCAGTAAGACACTGTTAATGGCTGATAGATAACAAATAAACAGGAAAATCCCTGTATATATTACATAGAAAATTATTATTTTAAAAGTAACAAACACCCACGGCTGTCCCATGCATGAAATATAATAAAATAATATATAGTAATTAAGAGATTCTAAGCAAACATTGGTGATAATACATAAAAGTATATACCTAATAAAACAATTATATAAAAAATATATAAAATAATTATAGAAATAAAAGGGGGACCTCCTCCATTCCATAACAATATACAAAAAATCAGAAATATGAATAAAATGAAATACTGATACAGAACAACTAGCTTATTTGTCAGAGATAAAGCAGTTGAGATCGAAGTCAACATTGAGGCCTCCTGGCACGAGTACCTGGGTCTCATGTATCCAAAAAGACTCTCGTTGACTAAGTTGTCTGATATAATTGCCACCTCTCCAGTGGGGTCTAACTCTCTCTATGCCCCAAAATTTGAGGCATTTGGGGTCTCGGTTGTGGGAAAGACGAAAATGTTTGGAGACATTGTGAGTTCTAACACCATTGATTTATTCACATGTTCTCCAATACGGACATGAAGGGGTCTGGAGGTTCTGCCAAGGTAATGCAATCCACAGTCACATTCAAGGGCATATACTACCCCTACGGTGTTGCACGTAATAAGGCTTTTGATTGCATAGGTTTTGCCTGTGGTGGGAGCGGAAAAAATTTGATTTTTTACTCACCGTAAAATCCTTTTCTCTGAGTCCATGGACCGACACAGCTTCTCTATTGACAAAGTGGGTATTATCCGTTAATTAGGAGTGACTAGGCAGAAAAACTTGTAAAAAGTGTTGCATCACACCTTCTACAGTACCGCCCAGGGGGCGGACCCTCTGGTATAACCTCTGTCTGCATCTCGCAGATCAGTTCGTCAAAAAGCAGTACAAACTTAAAAGGAGGGGTGGGTGCTGTGTCGGTCCATGGACTCAGAGAAAAGGATTTTACGGTGAGTAAAAAATTCTATTTACTCTTTCGTCCATGGACCGACACAGCTTCTCTATTGACAAAGTGGGACGTCCCAAAGCAGTGTCAGAGAAAAAACGAGGGGTGGTAACAGCATAAAAATAAACTTCACCCCAAAACACAAAACAGCACTCCTCCAACGGAGGAGCTGCAACTCTAAACAGCCGCTTGCAAAACCTTGCGGCCGAAAGAGGCATCCGAAGATGCACCTACATCAACTTTGTAGAATTTTGTGAAAGTGTGAGCGGACAACCAAGTCGCCGCTTTACATAATTGGGAAACAGACGCTTGATGTCGGAAAGCCCAAGAGGCACCTATTGCCCTGGTCGAATGCGCCGTGACAGGAAAGGGGGGGCTTGACCCTTTAAGGCGTAAGCCTGGATTACTATCTGTCGGATCCACCTAGAGATGGTGGCCGACGAGACTGCTTGGCCCTTCTTGGGACCAGCCACCGAAACAAACAGTGAGTCTGACTTCCGGAACAGGGAAGTAGCAGATAAGTATACTCTCAAAGCTCGGACAACGTCCAAGGAATGCAACGCCGACTCCTTAGGTTTCGACGGATGAGGACACAAGGATGGAAGTACAATGTCTTCGCTGAGATGAAAAGCCGAAACGACCTTCGGAAGAAAGGAAGGCTGCGGCCGCAGCACCACCTTATCCTTGTGGAAAACCAAATAGGGAGCCTTGCAGGACAAGGCTGCCAGCTCAGAGACTCGTCTAACTGACGTAACAGCCACCAAAAAGACCACTTTCTGAGAAAGTGTCAACAGGGGAATATCTCTAATATTCTCAAACGGTGCCTTCTGAAGCACCGAGAGGACCAGGTTCAAGTCCCACGGAGGTAGCGGGGGGCGGACCGGAGGGGCCACATGTCGAACCCCCTGCACAAAAGTACTCACGAGAGAGTGAGCCACCAGGGGTCGCTGAAAAAAGACAGCCAGGGCAGATATCTGTCCCTTAATCGTACTTAGGGCAAGCCTTTGGTCCACCCCATGCTGTAAAAACAGCAGGATTCTGGAAACCAAATAGGTACGCGGATGCCATTTCATTTCCTCACACATGGAGATGTAGGCCTTCCATGTGCGGTGATAAACCTTCCTAGAGGACGGTTTTCGAGCACTTCTCATCGTAGAGATTACTGAGTCTGACAGGCCCCGGTCTCTCAGTACCTGGTTCTCAACAGCCATGCCGTTAAAGCCAATAACTGTAAAGCAGGATGGAGTATGGGACCTTGCGATAGCAGGTCCTTCCGTAGTGGTAGATGCCAGGGGACGTCTGCTACCAGACGTACTAGATCAGCGTACCAAGGACGCTGAGGCCAATCTGGAGCGATTAGGATCATTGGAATTCCCTCTGCCTCCACTCTGCGGAGCAGAAGAGGAAGAAGCCTTAAGGGAGGGAAGGCATAGATTAGCCAATACTGACCCCAAGATGCCACCAACGCGTCCGTTGCTTCTGCCCATGGGTCTCTTGACCGGGCCACAAACCTCAATACCTTCCGATTGAGTCGGGAAGCCAGAAGATCTACGTCTGGTGTGCCCCATCTTTGGCAGAGGAGTTGGAACACCTCAGGGTGTAAGGACCATTCTCCCTGGTCCAGCATCTGGCGGCTCAGGTAGTCCGCCTGCCAGTTCTCCACACCCGGAATGTACACGACCGACAGTGCCGGTACGCTCTTCTCTGCCCACTTCAGGATGCGAGCAACCTCCGATGCTGCAGCTGAGCTTCTTGTTCCTCCTTGATGATTGACATATGCCACCGCTGTGGCTTTGTCTGACTGGATCCTGACTGGACGCCCTTGCAGCCTCTCTGAGACCATTTGAAGAGGCACAGCCTGATCGGCCAGATTTCCAGGACATTGATCAGCAGGAGGGCTTCCTCTGGGGTCCAGCGACCTTGCGCCAACTGAACACCCCAGACTTACCCCCAACCTGTAAGGCTGGCGTCCGTCGTGATCACTATCCAGTAAACTGGAAGAAATTACTTCCCGGCCATTAGAACCGGTGCTGTCAGCCACCATACCAGGGATCTCCTGACTAGGTGGCTCACTCGGATTTGATAATCCAGAGATGAAGGACATCTGTTCCATCTGGACAGAACTTCCTTCTGTAACACTCGAGTGTGGTATTGAGCATATGGGACCGCCTCGAAGGAGGCTACCATGAGGCCCAACACTCGCATGCAAAAACGGAGTGACGACCAATTCCTGGAAGTCAGCTGCCGTACTGCAGCCCCGAAGGGTCTGCAACTTCTCCATAGGGAGGAATACCTTTGCCTCTGAGGAATCCAGAATCAACCCCAGGTACACTAGGCGTTGAGTGGGCACCATACTGACCTTTGCGTGTTTAGTATCCAACCACAGTCTCGAAGAGTCTGACAGGTAATGGACACGCTTACCTCTAAATTTTGAGCTTGATGGCGCCTTCAGTAGAAGGTCATCCAAGTAGCCCATGATAGCGATACCCCGCTGTCTTAGAAGTGCCAAAATCGAAGCGAGCACCTTGGTGAACGTCCTGGATGCTGAGGCAAGGCCAAACGGGAGGGCCACAAACTGGTAGTGGTCATTCCCGATAGCAAATCGCAGAAACCTCTGGTGTCTTGAGTATATGGGGACATGCAGGTATGCGTCCTTGATGTCCAAGGAGGCCAGAAAGTCCCCCGGATGGAGAGCCGTGACTACAGATCGAACTGACTCCATCCGAAATCTTTGTACTTTCACAAAGCAATTGAGGGCTCTGAGATCCAAGATTGGATGAACCCCCTCCTTCTTCGGCACAATAAACAGATTTGAGTAAAAACCCTGACCCTGTTCCTGTTCTGGAACTGGAATAACTACCCCGCGTTTCAGTAGACCCTGGACCGCCCCATACAGGGCCTCCCGACGGGTCAGTAGTAGCTGGAGATTGGAGGTGATGAATCTGTCCAGGTGGACAAGAGAGAAACTCTTTCTTGTAGTCTGAGGAGATTACTTCGCAAACCCACCTGTCGGAGACTAGAGCTGTCCACTGAGTCGCGAATTTGCGAAGACGTCCCCCACCCGAGAGCTGGGTGGGGGCGGACCTTCATGCGGACGCAGATTTGTCCGCAGGCTTGTTCGGTATGCGGGACCAAGGACGCCTTTGTCCTTGGGCAGGCGCTTTATCGGCCTGGGGTCTTTTCCCTGTCGCCCTAGGGGGACGAAAAAACTGCTTGCGTGCAGTAAAGGAGGGCCCTTGCCCTTGGCGTGGCCCCTTACCCTTGCTAATTTGGGGAAGCAAAGTGCTTTTACCTCCTGTGGCATCCTTGATGATGTCATCCAGAGAAGCCCCAAAAAGTCTGTCGCCCTTAAAAGGCAGATCCAACAGGGCTTTCTTGGAAGTCTGGTCCGCAGACCAGCCTTTTAGCCAGATCAGGCGGCGTATTGCTACTGCATAAACCGAAGCTTTAGACAGCAGGGGAATAGTATTCATGTCTGACTCGCAGACAAACCTAAGGCCCTGGACCAACTGGTCGGCCAATGTTATCTCATCAGGAGGAGTATCTCGCTCCTTAACCCCTGGAGTAGCAATCTTGCCCATTCAGTAAGTGTCTGAGACACTAGGGCCCCCGCCAAATGCCGGGCGTACTGCCGAGCCTACCACTGAGTATAGGTAGCAAGCGAGTGCTTCAGCCTTCTTATCCACAGGGTCCTTGAAAACAGGAGCCCCTTCTACAGGAATTGTGGTGGCTCTATTAAGTCTGGAAACCGGAGGGTCCACTATAGGGGGAGAGGTCAAATTCTTCAGAAAACTCTCCTCAAAGGGGTACCGTACCGCAAACCTCTTTGGGGTGTAAAGACCCTCAGTGGGTTCTCCCATTCCTTGTATAAGAGTTTATCAAAAGACACACAAGGGAACACCTTAGCAGTGCGGGCAGGTCTATGAAACCCAAGTGGACCGGAGCCTCTGCTGCTTCTGCAGTATTTTCCAACTTTAGCGTATCCCGCACTGCAGTAATAAGGTCAGATACCAATGCCGTCTCGCGTACTGACCTGGACTTGGAGTCATCCTCACTGTCCGGTCACGGTCTGCAGTCTCTGATGCGTCCGAATCTGGGCCCTGAGCCGTAGCTGGACCTGGTTCTGCATCAGAATTTTCCCCAGAAGCTTGCAGGGGACGGGGCGTTTACTACCCCCTGTATTCCCGTGTGCTGCTTCCACCCTGGCAGCAAACGCCTCTAGGATTGCCGTCATATCGTTCATAGACACCTCAGGGGCACCAGTTGCTAAATCTGGTGTTTCAGGGGAGAAGACATCTGGCTCAGATGCCATGCTGACCACACGCTGACACCCACAGGGCTCCAGGCAAGATATCAATAGGCCACCCTCCTGCGCTGCAGAGATGCTGGGTTACCCAGAGGACTCACCACCCTGGACTGGTACTGCTATGCTGCCGTGTGCTGCGCCTGTGATGCTGTCCCACTGCTGCTGTGTCAGTCTGCTTCTTTTATCAGCACTTCCTGTGTGAATTTTCGCGCCAGTGTAATGCACCCTAGAGGCCGGAGGCTCTCGCAAAATGGTTGCCAAAAACGTCTGTATGGAAGATAATGTGGGCTCTAAGAAAATGGCCGCCGAGCCGAAGATAGAGGTCAAGCAGCTGTAGCCCACAAAAAGATGGCTGCCGAACAGCAATATATACATACAGGGTGGACAAACATGGCCGCCAATCAGCTGATAGGGGCCAGTGGGTGTGGCCGAACCACAGGAAGATGGCCGCCGGGCAGTCACAAGAGGCCAAACTCGGCATGGACCACCCCAAAAATGGCCCCTGACAGCATGGAGGAGGAAGCACATACAGGGAAGCAGAAATGACATTTCTTTTAAATGTTAGTTACAGCCAGCCCTGCTCCAGTGGAACCCCTTAGGTGACCCCCAGCACCCAGCAACCTTTAGCTAGAAGCCCAGGGAGGAGGGAAAGGCAGGGAGAGAAGGAAGAAAGGGGCCACAACCACTTACTTGGTCTCTCCAGGAATGTCCAGCTAAATCACCCAGCCGAGGCAGGGGAGTTTTACTTACCTATCCTGCATGTATTATGCTGGAAGGCATTCCAAACAGATCATCGTCCGCGCACGGAAGGTGACTGTTGGCCAGGCATGCTGTGATTGGACCCAAAAGGGACGATCATATGTATGCCCTGGAGCGTAAGCTCACCGGCCAGGCTGCTGCGACTCGGCCGTAAGGTCAGCCGAAGCTGAGCGGTCAGATGCAGGCCCTGGAGCGTAGGCTCACCGGCCACCCGTGGAGCGACGGGCATGTCGTGGAAAACCCAGCGCGTAGCTAGGGTCGGCACACGCTCGATGGCCGAAACTGGGGAGACTACAAGGATCGAGGATCCAGCCTGTCACCCAGTCGGCAGTTGATCGAAGATCGCAGGAAACAACAAATGTAGCAAAAAAATATATATTTTTTCCCCCGGACCAATGGGCCCGAAGGGAGCCATGTCCTACTCCTTGCTAGACAGAAAAAAACTGATCTGCGAGATGCAGACAGAGGTTATACCAGAGGGTCCGCCCCCTGGGCGGTACTGTAGAAGGTGTGATGCAACACTTTTTACAAGTTTTTCTGCCTAGTCACTCCTAATTAACGGATAATACCCACTTTGTCAATAGAGAAGCTGTGTCGGTCCATGGACACCTGCCACATGCGTAAAACCCGGTCATAAGAGGAAAGATGTGACTCTCCTTTACTACTGGAGGGTCAACCACACTCGGGGCTAATACGTCCCTAAGTGTGGGTGCCCTTCTATAGATGAATCTGGGACGAGATGGAATAATAGCTCCCATTATTCGATCCTTTTTCAAAATGTCCCAGTGCTTCATGATGATTTTTTCGAGTTCAAGTTCCGTGTTGGCTGAATTGGGTAGCATCTTGGGTCGGGAACCCACCACCAAAGATGTTCTATCAATCTTGCCGACCTTTTGAATTTCACTAGAGATATCATCCCCTTTATAACCTTTTTGTATAAATCGTTTAGCAAGGACATCTGATTGTGCAAGATAGTCTGCCTCAGACGTGCAGTTGCGCCTCAGCCGAATAAATTGGCCTCTAGGTATGTTACATAGCCATGTTTTATGGTGGCAACTATCAAGGGGTATATACCCATTCCTATCTGTCTGCTTGAAATGATTTTTGGTTTTGAAAACATGTCCTTCTCTGAAAATTTCCAGATCTAAAAATGTTATACTTGAAGTATCAGCATTCCAGGTAAGTCTGATATTTTTGGTGTTACCATTCAGCTTGGACATGAATAATTGTAGACTAGTCATATTTCCCTCCCAAATAATGATCAAATCGTCTATGTAGCGATAATAGCATTTTAATTGAACTGGTCTGTCATTAAAGATAGTTTCTTCTTCCCATAGTGACATGAACAAGTTTGCCACACTAGGCGCAAAACGTGCTCCCATGGCACCTCCAAGGGTTTGAAGAAAAAAATCTGTGATCATACCAGAAATAATTTCTGGCTAAACAAAAAGAAAGTGCATCCACAAGAAAATTTATCAATAGGGGAGGAAGGTCGGAAGCATCCAAGGCCTATTTGACTGCCCTAATGGCATCCTGATGGCCAATGATGGTATACAATGAGCCCACGTCCGCCGTTACCAACAAACTGTTGGCACTAGCGGGCGTGGACTCAACCACCTGTATAGCATGTCTAGCGTCTTTGAGGTAAGCGGTGGTTGAACAAACCAGCGGTTTAAGAAAATGGTCAATGTATTGGCCCAGGTGTGCAGTGACCGAATCAATTCCATTAACAATAGGTCTGCCAGGTGGAGCCTGGGCATTTTTATGCACCTTGGGTAGGAAATATATGATCGGTCTCCTGCACGTACTGGGATCCAAATACAGAGCCTCTTTTTTGGTAAGAACACCACACATTTTACCTTGCTCTACAAGAGCTTGAAGTTCGTTTTTATAGACAAATACAGGGTCCTTAGTCATAAGTTGATATGTAGAGTGATCTGACAATAGTCTATTCATTTCATTGTCATAAAAAAAAAAACTTTACTCATGACAACCAATCCACCCCTCTTATCAGCCGGTCTTACGACATTTTTATTTTTCTCTAATGTGGCAATGCCCATTTTGAGATAGTGAGGATCTCTCACTTTCTTGATCTTCATACGGTCCAAGTCAGTGATGACCATGTTTTTGAAGACTTCAATATGCTTATGATCATGTTTAGGAGGGTTGAATGTGGATTTATTGGCAAGCTGTGAGTGAAATTCTAAAGGTACTGAAGGAACTAAGGTGGCAGTGGAAGCTCCTGATTTGGAAAGGAAATGACGTTTAATATTGAGCGTTCTAACAAACTTTTGCAGGCTTATATAGGTTTGGAATTTGTTAAAATTCCGAACTGGAGCGAACTTAAGTCCTTTGTCAAGCACCCCAAGTTCCTCCTCTGACAAAACCGAGCCACTGATGTTAAATTCTCCTGCTCCCATTACCGCCTTTGTCTTTTTAACTCTTCTTCCGGCTCTTCTTCCTCTCTTAATAGTCTTTTCCCCCCTTGTTTGGTTCCTGGGGGGGTGTGGCCCCAAGGCTCCTCCCAATGTGGTTGGCGTTGGCCTAAAAAAACTTTCACTTAGAGGGTTAGTTTCATGAGATAGCGGAGCAAAGCGATTGTGGACAGGGATCTGATCATGGTCAAAATATGGATCATTATTCCTTGAATGGTCTGTTTGTCTACCATAGGAGTTCTGATAATAATTGTCCCTATTGGGGGGACCGTTAGAAGCATGGTCCCTATTGGAACCATGGTCCCGCCAATTATTGTGTTCATAAGGGGGTGGATGATGGTAAGGAGTACCTTTACCCCGTACCCCTTTATTGGGATGACCCCTGCCATTGGGGCGTCCCCCACCTCGAGCTGGTGGACCCCTGGCAGGTGGGATTCTAGGAATGACGGGGGTAGAAGGGGTAGGGTTGTGTGGAGTGTGAGGACGCGGCACATTATTGGGCCCCACATTAGGGTTAGAGACCTTAGATTGCCATTTAAAGATCAAAGGCAAAATCACTGGAATCCCTGATGTACTTAGTTTTCTTTTTCTCCGGTGATTCCTTATCCCACTTAAACATCTTATTTTTAAGTTCACCTGATAGTTTGGAAAAATCTGAAGATTCTTGAAACGGCTCAAATTTGAGTTTAAGTTCTCCTATTTGCTTATCAAGGATCTTCATTTTCCTATGTTTCCTGATGAGAAGAAGGTCAATTAGGTCTTGACCCTTTTGGCAAAAGAAATTTTGCCACTCTCGCATAGATTCCTCATCCAGAAGACCGTCATTAGGTGGGATATCCCACCTTAGACGTCTGGGAATAAATTTATTTTTGGTATATTGCTCAAATGAAGCAATATCCCACCATGCCTTAATTTTCTTTTCAAAGGCAAAGCCCAATTTTTTGAAACATACAGATAAATCATCCGGGTAAGTAGGTGTGGGTGTATCTGAAAACACTTCACTTAGTTTAACATCTCTATGTTCCAAAAACTGAAAAACATCCATATGTGCTGCTAAAAGAAATGTGATAAATAACAGAAAGAATATAAAAAGCAATCAGTGCACATATGACTAATAGAACTGCTGCAGCTGAACACCAATAGGTATATCACACAATGACCCAAACAGAATATATAAAAAATAACAGTGCAGCGCAATAAATGTCCATAAATGGTCAACAATGATGAAAAATAAATACTGGAGAAAATCTGGTAGTAAACTTCTTCATACAGTGTGTAGCTTGTGTATCCAATATAAGGAAAACCTGCTTACTGGAACAGATGGACCTTTTGAATGAACAAGAGGTCAAAAACGCTAGTTTTCCACTATGAGGGGAAGATGATCTCCGATGTAGAATAGGATCCAGCACAGTGGTAGGCACATCAAATGGAGATGATATGTGAAGAAAAGGAGGGTTGGAGACGTTCTAAGTGTAGACTGATTTTTTAATCCAAAATAATGGCATAAAAACACAGATAAAAAAAAGAGCACAAGAGCCAATGGGCACTATTGTACTAAGGTAAAGTCAAATAACAATCCAAAATGTGTGGCAGCTACTAATGTTGACAAAAGACATGCCAAACACTCGTAGCAAATATTCAGCGGTGCAGCAGCTGGTATACTTGGTCACAACTGATGGATACAAAGTGACACGCTAAGTGCTGGCAGCAAGATGTGCGTGTTGGAGCGGATAGCCCCACAACAGCAAGTCCTTAGCACTGAAAGCTCCACAAAACCAAATAAAAGATGTAGCAAAAAAACCGAGCAATATGGATCAATGCAAGCGGCGATGTGAAAGCCGCAAACACAGCCTGGGACAGACACTGGTGACGTCACCGAGGTAAGCTCCTCCCCGTACGCACGTTACGTCCAATGGGACTTCGTCAGCGGTGGGTGGAGCTTACAATGTCACCCTCCGTCCTAATATGCCAACAGTGTTGCCATGGAGTGTTATAGGGGCGGGACGGCCGGCAAAAAGACCCGGAAATGAAACCCTACACACAATTGCAGTAAGACACCGTTAATGGCTGGGCAAAGGCTGATAGATAAATAAACAGGAAAATCCCTGTATATATTACATAGAAAATTATTATTTTAAAAGTAACAAACACCCACGGCTGTCCCATGCATGAAATATAATAAAAGAATATATAGTAAACGAACTTCAAGCTCTTGTGGAGCGAGGTAAAATGTGTGGTGTTCTTACCAAAAAAGAGGCTCTGTATTTGGATCCCAGTGCGTGCAGGAGACCGATCATACATTTCTTACCCAAGGTGCATAAAAATGCCCAGGCTCCACCTGGCAGACCTATTGTTAATGGAATTGATTCGGTCACTACACGCCTGGGCCAATACTTAGACCATTTTCTTAAACCGTTGGTTTGTTCAACCACCGCTTACCTCAAAGACACTAGACATGCTATACAGGTGGTTAAGTCCCGCTAGTGCCAACAGTTTGTTGGTAACAGCGGACGTGGGCTCATTGTATACCATCGATGGCCATCAGGATGCCATTAGGGCAATCAAATGGGCCTTGGATGCTTCCGACCTTCCTCCCCTATTGATAAATTTTCTTGTGGATGCACTTTTTTTGTTTAGCCAGAAATTATTTCTGGTATGATCACAGATTTTTTCTTCAAACCCTTGGAGTTGCCATGGGAGCACGTTTGCGCCTAGTGTGGCAAACTTGTTCATGTCACTATGGGAAGAAGAAACTATCTTTAATGAAAGACCAGTTCAATTAAAGTGCTATTATCGCTACATAGACTATTTGATCATTATTTGGGAGGGAAATATGACTAGTCTACAATTATTCATGTCCAAGCTGAATGGTAACACCAAAAATATCAGACTTACCAGGAATGCTGATACTTCAAGTATAACATTTTTAGATCTGGTAATTTTCAGAGAAGGACATGTTTTCAAAACCAAAAATCATTTCAAGCAGACCGATAGGAATGGGTATACACCCCTTGATAGTTGCCACCATAAAACATGGCTATGTAACATACCTAGAGGCCAATTTATTCGGCTGAGGCGCAACTGCACGTCTGAGGCAGACTATCTTGCACAATCAGATGTCCTTGCTAAAGGATTTATACAAAAAGGGTATAAAGGGGATGATATCTCTAGTGAAATTCAAAAGGTCGGCAAGATTGACAGAACATCTTTGGTGGTGGGTTCCTGACCCAAGATGCTACCCAATTCAGCCAACATGGAACTTAGAATTATTTTGGATTACAATATTTAACATAAAAAAATCATCATGAAGCACTGGGACATTTTGAAAAAGGATCGAATAATGGGAGCTATTATTCCATCTCGTCCCAGATTCATCTATAGAAGGGCACCCACACTTAGGGACGTATTAGCCCCGAGTGTGGTTGACCCTCCAGTAGTAAAGGAGAGTCACATCTTTCCTCTTATGACCGGGTTTTACGCATGTGGCAGGTGTCCAGCATGCAAAAAATGCAAACGGAGAAAAGATTTTTCCGCTCCCACCACAGGCAAAACCTATGCAATCAAAAGCCTTATTACGTGCAAAACCGTAGGGGTAGTATATGCCCTTGAATGTGACTGGATTGCATTACATTGGCAGAACCTCCAGACCCCTTCATGTCCGTATTGGAGAACAAGTGAATAACATTATCAATGGTGTTAGAACTCCAAACATTTTCGTCTTTTCCACAACCGAGACCCCAAGTTTTGGGGCATAGAGAGAGTTATAATTGCCACCTCTCCAGTGGGGTCTATCAGACAACTTAGCCAACGAGTCTTTTTGGATACATGAGACCCAGGTACTCGTGCCAGGAGGCCTCAATGTTGACTTTGATCTCAACTGCTTTATCTCTGACAAATAAGCTAGTTCTGTATCAGTATTTTATTCATATTTATGATTTTTTGTATATTATGGAATGGAGGAGGTCCCCCTTTTATTTCCATAATTATTTCATATATTTTTTTATAGAATTGTTTTATTAGATATATACTTTTATGTATTATCACCAATGTTTGCTTAGAATCTCTTAATTACTATATATTATTTTATTATATTTCATGCATGGGACAGCCGTGGGGGTTTGTTACTTTTAAAATAATAATTTTCTATGCAATATATACAGGGATTTTCCTGTTTGTTATCTATCAGCCTTTGCTCTGCCATTAACAGTGTCTTACTGCAATTGTGTGTAGCGTTTCATTTCCGGGTCTGTTTGCCGGCCGTCCCACCCCTATAACACACTCTCCATGGCAATGCTGTTAGCATATTAGGACGGAGGGTGACATTGTAAGCTCCACCCACCGCTGACAAAGTCCCATTGAACGCAACGTGCGTACGGGGGAGGAGCTTACCTCGGTGACATCACCCGCGTCTGTCCCAGGCTGTGTTTGCGGCTTTCACATCGCCGCTTGCATTGATCCATATTGCTCGTTTTTTTTGCTACATCTTTTATTTGGTTTTGTGGAGCTTTCAGTGCTAAGGACTTGCTGTTGTGGGGCTATCCGCTCCAACACACACATCTTGCTGCCAGCACTTAGCGTGTCACTTTGTAGCCATCAGTTGTGACCAAGTATACCAGCTGCTGCACCACTGAATATTTGCTACGAGTGTTTGGCATGTCTTTTGTCAACATTAGTAGCTGCCACACATTTTGGATTGTCATTTGACTTTACCTTAGTACAATAGTGCCCATTGGCTCTTGTTGTGCTCTTTATCTGATTTTTTTAATCCAAAATAATGACATAAAAACACAGTCTACACTTAGAACGTCTCCAACCCTCCTTTTCTTCACATATCATCTCCATTTGATGTTGTGCCTACCACTGTGCTGGATCCTATTCTACATCGGAGATCATCTTCCCCTCATGGTGGAAAACAAGCGTTTTTGACCTCTTGTTCTTGTTCATTCAAAAAGTCCATCTGTTCCGGTAAGCAGGTTTTCCTTATATTGGATACACAAGCTACACACTGTATGAAGAAGTTTACTACCAGATTTTCTCCAGTATTTTTTTTCATCATTGTTGACCATTTATGGACATTTATTGCGCTGCACTGTTATTTTTTATATATTCTGTTTGGGTCATTGTGTGATATACCTATTGGTGTTCAGCTGCAGCAGTTCTTAGTCATATGTGCGCTGATTGCTTTTTATATTATTTATGTTGCTGCAGACAGCCAGGGAGAGAGGAGTCTGCTGGGCGCCATGTTGGTTTTGGCAAAAGGGGGAAAAAAAAAAAAAAAAAAAGGGAGAGCTCCCGGTGGGGAGGTCACAGCCAGTCTGAGTGCACGGTAACAGTGTCCATGCTGTGGTAGGAGAAGTGTTCGGGGGATGGGGATTCGAGATGTCAGAGGCAGGCTGGTGGGCATGGATAGCTCTACTTAAAGGGGAACTCCAGGGAAATGTAAACAACCATCCAGTGCTATGTTTAATCCAACTGGTGCCGTTTTTGTTTAGGTTATCTGAAAGATGCGTTTCAAATGTTTTGACAGGAGCACAGTTTCAGTGCTTGCCATAGGTGCCATTTTCACTAGATATGCCTCTGGCTAGGGTTGCCCATAGTTGGTGGCGTCGTGTGGTGTTTTCTGCTTAGCGTCCTTTACCTGTAGGTGGCACTAAAAAAGTTATTGCCAAAGAATGGAAGAGCTGTGTCAGTCCGAGTATAAGAGAAGCCTTGCTTCTGATCCATCAAGACAAAAAAAACAAATGGACAAAAGAGCTCATGACATGAAATATAAATTGTTAGCCACACTCAAAGATCGTCAAAGTGTATGACTACTGTAGTTTATCAGTTATGCATAGAGCAGGAAAGGTTACACACACCTGTCCAAATATTTTTTGCCATTATTTTTCTGTTGTGGAGATTTGCTCTCACTGGAAAAGGTGCCCCCCTTGAAAGACTAACCCTAACCCTCACCCTCTTGTTTGGCCAACAATTCAAAAATTTTGGATCTGGTCTCATTCTCCATTTTTCCACAAGGACAAGGTGGGAATCTTCTCAGTGGGAAGCACAGATTGCAATAAAAGCTTTATAGAAATCCAATCCCTTTCCAACCTACCCAAAAAAAAGTGCCTATACATACACTTTAGTGTGCAGTATGCACCAGTATGTGTCTTCATCTTTATTCTCTGGACATGCAAGTGCAGTGGGAATGAGCCAGGCTAGCACCTGGAAGAGATCAGATGCAAAAATCCACATTAGTGGCTACCACTTGTGGTAATGTGGTGTCAGCATGGTACCAGGGCATAATATGAACGAAATTACCATACACCCCCCCCCCCCTCTCTTCCTCTCGAGTAATGTGTTTGAGCAGAAAGGAAATCATGTGGTTCACAATAAACCTCAATATCCAGACTGATCCTGTGTTATCTAAAAGTGGTTTGAATAGACGTGACCACAACTTTTCAGCAAAATATTGGGTAAATAGACAAGATGTGTTTAAATTGTGTACACTGAATGAAAAAAAAAAATCAAGTTCTAGCACAGATTTTTAAGATCTTTTTATTAAAAGAAGAGTTCTTTCCACAGTAGTTAAAGCTTTGGCACATACAGTATAAAAAAAAAAAAAAAATCACCAACCATAATTACATCAGATTCAACAACCATCACTTTCTAGATTTCAGAATTTACTTTTCCCATGTTAAAAGTAGACGGAATCTTCTGAAGATGCAGCAGACATTGATAAATAACACTGAAGGAAGGTCAGGTATTAGTAAGGATTGTGCGGAAAAAAAAAAGAATTAAAAAATTGTGCATACGGTAAAGACACTTGTGCCAGAAGCAGCAAATTCAGTGCTGCATTGGTAATATAATATAGCGCAATTGGTCCCTTTGGCATTTGGCCTCTATTTACCCCAGTGCTGCCAAAGCCCTCCACAGTTCATTAACCAGTGTGGAGATAAACTGCAGAGCTCCCAAGGCACATTCAGGAACACTTTCACAACAACTTTACTCTTAAAAGGCTGCAATTTGCCAGATAAAAACAAAATAAAACTTCCCTTTCGTTTCCCAGATCACTTGAAGCAAAAAAAATAAAAAATTACAATCTTTGAATACTGAATGGCATGAAGTACTTCAGGTGAATTTTGAAGCTTTATCAGTTATCTGCCAGTCAGAGGGGGCATCCACCCTCCTCCCACTTTAATTTAAGTTAACTTCACATGCTCTGCTCCCTTGACAAAATTAGTTCTTGGTCTGTTCAGTATGATGTGAATCTGCTTGAAGGCCCAAAGGAAGGAAGCACTCAATGGGACATTTCACATTCTGCAAAGGAAAAAACAGAAGAAAAAAAAAATAAATAAGTCACAACCTATTTATTTTGAACAATGACATTTGTATAGGCTTATATAAAAAAAGCTAGACTTCAAATAAATAGGTCTTATTTATCATTTTTGTTCGGCCCCATAGTTAGGTCCACATTCAAACTTTTTTTTCCCAATCTAGTTTAGAATTTAATTCAAATATGTGGGTTTCCTGGGTACTCCAGTTTCCTCCCACACTCCAAAGACACGCTGGTATGTTAATTGGCACCTGTGTATGTATGAATGCAAGTTAGGGACCTTAGACTTTACACATTTTTTAAACAAATATGTGAAGCACTGCATAAGGCCCGGTTCACACCTTTGCAGTTTGCATATTCCAGGTGCATTTTGCGTTTTTCAATACATGTATTTGATCCATTGAAGTCTATGGAACCAAAAACCAGAAAAAAAGTCCCAGGCCCTTTCCATAAAATGAACAGATGTGAACTTGACCCATAGTAAACCATGTTAAATGGACTGCAGAGAGTTTCTGCAAAACGGAAAACGCACTAAAAAATGCATAGGTGTGAACCAGGCCTAAAAATTGATGGCTATACAAGTACCTGTGATAAATAAATGGGGGACATATCAACAATCCCTATGCAATACATATTATATCAATCAATAACTAGTATCGGTGGAATCTTTCCATGTAAGAAAGTTACAAAAAGGTCAGGGTCACAAGAATGTTCTGCTTGTTCTTAATTCCTGCAAGTGTCAAAATCTGGTCAAAGAAGACCTTCACCTAAAACATGTGCAGCTTTGAGCCTTCGCAATCTGCTGGTCATCATATCAAGTCCCTACAGAGCACATTTTTATCCTAACCAAGAACAGTTAGCCAGAGCATGCTGCAGTGTGAACCCAGCCTAACAGGAGTCTGATGCGTCTCCATTCAGTTTCAGGTCCAATTTCAGCCCAAATTTTGGGCTGAATTCGGACATGAAACTGACCAAGAGACGCACAGGAACCCTGTGCAATTCGCACTGGAGATGCTGTGGAGATCTGTGAACCTGCTCCATTGAGAGCCGGTCACAATCTCCCGCTATGCGAATTGGATGCGGGGGAAACTCGCAACAGTGTGAGCCTAGCCTTAAAACGGAATTCTAGAAGTCCAGCCTTTGACAAAACAGATTGGTCTATTAACCAATATTCTGCATAGGTCCGTTTCAGACTTATGTTTACTGTTCAGTCCTTGGATAACTCCTGCATACATATGGTGCTCATCTTCATTGCCCTGTTACCTCTGCCTTTGTACATCATTGCTTCATTTACTCGCCTGGAAGCTGTATGCTCCTGACCTGGCCATCAATTTACTGACTATGTCAATGTCTATCGCTCTAGGATTTGTCCTGCCTATTATTGGCTGTTATCCTTAGAAATGGGGATAACCCATTGTCTGTTTGGACCCTCTGTTGCCGACTACACTTGAGTTTCCAACTGACTTCCTTGCATTACTATACCCTCTTCATAATATCAACCTTGCCCTTTTTATCAGACTGATCCTAGAGAGACAAGTGAAGAAAAAATACAGTTTTAGTCGCTCACATCATTCACCCTGCATCTAGTACAGCAATGGCAACATGACAGAAGTCTAGAACACTTACATAGTTTGTGTGATATCGCTGTGTGAACTGGGAGACTGTGTGTCCGGTGGCATCTGGAGTAACAGCAGATCCTGGCCTTCGGCAGTTATCACATCGCCAACCCTGTCAAAACAAAGAGGCTTAACATCTGGCAGCAATTTTTATAACTAGATTCTTGTTCATACAACATTCTGGTGAATGCTCAAAGCTGTGAAGACTACAATGAAACACGGGTCTACCATTCTAAATATGCCCTTTATGTACATGCAGCTATGCTCCCCTTGGTGAGTCAATGTTAACCCACAGCGGTTCTAGCATTATCAATACCTTTCTCAAATTGCTTAAAAAGAGAAGTGTGTGGTTCACCCTCCCAAAGAAAAAACAAAAACAAACACTACTCTCCTATGTTGATGCAACATCGATCCAATGCTGCATCTGTCTCCTGCCGGCTCTGTGTTGAGGACCGAGCAAACACTGGTGATCGCTCAGTTCTCCCCTCCTTTGAGTGGAGAGCAGTGACTCAGTCACTGGCTCTTTGCTCCGCCTCTCCAGTAGTCCCTGGAGCACTGGGCTTTGAAGGGGACAGGAGCAGCTGGCTCAGTCTCCCAGCGGCTTGCTGAGACTGAGCTAGCTGCCAGTCCAAGCATCTGACTGGATCACAACTGTAAACCTGGGCTCGATCCAGCGACTAAACCAACTGAGGGATGTGGTCATAATGGGTCACAATAGTGCAGAACTGCATTCCTTTGATCCACAGGAGAAGTAGGGCCAAAAAAGCTTTGGCCAAACTTCTTTAAAATGGAGATGCACAGCCTCAAGCCAGCAGAAGAAAAGAAAAAAAAAAAAAAAAAAAAAGTATATGCATAAATTTTCCCCTACTTCCATTTGTACAAAAATTATAGTTTTGAGACACTATTTGAAAACATTGATGCACTTCAAGATTAGGCTGCACACCATGATTTTGATCCAAAATCCTTTTTGGGACATACTAGAGCAGGGATATGCAATTAGCGGCCCTCCAGCTGTTGCAGAACTTAAAGTCCATGAGGCATAGCAAGACTGACAGCCACAAGCATGACACCCAGAGGCATGATGGGACTTGTAGTTTTGCAACAGCTGGAGGTCCTCTAATTGCATATCCCTGTCCTAGAGTGACACCACAAGACCAGAGTGCCTGTAGATGCGTTTCACCCAATCGGGAAATGATTTAGCACATAAGTGTGAAATGTGTCAGCTGGGCACTCGATCTTGTGGTGTCACTCTGGGATGTCCCAATAAAGGATTTAGGATCACAATCGTGGTGTACAGCCTCTTCATACATCGATTGCAGAGGCGAGCACCCACTAGTTCCATCAGGCTTCCTCATCTCATCTGGAGCGAGAATAGAAGGTAGGAGACTGCTCTGTGCAATACCCATTCCACAGAAGCAGGCAAGTAGAACATGTTTCTTGCAATTTAAAAAATGCCTTTAGAAACCCTTTAGTATCGTGTATTTTGCAGATTTTGCAAAGTGGAAGAAAAAATTATGTTGAACAGGTTATTTTACGGTTAGATTTACAAACTCCCATTAAGGGTCTAACAAGCCTACTCTGTATAGACTTTTTCCTGCCAACTTGTCATAAACATGGCCTGTGTGCGTGCTTTGTTAGCTCACCTGCTGTCCTCCATAGCAGGTGCATGAACAGATGGCTCCCAGGTACTCTTTCTGCCATTGCTCCCCAACATTGTAGAGTTTGCCTTCATCATAGCATGTAGCCTCATCTGGAAAAGAATATATACACTGAATAGAATATACCTAACAAAAGGAAGGGTCTACTTTTCCCCTAATTGTAGATTTGCACAACAGACCTAGAAGCTGCACTCTACTTACGTGGTTCACACTTGAATTCTCCCTTTCCATTCCCAAGACAAGTGCAACTTAGCATCTGCCCATTCTCTCCCCGACGATCCCACTTCTCACCAATTCTATGGTTAACTCCATTGTCATGGCACCATTCTGCAAGAATCAATAAATTGGATCACACCACAAAATTGTAGAGACATGGTTAATTTTTACGTTTTTCATCATCACCTTTAAATGTTGTGAATGTAAAAGCAATAGATTTTAAAAGGCATTTGTATAGGTTTAACTGCAGCATACTTTAGATCAGTGGTCTCCAAGCTGCCCCTTTGCATACCCCTCTGTCCCTTGGGGCACCATTCCTCCCACTGACACCAACAATGGGGCAATAATTTCTGCACCGATACCAACAGTGAGATACTATTCTACCCACTGACACCAACGATGGGGCGCAAATATTTCCCCTAATACCAAAGATGGGACATTGTTTACGCCCACTTATGCCAGGGTATTTTATACTCCCACTGGCCACAGTCTGGCCCCCTAAAGTCTGAAGCAAGGTAAACTGGCACTTTGTTTAGAAAGTTTGGAGCCCAAAAAGAGAAATGTCCATTCTACAGAAGTGATTAATAGAAAATTATGTAGGTATTCAATCATTTTAGCATTAGATGCCAGCAAGGATAGTTCGTACTTACTTGATGAGTCACATCGAAAGTGCCCACTACCATATCCTAAACATTTGCACCAAAGTTTAAATCCAGATTCTGAAATGCGCTCCCACTCCTGTCCAACTGTGTAATGTGCTCCAGTGAAAGTGTCATAACAGGTGTCCTCTACTGATGGTAGACCCCCATCAGGAACAACTATCAAAAAGATATTTAGGTTATTAGGACAAAATGCTACATCACATATTCATACATTGGTATACATTAGTTTTGTAAATGTACCTATAATTAGGCCAGTTGTACTAAACTGCCCCTGGAATGGTATAAAAAGTAGGGATACACTGAAATTGGCGGCGGGTGAAAATGGTGTTTTCGGCCTGGTGCCGAAAGAAAAACAAAAAATAAAAAATTGAGCATGCAGTAGCAGTGCCCACGCCTCCAGGTGCTGCCCATTGTGGGGTGTCATCTTGGTAGCTCAAGGTCCTGTCCTCCACTCCCTCCTCCCATCCTTGCAGAGCAGCAATCTCCCCGTGTCAGGGAGCTGAATTGCCACCCCTCGCCAGTGCCTGTGGGATGCAGCCTCTTGCCAGTGCCCGGATGAGAGCGCCGATGTCCCGCTGTGTCATGGAGCTGGATTTGAATTGCCTGGGCCGCAGTAACAATGTCCCACCTCCTGTGATAAGATGGCACACTGATCCAATGCCGAAACATTGAATCAGTGTGACATTGTTTCTGCGGCCCGGGCAATTCAAATCCAGTTCTGACAGAGGGACATTGCCGCTCTTATCCGGGCACTGGCGAGAGGCTGCATCCCACAGGCATTACTATGTCAAAAGTAAAATTACAACATAGCTTAAATATTAAAAAAAAAGCCTTAGATGTACTCAAATACAGATCACACACACACACACACACACAGTAATCAGATGAAATGCAAAAACCAAAGCATTCAACAAAATTACTTCCCTCACCTTCCCAAGCGGTTTTAACCAGGCTCTCTGGCACCTTTTGTTCACATGCAACAATCATGTTTGGGGGGGTTCAAAGTAATTTTCTAGCAAAAAAATATTTTAAAGCAGGGGCCCTAGAGAATTGTTGGGTTTTGCATTTTTTTTAAATATTATAATAGAGAGATATAGATAAAAATAAATCGCAGTGCAAATACTGTATTATATATATAAATGCAATTTTTTGGGATAAAAAACCCCCACACGTTTTGAGTTTTAATGCAAAAAAATATACAACCCATTTTTTTGTAAAAAAAAAAAAAAAAGTTACGCCAAGTAAATGGATACCAAACATGGTATGCTTTAAAGTTGCGCGTGCCTGTGCAATGGCAAGAAAGGCTATACATTTTACTATCCATATGCAGGAGGTCTGTATAAAGTTACTGCCCATGATCTGATGATCGCAGCGATACCTCACACGTGTGCGAGAAAAAAAACCTGTGCGCGCGAGACCATTTAATTTTTACATGGTTGCTTTACTTTTTTTTTTTTAATCACTTTAATTGCTGTCACAAGGAATAAACATCTTTGTGACAGCAATAGCCAGTTGACAAGTACTCAGAGATCTTGGATCCAAGTCCCCTCCCGCTGCTGGTATTGGCAATTGAGCAGCTAGTTAGCCATGCCGATTGCCATTACAAGAGAGCCGTCCGCCGATTAAGAAAATGGTACCGGGGGTGATGTCTGGAGCTGTAGACATCATCCTGGTACAACCACTTGATGACCGGTGACGTACCAGGTACACGACAAGTGGTTAAGTCTGTTAGAGCATACAGATAAGCATAAAGTAAGTCAGCAAATAAAATAAATTTTTAGAAATGGGATTTTTATTCATCTTTGGGGGGGGGGGGTCCCTTTACGCTTTGCTCACTTTAAAAAACAGACTATTCTCTTACCAGCATTGCTGACTGTCACCAGCTCCTCCAGAATCTTGTGTCTATTAACACCTTTCAGGGCCTCCACAATGATATTATATGTGGCTCCACGGGTGAGGCCATTAAGAGTAGCACTAGTTGAGGTGCCAGGTACCTTGAACTGTCAAAAAAATTATGCAATAAAATTACATTCTTGAATGCATATCGAAAACAGAAAATCTGAAATTATATTGCCAAATTAAACAGAAAACCCCAAAAGAAAATTATAATCATTTGTCCTCCTGAAAATGCTGGTATCAATACTTCAGAGTCATGAGCCCAAAATAAGATCAACAAATAATTGCAAAGTCAGAATTCGTCATCTTTATTCTTGTTCTGAATCAGTGGCTCAGAAAGCATAAATGGCAAACTATTAAACAGGCAACAATTTCACAGGACACTGGCAGCTTCCATGTTTTTCTCATGAAGGCTTTCTTCAGTGGGATGACTGGAGAGGGGAAGTTAAAAGGAACCCTATCAACTTAAGCCACACACACACACACACACACACACACACACACACACACGTTTTTAAGGTCATTGAAAAAAAACTGCGTTTTTCTACACACCAGTGTTAATTTAGTCGACTAAAACAATTGAGTTGACTAAAATGGCATTTTAGTCAAGACTAAAATGGGACTAAAAACAAAAAATGCCATTTTAGTCCCAAGACTAAAACTAAAAATTGAAATTTGACTTCAAAATGAACACTGGTCTATAGTGCATGTTCATACCTCAATAAGATAAATAATGAGACATTAGATTTTTCATTCCAGCAGTATATAAATGAGTTTGGAAATTGTAGAGAAATGTTAACCAATGCTTTACAATTTAATTACACTCATTAGATTTTAGACAACTAAAATGTTTTAGTCGACTAAAATGCACTGGAGATTTAGTCGACTAAAACAATTGCAGAAGACTAAAAATGGGACTAAAACGCCATTTTAGTCCCAAGACAAACTAAATCGAAATTTGCTGCCAAAATTAACACTGCTACACACCATTGTGGAAAAAAATTATCGAGCAAAGCGCGTGACGTACAACACGTACGACAACATGTACGACGGCACTATAGAAGGGGAAGTTCCATTCGGATGGCGCCACCCTTTGGGCTGCTTTTGCTGATCTCGGGTTAGTAAAGTTTGGTGAGAGACGATTCGCGCTTTTCTGCCTCGTGCTTTTCAGTCCGTCACTGCGTGAAGCATGTGCCATCTCCATTACGAACGCTCCCGTCTCATACTTGATTCTGAGCATGCGCATTTTTTTTCCCCACGTCATTAAAGCCTACACACGGCCGTTTTTCATGACGAGAAAAACGGCGAGAAAAATTAGAGAATGTTCCAATTTTTCACGTCGTGAAAAATGCTCTGAAGCCCACACGATCATTTTTAATGACCATTTTAAAAAATTGCATTTTTCTCGTCATTAAAAAATGGTCGTGTGTACGCGGCATTAGATTTTCGGACGACCGAACGTCCGATTTTTGAGGCATGCTAGTCTGTCAAAAGTGGTGGTTACCAACAATACGAAAAAAAAAATTTGACAGAACACAACGTCAGAAAGGAGGTAATGTGTTGAATAGTTTGTATTTATTCTTTCGTTTGAGCATGCTTAGCCTTGCTCTTACGATTTCTCGTACAAAAAGCAGACCAACGAAAAAAAGCCATCGAGTTCACATCCAACAAAAATTTTATAGGCCGCACATGCAGCTTGTGTGACGAAAAAGCGAAAATCAGCTGTCTAAAGCACCGTACCAACGATCCGAAAATAGGCAGACAGCTCGTTCTACAAAATTTTCCATTCTGAATTTCGTATCACGGGCCTTAACTTTTTGAATCCTCTATTTATTTTTAAAGTAGTGACTACTTGCAGATGAAGACAACACAACTCTTGTCTACCAAGTGTGTTCTGTATAAAATAGTTCTTTACATTTCACATTTGCCCAATGTCACTCCACAATAGCTGATGAAACTTTTTTTTTTTATGAACCAGCAGGGTTCGGAATGATTAACCTATTACTTTGCATAATATGATTGACTAGCAAAACTGTGCCTGTTGCAAAAAATGACAAGGTTGCGGATAATACAAAAATTTTTAAAGTAGCATCTCCGTGTGCAGTACAGAGGGTATGATGGCAAGCAATATGGGTGGAACAGGAGTGTGGAAAGTATGATAAAAAATAAAATCTTGGGGAAAGGCGGCTATGATAATGTGTACAGTGTCTAAGTTCTTGGGGAAAAGAAATGGAAAGTGCAAGAGGAGAGGTTACCTGGTTTTACAAAACGTTAAAGAAAAATTAGAAGCCTATTAGACCCCTTACACCAGTGGTCATCAACCCTGTCCTCAGGGCCCACTAACAGGCCAGATTTTATGTATTGCCTTAGGGAGATGCAGACTAGAATACTGCAATCACTGAGCAGCAAATGATATCACCTGTGATTTATTTCAGTTATCTTGCAAACCTGGCCTGTTAGTGGGCCCCGAGGACAGGGTTGATGACCACTGCCTTACACCACCTGCAAGCCAAGACTGTGCCACAGCCTTGGGTTTGCAATCACTCTCGAGTCTAAGCCTTTGGAAACTCAGACTGGGGGGCGGCGAGAGATAAGTAGACAATACTAAAAGAGAGGAAGTGCTACACAAGGTATGAAAGCAGACAGATGGGTGGTGCATGAGCCAAGTGCAACACTGAATAGGAAGCTTCTAGTACAGCTGACGAGAAGCAGGGGGGAGTTCACTTCTTCAAATCAGAGCCAGTAGGGAGAGTGAACACCAAGGTCAAGAGCAGACAGAAGGAGGGTGTAAAGCCGAGTGGTTGCCAGAACCCTCCTTTTAGTACAAGATACAGGAAGTATAGCCTTGTCTACTGGAAAGGTCATCACTGCTGGTGTGGATAACTAGATGTGAATTATGCATGGGGGGGGTATAAATTATATATATATATATATATATATATATATACACACACACACATACACATACACACACACACACACACACACACGAAAGACCAATGGGTGGGTTGGGTGTGGAATCTCGTACTGGAGGAAAAGTCACCCTATGTGAGGTGGCACTTAGTCATAACTATAGAGCAAAGCACCAGTGACAAAAATTATTCCCTAGCTAATCAAGCCAGTTACATGGAATAAAGATAGCAAACTTACCTCAAGAGGGGCTTCCTCATGACCCACGGGATGGCATGAGATGATGTATTCAGTGGTCTCCAAAAGGGGTCTCCATGAAATGGTAGTCTGAGATGCCACTTCCTGTATGCCAGTTTCATTGAGTTGTGGACCAAAGCCGTGCGGGTAAGGCCCTTCAAAATCTCCTTTAGGCTCATGGTAGGTGGGCTCATGAAGGCGTGCATCCACTGTAACAACATGACCAGGGGTGAATTGCCCAGGTCTCACAGGTAGAGCAGTGGTGGGCAAAACCGGGCTTCTAAAGTATTCTTCAACAAATTGTCCTTCATGGCCAGTGCTAGGTTGTCCGACGGAGCCTGGAAGTTTGATACCATTACCATTGTCAAAGGTTCTCTCAGTGATGAAAGGCGTTTTCTCTACATCCGAAGGGACATCAAGGATTTCAGGGCCAGGGATGGGGTGAGGGAATGTTACCAGTTGGGGAACCTCATCTGACCAAAGAAAGTATTAGGAGCAATAAAAGCAAAGCATTAGTTAAATGCAAGCAGAAGCAAATGGTCCTTGGCACCAGAGCATGGTTTGTGATCATGGTACGACAACAGTAGGTACTTTAAAAATCCAGCAATTTAAGGCCACATGCAAAGTTGATTTGATATTTCCATACATTTGGAAAGTTGCTGGAGAAAAACACTTTAGGTCCTACTTTATATTTTGAACAGACATTTACAGAAACATCTGCTCCAAAAAAAAAGAAGAAGAATAAGAAGACCCAACTTATAGGCCAGGGCACCAAATGGAATTCAAAGTTCTATGTTAAAACAGATTGCAAAAAAAAAAAAAAAAAAAAAAAAGACACTTCAACCCATTTCAGGATGTATTCAAAATAAGGTTTTTCCCTGCAGTTTGAGCAACAAAATAGGAATGCAATTTTACATGTGGCCATAAAAAAGGTGTAATGCATAGGTTTAAATTTAAAGTGCACATCGTTAAGGTGTCAATACACCAAAAAAGGCTGTTTTAGTTACAGGCCTCCTAAATTTCTTGGTGACTCCCAAGGCCATATCTGCCCATCAGTTCCTGGTTCTGCTCCTTCAGACTTTGGAGGTCACAAGCCCCATGATATGGAGCATTTTCAAATTCTGTGCAATATAAAAAATGCATGTTGACCCCACAAATGCCATGGCAGGTGTGCAAAATCGGGAAATCAAGTACAGAGTTGTCAAAAATGAACTCCCATTTGGGTGGGCTGACCCTTTAAGGGCTATTTTTTAGTTTTGGGTGATCAGGGGGCAATGTATCTGATCAGTACCGTTCCAACAACCCAGCTTTCATTAAAATTTCTATATAAAAATGTTCATTTGCCACTGCGGTGTGTCAGGGCATTGGAGGGTGCCCTTTGGCCAAGTCATGACTGGCACGCTCGGACATTAGACGTGAAGAAAAATAAAAAAATTCCCAGCTCAACTTACCAACTAGCCTGAAACAAACTGAATTGTCCTAACAGTTCATGGTAAAAACATTACTATAATTGTGCTTCTACTATGGAGTCTCTCAAAATGTAGAGTTAGGACTGCAGACAATATTTAAATAGAAAAAGTAGCACTCACATTGCCAACATCCGTAAATAATGTGATCGCGAAAAAAAAAAAAAAAAAAAAAAAAGGAGAAGGGTATGGGTCCTAAATCGGACTTTTAGCGGCACAGTAAATAGGAGATATATAAAAAAATAAAATAAAAATGTATATATATATATATATATATATATATATATATATATATACACACACACACACACACACACATACACATACATATATATACACACACACACACACACACACACACACACACACACACACACACACACATATATACATATGTACACACACACACACATAAATGATTAATAGAAAAAGAGAACCACATATACGACATAGGATACAAGGACGATGCAAGAGTTAAAAATCATACATAAATGATGAGAACCCGAATGCATCATCGTGTTTCGCCTTGAGGGCTTCAGGACGCATCCCCTGGGGATTACTTTAAGCCTGTCCAGTCTAATAGTCACTACTCGGGGGGATCTGTATCATCTATCTCTCCTGAGTTATGGACCCCAGCCCATTGATATTTTGAATCATCACTTGGACTCCCTATATTTGGGCTTGTCGGCTGAAAAGGGAGTCAAAGTGATAATTCAAAATATCAATGGGCTAGGGTCCATAACTCAGGGAAATATGATACAGATCCGAGTAGTGACTATTAGACTGGACAGGCTTAAAAGTAATCCCCAGGGGATGCATCCTGAAGAAGCCCTCAAGGCGAAACACGTTGATGCATTTGGGTTCATCATTTATATGTATTCATATGTATGATTTTTAACTCTTGAATTGTCCTTGTATCCCATGTCATATATGTGGTTCTCTTTTTCTATTTAACATTTATATATATTTTTACACCTCTTTTGTTTACTGTGCCGCTGAAAGCCCGATTAGGGCCCATACCCCTTTTTCTCCATCACAGACTGCAGATAATACTGGTGTGCCTTGTCATGGCCTCTGCAGCTTACGCATTTGCACATGCGTGCACACTAAATCACTATATTTTTAACGTGAACTGTTAGACAGGACAATTTGATTTGTTGCAGGCTGGTTGGCAAGTTGCGCTGGGAATTTTTGTGTTACATGCGCTGCCCTTCCATGTGTTCCTTGCTGTTAAGGCCAGTTATGGGTTGGGGCAATTTCTATTTGTAACATTAGCAGTGAGTAGTGATATGGGGAGGACTCCACAGGAAAGCAAAACTGCAGATATTCTTTTCACCCAAAGCTAAAAAAAAAAAAAAGTGGTGGAGAATGTACTTTGACCAGAACAGATATTTAGCTTATCTGTTCAAATGGGAAAAAGGCACCACTAAATAAAGGCTATACAGAAATAGATATATGTATTGTACCCACTGTTAAGACCTTTTTAAAATGCACAAATGCTTGAAGCCTAAATTGTTTTAACATATTGGTTTCATTCAATGATTGCAATGGTCATGGTTAGAAATGTAGTTTGCTTCACTGTAAAGGACATTCAACAATTGCGATTTCTTTTCCCTTTGAAACACATTAAAAATTGTATTAAACCTAAAAACATTTGTTAAAAATTTAATTGTACAGATATGGTGGGCTGCATTATTCATTCGACTTTTCCTTTATTTTCACCTGGTGATCTACCCAAAAAGGCTATTTTTCAATTCACTTTAGGGCCTCCTAGCTGCATACATCGGATTCATTGGTAAAAATTAGCATATTCTTGCAGCTAGAAAGGCAGGTAACATGCAAATAATGGTGGCTGATCAGCCTGTACAAAGTATCCAACTGCGCCCAGGCTCAGACACCTGTTCCTAACCCCCAGGTAGCCACTTGGTGTGCGCTGGCTGAGATTCTTCTCTATTTGTTCTGTGGATTACATGGACTTCTAGCCTGACCTGTACCCTCAGTGAAACACACAACAAATGGGGGACATATGCCGGAGCGGAGACCCTAAAGTCGGTTTAAGTTCTAAAAAAAAAAAAAAAAAAAAAAAAAAAAGGGGGAAGGGTTTGCTGTAACTGATTGTGAAGTGTAAGCTCGAGTTTAGCTTCAATTTGTTAAACCAAGTCCATCTAAAATCAGCTAGTCTAACAGTACCGTCTCCCCAGACCGACAATGCTAATCTGTCCAAAGGAGTCCGCTTTACTCTTCATCCAGAATGCAGACACCCTACGACAGGAAGTGTGTCACTGGCTGGATCACCAGGTGAACTATTGCAGCCACCATATCCAAGGACTGGTAACGGTGGTAAGCTGCAAAATTACATTTTTGTTTTGGGTTCAACTCAGCTTTAAAAACATCTATATGCAGAGCACACATTCATGACATTGAAAGGAAATGGTCTCAAAAGATTCTAGTAATAGCAACTTTTGCATGCTTGAGGCCATCTTGATATTTATACAAACAGTTTTACTGTAGGTCTCTCACATTGAAGCAAACACCTCAATTAGAATAATGCTCCTTTTAAAATTTCAAACAATTGAATTAACCAGAATTAAAATGACTGAACACGAGAGAGAGAGAGAGAGAGAGAGAGAGAGAGAGAGAGAGAGAGAGAGAGAGAGAGAGAGAGAGAGAGAGAGAGAGAGAGAGAGAGAGAGAGAGAGAGAGAGAGAGAGAGAGAGAGAGAGAGAGAGAGAGAGAGAGAGAGAGAGAGAGAGAAAGAGAGAGAGAGAAAGAGAGAGAGAGAGAGAGAGAGAGAGAGAGAGAGAATAAAAAAAGTATGTGCTTGGATTTTCAAAATCTGCCCAATTAGTCCCAATCCAGTTTTTATAAGCTGGGCACTTTAGTGTCTGTATCCAAAAGATGTTCAGTACAGGAAATTAAATCACTACATGGTAAGAAAGCAACTGCAGCATTGCAGACAAACAATGAAATGCAAAGGGATGCAAGTAAAAACAATGCAGTAAAGAATAAAACTGCTACGGTGCTAACACAACCTGCTTTTGACACATCCCTGCATCATCTACATATATATATAAAAAAAAGGAACCGTTGTTCGGATGACACTCTTTAACTTTAAAGACATACCTGTCTTCTTGCGACCAATCAAAGCCTCACTCTTCTGGTTATTTCTCACAGCAATTACATGAATAATGTATTCTACACCAGGCTCTAGGTCTGAAAAGGAGGAAAATGCAACTCATTGTTACATTACGTTGTATACATTCATCTAACTGCACTTTTGGTGCCCACTGCCCCTTACAAGTCCTACATGTCCCTGATCCAGCAAGATTTTACTGAGCATCTCTTCAGTGTCATACAGCCATTTGTCAGCATCGTCACTGGACCTGCGATACAACTTGATCCTGTATAGAGTTTTCTTAAAGTTTGTTGCCCTAAATATCCCCCCCACATGCGTGTTAACATGTGCATTTTTGTAAATCATGGTCTTTCATTTTGTACTTCCACCTGATGTACTTGGTTGATCCTGCCAGTCACCTCTTATTCCAACCTGACCACACAAATCACAAAATGTCATAATGTGCTAGTATGCATCACATACCAGCACATTATGTAAAGTTACCTTTTAAAAAAAAAATGCAAGTTAGACTTACCGGTAACTTGTTTTCCAATAGGCTTTCAGGACAGCACCCGAGAGATCATGGCTCCTCCTCCTACAGGAAACACCTCATCAATTAATTCTTTAATTGGAGGCCTCCACGTTGCTTCCATCAGTTGTTTGTAGAGAACCTCCAGCCCCAGCTGCAACACATAAGCGACAGTTATTACATAGTATTACAGCCACAGCATAAAAAAAGGGCGGGATCCTGCTGTCCTGAAAGCCTATTGGAAAACAAGTTACCGGTAAGTCTAACTTGCATTTTTCCAAAACGTCTTTCAGGACAGCACCCGAGAGGATAATCGAGACTTACCCCATTTAGGGTGGGACAACAGCCTGTAAGACTTTCCTTCCGAAAGCCTGGTCCCCAGCCGTCATGAGATCTAATCTATAATGACGGGCAAAGGTCGTCAGACTTGTCCATGTAGCTGCCTTACAGATTTGTTCGGGGGTGGCACCAGCTTTTTCTGCCCAACTCACCGCCGAAGCTCTAGTAGAATGAGCCCTGATACTTACTGGACTCTCCTGGCCTGTAAGGGAATAGGCGTCTGAGATAGCCATTCTCAACCATCTGGCAATTGAACTGAGGCAACCTTTGGTAAAAAGTTAGGATCCGTCTTCAGCACAATTCTGTCTGAAAAAATAGAAAAAAATGGTTCCCTGATAGATAAAGCTTGCAGCTCACTGATCCTTCGAGCTGTTGTAATAGCTACTAGAAAAATTGTTTTTAAAGTAATTAGCTTCAGGGAGGTTAAATTGAGAGGTTCGAAAGGTTCCCTGGTCAGGGCCTGTAGAACGACTGATAAGTTCCATGACGGACAGTTTTTGATCACTATCGGTCTAGCCCGAGTGAGGGCTTTAAAGAATCTGTTTACTAGGGGTTCTGATGAAATAGATTTCTCAAAATATACCCCCAGTGCGGCAACCTGAACTTTTAGGGTACTGATCGCTAGGCCCTTGTCTGCTCCTTCTTGCAGAAATTCCAAGATAGAAGAAATCTGCTTTAATGGTCTGCCGGATGTAGTGCACCAAGAGTTAAAGACTTTCCAGACTTTGTGATATATTGCTCTGGTAACATTCTTTCTGCTAGATAGGAGGGTAGCCACCAACCTATCCGAGAATCCTTTTCTCCTTAAGAGCTGCTCCTCAGAAGCCAGGCTGTGAGTTTTAGCTTTTCTACTTCTTGGTGAAACAGCGGACCTTGTAACAGAAGGTCTTGCCTCAAGGGAAGATGCCAGTATGGTTTGATCTGCATCTGTAGAAGAGCCGAAAACCAAGGCCTCTTGGGCCAGAAGGGAGTGATGAGGATTACTGTCGTATCCTCTTTCTGGATTTTTGTTATGACCTGCGGAATCAGCTGAAAAGGAGGGAAGGCGTAGCTGAGGTGAAAATTCCAACTGTGCGCCAGAGCATCTACCCCAAGAGATGACTCGTTCCTGTTCAGGGAAAAAAAGAGAGATATTTGTGTATTTTCCTGAGTCGCAAAGAGATCCACTCTTGGCTGTCCCCATTTCTTCACTATTAGATTGAAGACATCTGGATTCAATTGCCACTCCGCTTCGTACACCTGGTTCCTGCTGAGGAAATCCGCTATCCTGTTTAGGGTCCCTTTTAGATGGACCGCGGACAAGGATTGAGTATGGAGCTCTGCCCAATTTAGAATGCTCTCTGCTAGGCCTTGAAGTATTCTGCTTCTGGTGCCCCCTTGTCGGTTTATGTAAGCCACCGCCGTGGCGTTGTCCGACAGAATTTGTGTATGTCGCCCTTGGACTTCTTCTGCAAAGAACAATAAGGCCATTTCTATCGCCTTTAGTTCCCTCCAGTTTGAAGATCTCAGTGCTTCCCTTGTGGACCAAGATCTCTGAGCCCAACGACCGCTCATGTGAGCCCCCCAACCCCAGGAGCTGGCATCGGTTGTTAGCCTTACCTGGGTTGGAAAGGACCATAACAGGCCTGCTGAGAGTCTTGCCTGGTTCTTCCACCACCAGAGACTCCTCTTTACTTTGGTGGGGATCTTCACCAGTGAATCTAGTGAATTCTGCTGGCGATCCCAGATTTTTAACAGAAACTTTTGCAGTGGCCTGAAATGGAGCTTTGCCCATTGTACTGCCGGTATGGAAGAGGTCAGGGTTCCTAATGCTGACATGACCCTCCTGATGGACAGAAGCTGACTGGTTTGTAAGAGTGACACAACCTTTAACAGCTTTTCCCGTTTTTCTTCTGGGAGAAAAATCTTTTGCTCCACAGAGTTGATACGGAAACCCAGGAATAACACCTCCTGAGAGGGAATCAGATTGGACTTTTGGAGGTTTAGTATCCATCCGATGGATTCTAGGTGAGCACGTGCTCTATCCAAGTTTCTCTGAAGTCCATCTCTTGTTTGAGCAAACAGTAGCAGGTCGTCTAGATAAGGAATCACTGAAATTCCCTCTAGACGCAAGGGTGCTAGAGCTTCGGCCATTACCTTCGTGAACACCCTTGGAGAAGATGACAGGCCAAATGGAAGAGCTCTGAATTCCAGGTGTACCACCTTCTTCCCTTCTCTCAGTGCTAACCTCAGATATCTCTGAGATCTGGCAGCAATAGGAATGTGGAGGTACGCGTCCTGCAAATCTATTGACGCCATGAAGCATCCTTGACTCAGGAGGCTTCTTACTGAGAAAATGGAATCCATCCGAAATCTTTTGTATTCTACTGACAAATTCAGCATTTTTAGATTTAGGATGAGGCGGTACTTTCCTGAAGGTTTCTGTACAAGGAAAACGTGAGAATAGAACCCCTGGAAGAACTCCTTTGTTGGAACCGGAACAATGACTCTCTGGGATATCAGTTCCTGAATTAGGGACTTCATGGCGAGTGCCTTGACCGGATCCCTCGGGACGTTTGTCACTAGGAATCTCTTTGGGGGTTCTTCCGTGAATTCCACCACATATCCTTGGGAGAGCATGTTTACAATATACTGATTTGTAGTGATGTCTCTCCACTGGGGAATGAACTCCTGGAGTCTTCCCCCTACTTGGGGTGGATTGTCACTGCGGCTTTCCGGGGGTCGCAGGAGGATGGAAGAGCACTCCACTCCTACCTTTTGGTTTCTGGGAAGACCACTGCTTCCTTTTGTTTGCGTTTTCCCTTCCTGTTGTCCTTTTTGGGGACGAAAAAAACGCTTACGGGTCTGTACCTGTTGTTTTTTGACCGGAAACGCCTTCTTTTTGTCAGCCGTACGGTCAAGCATGGACTCCAGCTCAGAACCAAATAGCAAATTCCCTGTAAAGGGAATGCTACACAGTCTATTTTTAGATGCAGCATCTCCTGGCCAAGTTTTAAGCCACAAGGCTCTCCTAGCAGAATTGGTCAAAGCCGCTGACCTGGCTGACATACGAATGGATTCTGCTGAAGCATCCGCAATATATGCTACTGCTGCAGAAAGCGTTGTAAATGAGTCCAGAATCTCCTGTTTTGGAGAATCTGCCGTAACATGGGCCTTCGTCTGGTTAATCCAGTGTTCTAAATTCCTAGCGACACAGGTTGTTGCTATTGCTGGTTTTAGATTGTTCATCACAGACTGCCAAGCCCTTTTAAGAAGCAAATCCATTCCTTTGTCCATGGGCTCCTTTAACATGCCCATGTCCTCAAAGGCAAGGTCAGTTGATTTTGAGACCTGTGAAAAAGCAGAGTCCAGTTTTGGAACCTTGTTCCAGATGGAATCCGGGTTGTCCTCAAATGGAAATCTTCTCTTATGAGACCGGGAAAAAAAAATGGCTTTTTCTCGGGTTCCAACCACTCTTTTTTAATCATGTCCGAGATTATTGAATGGACTGGAAAAACACGGCTTTTTGGATCACCCAAACCTGCATACATGCGGTCATGTAGGGAGAGCTCCTTCTTTTCCTCTTCAATCCCCAAAGTCGCATGGATTACTTTTAAAAGTCCTGCGACTTCTTCAAGCGACATTTTGTACTTAGAAGCGCTCTCTGCTTCATTTTCTTCCTCCTCAGAGTCTGTTCCATCTGGAGCAAGGGAAGCAGATTCTTTGGGAGGTCCGATAGACGCTTCCCAATAATATTTGAGAGCCGTCTTGGGGTTCTGAAGAAGGCTGCGGAGCCCTAGGTTCCCTTGAAGGGCCTGGTTCTTCTCTTAGGTTTGACCTAAAAGCTTGAAAGGTGGCACGGAGTTCATCCTTAATTGTAGATACTAGATCACCACAAAAGGATGGAGACTCTTCCCTGACAACATTTGCAGTGCAATCTGCACAAAGCGACTTGGTCCAAGCCTCGCTTAACTTTTCCTTGCAGACAGGGCACCTTCTCTTCACTGGTTGAGCAGAACTTTTGGCCTGCACAAACAGAAAAGAAAAAAACCAGGGACCACGCTAAGAAAAAACTGTTACACAGAACAAATCAATACACCCAGGTACACATAGGAAAAAACACTTTCACTTCCTTGTGCCCCGCAAGCCATGCACCACCACCACCTTTTACAAAAAGACCCCTAGTATTATGCAGACATGCTAAATCACCAGCCACTGCACCACCAGGGAGATGGGGGGTGGGGGAGATGGAGGGGGAAGAAGGTGAATACCCCCCCCCCCCACAGGAGAAAACGGCCCAGTGTAAAATAGGACACAGTCCCTTACCTTAGCCTTGCTGGTGCCTTGGCTTGCCCCCTTATCCGCTGCATCGCTGTCCATAGCTGTCTGCGGATGCGTGGTGAAGAAAAAAACGCCGGTTCCAGATTCGAAAACGCCGCCGCGCTGACCTGGAACCGGAACTTTAAGGCACCAGGTGACCCTGCCCTCTCCCTCTGCGCTTTGCGGCCGGAAATGACGCGCGCGCCGACCCGGAAGTGCTGCCTCTTCCCATACAGGACGCGGCCGAGGCTCTCCTCGGCCACCAGAACAATGGCGGCCGCTGTAAAGCTCCACGCCGCTATTCGCAAGCGGTCGGCGAGAACACAGCAAACCACCGCTCTGAAGACAAAAAGGAGGCAGCACTCCCGGGCTGTACAGGCTCTCCCCGAGCACGGAAGAGGGAGAGGGAGCCCACGGGACCATCCATGCTAGGAGGTAAGTGGGAGGATCACTCTCCTAAGAAAAAAAGACTGACTGAGAACCTTGTCTCCCAGGAAAGCCCTGAGAGATCGTGGCTCTCACCAGAGGTGTTCCTCCGGCTGGAGGAAACACAAAAAACTGATGGAAGCAACGTGGAGGCCTCCAATTAAAGAATTAATTGATGAGGTGTTTCCTGTAGGAGGAGGAGCCATGATCTCTCGGGTGCTGTCCTGAAAGACGTTTTGGAAAATGCCCTTAATCAGCACACTGTCACCACTGACAGCGCTTCCATCTTCACCTGGTCTTCCTTCCAGGTTCGTGGGGTCCGGTCCTTTGAATGGAGGAGCCGCAATGCGGTCACCAACGCGTGCATGTGCGGGATTCGCTGTTCCCAACACAGGGCTCTGAAGGAACAGCATGGGTATGCGTTTCCTTTAGAGTGCATGCACTGGCAACATCACTGTCGGCTACATAAGTAAATCTCTCCTAAATGGTGCACGTTAGGTGAAATATTTCACTGTATCCATTAGGCAAGCCTCATTATAGGTAAAGGGATTTTACGCCCACTTTAAAGGGTCTTTTTTGCTGGCTTATCTGTTTGAATGGAGTTTAATGTCCTTTAAAAATATGCAGGCAGCAATGCAGTATTCTCTTGAGATGCAAGAGACAATGGGGCGATTCAATCAGGAATTTGTGATACATCTGAGGCAGTGTGGATGTAGTCAGAAGCTTTGCGTCAAATACATTAAAATTCATGCATTTTTTGTTGGTGTGGGTCAAATTGATATAGCTCTTATAGCATATAGCTCTTATTTACACTCTTAGGCTGGGCACACGGGCTAAAAATGGTTGCTGTGGCAGGACCTGGATGACTTTTGGCCCATGTGTACAGCTCCTCATGTCCAGCTTCTGTTGAACGAGCATGTTGGAAAGCCACCATCCGATCAGTGCTCGCAGCAGGGGGGGTGTCCCCTGTCAAAATTCAATAGCTCAGCGGGAGGATCGCTGCACTAACATCACTTGTTAGTACAGCAATCTGTACGTTTGTTTTTTTTAAACCCAGCGGGCTGAACAAAAAAAAAAAAAAAAAAAAGTGTACACAGAACTACTGTGACACTATTGTTACAATTCATAAGAAAAACATAATTTGGAGAAAATGGAGGTAAGACCTCTTCCACATTGGGAGTAAATGTTTTGAGTGTGTAAGTACTGTATCACAGATACCATTTCAGACAAAATTCTTTTAAAGCAATTCTGTGACAGATTCAAGTCCACCTTACCAACATGTACACGATTCTTGATTTGTTACACTACCATGAGACAGATTTCTTCTAATGAGCATCTTCAACGCCCTTTATGAAGATCACAGAATGTTGCATGTACTGAGTTGGGACACTCACTGGTTATAGTGGCCTCAGTGGTTCCTGCTGGAAGGCGGGGCAGATGTTCCTTAGGTATTCCTCCTACTCGTTCATACTTAATGATGTACCCTGTGATGCGAGAGCGGGGAGGCTGCCAGGAGAAGAGCAGGGAGTTGGGTGTGCTGGACAGGAATCGCAAGTTGGATGGACTATCAACAGCTAGAAAAGTAATAAAAGCAACAATATAATACCCAGTACTTCATTCTGAACAGGGTACAAAACAGAAGGAAACAATGCAACCAGGGAATACAATCCATTCATGTCGTCATTTTACCTGTTGACACATCCAGTGTGACAGGGGAGCTGCGGGCATTGTCATTTAAAGTATACAGAGAGATCTTGTAGTCTGTTCCAGGCTGAAGACCTATAATAGGAGCATTAATGTTAAAAACACCAACAGGCACCACAATTAATGTTGTCACTTTGAAGGCCTCGTAAAAAAAAAAAAAATCTTACCTGTGACTGTAAAGGTTCTCACATCTGGTTTGATTACTCTCTGAATGGGAGTCTGTCCACCAACAGGAAGAGCCTCAATCAAGAAGCCAGTAATTGTTTCTGTCTTTGTGCGCCAGGTAATGGTTATTGTTGTTTCTGTAACATCTGTCACACGTGGACGGCGAGGGGGGCTAACATCTAGGAAAGTATAGGATTTTTTTTAGGCTTACTGGTACCAAAAGCAGAAAAAGTTTCCTACTTTTACACCTAGCAGATGCACACCAAAATTTAATTACACAAAAAAAAAAAAAAAAAAAAAAAAAAAAACACAAAACACTGCTTGATTAATCTAGGCAAAAGAAATGAAGTGAAATGGCCCATTCACACTATGCATTGTATCAAGGCAGGCATGTGAACGCAATGCATTACTGTAGGTTAGTGCACCAAGTTTAAACTGGCAATGCACCTTGCGTATCAAGCATGTACCTTGTTTAAAGCAGTGTTTTGCAACACAGTCCATGTGTCATGGTGCACTGCACGTGTTTTACCCACTACTGCGATTCAAAATTAATAGCCAAGCAACGCACGTATAATGAGCCCAAGGTGGTTCACCATAAGCACACGCCCAATATAACAAATGGATATAAATATTTGATGGTTCCTCTTTTTTCTTCCTTTACTAAACACTTAAATATGTTGTCTTTGGTTACTTTACTTACTCTCCAGTGTAGAGATGATGCCTTGCAGTGGGGGACTCATCAGGTCATCCTTAACAGCATATACACTAACTTCATACTTGGTGGCAACCTGATCAACAAATCAATGTTTTAGTAGTCTCACTTTAGGTGCACCAATAACGTTGCTTTAAAAATGATCAGATATATATATATATATATATATATATATATATATATATATATATATACACACACACACACACACACACACATACACACACACACACACACACACACTTAACCAGACTAACCTTTACTGAACATGGTAAAAAATTGGGGGGAAAAAATATGTTACCTGGGATTTTCTTAAGCTTTTATATACCTCTTGTTTATTTTCAACTAAGTTTTCTGAGCATCAGGGCTTCAGGAGACAGATGGCTTAAAGTGCAATTTTGTTGCAGAACCGTATACAGAATTTATAAACACATAAAAGAAAAATGGTTTGAATAACTGTGTTGTATAACCAGAATCACCAGCTAGGTAGGAGTTGACATGTTTGGGTCCAAACGCCTTAGTGAAAACCATTTTTGCAGTAACAGCCTAATTATATGTGTACTCATTACAGTAATTGCAGACTCATACACTCCCATCTTAGTGCAGAGATCCAAGTTTGCCGATAACCATTTAGAAACCTAGCCATAAAGTTGGTCTTGATGGCGTGGCAGTCATTGCCATTAGCATTATATTAAGATTGAAATTAGATGAATAGTAAAAAAGAAGGTCTTCAATGTTAAAGAGAAAATCCATAAACATTGCCATAGTCAGCACATACTTGCAAGTGTTCCAAGTAGAAAATATCCAGCCATCACTCACCATCAGACCCGTAATAGTAGTGGCAGTTGTACCAGGTGCCGTGGTAAACTCCTTCATTGGTCCAGTTTTCTCTTTGGGATTCACACGTACCCGGTATCCAGTGAGCTGAACATTAGGTGCATGCCAGCTAAGAGTAAGGCCGGTTGGAGTCACTTGGGAGAGCTGAAGATTTGTTGGGGCAGGAATGGCTGCAAAATGATAGGAAGTGTTAAATAAATCAATCAATAAAAAGTTTCACAAAAAACAGGATACGCTAAGCAATGTGGATAGAGAAAGAGATTATCTCTATAGATGTATAATCTATATAGAGAGATAGAGAGATAGATCTATCTCTAAGAGCATACAGTGCAACGTCAGAGGTTTCATACAAATATGAAATCTGACTAGCAATGGCACTTCAAGTACCAAGGGCAATGTGGCCTCTTGGGTATTATTCCGCATATCGGGTACATAGTCTTGTACAAGACACTCATTTAGGAATGATTTGTAATGTGCAGGAATTCATAGACACTCAGAATGGTCAAGATGAATTCCAGTAGAAAAAGTTAACTACCTTGTTGAATAAGCCAGTAATGTTGGTACTCCCAGTCAAATATTTCCACTGGTTGGCATTCAGTTAGGCATTTTAAAGGCTCACATGTTACATCCCTTTTATAAACCAACCAATTTAGATGCAAGAATTTAACATTTTGAAATGTTTTTTCATGTAATCAGAACAGCAGTACTGATAAACAAGATTTAAATACTGGAAAGTGGCTGTTGACTTCTTGCTCAGTAATATACAGTCTTACTAAAAAAATTGGCAGTTTGGCAAGCCCTATTGCCAGCCATTGCAGCTTGAAAGTAGGAGGTATAGTACTGTACATGCATTGTAGTAGGCACCAGCAGCTATTCATTTAACTTTTACGTTCCTTTATAATGTTTTAGGATATACGGCAAGTGAACTAAAGAATGAACAGAAAGGAACAGAAAGGTGAAAGACCACACAAGGCAAAGTTACAATCATTGGAATAAGTGACAATTTGCTGGTGGATGGCATCTGCAGGGCAACAAAATTATTAACAGACACAGAACGTGTCGAATTCTCCAGATACCTGTACGCTGGATTCCAACCACGGGCTTGCTTTCCAGGTCATCGTGCAATGCCACGATGCTTACAGTGTACTCTGTGCCCGGCCTGAGACCGTGCAATTCAGCAGCGTCGTCATCTCCTTCTGGGGCTGGAAACAACTCTCTGACTCCATCCTCAGGGCTTGAGTAGGTCACTCGGTAACCAGTAACCCGCCCTTCTGGGATTTCCCAGGATAGTCTAATTGAATCAACATTCACTTCTGGAAATGCCAGTCCTTTGGGTTGATCAATGTCTGTCAGGCAAATTAATCATGAAAGCAATTAAAAGCAAAGACAAGCAGCAGAAGCAGCAACAGGAAAGAAAAAGCTGCCAGAGTATTGCTACTCTCCCAGCAGTTATAGAAAGTTATATATATCATGTGTTACAGCTTGTTAGACATAAAAAGCAGCATTTGAAAGTCTGTCCATCCAAAACAAAGTTTTTTGTTTTTGTGTAGATGCTGGTGAGCTGAATCACCCAATGGCTTAAACTTCGCATGGACTCCAAGCAGCCCAATCCGTGGTTTGGTGTGTCCAGCTCTAGATCCCACCTTCCATTAGGTTGTCTTAGCTGCAGCAGGAGAGTACAGCAGAGGTGGTGGGATCCAATGTCTGAATATCTAAAAAGGCCAACAGGCAATTTATCATCATTTCTATTCTTATTATAGTATAGTACTGGCTTAGTTTTGAGTGGACTGACCATTTCAGCAAATACATAGCCACCGTAACCCAGATAACTATGCTAAATTAATGGCAATTTCTTTATATCTGAAAAAGATAAAGAAATTAACAGGCAAAATTTCTACATTGCTTGGAGCACACCGCTCTGTGATTCAATCAGGTGTGAATCAATGTAAAATGTGCAAAGTATCCTAAAGATTATAGATAAAATGTTTGTAAAAATATTTGTGCAAGCTCTCAGGAAGACCGAGCATGTTTGCATATGCCACCCATTGATGAACCACAAACCTTAAAAGTTATAAGTCAACAAAAGATGATATGCTAAACTGCACAAAATTATTGATCTGTTTCAGCTCTACAACTTTAAACACCTGATGCAAAATCTTAATATGCAGGAGTCATTTTGATGCTGCAGTAATACTAAAAATGCAATTAACTGCCATGTTCACAAGCACACTAGCAATAAGTTTCTAAAATGCAGTAGATCGCACTATACAGAATTAGGTTGACAGAATTTTCTCCACTAAAGGCACCAACAATGCATAATTTTACATCCTTCAATTAGGTAGCATTATGAATAGGATAAGCAGCAGAGTAAATTATTTCACACTACATATTTTTGGAGAACTAGAAAACATGCACCATTAGTGTCTAATACCAGTTGAGATACACTGGAGAACCATGTTTTGAGAAAAATTTA
The DNA here is from genome assembly GCA_029206835.1 of Rana muscosa. NCBI lineage: Eukaryota > Metazoa > Chordata > Amphibia > Anura > Ranidae > Rana > Rana muscosa. The sequence continues at coordinate 352,430,679 of CM055127.1, read as the reverse complement.
GCCCATGAGATCACTGGACATTCATCCATCAGAGGGTGCTCCCTTTGTGCCTGCAAGAGTTTGCACAACACCCCAAAACACCCAATATTTAGAAACGGTCTGCAACCAATATTGTTCTTTAGATGACAAGTCCGTTATGTCTACCAAACCCCCACATCCCTAAATCACAAATTCAACAACTCTCAAGAGCTCTTCAAGCAATGTCACCCTTTAGGAAATAACAATGGGATAAAACTGACAAATCCCAACAAGGAATACGTACTTGTGACAGCGGTTTCAACTAGAGGCTCACTCTCTCCACCAACACCCAGGGCATACACGCTCACTACGTACTCAACAGTTGGTTGAAGCCCCACAATCGTCATTTCGGTTTGATCTGTGAAGAAAAAAAATAAAATAAAAGTTACCAAAAACGTGAAAAAGGCAATTTCCTTTGGAATTATATGGCAACAAGATATGAAACATTCAAATCTTTATTTTCCAAAAATGGTCTTTTTTTTTATATAAAAGTACAGCTTCCGACAAACAGTTGGCCTTACTCTTGTTTGAAAGTTTGTAGTATTTATTTAACATCCTTTCTAGATGACACTTTGCATTTGTCAGGGATGTGAATGTATTAGCCACCTCAGCACCATTGTTTTACCCCTTCAGTACCAGGCTATTTCAGGTTTTTGCGCTGATACCTAAAATCAGGTCAAGCAGGGTACAAGAACTGGAGACTTAACAGTATGCTTTTAAACTGTTAAACAAATACTAATAAATAAAAGTGTAAAATGATTGGACTACCAGCATTTCAAAAAGGGAGGTGTTATAACTGTAAACCTATAGCTAAAATTTACAACTGTAGCGGACCCCCCATAATTGGGGTTGCTATGCCAAAATTTAAGGGGTAGCCTGAGCAAATAGTTAGGCTCAGGCTGTTTGAATTCTTTAAATTGGTTTCTGCTTTGTTGTGGTGTTGCCTGGCAGTACAGTTCCCTTTGACCTGTGGGTGGCGCTGTCGCCCAGGTCTCAGGGGGAACCACAGGTAGCATTGCAGCGCAATTGGGTGTCCTCTCAGCAGGCGTGCAGTGGGAGTGGTCTACCCACTGTGCATGCCGGGAGAGGGTACTTAAGGGGCGGACGCCATTAGGTCCAGTGCTCGGAGGCGATCCAGAGGACCGCTTAGTCCTAGACACATACCCCCACCTTCGGTGGCCCTCATGGCCAGGGGTGTGGGTTCAGTCCCGGGCACCTTTGGCCCGAGGCTGCATCATTCCAGGTAGGCCCAGCACCTTTAGCTGAGGCCTACACCATAAGAGGAGTCCCAGGGTGCCCAAGTGGGGGTGACCCGCTCTGAAGGATAGGAAACCAGGGGAGGACCTGTCCACAGGGATCGGTGAGGGAAGTCACTGTCTCAGGAGATGCCTGGTTGCCCATCAGAGGGAAGGATTCCATAATCCGCCAAAAGCCTTGTAACGTGCCCACTGGCACTTAAGGTCTCAAGTGTTACAAGTGCTGGGAAGTTTGGGATTCAGAAGTTTATTAGCCTGATCGTATCCTTAGGAAATTTAAAGTGACTGTTCTGTGCGCCACACCGGCTGCTAGGACCGTGAGAGGGGACTATCCGGGTGAGCAAAGCCCACTCAGGACTGAGTGGAGATAAATGACAGTTGAGTGCCGCGTGCCTGAACCTGCCTCCCTGTCAAATTCTCTATCTCCAACTTTCCTATCAAGTTTCTACGCAAGAAAAATAAACCTCTTTAATGGGCTTAATACTGTCTGGACAATGGCCTTATTGAATACGAAGAGAATAGACTTTACCCTACACTCTAGGGGAGAGAACCAAAAACGGAAGGAGGTAACTCGCCGCAGGACCCAAAAACAGATAACACAGCTCACCCTCTCATCAGGAGGATACTGGGCTTGTGGCATGGTGTGTTCCATTCTGCTTGTGGAGGTAAGCAGGGTAACGGCTCTGTGTGCTAAAAACTGTAAAAAAATTCTGAGAAAAAAAATTCTGGAGAAATTCTGTGCAACCCACAAAAAAAAAAAAAAAAAAAAAAAAAATAGTTACCAGATGGTAAAACTTGTGAAATGGTCTCTCCGTGACCACCTTTAGGTACACTTGTAACCCTATAACCAGTAACTGGGCCAGTAGATGGTGTCCATCTAACATGGATGCTTTGGTCTTGGACATCCGTCACTTGCATCTCTGTTGGTTGCACAACACCTGAAAAACACACGCCACATTTTTAGAATACCGCTTATGATTACAAAAGTATGAGATTTCAATATGTTGCATCTTTATAAAGACAGAATGAAGTCCATTTGGTATACCTGTTGAATGAACAATGGTGATTGGCTTGCTTGTGGCAGGACTGTCCCCTCGGCCAGTGACAGCATACACAGTAATAGTGTAACTTATGCCTGGTTTTAGGTTTCCAATTGTTGCAGTGTTAGAAGTGCCAGGCACTGAGATTTCCTGAGCCGGGCCTTCACCTCCTGTGTGGATAAAATGAAATCAGAAACTTCTTTTTTGAACTCAAATTAAAATGGGAAACTATAAAATACTTGATTTCAAATATTTATTTAAAACATACCAGTCTCCGATGAAGTAATTCTATAGTATCGTACATTGACTGCAGGTGCGTCCCAAGTAACTGTAATTGTATTGGGAGAAGTAGACTTTGCTTCTAGCTCAGTTGGTACATCAGACACTAAAAAAAAGACAAAAATTTGTGGGTAAAAAAAAAACACACACACACACACACACACGGTATGTTGACCTAAATAATATAAAGTGCCTGCTTGGGCTCTTTAATGTAGCCCAGCAATGCTGACAGAAATTCTGCAGAGTTTCCCTTTTCCCCTGCTTGAGAGGTAGCTGCAAAAAGGGATAAAGGACTGAGCACTGATTGGCTCTCGGTAAAGGCAAGGTGTAGGACCTATCCCTAGCAACCAGCCAGGAGGATCTGGCCTGGCTGCATGCATACCCACCCACAGACAGGAGTCTGGGGTACGAAAAGAGCACTGGGACCCAGGTGAGTCAGTGTACAGGACTCAGATTGCCACTACACAGACCCTGGTGGGAGTTTCTGGGAGAGCAAAGAGGATGTGCTGCTGCTGGACTGAACTGTTGCCTGGGCTGTGTGTGCGCGCTAGTGAGCTCAAGGAACAAGTAAAGACTGCTACGCACCTGAAAGCCTGCATATAGGGCTCGGGGGCTACAAGACTGTCTGTACTGTAGAAAGGAAGCTGCAAAAGAACTTTGCTACCTGTACCAGACAGAGCTGTGAGCACTGTGCGGTTATGACAACTCCCAGCAAAGTGTCAGGGAAAGCAATAACCTCAAGCCAATGGGAACAAACACTGATGTCAGTGGGGTAGTTTAGGTATAGTAAATCAATGGCGGTAGAAAAGTCAGAAATCCCATCTAAAATACTCACACCAGAAAGTACACTATACAGTCAAGGACTTAGTCCCATGCTGACACCACATGCTCTTATGCCGCATACACACGATCGGAAATTCTGACAAGAAAAGTTTGATGTGAGCTTTTGGTCGGAAATTCCGATCGTGTGTAGGCTCCATCTGACTTTTTCTGTTGGGATTTCCGACAGCAAACATTTGAGAGCTGGTTCTCAATTTTTCCGACAAGAAATGACAATAGTCTGTGTGCAATTCCGAAGCGCAAAAAAAAAAAAAAAAAAAAAAAAAAAAAAACTTGCATGCTCTGAATAATTGAACTTCATTTTTCTCAGCTCGTTGTAGTGTTGTATGTCACCGCGTTCTTGACGGTCAGAATTGTGTGACCTTGTGTATGCAACACAAGTTGGAGCCAACATTCCGTTGGAAAAAATTCACGGCTTTCGTGTCGGAATTTCCAATCGTGTGCACGCGGCATTATAGACCATCCCCCCCCCCCCCCCATATGTCAGGAGCATCTGCTCTTCTCACGGTGGACAGTCATGGGCCCCAGCAGCCTATTGGCACTTTAGACTAGATGTCAGAAACTGCTGGACTACTCTGCAGACCACAGATAAGTTCCGACTTCGCCATTGCTTATTAGCTTGGAAAAGTTTAACAGAGACACTTTTTCAAAAATAAATCTTTGATTTACAAATACATACTTAAATATACTATATTTTAAATATAAACAAGAGTGTAGCGTCAGTAGACTCACAATCCTAGCAACACCCATGCACCATAGTCAAAGACCTAGGGCACACTTAGGCGTTTTTACCGTCTTTTCACGGTAAAAATAGCACTGTAAAAATGCCTGAAATAATCCTGCCCCAGCATTCTCAATGTGAAAGCCCTGAGGGCTTTCACATTGAGGCGTTGTGCTGGCTGTGCGTTGGAAAAAATCCTGCAAACAGCTTTTTTGGAGCATTTTTGGGGCGCATAAAATAGCGCTGTAAAAACGCCTATCCCCATTGAAATTAATGAGAACCGCGGTAAAAACGCATAGGCGCCATTTTTAAAATTGGCGCTAACGCCTATGCGTTTTTACAGCGGTAGCGCTAACGCTGTAAAATCGCATAGGCGTTAGCGCTATTTTTAACTCCATCGCGGAAAAATTAAAAAAAAGCTTTAAAATCGAATGCCTCAGTGTGAAAGGGGCCTTAGAAAAGCACTTAACATGCCATGGCTAGGAGGTGGGCTTGTAGAGATCATACTCAGACATGGGAGTGGCTTAAGAGGAATATGTTAAAGAGAGCCCAAGCCTTGCTATATATATATATATATATATATATATATATATATATATATATATATATATATATATATATATACACACACACACACATACACACACACACAACGCAGTTTTTGTACCCAGAAAATATGACCAAATACTGTGCCAAACACACACAATCATTTATAAAAAAGAAAAATCTTTCAAATATACTTCTCTGGACACTGAACCCAGGGCAGCTGCTCCCCACACTTCCCTTTCAGATGGTTGCATTTAAATAAAGCCCATTTAAAAGGTGCGTCAGTGTTCTCGGGAGCAGGTTCGGGCAGCTCATTACAGGTTGCTGGGCAGATGGCAAGTGAAACAATTCACTGGCTTCTTTGGGGGGCTAGCGCTACACATACATTTCTAGTCTTGGATGGAAGGTGGTTTGGTTTATTCATCCAGCAGTTTTACATCAGCCATTTCACTTCTCCTAAAGTACATTGTGGTGCCCAATTCTTCTGCTTTTTTGGAAGGAATAACACCACTTTCTAGGGGCTACAGCAGGTGAGCAGAGCAGGACAAAGACACAGCCTGTATAGCCAAGAGAAATTAAGCCAGATACCTACATCTTTTCAAAACATAAATATTTTTTAAAGGTGGACTGGTTGCCTCTGATGGCAACTCAATGTTTTGCCACCAGTAAGGAGTTGGCATTGCCAATATAGGGATTAGGTGCTCAGCGTGGGACACTTTGGCTGCCGCTAAATATAGATTAGTAAAAGGGAAAAAGTAGATCTGCACTTGGAGTCCAAAGCAAGCAGCTGCACACTATAACCCAGATACTAGGTAACTAACAATAAGCAAACAAAGTGTAGCGCTAAATATTTAGATGCATATAAACCAGGTGCAATTCTGTGCAAACAAAGTGCATGAGTCAATATGTTAGCCAAAAAGTAATTAAACTAAAGTCCATAGAAAGTCACATAAGAATCCATGCCAATTATGCAAATCTTTGTTTGCACAGTATTGCATTTTGTTTATATGCATTTAATTTATTTAGCGCTGCACTTTGTTCGCTTAAAGTGGAGTTCCACCCACAAATTTTTAAATAATATATCCGTTACTATTATATTAGGTCGTTTTGGCATTGATTCGTATGGTAAATGGCACCGCTTTCGTTTAAAAAGCTTTTTTTTTTTTTTTTTTTTTTTTTATGTGGACTAATGTAAAGTTCATTTTGTGGGTGGAACTAGGGAGATGCTGGTTAAAGTGGTTGTAAACCCTTACATAGACACAGTGAAGAGAGACTATCCACAGGTACCACACAGACAAAACAAATCCTCTTACACAAGTTGTTGCCCCTCTATCTGCATACTTCTCTTCTCTACATCTGAAAGTGCTAAATATATAAGCTTGTCTAAGTTCAGAAAAAAGGGGACGGAAGGAACTTTGCAGAGCTCAGTGAGGAGAGCTCTGAAAGCCGATTGGAGGGAAGAGACACACTCCCCTTCATACAGGAACAGAGCAAAGGTTGGCAATCTGCTGAAGGTCCCACCCGTCGCCATTTTTCTCTTGGTGTCAGAAGCAATTCATGCTGATAGAAGAGAAACAGTAGACAGAAGTTACCCTTGCTGCCTTTAAATGAAAGTACACACTATAGAGAGATATGCTTTGTTCATATTTCAATGTCTCAGGTGTACAACCACTTTAAAAGGCAAATGTTTAAAGAATAAGTGTTAACTGTTCAGCCAGGGAACAGTTATTGGTTTTCACAAGTCTTCATCCACAAAAGCCCCATGCCAAAAAAAAATAATAAATCAAAAAGTACAAAAATGAAAAATGTACCATTTAAACAAAGCCTTTGGAGAACAGTGTTTTCAGGCACTCTACATACCTGTAGCTTGTTGGCCTACAAGTGCCAAGCTTTCCTGGACACCGTTGACAGCAATAATACTGACAACATACTCAGAGCCTGGAATAAGGTTGGTAAGAGTGATGGAGTTTCGGGATGGAGGAATTCTCTCTTCTTTGGGACGCATATTACCACTTTCCAGCTGGTATCGAACTTTATACCCAGTAATGGTAGCACGGGGGGCATTCCAGTGTACAATAAAGGAGTTTGTGGTGATTTCAGAAAAGTCAATACCAGTTGGTGAATCAAGGTCTGTGGTAAAGAAAATAAAAAAAAATTAGACACACACACACACACACACGATTTGTGTCACAAAAGAAAAATTCAGACCATGACTCATGCACAGGCATTTTTTGGTATTATGACTGTTACATAATATGCAGGAATTTACTTAGTATAAAAAGTAAAATCTTTTTTGTAAACTAGGCTCTTTATCTTACATGTCTGCTGGTTGAAATGCAGGAATCCACAGCTTGCGGGAATAAAACAAGCAGCAATGAGCAAACATCTGTCCTCTACTACAAAATGCCTCAGAATGAACCTGCTGGCATGGCACTCACTAGCCAAGCAGAGATCTTGGAGGAGTTTAAGGACGACAGCTATTTACCACATAAAAAAAACATTCTTGGGCACAAATCCACTTCAAAGTTCAAATTTCCAACACATTTTAATATCAATGCTTCCTTTGCCATTTTTGACACGTTACAGCAAACAAAGATCATTTATGTATATACAATTTTATCTGCATTTACTATGTGACTGCAACTGGTAAATTAGGTCTCAGCTTGGGAAAAAAAAAAAAAAACTTATGTGGGACACACACACACACACACACAAACTTTCAATAGGAATATTTGGAAAATTCACTTCAAGCTTTACTCTTGAAGATGTGACATCTTCAAGGGATCTACCTTGTGTTTAAAGAAAGGTGTAAAATCTCTAGTGAAAGAACAAACTTCACCCCAGAAAACCATGAATCTGAAAAAAGCATATCTAATTTGGCCAGAAATGTGTTTAGTGCTTGAGTCATGTAAACTCAAGCATAACAAATACTCACTTGTTCTATGTACTCCATTAAGTTCAGTACTTTCCCTTTCTTCATAGACCGAATGAACATTGACTTGATATTCCGTAAATGGAAGAAGATCTACAAGAAAATAAAACTGAAATTTTATACCCCAAAAAAACAACAACAACAACAACAACATGTGCTATCCTATCCTGAGCAAGCTCTGAAAGGAGGAGATCCCAAATACAAAAGCAAGCTTACCCAAGTATTAAAAACATTACTGGGGGGGGGGGGGGGGATGTGGCATCATCTTGAAATGCTAAATAGGTGCTAAAATCATTTCAAAGTGGGGCAGTACAAAAAAAAAAAAAAAAAAAAAAAAAAAAAACACCCCAACACAACAGGATGGCAGCTACATATTGTGAAGGCCTGGATTTCATTGATGCAAGCTGGAGAAACCCCACCAAGTTATCTGGATAAATACGATGCTCACTTCACTGACATTAACCATCTGTCTTTAACGAACTGAAGCATTGGAATCCCAGAAACATAAGACATCTCTTGGCTTACCAGCTTAAAGCTTAAGACTGTTTTGTCCAAAATTCAGTTTCTATTTTCTCTAAAACAAAAAAACTTAATCCACACTCATTCAAATGCCATCTTAACTTTTTGTTTTATATTAAAAGAGGGGGCGAAATCTTAAGAGGCCCCACTGTTAAGTGTTCGAGGTCTAGTCAACATTTCAGGTGCTGCAATTAACTAAAATCTATATTGTACTTGAATGAGCACTGCCTAGAGTTTACATTCTTAGAAGAAAAAAAAAAAAAAAAAAAAAAAAAAAAAAAAAGTGGAGACTGCAGACTCTAAAAAAATAAAAAAAAGTGTTCACAAGATCATTTTGTCAGGAAAGTGCACCATCAGAGAGAGTCAAACCCCACCAAATGCCGTTACACTGTAATTTTACTTTTCTATTCACAGTTGGAATCTTACTTGTTAGCACAACCATGTTATCAGTGCGAGAGATGGATAATTCAGTAACATCCTCAGGTCTCTTGACAGGGAAATAGCGTACAAGGAAGTTAGACAGCTCAATGGAAGTTGGGGAAGACCAAGTGACACGCATGGAATCAGGACCAGTATTGGTGAAGCGCAAGTTTGTTGGGGGTGGAACAGCTAAAAAAAAAAAAAAAAAAATAAAAAAAAAAAGTTAAATAAATGAAGCTTTTACATGTCAAACAAATTATTCATGCACAGAACATGCAAAACACTACATTAAACAAAAAAAAAAAAACTCAACTATATCCCTGACTTTGAGTAAGTATTTACAAAGGGTAACTTATGTTGGTAATTATTGTGCTAGGATTAGATTAAGAGGCATACAGATAACAGCCAAGGCATTTTTTTTTTTTACTTTTTTTTATAAGACTGAGGAAGGCTTGGCACGTCAGTTAAGTTTTTAATGCTCTGCAGGTCTCCATCTGGAACATTTCCCCTCAGATCCTGTTCTGTGTGACTGGTGCCAACTCAAAAGTGAAGATAAAGTATCCCAAGCAGGATAACAGCAAAAATCAATCCAAGCTGGCATAGGTTACTGTAATTTGCACATTGAAGATATACTCTATTCACAGGTGTTTCACACACACACACACACACTAAAATAACTAAATGTATAATATATATATATATATATATATATATATATATATATATATATATATATATATATATATACACACACATACATACATACATATACACACTAATTATATTTCTCTAAACTCCCATTAACACCTTACAGCAGTTGCCTTGGTTTTAAAAATGTTGACAGTATTGCTAGACCTGCCTCCAGCACCTCACTTTAGCATAACAAATTATTACAGTATTAAGTAGGTGTAATCTAACATTTACTACAGTACTACATGTTTTTACATAAAGAAACTGTCCAAACATATAAAAAGTAAAAAAAGTAGAAAAAAAAATAAAAAATGCGCTTTTCAATATTGGAGCTTAAAAAGAAAGACTCATTTAAAATGCTTTTCGAAAAGGGCATGCAACAAGCATGCAGTGACACCATAATTTAAACAGTTACATGCAGAGCAGAAGGAAGACACTGTTGTATGCGAGTCACCCACATGTAAATAGTAAACTTTTGCTAGATTTGTTTCTGGTTAAAGAAAAATCAAAAGTGCATTTGACACTTCGAAAGGAGGCCAGCTTTTGCTTGCCAAATTTTTACTTTGGCAGCACATTCTACAGGCAAAATAGGTTTATGCAGGTCAGCACATTTGAAGTACAGTACATGAATTCTGTGCAACACTACTGCTCAAAATTGCACCCGTTTTCAGTTTTACAAAGACCTTTACTAATTTCTGGACCTGCGAAACAGGTCACACCCCTTTCCATCTAAAGGGTCATATAGGGCTCATTTAAATTCTATAATTGATGGATTTAAAGTTACCAGCTCTAACAAAAGCAGCAATTTAGAGCCTCCCATACCCATTTAATTGCCAGCTATAATATAGAGATTGTCAAATTTTAAGAATCCTCCATAAAAGATATTACTGAGGCCAACCTAATCCTTTTCATTATGCAGGTGACCCATACAATGGAACCCTCCTCTGCAAAGTGGCTAGGATTGTACAATCACCCGTTTGTTGTACGATTGTGGTTGGGGCGCTCTCTCCACCGTTAATGAGTGTTATCACGCTGATCTCATAATCAATGCCGGGCTCCAATCCTGAGACCTGGTAATACCCCTGTGAAGGGTGCACAAACTCCTCGTAGACAGGGACAGACTCTCCTGCGGCAACCACCGTGATTCGGTAGCCGATAATGGTGGAGGCATTAAGGGGTGTCCATCTCAGGTCAATACTTGTATCGGTTACATCGACAAACTTTAGGTCAGTGAGCTGGGGTATCTCTGGCAGGGTGACGCAGGAAAGAAGCGGAGGGAATGGAGGCGGGGGGAGGAAGCAAAGCATGTCAATCAAGAATTGCATAATTACACGTAATTAAAGCAAAACAAAAATTAGAAAAAGCAACCGATACTCAAAGTGTGTCTTATTTGATTACAATTGTGGAATTGATGCTTTACTGCATTGAATTTTGCAAAGCTTGTGCAGGTAGTACTTTAGACAGATCAGATTACACATGTAAAATACATGTGCAAAAATGCTTTGAACCCCAAGTTAGTGTATGGCAGTTTCAGCTCTGAGTTTAATGCACAGGAAAAAAAAAAAAAAAAAAAAAAACTCAAATTGGCATGACAGACATGGTTTTTAAAGTGCCTGTCCCCCATCTACACACACTGCCTTGATCTATCAAATGTGTCTAAACAAAAATTGGTATTAGCACCGTTATAGCACAAACAAAAAAAAAAAATCTCACAAACTATACCATGCTAATCCTTAAGTGTTCTTTGTTTTTAATCATCTAGTGATATGTTTGCGTCAGCTTAAATGTTATAAACCAGTAACATTTTGGGTCTTTATTGTGTTTGTTGGAATGCACTTTAAGTAGTGCCAAGCTGACCTGGACTAACTGGAAAAATACGGTTTTAGGATTGCTGTCTCTTTAAATTTGTTCATAAAATGAAAGGTGAAATAGCTGTTGCCATAGATAAATGCATCCAATGTGTACTTATTTTGTGAACAGGGACTGCAACAAGCCGACAGAGGTTGGGTTACGTTGCCTTGACCACTGAGATAACACATCCAAATGACAACCATCGCTGTGCGAGCAAGGAAAATTTTACACCAGACATCTCTCCACTTGAACCATTCTAGTTGCCTAAATGTTGCTCAGTATCAGTTATGACGACAAACTGATGATTTGTCTGAAATGTAAAAGTTTTTTTTTTTTTTTTATGAAAAGGGATCTCAAGACACACATTGGCACATTTCTTTCATTTGAATGCAAGCATCACATCAAGCAGAGATTAGTGCACTATATATAGTTACTGTTGCAATAAGATATTTGCCAGAGACCGTGGAAATGCAAACAAGTTATGAACACATGGTCTACCATATCAGACATATTGCAGTAGGACCTTATTCTCTACATAGAGATATTATTCTGTGTAGAGTAAGCCCAACAATAGGCAGACCTGGTAAGCAAAATCTACCTATAACCAAAGAAAATGTTTAGTGCTACTGTCTAGCCTAACCTGTACAAATTCATGTGTGCGATTTGTTAAATCATTCTTTTCCAATGGAAAACAAACTATGATCTTCAAATGGAACATGATTGGCCATGCCAGATAACCTACAATGCATCCGACTGGCATATGCGGTGCTTTAATCTGTCACACGACTTGTAAATATCACATGTATTATGGCCAGGTCTGTTGCTGTTTTTTCACAGTTGCCAATTACATACAAGCTCATGAAGTGATTAATGGGCAATAATCGACCCTGATTGCACACAGTCTGCGTTCAGAGCCGATCATTCGTAGGCAATTGCTGCTTCAGCAATTACATGCAACAGGGACACGATTAGCTGTGGGAGTCATAGGTCTCCCCTTGCTTTCAATAGAGCTGCTGCCCACAGCTAAATACCGATAACCCCTGCATGGAATCGCCACCAGCACTATTTGCAAGTGTGAATAAGGCCTTAAAACCACTGCTGCTTTACTAGGCAAGAGATCAATAAAATTATGTTAACTCATATATTCCATAATTGTGTGCTCTTTAAAGCTCTTATGTAAATATATTGAGCTACATGAGGTCAGAATATTGAAACAAGGCAATGGAAGCAGAAACAAACATGTAGATAGGGGTCGTGGTAACAGATTACTAAAGCCAGAAAGTCTTGTTAAAAAGCTGCAGTAATAGTTCCATCAATACCAGGGTTGGTTTCCTAGGGAGGTAACAGACACAGGATAGTCAGCCCTTACCTTGAGTGATTATTTTGGAGAGGGGGACACTTTCCTCCTCTCCTTTAACTGCATAAACACTGATATTATATTCCACACCAGGGCTAAGGATGTCAAAAGTAAAAGAGGACTGGCTTGCATCAACATCATCTTCTGTTGGATAAACAAGCTGCCTTTCTGTGGGAGAGGAGGTTATCCTGTACCCAGTTATTCCTGCAGAGTAAACCACAAGTAAATTGATTAGCAAGGTATTTTTATTTTTTCATTAAAAAGACACCACAACCAAGGTCAATATAGAATCTGCAGCATTAATATCAGGTAACATCTCTTGTATCATAGTTCCAGTTAAGAGGAAAAAACAAGTAGTTGATGGAACTTCACTATACTGTATATGGATTTCGTGAGGCTGTTGTACAGTAGTATGATGCAAAGTTTCCAAGCCCAATATAGAGGGCATCTATCCCTGAAGTGCAGCATACAAAAACCCACAAGGGGAACAGAAGGGGGAACTTGGACGAAAGAGAAAGAAAAAAACAAATCTGTGGCTATACTGGCATACCCCACCCGTAGCCTGGGGTATGTACACACTTATTATAAAACAGTTACCTCATCTTAATACTTTGGTGGTTGTACATTGCATCTAATGTTTCCAATTTGCTTACTGGGGAGGTCCTGTTACCTTTATCCAAAAATTATATTTATAGCCATTATTCCCTGGGTATTGCATAGTCCCAATTCCCCCTTCTGTTCCCGTGTGGGTTTTTGTATGCTGATGTACAGCATTTCAGACTGGATTTAGTTAGTTTAGTTGAGCTACAAATTACTGCCAACTTCAAAATTGAGTGATCAGAATGTGTCATGCGTTTTAAAATTAAGTAACTCTTTACCTGGAGAGGTACTCCTATCCCAGTAGATGGTCAGTGTGACAGAATCTGGACTTGACAGGAAGCGAAGGTTTGTTGGCGGTGAAATTGCTGTTAAGATAATTAAAAGCATTCACTTGTTAAATATCACTGTTAGACGATGACAAAATGTTATAAAAAAAACGCAAAGATACACCCACAAAAAACTCACAGGACCAAAAAAACAAAAACCAGGTAGAAAAGAAACTGTAAAACTGCTGTTAAAAAATAGCATGTTATGTTTCTGTTTAGTCTACAGATCAACAATACCTCTGGGAGAATCTGGGTAAGACTCCTCAGCAAATGTCTGCCATTTCCCTACATCTGCCCAAAAAGTTCATTTAGGATCATTTAGAAAAAAAAAAAAAAGTGAATAGGACCAGTAGGTGCCCGTGTTATACTTTTAGCATAATGGGTAGTAGGAGCAGTACACTGGTACTACATGGCTCTCATGGAAGTTTCTGCTGCTATAACTGCACAAGTACGTATGTATGTATGTATGTATGTATGTATGTATGTATGTATGTATGGGTGAGAGATTTTTCACATGGCACCCTTTTCTGTATCTCAGTGCTGCTGAACTCCAGCCTACCTTCCTGTTTGCATACCCAAACATTCCTTCTTTAGGCCCGTTTCCTGATCGTGATATCAGTGAACCAAACTTTTCACAGAAGAGCTACACAGTATTGTTTTAAACATGGCAATTGAAAACTATTGAAAATTCCATTATAAGATATAAGAAAACATGCTTATGTTATTTTAGTGGTTGAGTTTACAAATTCTTTAAAAGCATATCTGACATCCATCATCATGTACAGTTGTTTTTATGAAATTGATCAGATGCCAGTTGGTACATAAACATTAACCCCATTACAAAGCAATAGGAAACTTTGAACCAAGGGCATTAATAAAAATATTGGATTTATTCTTACGAGTCACAACTGTCTTTGTGATGGGGGATTCGCTCTCTTCACCATCCTTGAGAACAGAGATACTGTAGGTATACTCAACACCTGGTGTAAG